>CAWUFW010007537.1:0-600000 GCA_963921515.1 Calotriton arnoldi
ACCGTCAACAGTCATCAATGACACAATGACAGAAGTGACCATCAGAATGCAGAACCACATATTTGCACCAATGGGCACACAAATGCAGATACCCTGTGGAGACAGCAGATGTGAGGTGAACAGATACCATACCATGGCAGCAATGGGACACACAAACCATGATCACTGTGCTGACCGATGACCTAGGAGTCCCAGGGACAGCAGGGGAAACACACCAAACAACATACAGCCAATGGCACACCCAAGATATGCCAATGCAGTGGTGCAGATGCACAAACACAAACAGGCAGACCAACACTGTCATCATACACAGCAGGTGAGGGGTGGGGGTGCCAGTGTCCCCAGTCAACCACACAACACATGAGGAGAGCTGAATACCAATCATACAGATGTGCATACACTGCCACACTAAGGTAACTCATGGATCCAAATCCCCTATGTGGGCAAGCAGGCATTGTCAGGTGAGAGGGAGCACAAAACACACATGTCACACAGGCACGTAGGAACAACAACTGACACAGCAAGTCACAGACACACCACAGCACCACCCCCAGGGCCCCCACAATGTGGTGACCCTGGGCTGAATAAAAATACCACTGTGATGACAAAGCTAAATGTCGTTCACACTGTGAACCACAGTCAGGTGTCCTGAGCAACAAACTACCATCACACCTACACAAGCACAAATCAATCAGCATGGCCAGTAAGCCAAGGCCAACATGGAGGCAGGGGCCTAGCCGGGCAACAACTCTCATCTGCACACACTCAACACCACACCCCTCGACCTCCAACAATGTGCAGCAGTGAAGTACACATGCACTGGTGACATTGCACATGCACCCATGACTATTCCAGGGTGGTGGGTGGGAACCAAGGTGTAGAAACACATCACACATGGACACTCAACAAGACTCCTGAATGTCTGACACACTGCACACTACGCTGTACATGGACATGACGGCAATACCACACCGACCAATGGGATCCCAGCCACAGTCACACACCAATGAAGAAGCCAAGGTCACCCACAAAGAACACACATAGACAACAACCAACATTGCAGCCCGGACCCTGAGGAGTGCCATCAGTCACACACACAACGTGTCACAATCACTGAAAGATAACACAAACTGGAAATCACATGACAGGGGCAAACAACAAGTGCCAAGGGGAAACCTGACTGTGACCCATCTGCGTCTGCACACAAACTCAGCCCTGACAGCAAACACACCTATGGGTGACACCCTGATGACCAGTAATGTGCCATGCACCCACATCACAGAGAACACAGGGAGAAGACTTTGGGGGAACATAGCTCAAGTCAGCAAGCATCACAAACAGGTACAACACTAGGGATCACAGCATGCGCAGATGAATGAAAGTGAACACACAGACATGCACATACAACACACACCTTGGGCGCAGGCAATGTCACACGTGTACACACTGCCATGAGGGGACTCCACTCCTGTGTGAGGAAAGCTGTGCCATATGTTGCCTCAGTAGGGCCCCATCATGTCAGCTGAGCACTTGGTCACACAATCAACAATTAGCACCAAATGAGGGCTCCCATCACATCAGCCTGGTCATGGATGTGCCAACGGAATCATCAGCACAGATCCAACACACTTGTATAGCAATGTTGCACTGACTACACGGATGAGTCCCTCCCCATTGATGCCCAAACCTGCATGTCCACTGGAGATGGCAACACGGTCAGGGAAGTAGACAAATGCAACGATGGCAGGCACAACAGATGTGCAGGGGTGGAAGCCACAGATATGAAATTGCCAATGTAAGTAGGAAACCCATTGCCAAATACTGAACACATGACACCCTCAGATGCTGCTATTGATGACATGGATACACCACATGATAGGACACATTCCCCCTGGACCACATGGGTTCCTGCACAGTAACACTTCATAATCATGATACCAGATATCACCATCACTGCAGCAAGGGCATGGTTAGCTGCACCAACAACATGTACATCTGAAACATGAGCACTAGAGAAAAGAAAGTTGCTTTATTCAGCATATGTGTTGTTTGATAACGACGTCCAGAAGAAATTAGAGCAAAGGCCAATGGCCAGTCCATTGTCAAAGTTCAAACAGGGTGACACTGGCAGATGTCACCCTACGCATGCCTGCACAAAACCAGGGACAATCCACTAGGAGGGGCAACCGGGGGGCAGGCCAGGCACCGCAGGGACAGGATCAGGGCTCACCAGGGGAGTCAGGGAAGGGGTGGTGGGTGCTGGAGAGCCACTGACAACTGCAGTGGAGGTGTCTGACATGGTGTGTGCCGGCACAACTGGGGGCATGACTCAGATGTCGTGGGTGCCGGCACAACTGCAGTGGACCCTGCAGATGGGGTGGACAGGTCCGCCACTGCAGTGCCCAAGTCAGACAGGGCGGTAGTGGACTCCACTGCAGTGCCTACCTCCAGGGGAGGAGAATGGGGAACAGGCAAGGTGGGTTGGACAGAGGGGAGGACACCCTCACCACATCAGTGGCACAGACAAGCGCAGCGGGGGTGTGGTGCTGGGAGAGCAAGTGGCAGGGGGAGAAGGCCGGATCCTCTTGGGGATGGTATATCTGTGGGTGGGGGAACCTGGGGCAGGGTGTGGTGGGGGCACCTGTGCAGTGGGGGCCTGAGGGATGGAGGACGGAGACCTTGTGCCTGAGCTGCAGGGCGGTGGCGGGGTCTTGCTCTTACCACTCCGGGGGACTTGCGGGTGGGGGCCTCAGTCCGTCTGCGCCTGGGGGAGGGTGTCCGGGGGCGAGGGGCACTCTGCTCCGTGTGGGTGGGCTTCCTCTTCCCCCGGGATGCTGGAGCAGCTTCATCGGTGGGGAAGAGGCCGAGGTCACAGAGGAAGAGCTGCTGTGACTTTGGGGTTGCATGTGAGGCAAGGGAGGGTGCTTTGGAGGGAGAGGGAACTGAGGACTGCGCAGTGCATGTGGATGCGTGTGTGTGTTCCAGGGCCCCATCCCCTGTGAGTCTGGCTTCAGTCCCCTGAATGTGCGTGCGTGTGCGTTTTGTCATTGGCGTGTGTGTCAGTGTGCTGGATGTGTGTGTGCTGGTGTGTGCCTGTGCCGGTGTGTGTGTGCTTGGGACGGGTAAGGTGCCGGGGAGTGTGGATGGAGCAGAGGCAGGAGGGGTGAGGGACCGTTTGAGGAGGGACACTGCTGCCGTCAGGGAGGAGTCCATGGACCTATTGCCCCTCTGTAGGTCAGACATGCCCGATGAGATGCCCTCCATGAACGACACCAGCTGAGTCAACAGCGCGGTGTGCGCATGGAGGACACTCAGCATGGCTGTCTGCCCTACATGGAGCTGGCGAAGGAGGTACACAGACTCCTCACTCAGGGCAGCAGGGGACACAGGGGCAGGGGGTGCGGTGCCTGGCCCAAAGGAAACACGCTCCCGGACATGGGAGCCTCCACGGACCTGGGGAATGGGAGCCGATGGGAGGGCGGTGGTGGTGCTGGTGGTGGCGGGGACAGCAACACTAGCTGGGGTGTGGTGGCTGCTGACACCCGCCTCCACAAGGGAGTCATCCTCCGAGTTGCTCTGGTCCTCAGCTGAGGTGGATGCTGCTGAGGACTCCTCGGTGTGGCTCCCCTCGCCCTCCGTGCCACTGGGTCCCTCCGACCACTCCTCGGCTGCTGACCCAGTCTGGCTCTCCGGCTCCTCCTGGTCCGTGGAGCTGTCCCCTTCCGTGGCCGTGGATGTATCCGCAAACAATGGGGATACAGACAGACATCAGTCACCTGCACATAACGCACACACCACTGTGAGCACAGCACATCACAGAGCAAGCCCTGGCATCATCAGTTGTACATTGCTAAAAGTGCCCTAACTGAACAGGAGAAGTCAATTGTCAGTCTGATGCCAAGCATGGCACTCACATCCCACATGGCCTTGCACCCATCTGTCTGGTGTCTGTTGGATTGCAACACCCCAGTGTTGACACATGCACCAAGTACACAGTAGTTGGACAGTGCAGAGGACACGGTGTGGACACATCACAGCTCTTGCCACTGAGTCAGTACAGGTTTCCGGATGAAAGGGATGCCCAGAGTCAAATAGGAAATGCATGTGATGCATACCAGCGACAGACACCATGATGCACCCATGTCCTGATAGCCAGCGCCACTATGGTGTGCATGTAGCACATGTCACTCCCCTGCAGGCTCACCAATCAGTAGACACATGCCATGGCGGAGGCATGACTGCAAAGTCATACATCACTGTCTCAGTGATGTATGGCTTTGCAGCCAGACAACAACACTCTGCACTGTGTCACAATAGTAGGTCATGGGGAATGCAAGTCCTGGAGCTGCACAAGTGCACATGTACATCCCCCCACAACACATCCTCTTAACCCTCATCTGTCCAGGTCATACCTATTGGACATATGGGAGACCTGTGACACTACCCTCTGAACCTGAGCCCCTCACACTCTGCTGTGCATGGGGAACAGCTGCCTGAACTTCACATTTACATGCCCCAGTCTGCATGGGCAGCTGATCAGACACCTATGTGTCACACAAGTATCGTCTCCTATGGTCACATCTCCAGTGGCATGCTGAGCCCCTACCAAGAAACTCCACAGCAGTCCTGGCGACTAATCTACAGCACACTGACACAGAGGCAGACACCTGAGGGGTCAAATCACTGTGCACAATGTGTCCGCTGATACACGGGAGTGGGAGTACAGAGTGTATTGTATGGCCTGGAGTAGGCATGACTGTCCAGCCCCACATGAATGAGGGATGAGCCCTGGACTGTAGGCAGCTGGCTAAGTATGTGTGACACACGTCATATACATACTCCTGGGGCCCAAACATTGTTCCCACCCGCAGCATGGGTGTGTGCCAGATACCCCAGCCACATGTGGTGGATCAGCTCAGCAATTGGACCACAGATCAAAGTAACACGCTGAATACATGTCAGAATACAGGCATTGTGTAAGCAATGGACCCACCCATGATGCCCACCACAGAGTCAGGGAAACAGATGCTGTCTCCCACCTTGAGTCAAGCAAACTGCAAGGACACAGTCCTAAGTGACAGAATTCCCTGCATGTAAGGGCCACACCTGGGTATCAGATGAGGAGTGGGCAGTGCACAATAGAGGGACATGGCTCCTGGACAACATGACTGCTGTACTGTGGCAGTTTAACCAGGCCCGAGGAGGGCACATAGCATGTTAGACAGAGTACACAGTGCAGTCTTTGACTCACCCCCTCCTTGCTGCTCTCTGGCCTTCAGCTGCCCATCCAGGTCTGGAAAGACCACCGCCAGGATCCTGAGCATGTGGGGGTCAGGGTCCGTGTTCCGCCCCTCCTGCGAGGAGGCGACAGCTTCAGCTGGACCCGTGCAATCCTCCGGGTCCAGCCCCGAAGGTCCTGCCACCTCTTTTGGCAGTTGCGGATCCGGCGCTTGTAGACCCCCACGGACCGGACAGCCCGGACGATGTCCTTCCATATCTCATGCTTCCGATGGGCAGAAGCCTGTCAGGATGACAAAGTGATAAGGCCATTACTACACATGCAACATATCCGTGCATGACACAGTTGCATATACATGTCGCAATCACAGGGGCACATGGTGTACACAGGCAGTGCACGGCTGCCCATGGACAGTTTTCCAGAAGTCACTACATGGTATCATTGCATGGGGAGTAAAACCCTGTTCAGAAGCACTGTCACTGCACCATACCTGTCCAGTGCAAGTCACCACACACTATGGGGGGTGACAACTACTCAGTGAGCCTGCTAGCCAGTGGCGTGCTGACTCTCAGCCTTGCTAGTCAGACAAAATGCACATTCAGAAAGGCAGTGCACAGACCACTCACCTGCTCCCCTGGTGTCCCATACAGCTTGCTGTACTGTGGAAGTAGGCTGTCCAGCAGGGCCTGGTTCTCCTCAAGGCTGAAGGCTGGGGCTCTCTCCACAGTACGTGCCATTGCAGGGTCCAGAGGGGCAGAGACAGCAGCAGTGCAGTGGCAGATGTCGTCCTGGAGCATGTAGTGCAGGCAAGTGGGCTCTCAGGGGAACAGGCAGCAATATATATGTGCTGGAGAGGCAGATACTGTCCCTTGTGTCCAAAGTGATAGGTCCAAGTCGTTTGCATCTTCTGAATCTGGCCAATCCATGGAATAGCAGCACCAAAACACGCCCACAGCATCCTTCAAAACTTCAACTTCATGACATACATGATTTTGCAACATTGTTGTGGGTGACCAACTGATTTTCCAGCAACCGACTCGTTCGAAATTCGAAAACGCGTCCGTTGCCAGGCAAGCCCATTGTCAATGGGTGCGCACCGATCGGTCCATTGCGGTACAACGCGCACAGGGGTACAACGCGTACCCGCACACATTGAAAGCAATGGGCCGGCCGGAGGCACCGATCGGTCCATTGCAGTTCAACGCGCACAGGGGTACAACGCGTACCCGCACACATTGAATGCAATGGGCCGGCCGGAGGCACCGATCGGTCCATTGCAGTTCAACGCGCACAGGGGTAAAACGCGTACCCGCACACATTGAAAGCAATGGGCCGGCCGGAGGCACCGATCGGTCCATTGCAGTTCAACGCGCACAGGGGTACAACGCGTACCCGCACACATTGAAAGCAATGGGCCGGCCGGAGGCACCGATCGGTCCATTGCAGTTCAACGCGCACAGGGGTACAACGCGTACCCGCACACATTGAAAGCAATGGGCCGGCCGGAGGCACCGATCGGTCCATTGCAGTTCAACGCGCACAGGGGTACAACGCGTACCCGCACACATTGAAAGCAATGGGCCGGCCGGAGGCACCGATCGGTCCATTGCGGTTCAACGCATCACTGTATATGTGACTGGCATAGGTCAGCATGCCTGTCTCAGATGGACATATGCCAGCCACAGATAGCTCCCAGGGAGTGAGGGGCACACCTACATCACGACAGCCTGTCCAAACCTTATCATAAGGCATGTAAGGCTGCATTTCCTATTGTGTGTATGTTGGTGTACATGTTGTCCTGTGGGTGTCACCTGTGGGCAGCCACCCCCAGGCTGTGCACGTGTTCATGGGGACAGGATCCTGGGTGTTACGTGTACGTGACCACTGTGATGTGCAACTGTTCATATCTGTGCATGTGTCATGGTCACATTTCACAGTGGTGTTTGTGTATGTCATGTCACATACCCTGTGAGTCCCATGTGGGACGGTATGTTTGAGCCAGGGTGTCCCAGTGGCACAATAGTGATGGCCCTCCACAGTCTTTGTGCATGTAGTGTTTACAATGTCTCTGATTTCATGTGCACAATGGGAGACAGTCTCCACATCCACGTTGTGTGTGCATGGACTCTGATGTTGTGCGTATGTCTCACAGACGTCCATGTCTGTCCTGCCATGGCAAGTGTGGCCACTACCTGTGGGGGTCATGTTTGTTTTGCTGTGGTGTACACATGATACTCCAGGTGATGCCAGTGTCCATGTGGCATTACAGGGTCCCTGGGAATGTGCCTGTCGTTGAGCTGTGGTGCCTGGGGCACATCTGTCCTCACATGTCACTGTGGGGGTGACTGTGACACAGCATCATGATATCCAATGGGCCAACCTGGGACAAATTGATGCCACCTGTAGGACCGTGTTGACAGATGTTGGCCATGTATGTACCATACATGTCGTTCCGGTACTGCACACTTCATGTAGTTGTGCCTCATGATGATGTATGTTGGGATCTTGAGTGTGTTCAATGCCGCATATGTGGGGTGACTGACGATCTTGCTTACTTCTCCTCTGCACTGCAGGGCTCCTGCTGTCCATCGGCCATTCCCAGACCTGGCAACGATGGTGGAACGGGACAGCATCCGACGGTACCGCTTCACCAGGCAGCTGATTGAGGATTTGGCAGTGCAGTTGTCCCCACATTTGCAGCCTGGCCGGCCGTATCCTACAGCGCTGACCCCCAAGGTGAAGGTGATGGCAGCCCTACACTTCTTTGCCACCGGTACCTTCCAACATACTGTGGCGTCTGCTGGTGGGATGTCACAGACCATGTTCAGCCGTGTGCTCCGCGATGTTTTGGCGGCAATGTTGCTCTTCCTGAACCGGTACATCTATTTCCCTAGACTGCGACGACTCACTGACGTGAAGAGTGACTTTTATGCCCTGGGGAGGATGCCGCATGTCATTGGCTCCATTGATGGGACACATGTGGCTTTGGTACCACCACAGGCCCAGGAGCAGGCCTACAGGAACCGCAAGCACTACCACTCGGTCAATGCACTGGTGGTGTGTCTTGCAGACATGACCATCACACACGTGTGTGCCCGTTTCCCTGGTTCAGCACACGATGCCTTTGTGATGAGGAGTAGTCGCATCCCCAGGATGATGGCACAGATGCAGAACCAGCGTGCCTGGCTTGTCGGTGTGTACTGACTTTGTGCCATTGTGTGTGATCTGATCTGTAGTATTCCGCCCACTTTTCCAAGTCAGCTGATGTGCACTTGTCTGTCCGTAGGTGACTCGGGATACCCCAACATGCCGTGGTTGCTGACACCCCTCAGGAACCCTGTGACACCTGCCCAGATGCGCTACAATGAGGCACATGGTCGGACCAGGAGAGTGATTGAGCGGACCTTTGGTCTCCTGAAGAGCCGCTTCCGCTGCCTGGACAAGACCGGAGGGTCCCTCCCATATGCCCCTGCGAAAGTGTGCAAGATTATCATCGTCTGCTGCATGCTACACAACCTGGCAGTGCGGAAGGAGTTGCCTCTCATCCAGGATGACGATGACCAACATCCGCCACCTGTGGAGGATCCTGGCCTGGACCACGATGCCAGTGACGATGATGATGATGATGATGGTGATGGTGATGTCCGCACACAGCTCATCACCAACTTCTTTAGCTGAATGTGAGTATCCTGAGGTGTCATGTGAATGATGTGAGTTGGCATGATGTGTGGGTGGTGCTCTGGTGCTGTTGGAGTGTGTCCATGGGCTACTTGACAGGATGTGTGTTGCGATGTGTGGTGACAGGTGGGCTGTACTCCCCAACAGTGTTGACATGCTAACTTGGTTCTGGGTGGGTATCTTGTAACATGTATTGTGCATGAGTTTTGCTGATCTGTCCTGTACTGCATTGCTTTTGACTGTGTGTCATTTCTGTCCTTCACAGGGTACTTTCAGATTCGTTTGGTCAACTGTGTCCACCGACGACGTGATTGCACATCCAGGCTGGTAGCTGTTGTGTCCCTACAGGTGATGTGCGCCACACCCATGGACTTCCTTCCGTCTACAGTTGTTGACTGTGTGCCCGCTACCAGGTGGGGTTACCTTGCATCTGTAGTGGTTACGGCATGTTGCTACTGTGTAATAAACCTGTGCTTCACTTAGTGATGTGCGTTGTCTGTGGTCACACATTTGACTGCCATTTGCTTACTGCACCTGTGGGCTACTTGACTACAACTGGGAATGGGTGTGGTGTCTGTGCATTGCACCGTCTTCCCTGGCAACATCAGTGTAGGCAATGAGTCAGATGGCCTAGGTGTGTATGTGTTGTGTACCCCTGGTGGTGTGTCTCCCTCATATGTGTCACGTTGCCTGTACTCACATGCCTGTGTTGTCCTTGCTGTTGCAGTTCGCATACACAGTGTAATTTTGCAGTTCATCATCCCCATAACAGCACCCACGTTGGAATCACGACAGAGGCAAGTATGGTGTATTAGTGTGTTTATTGTGATACATCTGTGTTAATAGTGCATAGGATGGGTTGTGCTGTACATGAATCTTGCAATCCCAAGTTCCTAGGTGAATTGAAAGTCCAGGTAGACAGGATCCCCAGTATCGGGGCCACAGTTGTCTGACACATTGTTCCAACTTGTACTCCCCATGCAATGTGTGGGAGTAGTGTTGCCATCAACAGGGTGAACAGTCTGTGCACAAAGGCGAAAATCCAGAACAGGTTCAGGCTTCCTGGGAGTTGCGCTTGGCCATCAGCCTCTCACTTTCCCCTCCTCGGACGACCCCTCTTCTTGGGGGGGCCCTCAAGTGCAGGCTGCTGCGGTGCAGGGGACTCTCCGCCAGAGTCCTCCTCCCTCCCTGTGGCAGTTGCAGTTTGTTCGGTACCAGATGTTGTTGGCACACAGGGAGGTGTGGACTGGTTGCTGTTCATCTGGCGGAGGCATTGTAAAATGTCCCTGTGCACCGCCGTCATCTCATGTAGTACATCCCACTTGGACTCCACGCGGGACATGTGGGAGTCCACACGTGACATGTGTGACTCCACGTGGGACATGTGGGAGTCCAAGCGGGCATGATGGGCAGCCTGCTGCTGTTTGATGTCTCTGAGGAGCCCCACTACCTGGCTGAGCTCTCCGGTGCTGGACTGGTACGCATCAGCTATGCGTACCAGTTGTGGGTCTTCATGCACACCAGCAACGTCTGCAAGCAGCGACCTCTGTCTCCCACCCCTCCCACCACCCCTGCTGACATGTGCAGTGTGTGCAGTTGCACGCACAGATAACCCTGGTCCACCTTGGGGGTTGGTGGTGGTGGTGGTGTCCATGGCCCCAGGTTGGTCCAGGGTCACTGCGCTGGTGTTGCTCCTTATTCCGTCCATGTCGGCAGGGATGGTATTCGTGGTGACAGTCGTTGGAGGGGTGGGTGCAGGGGGTGCAGCTGGTGGACCTGCTGGTGCTGCAGCTGGTGGTCCTGCTGGTGCAGCATGTTGACTTGCACCGGATGTGCCAGGTTGTTCATCGTCCGAGGAGGACAGAGGCTGTACGACGCCAGTGAGCTCGGCATCCTCTTGAGCCTGGGACTGGGACTCCTCAGCGTCTGCTGCTGTGTCCCTATCATCACCTGTTTTTGGGAGACACAAACAATGTATGTCATGTTTCTGCAGGCATCAGTGGTTGACACACCTGACAGTTGTGACTGTGCCTCGGGGTGCGGGCCTGTACATTGTATTGTCCTAAGTCGTCACAGTCAGGGGTTGATATTGGTGTGGCACATTGTCCTGCATTATTTGGGCATTTCTATGTATTCTCTGGGGTGTGAACATGGTCTGCATTGATTGTGTTTGGTTGACAGCCAGACCTCCTTCCCACCCACCCACCCAGCCAGTCAGTTATCCCACCATGGAACGTGCTTGCATTGCAGGGAGTGTAAGTTGTCTCTCAGGATGTCAGTCAGTGGTGTCCTGCTGTTTGTTGGTGCACAGTTGGCAGCAGGGCCTTGTGCTCCCCACAGCAGTAGCCAGTGTCAGCCATCTTGTGAGTCCTTCTCCACTCCCTGTGATGTGAGCATGGTTCAGGGTGGTGTTGATGGGACAGTTGTGAGGGTGAGCAATGTCTGTGACTACGACTCCCATCATGCCATTGCCTCCACCCCACTTGCCAGCATTCCCATACTTACTTGCTTTTGTGTGGAGTTCAGTGGGTGTGGGTGTGAGGGCAATGGCAAGATGGCTGACAGTGGTGTCCTGCTGTTGGTTGGTGTGCAGTACCCAGCATGCCCTTGTGCTCCCCACGACACAGCAACAGTGTCAGACATCTTTGATGGGCCTTTCCACTCTCTGTGGGATGTGCATGCGTGAGTGTGAGCTTGCTGGGCCATGTGGTGGGGGATGTAGGGCTGTGACTACGACTCCCATCATGCTATTGCCTCCACCCCCTTCCCAGCATGCCCATGCTTCCTTCCTTTTGACTCTGCTTCCCTGTGGGGTGGGCTGGCTGTGCTGACAGGATGGCTGGGAGTGTTGTCCTGGCAGTTGTTTGGCTAAGAGTCCCAAGAGTGTCCCTGTGCTTCACACAACATAACCCAGGGTGGTGGTGCTTTGTGGGATCTTGTGTTAGGATGGAGGGCATTGCATTCTACCAGGTGGGTACTGTGGAGTTTGTGTTGGGGGGGGTGAGGGGAGGTGCTGGTGACTATAGTCAGTGCTGCAAGTCCCCCTTCCCACCCAGCCAGCCAGATATCCCACCATGGAACGTGCTTGCATTGCAGGGAGTGTAAGTTGTCTCTCAGGATGTCAGTCAGTGGTGTCCTGCTGTTTGTTGGTGCACAGTTGGCAGCAGGGCCTTGTGCTCCCCACAGCAGTAGCCAGTGTCAGCCATCTTGTGAGTCCTTCTCCACTCCCTGTGATGTGAGCATGGTTCAGGGTGGTGTTGATGGGACAGTTGTGAGGGTGAGCAATGTCTGTGACTACGACTCCCATCATGCCATTGCCTCCACCCCACTTGCCAGCATTCCCATACTTACTTGCTTTTGTGTGGAGTTCAGTGGGTGTGGGTGTGAGGGCAATGGCAAGATGGCTGACAGTGGTGTCCTGCTGTTGGTTGGTGTGCAGTACCCAGCATGCCCTTGTGCTCCCCACGACACAGCAACAGTGTCAGACATCTTTGATGGGCCTTTCCACTCTCTGTGGGATGTGCATGCGTGAGTGTGAGCTTGCTGGGCCATGTGGTGGGGGATGTAGGGCTGTGACTACGACTCCCATCATGCTATTGCCTCCACCCCCTTCCCAGCATGCCCATGCTTCCTTCCTTTTGACTCTGCTTCCCTGTGGGGTGGGCTGGCTGTGCTGACAGGATGGCTGGGAGTGTTGTCCTGGCAGTTGTTTGGCTAAGAGTCCCAGGAGTGTCCCTGTGCTTCACACAACATAACCCAGGGTGGTGGTGCTTTGTGGGATCTTGTGTTAGGATGGAGGGCATTGCATTCTACCAGGTGGGTACTGTGGAGTTTGTGTTGGGGTGGGGGGGGTGAGGGGAGGTGCTGGTGACTATAGTCAGTGCTGCAAGTCCCCCTTCCCACCCAGTCAGCCAGATATCCCACCATGGAACGTGCTTGCATTGCAGGGAGTGTAAGTTGTCTCTCAGGATGTCAGTCAGTGGTGTCCTGCTGTTTGTTGGTGCACAGTTGGCAGCAGGGCCTTGTGCTCCCCACAGCAGTAGCCAGTGTCAGCCATCTTGTGAGTCCTTCTCCACTCCCTGTGATGTGAGCATGGTTCAGGGTGGTGTTGATGGGACAGTTGTGGGGGTGAGCTATGTCTGTGACTACGACTCCCATCATGCTATTGCCTCCACCCCCTTCCCAGCATGCCCATGCTTCCTTCCTTTTGACTCTGCTTCCCTGTGGGGTGGGCTGGCTGTGCTGACAGGATGGCTGGGAGTGTTGTCCTGGCAGTTGTTTGGCTAAGAGTCCCAAGAGTGTCCCTGTGCTTCACACAACATAACCCAGGGTGGTGGTGCTTTGTGGGATCTTGTGTTAGGATGGAGGGCATTGCATTCTACCAGGTGGGTACTGTGGAGTTTGTGTTGGGGGGGTGAGGGGAGGTGCTGGTGACTATAGTCAGTGCTGCAAGTCCCCCTTCCCACCCAGCCAGCCAGATATCCCACCATGGAACGTGCTTGCATTGCAGGGAGTGTAAGTTGTCTCTCAGGATGTCAGTCAGTGGTGTCCTGCTGTTTGTTGGTGCACAGTTGGCAGCAGGGCCTTGTGCTCCCCACAGCAGTAGCCAGTGTCAGCCATCTTGTGAGTCCTTCTCCACTCCCTGTGATGTGAGCATGGTTCAGGGTGGTGTTGATGGGACAGTTGTGGGGGGGGCAATATGTGTGACTGCGACTCCCATGATGCTATTGGCTACACTGACTTGGCCAGCATACACAGAATTCCTTCCTTTGAGTGGTCTTCACTGTGTGTTGGTGTTGTTGTGGTGGCTACATGTGTGGATGTGTGTGTTAGTTCTATTTGTGCCACTGCCTAGCTGTAGTTGTGGTTGTGTTTGTACATGTGTTGGCACAGTTGGATGTGACTTTTTTGATGGCATGTGTTGTGTTTATCTGACTGACATACACATTTTGGGATGATTCTGTTCTAGTTGCTGTGTAATTGCTATGAGTGCATGGTTTGACTCTCCCCTTGACAGTGATGTGTGTGTTTTGTGGCAGTTTATTGTGTACATTTGTTGTGTACTCACCAGGCTCTGGGATGTCCTCTAGTCCATATACGCTCACTGGCGGAAGGATGGCCCGCACCTTCTCCTCCCAGGGCCTGAGGTATATTGGCTTGGCAGGAGGGCCACTGCCGGTGTGTTGGCTGTTGATGTAGTCTTTCTTCAGCATGTCCCGTACCCTCCTGCGCACGTCATACCACCTGTTCTGGATGTCCGTCTTTGTGCGCCGACATGGTGATTGGGCGTTCACCCTGTTGATGATCCTCTCCCACATCTTGGTTTTCTGCGACATGGGGGTCTGTTGGACCAGAGTGCCAAACAGCTGTGGCTCCACCCTGAGGATCTCGTCTACCATGACTTCCAATTCACTATCTAGGAACTTGGGATTCTTCTTGGGGGGCATGGTGATGGGTGGTGATGGTGGGTGATGTGTGTGTTGGTGTGCAGGTGAGAGTGTGTGGGTGTGTGTTGTGCTGGGTGTATGTGAGGTAGGTATTTGTTGGTGTGTTGATGGTGTGTGGCTTGTGTGAGGGATGAGCTGTGGGTGTGTGGTTGCTTTCTCTTGGGTGCTGGCAGTGAAATGGCATTTGCAAAGGCTCATGGTAGTGATTTGTGTCCTTTATATAGGTGGAGTTGTGGGTGTGTCTTTGTTCTCTGTCCCCACCCCCCAGTATTTATTGGCTTGGTAATTGCTTGTTTGGCCTTTTTTTGGTTGATTTTTCCTTTGTGCTGTTTGTGTATGTTGGAAACGTTCTTGTGACCGAGTCGGACCCTGCATTGGTCTCGTACGGTGTTTTCCGTTTCGTTCACGCTGTGTTTGTGCAGTTTTCTATGCTGCGTACGCGTCGGTCGCGGTGTATTGTGTTGCTTCGGCTCGGTTTTGTATGCGTGTCGGTCGTACGGCATGTCCTCCGTCCGACTCGGTCGTGTTTTTCGCGCCTTGCATCGTACTTTGCGGTTTGGAGTTGGCGGGTACGATTCGGTCGGATTTGTTCCGGGTGCGTGTCGGTCGGTTGGATTCGCGTGTTTTTCCGGCCGGATTGCTGTTTTCCGAGCGGCTCGGTCGATCGGCTTGGTTTCCTAACGTGTCGGTCGGATTTATCGCGGCTTGCATCGTACTTGGCGTGTCGGGCGCCACTGGTACGTGTCAGTCAGTAATTTTTCCGGCTCCGTGTCGGTCGGTGCTTTTTCCGGCCCGAATCGGAATCGGCCCCTCGGTGTAGAGTTTTAATGGGAGGGGAAAGAGGTCTCTCCCAAACTATCCTTACTGCAAATGGTTTAAAACAAGGATGTTTATTGGCTCCTCTACTTTTCTCCCTATATATATCTGACCTTCCTCACGCTTTGGCTCAAAGTGAGGGCATCGCCCCATTACTGGGGGAAAACCGATTGCTTGTTTACTTTATGCTGACGACATATTAATATTGGATCTAACACCTAAGGGATTAAATAGTCAGTCTGCAGGCACTACATAAATTTGCAGAGGCCCACTATTTAAAGATTAATGTATCTAAAAGTAAAATAATGTGCATGCACGGAAGAAAAAAGCTGCAGTATGGGAATTTTGTTTGGTCTGTAGGTGGCCAAAAACTAGAACTTGTAAAATCTTACGTTTTCTTGGGAAAAACGGTGTGTGGCAACCTAAGTGACAAAGCCCATATAGAAAATAACATCTATAAAGATACTACACAGGGGAAAAGTTTGGGCTCCCTATATAGATCTACTGGAAAAATACATTTTGCACTTTTATTAGAGGTATTTCGTGCAAAAATTCCTGCTTCCCTGTTGTATGGTATTGAATTACTTGATATAGAAAAATGTTTTTTTTTAAATACAACAGAAGGCAAAATTTTAAGGAGCCTAGCCTCAGTCAACTCTGCTTGCCCCGTGGCTGCACTAAGGTTAGAGTTTGGTTTAAGAAGTAGTTGGGTACAGGGTCTTGCAGGGATAGTGCAATGGGTTACAAGCCTGGTAAAGGGTGATCCTGGCACACTAAGATTTTTAATCCAGAAAGAAAGTTTAAAGGAGCAGTCATTAATTGTTAAAAATTTTAGAATTGCGGTTGACTTGCTACAACTGGATGAATCACTACTTTTCACCCTATCGCCATATCAATTAAGGGCCACTTTGAAGCAGGCCACTTGGAAATTAAGGGGCATATTACTAAGGTCCGGCGACAATTATCGCTCATTGCGCTTAGCGCGAGGATAATTATCGCCTGACTAACGCTGAATTTTATCTCTGAGATAGCGTGCTATCAGCAACGCTCATCTCAACAGTGATAAAATTGCAAGCGCTAACTGCCAAATGTGCGATTATCGCTGGAAATCCAGCGATAATCACACAACTTTGGCGATAGCTTGCTGATAGGGCAGGACAGACTCAGCCATGATATCCACCTTCCATTGGGTATCATGGCTAAGTCATACTGAGAGCAGGCGTTAGAAAAGTAGCGCTAACCGCGGTTAGCGCTACTTTTCTAATCGCTCTGCATGTTCGCCTGCAGCTTGATAATAGGAGAAATGTCGGTTAGCGACATTTCTCCTGTTATCCTGGGAAGGAACGCCCACTTTGCATCTCATTAGAGATGCAGAGCGAGGCGTGGGAAAACGGGTGCTAACATGCGTTAATGCATGTTAGCACCCGCCTTGGTAATAGGGCGGTAATATTATCTCCGCTTTTTTGGCTCTTAAAGCCGAAAAGCGGAGATAATGGCCCTTGATAATATGCCCCTAAGTTTCACCAGGGATAGGGAAGCTTGTATTTTAAAGAGAGGTACCCACCCGGCCATAGATTCCTGTGTGATAAATAAAGTACAGGTTTATATCTCTTGGAACCTGCCCCATGGAGTGCGCCGCTTTTGGCTATTATTGAGGCATGGTATGCTCCCTTTAAACAACGTACTATCTAAATGGTATGGTTCTTCTCCAATTTGTAATCTGTGTAATAATTCTATCCAGGACGTTAATCATGTGCTATTTATTTGCCCCGCTCTATTATTGTATCGGCGTAAATGGATGAGACCAATTTGTCTACAATTATCTATCCTTTCGGCCTCTGCACTAACAGATTCTATCTATGAACCACCAAATGAAATGTTTTGTCATAGGATTTTTAACTTTTTTAAGTGTTTTTTAAATATGTACTAATATACATTTATATGAAGGATATAATTATCAACTTTTTTTGTATAAAATATTCTAATGTTTTATATTTGGAGATCTTTTTTGTCGGCTTTCGCTAATGATTGTAGAAACCTTGCTATACAATTTTTTTACTTATATGTTGTTGGCCTGTTAATTTATGTGGATCTCTTTGGAGTTCCAAAATCATAAATAAATAAAACTTGAACTTGAACTTGAGACAAAGCATCAGCAACTTTATTTTCCACAACAGGTAAATATTTTATGTCAAACTTATAATCTTGTAAGGCCATAACCCATTTTGTGGTCCTACCTGACACAGCATCAATGCCCTTTTCTTTTAAAATCTCACATAAAGGTTTGTGGTCCGTCTTAACTTCAAATACACCTCCCCACAAAAGATTCTTAAGTTTTTTTATTGACCAATAAACAGTAAGAGCTTCTCTCTACACCACTGAGTATCGCAATTCTGCACCTCTCAAACTCCTTGACAAAAACAAGATTACTTCATCATGCCCTTGGTCCTTTTGTAGAAGAACAGCACCCAGCCCTTTCATACTGGCATCAGTTATGAGGACAGATTTCTTTTTTGGGACAAAACTGCTTAACTTGGGTGCCGAATTTAACTTCTCCTTGAGAATGCAGAATTCTTGTTCACAACCTTGGTCCCAAACAAACTCACACCCCTTACGCAACAATGCCCTAATGCGAACACATAAAGAAGCAAAACCTTGAACAAACTTGCTGTAATATTCCGCCATTCCTAAAAAACTCATCAACTCTTCTTTATTAGTGGGAGAGTGCATTTTCCAAATGGCTTCCACCAGGTCTTCTTTGGGTAACACACCGCCTGCCGAAATTGAATGACCTAGGTAATCAATAGATTCTCTCCTGAACTTACATTTATCAATTTTAACTGTTAAATTAAATTCATTAAGTCTGCTCAAAACACTTAACACTCTCATGTCATGCTCTCTGTTGTCCACTCCGAAAATCAAAATATCGTCTTGATATATTCTAACTCCAGATAATCCCTTCAAAACATTCTCCAACGCCCTCTGGAAAACCGAGGCCGCTGAGACCAATCCGAAAGGAAGTCTGACAAAGCGGTAGGTACCAAAAGGAGTAACAGATGCTGTTAAATCCTTAGACTCATCATCTAACCTAATCTGATGATATGCAGATTTAAGGTCGATGGTGCTAAACACCTTTGCACCTTTTATCAGCATCAACATGACTGCAATTTTAGGTAGAGGGTACCGGTCCACCACCACATGCTTGTTCAACTCCACACATAGGCGTAGAGAACCATCAGCCTTTTTAGCAGCTACAACCGGAGCAACCCACTGTGTTGCTCAACTTCCTCAATGATACCATCTGTTTTTAGACGTTCCAATTCTTTCTGCACTTGTTCTCTGACCGCTACAGGGACATTGCACACTTTGCTACAGACTGGTTTGGCACCATCCACCAACCGAATGTGGTGGATATAGTTTCGTAAACAAACCAACGTTTCACAAAACACATGGGGAAATTTCTGTTTCAACATCTGTATATAATCCTCAGCAGGATTACTATGTATAGTAGCAATTGACTTAGTGTTAAAAGTTTCCTTTAATCTAATGGGAGGCGATTCATTTGGGTCCAAAATTACACCAAGGTCCCTCTGGTGGAACCAACTCAATATGCTGTCTCCTTTCTGTGATATATATATTTTTGCATTAGTTAACCTGTTTTTGTATTCTAGTAAACCCCAAAAGTAACCAAACAATTTGATCGGCTCTCCCCCATATGCACAGGGTCTAATATCAGGATGCAAAACTTTAATCTTATCCTTAATCTTCTTCAGATAGAATTCTTTTGAGACTTTGGTGATCTTTGCACCTGAGTCAAAAAGAACGTTGGTTGGTTTACCTTCTACTAAAATTTCATCCGTTGGACAATTTCACCTTTCTTCATTTTCAACAACCTGTACTAAGATTTGTCCGCAGTCTACCTGGTCAAATGATTCATATGAATTGTCTCCATCAACATATATTTCATTGACCTTACCTTTATAAGTTTTACCCTTACACACAACAGCAAAATGACCCTTCCTCTTGCAATTACTGCAGGTGACTTTCCAACCTGGACATTGTTTGTCATTGGCCAGATGACCTACCTTTCCACAGCGATAACATTTAATTTGAGACATGTTAAATGTACCAGTTTTCTCAGAAAAGACCCTTTTTTTTACCGAGTTCTTTATGTTCCTTTGGAGGTTGTTTTACAACATGAACAGAGTTTTTGTCCTTCTTATCATCATCCTTTTTTATCACTTCAACACATTTAAGAGAATGTTCAATTCTCTTCGCAATGACAATTACATCTTCTAAAGAGGGTTCGTCTTTTTGCCATAATTCTTCCCTAACACGATCAATGCTACAGCCCAAAATAAATTGGTCCCTAATTCTCTCATCAAGAGTGGATCCAAATTTACATGAAGAAGCCAACTTTCTCAGGGAAGTTATATAATTCTCAACAGATTCGTCATCCAATTGAGATCTGCGACCAAAATGATACCTTTCAAGGATGGTACTGACTTTAGGTAGGTAGAGCCATCCTCCGTCGCCAAGTGTAAGAATGGTGCAAACACAGCTTCATAGAATAAAGTAAGGTTTATTCTAGGATAAGAATCCCATCCACAGCAAGACTGTTTCACAGGAGAAAGCCAGGCTCCAACTGCTGCCAGGTGCATACTGACATCATTACATTCTCAAGCACCTGGCAACAAGTACAGAATCTTAGGATGCCACAACTTCTTCTGATCCTTGTCTATCTGACTATTTGTGAAGGCATGTAAAAAGATGTTTGAACAACCTAATTTGGAACTCTTGGCCAAAGAAGCCTGCTATAACATTCAAGAAGGTAGATTTGATGTATTTTCTTACAGTACTCATTTCTGTCAACAGGCTGCAGAAACCACATGAACAGAATCATCCTTAGTTTTTGAGGAACTAAGGATGAGCCGATGCCCTAAAGTGGAAACAGCGTTTACAACGCTGTCTTCACAACACATGCCATTACAACGCGGTTGTTACAACGACCGCATTGTTAGTACACAATACCATTACATCGCAAGTCATTACAACGACTTGCTGTGGGGGGCGCAGGGGTATTGGATTTAAAATCCAACACCTTCCCTGCTGTTGCGCAAACTGGAGTAGGAATAGTAAATAATAATATTCCTAAGTCCAGCACCCACCCACAGCAAGTCGTTGTAATGACTTGCGATGTAATGGTATTGCGTACTAACAACGCGGTCGTTGTAACAACCGCGTTGTAATGGCATGCGATCTAATTGCATGCGTTGTAAGCAACTATATTCGCACTAAACATGAGTTGATGCACTCTCTAAGGATGAACTGATGCACTCTCCCATACTGTTATTTTCACAGATTTTATTGATTTGGCACTTCTAATTCAACATTACCTGAATGAGAGAAGAGCGAAGAAAAAGATGGCGCAAGTGAAGTTACCTGGAGATGTACAGAGGTCCATACCATGTGGTGGTGATGTGTTCTATTTTTTTTGTGCTGCTGTTTTTTGTGCAACGTTTTTGAAATGTTATTTTGTTTTGCTGTTCTGTGGTTGTTGTGCTGTACTGTGTGTGTTGTATTCTATTACATTATGACTTCTCTGTTGTGATATACGCTGTCATGCTTTAATTCTGTTGTTACTTTGTTTGGTTCTGATATTGTGCTTTGTTCTGTTGTTTACTTTAAAGGTGTTAGGAAATACCTTTACATTTCTAGACAAAATCAGCCCATCTGAGCTTTTAGTTTTTCTAAAAAAAACTAAACTACTGGTCCTGAAACCTTAGGAGTTCTCTACAAGTCTGGGGGGTCATATTTTTTTTTTTAATGTTTGAGTTTTCTGGGCTTTTACTGGCAGTACTAAACAGGACAAAATGTACATCAGAATATCCAACCTAAAAAGAGTAGACAGTCTCAATGACCCAATGTTCCTTGAGCTGTTGGTCTAATGTTTCCACAGGAATTGCCAGCAAGATCTCTGCAGATTGAAACATGGTGGATCACCCAACTCTAAATACAGTTTGGTGGATAGATTACTCAACTGTGTTTGTTATCCTCCAAACAATTAATAACTGCTCCTAGTTTGAGCTTGGGCAGTGAAACCTCAGAGGGTTTCGGGGAACAATGAAACATGCTCTATATAACGGGAGAAGAGGCAGATGTTCAAAATCTTTCTTTGTAGCGTTTTCCTCAAATATATCTAAATGCCATCTTTTACTTCAACTATTAATTTCTGCATTTAAGAAGGTGTTGTTTTCCATGTTTAATCTCTATTGGACCTAGGGGCAAGAGGAATGCATATGGATTCAGATTGGGTTGAAAAGAGCCACATCCCAAACATGTTCAAGAATTAACACAGCGAAAACAAATACAGGAGAAGGCCCGTTAACCAAGTCGAGACTTGAGTAATTCTGTATAAACAAGAAATGATGTCTCAACCCGTAATCATTTAGTAAGGCAGATGCAAATAAGAGAAACAAAACAATTTGAGAGAGAGGGTAAAAAAGAGAGACCACAAAAGAAAATGTAAAGAGGAGGTAAATCTTATTTGGAATGCAAGTAGTTATATCAGCACTACATTACAATATATGCATAGGTAACCCAATTTTAGGTGTGCACATACATGCTCGTGAAGGTGAACAGTGCAGTGACACAAGGCGAGGTGAAGAAACAGCGTAAACGGTGCAAAAATAGAATTAAGTTGGAGGTCACAAAAACAGTTAGCAGATAATTTTACAGAAAGGGTTTCAACAGTTTAAGAAGACCACAGTAATGCCCACAATTGAGCTGAAGGGTCGACAGCGTTTCGACCTGTACAATTTCAGGTCATCATCAGGACTGGGTTACGTGAATAAGGTAAGTGCTGTATAAGGGGGTGATAGGAGAAAGGGGAGAGGTAAGAGCCAAGAAGTACCAGTAAAGGTAAACGTTAAAGGTCAGTAAAGAAAGGAGAAGGGACTACCTGGGGAGGTTGCATAGAGCCCGTCAGAGAAGAGAGAATCAGGTAAGGAGAATCTGGGCTAGGTCAGTGGGGGAGGAGTAAGAGTAATAAGGTTGCATCAACAGGGCACGGTGGACGCATGAAATGAGGCAAATTGTAAAAGGCAATAAATGTGAAAGAAGTACCTGGGAAGGATGTGAAGAGCCAGAGGGATACGAGTGATCAAGTCGAGGCATACAGCAATAATCTGCGGTGAAGGAAAAGTATAAATGAAGGCATTCCAGCAAGGTAGGTGGAAATTGAGCCTTAAGGAGGTGCTCACGAAAGGCAAAGATGCTTACCAGCAAGGACACGTGTAGTCCAAGGCGTACAGGGAATGCGTGTGTAGAGGACAAATCTCCCGGTGTATATGGGCAGAGCAGAATAGAAGAGGTCCACAGGGAGGATCTGTGATGTGCGTGGAGGGACATCAACTGGGAAGGGAAGGGGAGGCATGAGGGTAAGCTGTATGGATCACTATAATTAAGGGCAGGAACACAATCCTGAATGGTGTAAGAGAGATAAAAGTTACGTATAACGGAACAAATCCGTCGGTGTAGTGGAGACGAGTGGATGGGTCTCGTCTCTGCGATTCAATCACATGGTGGAGCCCAGCAAGGGTCTGGGTCCGGAGGGCGAGTGAAGCGTGCCTAGTGCCGTGGGAACGTCATGGTATTGTTAGAATAGAAATCGTTCATGCTCATGCATGCTCCATGTAAGTTAGCATTCACTGTGCGATTTTCTATTTGGGCACCATTTTAGGCTGTTCGAAACTGATGTAGTTCAATTCCGAGAAATGTTCCTCTTAGAGTTTCATTTCTGCCCCATTAGGCTTGTTTCAGTAATGAACACATTGTTTATGTCAGCACATAGCTTTCTCACTAGATAGAGGCCCTCGCCCCCTTGTCTGGTGGCGGGCCCAGATGGAACAACCTTGGACCATGATACTTTGTGTAAGATATGAGCTCTGAAACCGTTTTTTCTGTACTTCACTGTTTTAGCTGCACCTGCTTGTAAAATTCCACTGTGGGTGTGTTTTAGCCCAGTTACGAAACTTTCATAATGTATCTTTATGCTTGTTGATTTCAGTTCCCTCTGCAGCACTCCTAGCGACTGGGCAGATGGGTCTCTGCTCTGAGTGTACATGAATAAACAGTTATTCGTTTGTATTCTCTACTGTCTAACTGACTCTTCATTTAGTACGGAAGGCTGAGAGGTGGTCATTAGTGACCTTGGTGGCCCTAAACAGGTCACTTCCTTCAGTTGGCGCCCGAACAGGGACTCCTTCGGTTGATTGATCCATCCCCTTTCTGCAGACTGAGGGAGGCCGAGGACATCATCGGGTCAGACTGACAGCTCAGGGATCCCTGCACAAAGAGTTTCTATTGCTCGCAGCTGCCCCCTCTGTCCTGCCGGATGGTGCCGCGCCCAGTGGTCATCCCGACTGGAGTCCTGAACGTCGAAACCCTTGGATCTGACCATTTGGTCTGAAGAGTCGGCAGTGGAGTACTGGTTAGTTGAATTACTGATATCAGTTGAGTTTGTTTTGGTTCTTTGTGGATATGGTACCATTTGGGTTTGCGTTTGGTACAGTCTAAGGGCTATCTTGATAAAAAGTATTTGCTAATATTTTGCCAGGTAAAACGAACGATTTTGTTTTTCTTTCAAAATGCCTGGTCTAAGCAAACTTTGGAATTTGTGTTGTCGTTGTTTTGCAGATGCTCGATTGTAAGAAGCTCAGCCTGCGCCTCCTGAAGGCAGCCCTAATTTTGATATGTATGTGAAACATGGTCTTGGCCCTATTATGTTTAGTACACTATGCCACAAATATACGAGGGTCAATATCAAGTTGCAGTGGCCTTTGACGGGCACCTTTGATGAACAAAAGATTGGGTTTTTACAGGAACAGTTATTTAAGAGACGAAGTAGACAGTCGATGTTTGACTCCCTTCGGACTTGGCAGAAGGAGGCCAGACAGAGGCAGTTAAAGATGGAGAGGGACGCACAGAAAGGGAAAATGCAAACATTGACACAGAAAGCTGTGGCATATGATAGGGCAAAACAGGAGTCAGGAATTGAATGTGAATATAGGAGATTTCGGTTGCATATTGACAAGTCTTATTTGGCCACAGAAGAGAATGATACTTTTGTAGAGGAGTTGTTAGATACCCGACCCCCACCTCCTTATGCCCCGCAGAGGATATATCCTACTGTTCCTTTACAGTCACATCAGCCTGCTTCATCTGCTGCTGCTGTTTCTGTATCTACGGCTGTTACTTCTACGGTTTCGGCCACCGCACCCCCTGCTCCTTCTCCGTCTTCGCCATCTTTGCTGACTGTGACCTCTAGTACATCTACTGTTTCAACTCCTGTGTCCTCTGTTCTTCCTCCTCTGGTGCAAACGTTAACAACGATTGTACCTGGAAGGAAGCCAGGTGTTAAACCCTGCGCTGAAATACTTGCTTTGCCTGGTCGTATCATTACGTATATGCACACACTTATTCCACCTAAGAAAGTAAGTTGGGATAGATTGACGGCTTGTAGACAAAAGAAGGATAAGAGTGTTGTTGATTTCTTTACTCGGTTTGAAGACATGTTTTTGGATTACATTGGGCAGGATATGTCCACTGAGGGAGGAATTTGTTTGTTTGTTGACCGGTTTGTTACTAACCTTCTTCCTGAAATAATGATTCGTTTGCAGGCATCTGAGAGTACTTGGTCTACGTCTTCTCCCTCTGCCATTTTGAATATGACCCAATATTCTGAACATCACGATCAGGAGGAGAAAGATAAGACTGATAAAAAGCATAAGGATCTGAAGACAAAGGTATTGTCACAGCAAGCATTCAGGGGAAATAGAAGGGGGCGAGGAGGCCCTTCTCGACAGCGGCCATGTACTCGGCAGCCTTCGACGACACCTTTGGGTCTGAATCAGTTGTGTATTGTAAGGAGAAAGGACATTGGCGTAGCCAGTGCCCTGTGCTTCTACAGAAGGTTGCTTCCCCTAGAGGTCGAGGTTCTGGTGGTAGAGGTCGTTGGACCGACAGAAGTCAGAGTACTATGACTTCTGTGGGACGTTCTGATAATAATTATTTTGATGACTCAAGAGATGGACATTATTATCATGACGATTATGACATGGATGATGTGACAGGTATGTCTTACAGTTAGGACAGCCAGGGACAGAGTAAGGGACCAGTTCCGATACCTGTAGATCAGCGTGGTCCTTATGTCACAGCAGATTTACAAGGCTTGGCTAAGGAATTTTTGGTGGATACAGGTGCGACGAAAAGTTCTGTTTCTCGACATATGGTCTCTGTGGCGGGTCTGTTTGGCCACAATATTGTTTCGGTAAGTTTTTCAGGTGTACCAGTTCTAAGCCCCATTTCACGCCCGCTTGCATTGACTGTTGGTCCTTTAACGGTGGAATCTCCATTCTTGTTGACATCTAACTGTTGTGAAAATCTGATGGGTTTGGATTTGTTGAAGAAACTGCATGCTACTATTTATTACTCCCCCCGGTGTAGTGTAGTTCTTATTTCCCTAATAGGCTCTGCGCATTGGAATAATATAACCTATAGGCTTGTCATAGGACTGAGGTCGGTATGTCCCTATCGAGTATATTAAACTTAATTACTTGTGCCAGCTAGCTCAGAGGCCACTAGAAACTCCTTGAGAACAAGAAGGGAGTAGTTTCTGGCAAACGGAAAAACATGACCACTTTGTTTCCCTTTAGAATCGGAACACGTCTCAGAGTCGTGGAAACAATAGATAACAGTTTCACTCAGTCAATCGTGCATGCTTAGTTTCTACAGAGTTACACAGAAAGGAAAGACGGGCGTTTCAATAAAGAGGTTTTATTGAACAGTCTTGTTTCTCGTGTAAGAGATATGTGCTGTTATGATCACAAGACAGAATGCAAGATAAATAATGTACAGCGTAAGCAGTAGAAATAAATAATATTGCGCTAGCATTATCTTTTAGCATATATTCACGTACATAAATAACATGAGCTAAAAATGCGAGTATTCATACGATGCGTCTCTAAGCTAGTTCTACCCCAATGTACCTAACCTAGTCTAGGTGTAGGAAAAGGTAAGAAGTAGGTGGAGTATTCTCTAGTATGGTATACTAAGAGTATGTTAAGCCTAGTATGCCAAGAGTCCCTCTAGGTTCTAGTCAGCTCCATACCTTGAGAATGAGAGAGGTGGGAATCTCTTTCCGGACTCGAACTCTAACACCCCGCGAAGGGAGTCAGAACACTGGAAGCTGGATTCTTCTGCGTGCAGGAATGACAGCGTCTTCTCAGTGCGTCAGGCCGGGATACGGGCTCCTCTGAAGTCGAGGTCTCCTCTAACTTGCTTGGGCAAGGGAAGGTATATTTATACCTGATAGGTGCCTTGGAATGTTAGCATTGACGTGAAGTCGGACAGAGGAAGACGTCAGGAATGAACCCTTAAGGTATAACGGTTCATACATAATAGATGAGTTCTTGGAGAAATCAATAATCCTATTCTAGGGGAACTCCCAAGAGCTTAAGGGTCTGGTTTCTAAGAACTCGTTGTGACGTTAGGGTGGACGGATGTCGGTGACCATGCCTGTATTTGGAGAGCACGGCTGATGCCTAAATAAGGACTGGGATTCTATGCCTATATAAGGGCAATGCGAATTGTGCCTATATAAGGACATGTTTCAGGAAAACCTATATACGGACACCTAAAGCGGAATACAACACCGGCAGGTGTTTATATTACTGTGGGTCCGGATGTGAGTACTAGGCAGTGTTTGTCTAAGGATGCGCCCCTTCCAGCTGAATTTGCTCAGGTACCACCCACATTGTCGGCCACAGGTGATACAGATGTGGGTTTGTTGCACATACGTAAACAACAAGGAGAGACACAAGAAAGAGCTATAAAGGTCCAGCATACAGGCCCTGGTATCAATAACAATGAAGAGGGTATGCAGTTCCTGAAGTGGAAGGCAAGGAAATAGCGAGAAAGTATCAATATCTGGCTACCAAAGGAAGGATGGGGAATCCTTCCTTTCGGAATTGGAGCCCTCACACACCCAGCCCGCTGGGTGTCATGCTTCATCATCGGGCATGCTCCTCGTCGGGTCGGCGCTGCAATACCCGACGGGCACCCTCAGTGGGGGCTCTTTGGCGGAGATCTTTTATTCCTGACGTTTAGTGAGGTGCGTGTGAGGGGCCCTATAGTGTAGAAGTGCAGTGTTGTGTATGGTTCTCAATAGAGACAAAGTGAATTAAAACAGGTCGCTGGGAGAAACAGGGCAACCAATTTAATATTCCTGTCTCCCCACCTGGTTAAAAATGGAAAAATGGCAACTGTCTAAAGTGATGTGAAAGGCAGTTGCTCTTGAAATCATACGGTCAACATGTTTCTTGCCCTGGTAGTCCCTAATGGATCAAGCGGCAATTCATCAGGACCTAATTATGGGTTGGAAATCTACACTGAACCACTGGTAATGGGGTATGTTAACCTGGATATTACCAGTCTTGTCACATCGGTGACGTGCAGTGTCCGTGGGTGCTGTAGCCAGTCTAAAGATGGGAAAAATGAAAAACAAAACATCTGTTTACAACATGTCAATCTTACCAAAACCATTTAGTAGCCAAAACATGCTGTAGACACCTACTCGTATTGTCATCGCTATATGATGTAGGCGTCCCATCTAGTATAGGGCGTCGGTACAAACTTTGTGAGCACAAGGTATCACGATCGTGATATGTTGTAAATCATGTGAGGTAACAATGCAGCAGAAAAACAACGTAAGAATAAAAGTTAAAAATTTGAAAATAAAAACCACGGTGAGGCAGCAACATCATCCCAGTAAATAGCGGATGTACACACTCACCGAAAATCAATTAAAGGCCAGCCCCATCAGATAACGGCAAGGAATGGACACGTTCATTCAACATGTGTCCTGTATGATGGGGAAATAAGGTAAGTATGAGGAAATACGGTGGATATGCCAAGATTAATTTGAAGTATCTTAGGGTACACACCCCGTTCGTTTAAAAGCAAAAGCGGAGAACCACCTCTAAGGCTGGTGTTAACAAGCAATCCAATACCTGAGGGTAGTTGTCCCCAGGTCCCGATAATGGCAACACAAAGCTAGGTAACCAGACCGAGCATCGCTAGATCCTGGTTGTGGGACCCCGCAATCAACTACGGTCCGCAGTTCCCATGCTGTAATGACCAAAAAGTGTGAGACACTGGGAGCCTGAATCCAAGTTATAGCTTGTTACCGGTCCCCATCAAACATGGCCCCAAACCAACGTCGCGGTAAGACGAGACGTTGGTTTGGGGTCTTTAGCGGCCAACACCGCTGAGTCTGCTGATTTGTTCCCCATGTTTGATGGGGACCGGTAACAAGCTATAACTTGGATTCAGGCTCCCAGTGTCTCACACTTTTGGGTCATTACAGCATGGGAACTGCGGGCCGTAGTTAATTGCGGGGTCCCACAACCGGGATCTAGCGACGCTCGGTCTGGTTTCCTAGCTTTGTGTTGCCATTATCGACCTGGGGACAACGACCCTCAGGTATTGGATTGCTTGTTAACACCAGCCTTAGAGGTGGTTCTCCGCTTTTGCTTTTAAACAAACGGGGTGTGTACCCTAAGATACTTCAAATTAATCTTGGCATATCCACCGTATTTCCTCATACTTACCTTATTTCCCCATCATACAGGACACATGTTGAATGAACGTGTCCATTCCTTGCCGTTATCTGATGGGGCTGGCCTTTAATTGATTTTCGGTGAGTGTGTACATCCGCAATTTACTGGGATGATGTTGCTGCCTCACCGTGGTTTTTATTTTCAAATTTTTAACTTTTATTCTTACGTTGTTTTTCTGCTGCATTGTTACCTCACATGATTTACAACATATCACGATCGTGATACCTTGTGCTCACAAAGTTTATACCGACGCCCTATACTAGATGGGACGCGTACATCATATAGCGATGACAATACGAGTAGGTGTCTACAGCATGTTTTGGCTACTAAATGGTTTTGGTAAGATTGACATGTTGTAAACAGATGTTTTGTTTTTCATTTTTCCCATCTTTAGACTGGCTACAGCACCCACGGACACTGCATGTCACCGATGTGACAAGACTGGTAATATCCAGGTTAACATACCCCATTACCAGTGGTTCAGTGTAGATTTCCAACCCATAATTAGGTCCTGATGAATTGCCGCTTGATCCATTAGGGACTACCAGGGCAAGAAACATGTTGACTATATGATTTCAAGAGCAACTGCCTTTCACATCACTTTAGACAGTTGCCATTTTTCCATTTTTAACCAGGTGGGGAGACAGGAATATTAAATTGGTTGCCCTGTTTCTCCCAGCGACCTGTTTTAATTCACTTTGTCTCTATTGAGAACCATACACAACACTGCACTTCTACACTATAGGGCCCCTCACACGCACCTCACTAAACGGCAGGAATAAAAGATCTCCGCCAAAGAGCCCCCACTGAGGGTGCCCGTCGGGTATTGCAGCGCCGACCCGACGAGGAGCATGCCCGATGATGAAGCATGACACCCAGCGGGCTGGGTGTGAGGGCTCCTGATTCCAAAAGGAAGGATTCCCCATCCTTCCTTTTGGTAGCCAGATATTGATACCTTTCTCGCTATTTTCTTGCCTTCCACTTCAGGAACTGCATACCCTCTTCATTGTTATTGATACCAGGGCCTGTATGCTGACCTTATAGCCCTTTGTGTGTCTCTCCTTGTTGTTTACATATTAAGCACGGTCTTCGGCCGTGAGACATTAGGTTACCAGAACCGTGTACTACGTGGTCTGGTCCATCCCCTATCCGACTGTTCACTTCTTTAAGCCTCCTCCACTACATTCCATCAGGATGGAAGAAACCCAGGGCCTGAGTTTCGATGAGGAGGTGGCAGCAGAAATTTTAAAGACACCATCTATTTTAAGTAATGATGGTAACTTAGCAACTGGGAGTCAGTCTGATGATTGGGCTTCCTTAAGTTCGCTTAAGAAAGAATGGCTAAAGACAACGCTCCATGGAGCACTGATGACGGAATACTTACGGGCCAACATCGCCTCTAACGGTCTAATTGTGAATAACTTCCCACGCCTTTTCTTAGATGACCCTGTGTTCAAGAAAGAATGGTCCCTGGTGTCATGGAAATGCACCAGGGATCTTCTGATACTAATCATCAATACTGCCAAAAGGATAGCAGATGCTCTCCTGGCCCAAATACAACTAGCAGAAGGCAATCTGAAGGCTGCTATTCAAAACACTATTTTTAAGTGCAAACTCACTGAGATTAATCATGAGATCAGTGAGAGTAGGGAATTCCTGATGAAACAAAAGATCAGCAAATTGCAGAAGGATATTCAAAGATTTGATAAGGAGAAAGTCTATCCATACCTCAAAGCCGACTTCTCCACCAATAAATCTAGCTATTCCTCAGATGAAAGTGCTACCGACACAAGGAGAGGTTCTTCCTCCAATAGTGATTCTAGCACTGGTAGTTGGGGCAGTAACTCCTCAAAACGTACAGCACGCCCGGCTTACCACAACTACCCCATACCACCTTACCAAGGTCCACCCATGTGGCAATACCCAGGTTTCCCATCAGGACCCCCGGGATACCCACTGGGACCACAACCATTTTTCCATGGTAATAATCAACCTTTTTAGGAAGAGGTTGGGGCAGAGGAAGAGGGCGGCGAAGAGGAAATGCCAAGCAAGTACACTGGCAAGAACAAACCCAGAATACTGTAGAGACACGGAGCATGACGAAGGGGAAAAACACTAGTAATTAACCTCTCCCACAGAAACCTAACGGAGATAGAACATGACGTTCTCCAGAAAGGTTTGGGTTATGTTCCTACACCCAAAATTGATAAATTCAGAGACCAATGCGAGATCCATAGCCTCTTTCGTAAAGTCAGACTGAACGCGTTCTTTAAGGACAGACCTCCCCCAACAACATTAACACAGGGTTACATAACCCGTCTACTTTTACCCCCAACAGTGGGATGGTGCCTAATGAGGTCCTTACTTTCGAACAAGCGGTGCTTAAGGACCTCAAGGAGATCACACCCATTTCCCCCTTCAAAAACCTCTCTAACGCAGAGTGGGCAGCTGTAAAATCACTAGCTGATGACACCTTAATTACTATCAAACAGGCCGACAAAGGGGGAGCGACTGATGATTACGACACCGAATGTTTCCGTCAACTTAACAATGTCAGATACTACACCCCTCTTAGTGAGAACCCTACCAAGAGGCTCTCCACTATAATATCTACCATGGCCTTTACAGCAGAATCAGAGGGATGGATCACTAAAAAAGAATCAGATTTTCTGGTGACAAAAGACCCTATAACACCGTACTTCTATATTCTACCTAAAGTACATAAGGACATTGATCCGGTCCCAGGAAGGCCTATTGTCTCTGGGATAGGTTCAGTATTAGAACCACTATCCAAGTTCTGTGAATACTTCCTTCAGCCACTAGTGAAACAAACACCAGCCTTCCTTCTTGACACCACGTCAGTGCTACGACTCATAGATGACTTTCCACATGCAGGTGACATTGACTTATTAGTCACTCTAGACGTGGAGGCACTATACACTAACATTCCCCAACGTGCTACCTTGGAGGTTGTTGAGGATGCCCTAAGCTCCTCCAATTGGACATCACCTACACCGATACCTTTTATAATGGAATGTGCTACCCTGGCTCTCACTGAGAACTTTTTTGAGTTTAACAAGAAACTCTTCCATCAGACACAGGGAACATCTATGGGGAGTACCTTCGCTCCTAGTGTAGCCTGCCTCTACGTGTCAGCCTTTGAGTCTAGATCCATCTTTCATCCATCTAACCCATATACAGACAACTTGATGATGTGGAAGAGGTATATTGACGACATTCTTATCTTTTGGAAAGGGGACAGAGGTAGGTGTGAGGACTTTTGTCAGTGGATCAATACTTTGAATTCATATCTTAAGTTCACTCATACTATCTCTGAGTCCACAATACCCTTTTTGGACCTCAATATCAATCTGGCAGCAGGCTGTTTGAATACAACACTATATAGGAAACCCACAGATTGCAATAGCCTCCTACTCTTCAGTAGCCACCACCCGAGGGCCCTCAAAACCAACTTACCATTCGGGCAATTTCTCCGGATCAGGAGGAATTGTTCCTCTATTGGGAATTACAAAGTAGAAGCAGGCAAACTAGCATCTGATTTACGAAAGAGAGAATACCCACAGCAGACAGTCTGCATGGCTATGAAAAGAGCCAGGAACAATAATAGAGAGGCACTACTGGAAAAGAATGTCAGAAATCCTTCAGAGGCCATCACTTGTGTGACTTCCTACACACCAGCCTCGGGCCAAATCAGGAACATCATACGCAAACACTGGGACATTTTAAACACAGGTGACCTGGCATTGCCAGCCCCTAGATTTGCGTTCAAACGCACGAGTAATCTGAAAGATCTATTGATACATACCAGACCCAAGTTTAAAACAGGTCCGATCCAAAGATGTCTATGGGATTTACCCCCAGTTGTTGGACATTACCCGTGCGGATCCTGTGCAGTGTGCCCTCAAACTAAACTCACCAAGGTGATAACCTTTGCTAATAACTTTACTTGGAAGATGACAAGACACACTAACTGCAACACCGTTAACTGCATTTACTTACTATCCTGTCCATGCAACCTTTTATATGTGGGTATGACTACCATACCAGTCAAAATCCGAATAACAGAGCACAAAAGTAACATTAGATGCCATAAGACCACCACACGCCTCTATACCCACTTCTTAATGAATAAACATACCTGCGATACATTAGGGTGGGTGGTCCTGGAGGCGCATGCCTCCCCGGAGGCGTTGTTCAGGATTGAACAACGTTGGGTACATCGCTTATGCTCAGATAGAAATGGCCTTAATGAGGACATCCCCTGGGTGACTTTAAATAATCACTAATCTGTTATTCATCCCAGTGGTTACTTCATATAATCACCAATCTGGGGGTTATCTAAGTCTGGTATGCTACCCAGTTCTGCACCAGTCGGGTGCCATCTTACACGGTCTCTCCTTTTCAAACACATTTGACCGCAGGCCTGGCATGTACATGAACACTGTAACAGTTACATGCCAGTAGAGAGGACTCAGACACAAAAGAACTTTTTCTTTACCATTTGTAGTAATTCTACCTCTTCTCTTTATACCGCAATCACAACCCGTGGGGCACTTGACTTATGGGCTTGAGTCACTGGCATCATTAGTCATCGACTGCCAGAGTCGCATTAGCAAAATCTATTTTCACCAGATGGAGTCATGATATAATGTAAGGAATTGTCACTACGGAGATGACCACCTATTGACACTTTAACATGGCATGCCTTTGTGGCAATATCCTTCCAATATGGCCGCCGTGGTTTTTCCACTGAATTTGAGCCGATTTCCGCACCAGCCTCCGTTCACCACGTGGAGGCCCCGGCGTGCGTGTCGCTTCCGCTAGGATATCTGCAGCCAGAACCGGGCAGGCAGTTACCTTCCCGGAACCGGCATTGCAGGTTAGGTCCTCCGCCGAGTGGGCGCGAGCTGCTGTGAGTATTAACATCACTGCCCTCCCCTTTTCCTGATACTTGAGTATCAAGGTAAGACGCGACGTTGGTTTGGGGTCTTTAGCGGCCAACACCGCTGGGTCTGCTGATTTGTTCCCCATGTTTGATGGGGACCCGTAACAAGCTATAACTTGGATTCAGGCTCCCAGTGTCTCACACTTTTTGGTCATTACAGCATGGGAACTGCGGGCCGTAGTTAATTGCGGAGTCCCACAACCGGGATCTAGCGACGCTCGGTCTGGTTTCCTAGCTTTGTCTTGCCATTATCGGGACCTGGGGACAACGACCCTCAGGTATTGGATTGCTTGTTAACACCAGCCTTAGAGGTGGTTCTCCGCTTTTTGCTTTTAAACGAACGGGGTGTGTACCCTAAGATACTTCAAATTAATCTTGGCATATCCACCGTATTTCCTCATACTTACCTTATTTCCCCATCATACAGGACACATGTTGAATGAACGTGTCCATTCCTTGCCGTTATCTGATGGGGCTGGCCTTTAATTGATTTTCGGTGAGTGTGAACATCCGCAATTTACTGGGATGATGTTGCTGCCTCACCGTGGTTTTTATTTTCAAATTTTTAACTTTTATTCTTACGTTGTTTTTCTGCTGCATTGTTACCTCACATGATTTACAACATATCACGATCGTGATACCTTGTGCTCACAAAGTTTATACCGACGCCCTATACTAGATGGGACGCGTACATCATATAGCGATGACAATACGAGTAGGTGTCTACAGCATGTTTTGGCTACTAAATGGTTTTGGTAAGATTGACATGTTGTAAACAGATGTTTTGGTTTTCATTTTTCCCATCTTTTAGACTGGCTACAGCACCCACGGACACTGCACGTCACCGATGTGACAAGACTGGTAATATCCAGGTTAACATACCCCATTACCAGTGGTTCAGTGTAGATTTCCAACCCATAATTAGGTCCTGATGAATTGCCGCTTGATCCATTAGGGACTACCAGGGCAAGAAACATGTTGACCGTATGATTTCAAGAGCAACTGCCTTTCACATCACTTTAGACAGTTGCCATTTTTCCATTTTTAACCAGGTGGGGAGACAGGAATATTAAATTGGTTACCCTGTTTCTCCCAGCGACCTGTTTTAATTCACTTTGTCTCTATTGAGAACCATACACAACACTGCACTTCTACACTATAGGGCCCTCACACGCACCTCACTAAACGGCAGGAATAAAAGATCTCCGCCAAAGAGCCCCCACTGAGGGTGCCCGCCGGGTATTGCAGCGCCGACCCGACGAGGAGCATGCCCGATGATAAAGCATGACACCCAGCGGGCTGGGTGTGTGAGGGCCCTAATTCCGAAAGGAAGGATTCCCCATCCTTCCTTTTGGTAGCCAGATATTGATACCTTTCTCGCTATTTTCTTGCCTTCCACTTCAGGAACTGCATACCCTCTTCATTGTTTTTGTTGCACATACCACCAGTTGGTATACAAGTTAAAGATAATGCTATTCTACCCGCAGGCAGGAGAACAGGCACTTCTTCAGATTATTCAGGATTTGATACGGAAGGGAGTAGTTGAGAAAAAGTCTGCCAACATTTGTAATATTCTTTAGGTCCTTAAGAGGTCACCTTCGGGTTCCTCTGATGTTATAGATGATGTCTATCACTTTGTGATTGTTTTGCGAGAGGTCAATAAAATTGTAGTTCCGCAAATCCCGGTGGTTCCTGGTATCACCACGCTTTTCACTATGATTCCATCTACTGCTAAGTTCTTTTCTGTTATTGATCTGAAAAATGCATTTTTTAGTATTTCTATTCACCCAGACAGTAGGTAATTGTTTGGATTTACACTGGCCGGCAGAAGTTTTAGATTCTGTCACGCTCCTCAAGGCTATACAGAGAGTCCTCGTATCTATAGTCAGGCATTAAAAAGTCAATTGGATTCACTGTTGCTTTCTCCAGGTAATGTATTGGTGCAATATGTCGATGACCTCTTGGTTGCTTCTGATATGGAACAGGGTTGCAAGGATAGTAGGGTAAAGTTGCTATTGCATTTGGCACATCATGGTCATAAGGTCTCTCCTTCCAGTTTTCAGTATTGTCGACAGGAGGTACCTACTTAGTTGACCTACTGTCAAAGGAGGGTAGAAGGTTGACCCCTGAGCGTATCAGTACCATTGTTAAAATGCCTGTTCCACAAACTCAGAAAGATGTACGCACTTTTATAGGTATTAATTTCTACTTTCGACAGTGGATACCAAATTATTCGCTACTAATCAAACCTTTGCTTGTATTAACAATGAAAGCAGTGCATGAGCCCTTGCCCTGGACGCCCGAATGCCAGCAGTCTTTTGAGCAATTAAAAACTGCGCTTTGTTCGGCTCCGGTGCTTGGCACACCTAATTATAATAAACAGTTTGTGCTTTATGTCCATGAGATGGCTGGCTGCAGGCTTTCTGTCCTAACACAAAAGTTTGGGGATAAGCAGAGGCCTTGCTCTTACTTTTCTGCCGTGCTTGACCCTGTTGCTAGGGCCCTTCCAAGTTGTCTGAGAGCGGTTGCGGCTGTGGCCACTTCAATCAGACAATCGGCTGTACTCATACTTGATACAGACCTCACAGTTATGGTACCCCATGCTGTGGATACCCTTTTGAATAAGACAAAGACACAGCACCTCACCAGTACACGTCTTACTGGCTATGAATTGACATCGTTTGCTAAACACATTATGATTAAGAGATGTGCCACTCTGAATCCAGCCACATTACTACCCCTCCCTTCTGAGAATGATGCAATCGACAAACATGATTGTATTTTTCGGACAGAGAAAGAAACGAAAGGATGGGTAGACCTGACTAATGCTCCCTTATCTGACCCTCAAGTAGAACTATACGTCGATGGTTCTTGTTTTAAATTACCAGATGGCACCACCACTGCAGCTTATGCTATCACTACATTGCGGACGGTGGTAGAGACATCACGAGTCCCCTCTCAGTCAGCTCAGGCTGCTGAGCTTGCTGCCCTTATTCGAGCTTGCAAATTGAGTGAAGGGCTAGTTGTCAATATTTATACTGCCCAGTACGCATTTGGGGTTGCCCATAATTTTGGCCGGTTCGGGCAGAGAGAGGGTTCCTTACTTCTCATGGAACGAAGATCCAGCATGGCCACCTGATATTGCGGCTTTTGTCTGCTTTAACGCTCCCCAAGAAATTGGCAATGATTAAGTGCAGTGCCCATAAAAAAGTCACAGGTGATGTGGGTAGAGGGAATGCTTTTGCAGACCAGGTAGCTAAGGAAACGGCTCGAAGTAAAATGAAATGTATGTTTGTTGCAGGTCCAGCTAGGTGGGTTCCCGAGGTTGTCATGTTTGAAAATACCCTTGAGAGTGTAAAGGAGATACAGAGTGAAGCCACAATAGAGGAATTGGTGCAATGGCAGGAGAGTACAGCACAATTGAATGAGGAGGGGTGTTGGATTGATAAATCGGGGAACAGAAATGGATGTTGCCCGATGCATATGTTACTATGGCACATGGTCCAGCTCATATTAGTGCAAAAGGCATTTGTAAATTGTTAGTCCCTGTGTGGCATAATGATAACATCTCTAAGACAGCTGCACATTTGGTGAAATACAGTATGGTTTGCATGATGCATAATCCAGGGAAGGGTACCCCTACACCACCTGGTAATTTTGCACCGCCCACCTTTCCCTTTGAAGTCCTTCAAATGGACTATATCGAATTAGAGAGATGCAATAATCTTAAGTATGTTTTGGTGGTTGTATATGAGTTCAGTAAATGTGTTGAGGCCTACCCACTAAAGATAATACGGCCATTACGACTGTGAAGGTACTCCTTAAAGAGTTCTTTCCTCGTTTCGGCTTGCCCCGAGTTATCTGGAGTGACAACGGTAGTCATTTCAATGGGAGAGAGATTAAATTGATTTGTGAAGGGTTGCATGTTCAGCAGAAATTTCATGCTGTCAATCATCCCCAGTCAGCTGGTCTTGTTGAGAAGTACAATTGTACACTCAAATTGAAATTGGCAAAAATTCAAGAGACAATAGGATTAAAATGGCCAGATGCTTTACTGTTAGCTCTCTTGTCAACAAGAATGACAGCTCATTCTAGAACAGGATTGTCACCTTACGAGGTCGTGTTTGGACGCCCGGCAAATGTCTGGGCCGTCTCACGTCCTTGTAGATGCTCCGATATTGAATATCTTGTGTTGCTTGATTATCTTGGCCAGTTAACCAAAAGTTTACGTTCTATTCACCAACAGGTGCGGAAGTCCCTACCTCCTATACCAGAGGGACCCGGCCACGACATTCAGCCCAGTGACTACATTCTCCTTCGGAATTTCCAGCGAATGATAAGTTTGGAGCTGCGCTGAAGGGTCCTGAACAGGATTTGTTGGTGACACGGACGGCTGAAGAACTGGGTGCATGCCACCCATTGAAGGAAGATTATTTTGCCATTACCATATGATCAGTGAGTCAAAGAGGGCATGGGTGGCTTAGAGTGTGAACAGGTGCCCAGGTCATTCCTTTCAGTGACACACACTTGATCTGGACCCAGACCGATAGGGAGAATGATAATGTTTTGAATGAGGCTGTTCCCCCAGAGATTCGAGCTATCCAGGAGCCTTTGTTTGTTGATCACACGGTGCCTGGGGCTACCAGGTACAATTTGCGCCCTCGGCTGAGGGATACTGAGTCCAAGGAGAAAAAAGATTAGGGATGGACTGCAGAAAATAGGTAGTACTGAGTCTTAGTACCAATGTTAATAATTGAAATTAGTGGAGAATTTTGTGCTTACTTTGCCTTCGTTTTTTGAACATTAGTTAGGGAGACCAGAAGTCTACCCTGAGGGTATACCACCTTTATCGACATGGGATAGATTGAAGAGCTTAGGACAGAGGAAGCTCCACCGCCGGTGCTCAAGAGTGCCAACTTATTGATGGACAATAGGAGCCTGTACCAGTGAGGCTCTGATAGACACTGGGAACTTGTATATTTTCTTTGCATTCTTGCCTCTTTGCAAATCTATTATGCATCCTTTTGGTAGAAAGGTTGCTGATGGAGAGCAGCCAATGGTTCTTGTTGCACAGCATAATACGATGTGGACACGAAAAAAGAAAATGATATGTGTTATTCTTTTGGCTTTGTTGATAATAGTATTGTGTGGGGTATCATGGGTTTTGGAAAATGATCAAGGTGTACCTTTACACAGTAAGGGTAAGGTTATCTCCCCGAAAAGAAACAAAAGAACAGCCCTGAGTAATGTATTCCTGGAGACACATAAGAGATCTTTGGAGAAGGGACAGCTTGTTATCCCACCCAATCCATTACTAGTTTGTGGACTGCATATCCATTGTCACTTGTGAATTATACTTATATTCGGTCACCTCAGTTCACAGAAGTGAAAGGGGTATTTGGTTTTGGTTATCCTGGACCATGTCTATATCATAGAAAACCACTGGGAATGGGTTATCCAGGTTGTGATAACAATACCTATTGCGACAACTTCTATATGGAAAAACAGAATGTGACATTGGTGGGTTGGCATTACAAGGAATTGATAGTCACTCAGGAGGCTGGTTATTAACCTGCTTGCTGCCCCACTGTGAATGGCACTGACACTTCACTCTATATAAATTGTTCAGGAATAGTGCTGTACAAAAATACAATCCCTTTGGTGAATGACAAAGATCCGAGTACTTTTGGAATGAACTCTAGGTATGCAGCAGTGGACTATGAGGGACCGATTTATGCTCACCCAGGGTTTTACTTTTTGTCTAATGGAACATATTCCAATGTCCACAATGGTACCGATTATGTAGCTCTTGGAATGGTATTGCCTTTAGGTGTTCCTTGAAAATACGCAAAGCCTAATATCCGATGGCTTAAAAGGACTCTAACGAAATAATTTTGTGAGGGAGTGACCGATATAGAGGTCAATAATTTTAGTAATGGGATCACTTTTGGATACATCCTTTCTTCTCTTTTCACTTTGGGTGGCACCTCTATGGCTAGGGGTGAGAAAGTTAGAGAATATTTTGGATTCAAGCTGCAAATTCTATTTAATACTACAGTAGCAGCTTTGCGCGACATCACCACTCAATTAGAGAGCATCCAAATATATTCAGAGCAGACCAGATATGCAGTTGATTTTATTTTGGCTGAGTGGTGGTGTATGTGCGATAGTTGGCGATCAGTGTGTGGTCGGGATCAAAAATATGGAAAAGAATATCACCAAACACATTTTAGATATTCTCGAAAATGTCAAAGGAATGGAAAGTGGGAATTGGAGTTGGTCTCTTTTGGTGGTAGCTGGGGCTGAATTCTTGAAAAAGTGATTTATTTGATTGTGGTATTGGTGCTCTGCTGTCTTCTTATTCAGTGTCTTCCTTTTGCTGTTCCTATTGTACTACTATCCTCACACCCAAAAAGAAAATATCAATTCATGACACAAATGCCGCAATAATGATCCAGAAGGATATTGAGGATATGATGAACATCGATGAGGGAATTTTCGAGACTTCTTCCCTCCTTACTGTTTCACTTCCTAAAGTTGATAATATGGAGTGCTCATAATTGTTTAGCAATGTAATTTTTATTACTGTTTGAAGTGTTGTTTCTGCTTGTTGCTGTTAGAAAATGTTCGCCCTAAGTTGGCAGGGTATGCCCAGACGTGGGTCCCTTGCTCACTGTGCCACTGGATTCAAGCTAGCCTAGCTGATGAGGGCTGTTAGCCCGAAACCGGTCCCAGGATGCTTGTTTCCGGTCCAGGGAAGACATGGCTTGGCAGTTCGGACTGGACTGTTCCCATGAGGCACAGGGTCAAGACTGATTTGCATATAGCTATGTCTGAACTGGTTTGGCAAAGTGAGCTAAAGAATGATGATGGATTTAACCCAGATCTGTGACTGGGGGTGAGTGTCTGAAAAGTTTCAGCACTCCGTCCATCATCTCCTTCTGTTTGCTTTGTTCGCCCTAAGTTGGCAGGGTATGCCCAGACGTGGGTCCCTTGCTCACTTTACCACTGGATTCAAGCTAGCCTGGCTGATGAGGGCTGTTGGCCCGAAACCGGTCCCAGGATGCTTGTTTCCGGTCCAGGGAAGACATGGCTTGGCAGTTTGGACTGGACTGTTCCCATGAGGCACAGGGTCAAGACTGATTTGCATATAGCTATGTCTGAACTGGGGTGGCAAAGTGAGCTAAAGAATGATGATGGATTTACCCCAGATCTGTGACTGGGGATGAGTGTCTGAAAAGTTTCAGCACTCCGTCCATCATCTCCTTCTGTTTGCTTAGAAAATGTTTTAGCTCATGCTAAAAGGAGGATCTGTTAGAATAGAAATCGTTCATGCTCACGCATGCTCCATGTAAGTTAGCATTTGCTGCGCCATTTTCTATTTGGGCGCCATTTTAGGCTGTTCAAAACTGATGTAGTTCAATTCCGAGAAATATTCCTTTTAAAGTTTCATTTCTGCTCCGTTAGGCTTGTTTCAGTAATGAGCACATTCTTTATGTCAGCACATAGCTTTCCCACTAGATAGAGGAACTCTCCCCCTTGTCTGGTGGTGGGCCCAGATGGAACGACCTTGGACCATGATAATTTGTGTAAGATATGAGCTCTGAAACCGTTTTTTCTGTATTTCACTGTTTTTGCTGCACCTGCTTGGAAAATTCCACTGTGGGTGTGTGTTAACCCAGTTACGAAACTTACATAATGTATCTTTATGCTTATTGATTTCAGTTCCCTATGCAGCACTCCTAGCGAATGGGCAGGTGGGGCTCCGCTCTGAGTGTATATGAATAAACTGTTATTAGTTTGTATTCTCTACTGTCTGACCGACTCTTCATTTAGTACGGAAGGCTGAGAGGCGGTCATTAGTGGCCGAGGTGGCCCTAAACAGGTCACTTCCTTCAGTATGCTTGGGCGAAACCAGCATCCTGAGAGCGTTTTTACGTGGTTTGGTGGGCAGGGGTCAAGTGCTACGTGAGAGGAATAGACCAGTGAAAAAAAGAACAATCCAGTGCCCCCGGGGGATACAGAGGGGAATGGGGAACAGGTCGATACTAAGGCAAGATGGGAGATTGGAAAGGGCTGATTAACATGAGTAATGAGAAAGGGGTAAAGAGCACCGAAGGAATTTGTGTAAGCAAATAGGTCGTAGCCAAAGTATGATACCACAGGTTTAGAATTGTACATAAAGGCAAGAATGGTAATACATATTGGAAAAGTGATTCATATTCCGATTGTTTGTAGTGATAACGAGGGCTAACAAAGTGTGGCTATACATAAAAATAAATGTAAAATACAATAAGTCCGAAGATTCTTCTGCTGGTTATGGTTACCCTGGGGAAGAAAAAATCACACATATATACATATATTCACATAGGTATAAAATGAATATGGGTGTCATAAAGGTATCAAATAGACCAAGCAGGGGGAAGGTACAGGAATGGCATCTTTCAGTGGATGTCATTGGTCGTTTTCCATTCATCCAGAGTGTTTGATCCCTGGTAGACGGAATCGCAATGTGCAATCCATCGGCATTCACACTTGCTCAAGAGTAATTGTAGGTTACCACCCCCAAAGGGGCAGGGAAGGTTGGTTGATGACTTGCCAAACCAGATTAGTCTCTGAGTGTTTTTTCTCCATGTAATGTGTGACTAGGGGAGCCGTCTCAATTTTACATTTGATGCAACTCTTGTGTTCTGTAATACGTTGTTTGATCATTTGGGTCGTTTGACCAATGTATAGCAGGTCGCAGGGGCACTGAATGGCATAGATAACATTGGCGGTGCGGCAATTGGAGAAGTGTTTAAGTTGGTAAGTGTGGCCCTTGGCAACAAATTCTTTCATGTTGATAGTGGTGGCGCAGACCGCACAAGTTTGGCATTTGTAATGGCTCAATATGGGTGATAGGTGTAGTATTCTGATGTTATGGTTTTTCTACTATGTTATCTCCTATGTTATTCTGTCCCTAGCTGCTCAGCCTGTGTGAGTGTTCTGAGTGGAATGTTGGTGTGTGGGTTATGTGTGGAATGCCTGTGTGACTGGATGAGTGATGACAGTTGGTGAGAGTGGCTGAGCAGCTAGCAGGCTGCTCCTGGTGGGACTGTTGATATGAGCTTACAGGCTGCCCTACAGGACTTATATACCTGTTGTTGAGGACTTACTGAGGATTTATACTACCTGTTTACTTACCTGAATAAACCTACTTGGATTACAACGTACCAGTGTGTCATCATTACTACAGTAGGCCCCATAAAGAGGTGATGGATGTTGTGTGTTTGTTACTATCAGGCCAGGTGATAGCCCGTACTAGTTGGTCAGATAAATTGTTGCCCCTTTTGTAGGAGAATAGTGGTGGTTCCTGAAATATTGTTTGGGGACGAAGCGCTTGCCAATTCTTTTTCATTATTTTACTGACTTTGTTACTGGATGGGCAATAGGTAGAGACAAAGGGGATGCGTGAGTTGAAACATTTGGGGTTGGGTGAGAGAAGAAGATCCCTATGGCAATACCATGCGCGTTTGCAGGCACGGGTAATAAAGCGTTTAGGGTATCCACGGTTGGTCAGTTTCTCAGCGAGGATAGCAGATTTTCAGAAATAATCCTTTTTCCATTTGCAGTTCCTTCGGATACAAAGGAACTGGCCATATGGTAGACCATCCCGGAGGCCCAGGGGGTGGTAACTAGAGTAAAGTAGGAGTGTGATTTGTTACGAGGGTTTGCAGAACAGCGATGATCCGATGGAACCCTCCTCAGCGTGAAGGGTGAGATCCAAGAAAGGTAGATTATTGGTTCTGGAATCCGATGTAAATTTGAGGTGGGGGTGGCAGTTAATGAGCCAAGTGATGAAGGTCGAAAAGTTGTCCATGGTGTCATGCCAGAGTAGACGGATATCATCAATATATCTCCGCCATAGGCCAATTTGATTGAGATAAGGGTTTGCTGTGGATAGAATATGTGTGGTTTCTAAATTGTGGACATAGAGGATGGGAAAATTGGGAGCGAAGCATGCTCCCATCGAGAGTCCCTTGACTTGTAGGTAAATTGTGTCTTTATATAGGAAGTAATTGTTACTTAGGGCAATGTGGAGTAGGTCCATTATGAATTCTGTTGGGATTAATGTACGTCTAGGCCGGGTATCAAGGAGGTTCTGGATGACTGTTAAACCTTCATAGTGGGGAATATTCGTGTACAAAGATTCGATGTCCATGCCGACCATGAGGCTGGTTTGGACATTGAATGGTCTGTCCTCGATGATGTTGATGAGGTCAGTGCTGTCGTGGATAAAGGCGTCCGTGATGGGGACAAATTCTTTAAGGATGGCATCAATGCATTTGCCAAGGGGTTCCAAGATGGAGCCACAACCAGTGACTATAGGGCGGCCAGGAGGATCGGTGGTGTTCTTATGGATTTTAGGAAAGACTTGGATGACTGGGGTACAGGGTGGGGGTTGTTCAGAAAAGTGTGTTCCTTTTTGGATATAATGTCTGAGAGTAAAGCCCGATTGGTAACCTCTTGTATTTGTCTGCAGATGTTGGGTAAGGGATCAACTGGAAGGGTCCGGCAGTGTGTTTTGCTGGCGAGTTGTCTCATGATTTCGGCATCATTTTTGCCAGTGGCCATGATAACTATACCCCCGCCCTGTTTTATTTTAAATTTATTTTTATGTATAGCCACACTTTGTTAGCCCTCGTTATCACTACAAACATTCGGAATATGAATCACTTTTCCAATATGTATTACCATTCTTGCCCTAATGTAAAATTGTAAACCTGTGGCCTCATAGTTTGGCTACGACCTATTTGCTTACACAAATGCCTTCGGTGCTCTTTACCCCTTTCTCATTACTTATATTAATCAGCCCTTTCCGATCTCTCATCTAGCCTGAGTATCGACCTGTTCCCCATTCTCCTCTCTATCCCCCGGGGGCACTGGATCATTCCATTTTTCACTGGCCTATTCCTCTCACATAGCACTTGACCCCTGTCCACCAATCCACGTAAAGACGCTCTCCGGATGCTGGTTTCGCCCAAGCATACCGCGACAGTTCTCATGGCACTAGGTGCGCTTCACTCGCCCTCCGGACCCAGACACTTGCTGGGCTCCACCCTGCGATTGAATCATGGAGACCAGACCCATCCAGTCGTCTCGGCTGCACCGACGGATTTGTTCTGTTATAGGTAACTTTTATCTCTCCCACACCATTCAGGATTGTGTTCCTGTCCTTAATTATAGTGATCCATACATCTTACCCTCTTGCCTCCCCTTCCCATCCCAGTTTATGTCCCTCCACGCACGTCGCAGATCCTCCCTGTGGACCTCTTCTATTCTGCACTGCCCATATACACCGGGAGATTTGTCCTCTACACACGCATTCCCTGCGTACGCCTTGGACTACACGTGTCATTGCTGGTAAGCCTATTTGCCTTTCGTGAGCACCTCCCTTAGGCTCAATTTCCATCTACCTTGCTGGAATTCCTTTATTTATACTTTTCCTTTCCCCGCAGATTATTGCTGTATGCCTCGACTTGATCACTCTTATCCCTCTGGCTCATCGCATCCTTCCCAGGTACTTCTTTCACATTTATTGCCTTTTACAATTTGCCTCATTTCATGCGTCCACCGTGCCCTGTTGATGCAACCTCATTACTCTTACTCCTCCCCCACAGACCCAGCCCGGATTCTCCTTACCTGATTTGCTCTTCTCTGACGGGCTCTACGCAACCTCCCCAGGTAGTCCCCTCTCCTTTCTTTACTGGCCTTTAACATTTACCTTTACTGGTACTTCTTGGCTCTCACCTCTCCCCTTTCACCCCCTTATGCAGCACTTACCTTATTCACATAACCCTGGCCTGATGATGACCTGAAATTGTACAGGTCGAAACGCCGTCGACCCCTCAGCGCAATTGTGGGTGTTACCCTGGTCTCCTTTGTGGGAAGTTGGCCTGGCATATGCTGTCCACTAATTATAGTGGGCACCTTGCACCAGTCCAAACAACCCCTTATTGGAGATAGGTTAAAGACAACCTTATTGAAAGCTATCCTAGTGGTAGCTATGGAGAGCAGCCTTCAGGCTAAGTCTTGAAGGAATGTAAAGCAGCTTGTTTTACCAGTCTATAATCTCTTGAGTGACCAAATGAAAGAGCACCACACCAGGTATATATTCAAAATATATGTATTTATTGTTAAACACACCCCTCTAGTCTCTTGATGAGGCTAGAGTTCGAAGTACATAAGTTATAAGTTATTAAATCACAGTAATAGCACAAATACACGTTTGGGCCCTAGGGGCGTACCAAACCATATACCAATAAAGAGGTATGCGAACCACGACTGAACTAGACACTAGGCCTAGAGCCTCTAGAAGTGCTTGGACCACAAGGAACCACCCAAGGTAGTGACACAGGGGACCTACGGGAGACGCATGCAGTGTAAATACACAACCGCGATACGCCGTTGACTTCTATGGAGAAAGTCGGGATCGGGAAAATAGAGAAAAGGGACACTTAAAAGAGGACTAGGACAAAACCCTTTGAGATCTAGGACTTTGAAGAGTCTCTACCCACGGGAGCACCGGAGTACTCGTGTTACCTCACCCAGGGAAGCCGGGTGCATAGGTGCCTTTCGGGGTCGGGTTTCGCTGCCGATTCGAATGGCGATCTGCTGCAAAGTGCTGCTGGCGGCCAAGAGAAAAGTGTCCGGGTGGATCCAAGAGTGGATCGGAGTTCTGAAGAACCTGAAAGCAGAGGGGACAGAGTCTGGCTCACTAGCCAGTGACCAGGAAGGCGATGGACAGATGCCCACCGATGTCGAGTGCTTCAGGTGCGTTGACGGTCGTCTTGACTCTTCAGCCACGAGGTCCAGGAGGCGTTGTCGGCAACCAGGAGCAGGATTCGGGCTGGTAAGCGATGTCTGTCGAGTGCTGCGGTGTCGGCGACCGGATTGGACCCAACAAGCCTTGGCAACGGCAAGTCTCGGTGAAGATGTAGATCGTCGATGGTGCAGACCAGCAAGGTCTGTGGAACTCACCCAGCGAGGGTAAGTGAGGGCAGGCCTGGAGCAACCAGGATGCCAAGTAAGAAAAGTATTGGCCTTCGTTAAGGGCTACTAGCCAACGGGCTAGCGACCGCGAAGGAGCCTCGTGACGCCGCACGTGGATCTGGCTTACAGGACACTCGTGGAGTGGGGGACAGTGATCTTCGGTGCAGGTGGTGCTGGAGGCTAGGGCTACTCGGAGCCGAAAGCACGACTTCTTGGGAGACTCAGAAGAGGATGCACTTGCAAATGTGCTCGGTGTCCAGGGGTCACGGTCTCAAGTCACCCACGATAGCCACGGGCCTCAGCTTTGCTGGGGACTCAGGGTAGCCTCGCCGAAGTCTGAGAATCCACCTCTGGTGATGCGATGACTTCGGCGTCCGACGGGAGCTTCAGAAATGCGAGCCGGACAGATGCTTCTTTGGTGCCTGCCAAGCAGGGGAGTCACTCCTTGACCCCAAGGGAGATTCTTCTGTCCTCTAATCGTGAGTAGAGCGTCGAAGGTCCAGGATTCAGTTTCAGAGTTTCGTCCAGGGATAATCTAAAATCCTAAGGACTGGGTTCCTACCTTTATTCTAAAGATAGGGGTTGGACTACTCTGTGGCCCCACCTATGGGTGGGTCAGGGCAGAGGGGTGGCTACACCCCTTTCCTTTGTCCAGTTCACGCCAAAGCAGGGGCTGCAAGCCCCTGATCCGGTTTGAACTGGGGTATGCACAGGGACACCAAATGTGCCCCCAGTGCAGGACTTCAAAGCACCCGAAAGTGCTCCCGCCCAGCCCCAATACACATTATCCTGTCTGGGGAGGTGGTCACACCTCCCTGGGACAGGAAACCTATTGTCCAGGCCTCCCCTGCCGGAGTTTCGTCCAGCAGCAGGAGGCCAGACTCGTGTCTGTGGCAGCAGCATCCATTTTGTGATGCCAGGGCTCTGGAAAGAAGTTACCGGACTAGTCAGAGTTAACATGTCTTTCCCTCTAGAAGGGTGGAATGCTACCCCCGCCGCCAGGATTGGCGGGGGGTAGTATTCCAAGATGTTTGACACCAAACACGACATGTTTAGGTGCAGCCATTCCAAAGTTAGCATTTTACCGCGAGGATATAATGCGTTTAAGAGTATATGGTCAGGCTGCACTACAAACAGCATCAGAGATGGTCTCCGAACGCTGCAGAGGGGCCCTGCTCATGCAGGGGCACCCTCTCACATAGGAACCATGCACTCTGCCTTTAGGATTGATAAGGCCTGCCTTAGGAGTGACTTATAGGTTTATATGTGTGTATGCATTTAGTGATATAGGTAACCTATACCACCGTAAGGGGTGCATGCACCACCTTACCCAGGCTGCAGTAGCAGACCTGTGGTGTCAGTTTGGATGGCCTTCCAGGGGTGGCATAATACATGCTGCAGCCCCTGGCAGGCCTCTGAGGTACCTATGCCCTTGGTACATAGTATACCATATACTAGGGACTTATAAGGGCACTCCAGATCCCAATCAGTGATGTGCCTAAGGCACATGGAAACCTTTTACAGAGAAAGCAGATAGACTGGGGCCCTGAATAGCAGGATCCCAGTCCAACTAAGTCATAAACCAGCAAAACACCATAAAAAAGTGGGGGCAACCATATAGTCAGATTCCAGCTTCCTACATAACCCCCCCAAACGAAAGGAGATAAGGCTAACCTTGGCCAGTTGAGCCTTTATTGACTAAGTGGTCATATAAGGAAGCACCTGCACTAGCATGGTTGCCCCCTGTCTTATGGTCCACTAAGCAATCCCTCACCCTAAGGGTATGAGAGGGTCTCCACCATGGGGAATCACTACCTGTGGTGTGCTTAGGTAAAGTACAAGGCTGGTGAGGTGTCTGAGTAGTGAAGTGAGGCCCTAGGAATGTTGGCCTCAGCTTCCTCAGATCACTGGTCACCATGTATGCCTGTCTTTCCATGACTGAGTTGCACTTTGCTCTAAGGGTCAACCTTTGGCTGCCTACAGCTGGGGGTTGGGTCCCTTTGGATGGACTACTGGAGGGACATGGCAGGTTTGGAACCTTCTGGTCCCAGGTTTGCCCTTGCCTACCAGAGTCCTTCTGGGGAGGTCCCTACATAAAGGTATGGGGGATCCCTCAGTGGGTAGAGGAATTTTCACCTGACTAGGGCTACTAGCCTGGGTGCCCCTAATCTGCTGATGGGGGCTTCCTCTGGACAGGGGGCCCTGGGGGTCCACTGACCTCCCTGACCTCTGCAGCCCTGGGCTGACTGAGGCAGGGTAGAGAGGGGCAGGTTACCTGCTCCAGACTGGGTACCACCTTGGAAGGGTCCTCTGCCATCAGGGGTGTGGCCAGGCCAGGCCTGACTACCTCTGTGGCAGTTCCTTCACTAGGGGTAGGGTCAGTTCCCTGAGGAGGCTGACCCTTACCTACTGTCTGGGGGAAGAAGACTTTTCTTCAACCCTTGTGCTTTCTTTTGGGAGAGAGTGGGCCATTCTTTCAGGCTCCATCTCTCTAAATTCTTGGGCTGGGGCTGTGGCCATCACAGCCCCACTAACCTTTACAGGGACGCCCAACATCCTAAGATGGGTTTGGTGTTCAACTTCAGCCCAGGCTGAAATTTCCAAATCATTGCCCATCAGGCAATCTACAGGTAAGGTGGGGGACACTGCCACTCTCTTTGGGCCTGTGACCCCCTCCCAGCTGAGATTGACTATGGCCATGGGGTGATCTGTTCTGACACCATCAATGCTGGTCACCTGGTACTTAAACTCAGGTAAAAACTGGTGAGGGGGACTAGTTTCCCTGCCACCATGGTGACACTAGCCCCTGTGTCCCTAAATGCCACAGCTTTCTGACCATTAATTATTGGCTCCAATCTGTACCTGCCCAACGCTGTGGGACCCATGGTAAAGGTGGCAAATCCTATACCACCATCAGAGTCAGAGGAGTCTGTTGAGGGGTCCCTGTCTAAACTAGGGCTCACCTCTGTTCCTCTTGCAAAAGCACCCAACTTTTTGGGTGCACTACTCCCAACTGGAGGATTACTACTGGTAGTACCAGGAGGGGTGGTAGTAGTTGTGGGAGGAACATTTTCTTTATTGCCAATCCTGGGGCAACTGGGATCAGTTTTCCAGTGCCCAGGCTTTTACAGACATGGCAATATGGTTTCTTTTCAGGAGAGGAAGGAGTTTGGGACCCACCCCCAGAAGAGGAATTTTGGGGCCCTGTAGGGGACTTATCCTTAGATTTATCCCCACCTTTCTCTTGGGACTTAGTAGAATCTTTCTTCTGGTCACCACCCTGATTTCTAGTTTTTACTCTGGTTCTGACCCATTTGTCTGCCTTCTTTCCCAATTCTTGGGGAGAGGTCAGATCAGAGTCCACCAGATACTGGTGCAAAAGCTGGTTTTGACAATTATTAAGGATCTGCTCCCTCATAATCAAATTGTACAATCCTAAAAAGTCATGCACTTTGTTGCCATGTATCCAACCTTCCAGAGCCTTTGTAGCACAATCTACAAAATCAACCCAGTCTTGAGTCTGTGCTTTTTGGGTGTCTCTGAACTTCAACCTGTACTGTTCAGTGGTTAGGCCAAACCCATCAATAAGAGCACTCTTCAAGACCTTGTAATTATCAGCATCCTCCTCTCTAACAGTGAGGAGCTTATCTCTACCTTTGTCAGCAAAGGAGAGCCACAAGATTGCTGCCCACTGCTCCTGAGGGACCTTCTGTACTTTACAGGCCCTCTCCAGTGCAGTTATCCATTTGTGGATGTCATCCCCACTCTGGTAGGGAGGGACAATCTTGTTTAGGTTTCTATGGTCATAAGACCTCTCCCTATCTCTAGGGATATTGCTGCCACCATGGGACTCTAGTCCCAACTTTCCTCTCTCTAAGGAGATCTAGGGATTCCCTATCTAAAGCCAATTGCTTTTTTTTTTATTTCCAGCTGAGTTTCCTCATACTGGACCAGTCTGGCTCTCCTCTCATGAGAGGATTCCCTCCTGTGAGAAGAGACAGAGCTCCCTATAGAGGTGCCAGAGTGGTTAGACTCCTGAGAAGGAGATCTAGACTTCCTGGGCACACTCTTAATCCTTCCTGGGGGACAAAGAGGGTGTCATCCTGATCATCCTCATCATCGTCCACAGGAGGGATTGGGTTATCCAGGTCAGGGTCATTGTCACCCTCCTGGCCAGTTTCAGAGGGGGGGCTGGGGGTATTGGTACCCCTGGCCTCCTCCTCTTCTCCTGCACCACCCTCAGCTCCTACCCCTTCAGTCCCTACAGGCTTACTAAGGTCATAAGCCACCAACAACTCCTTGAGGTGTTGGGTGGTGGGGCTTTGGCCTGTCCTTATTTTTCTCAAGTTACATAAAGCTCTCAATTCCAAGAATGGGAGTGTATCATACTTGGAGGGTGGAAGCTCAATGGCTTCCTGCAAGGATTCTTTGGATCCTGCCCTTAAAGACATTACTAGTGTGGTGTATGCACTACCTACTCTAGTGTGGCCTACTAAACTCTCTTGAGTTGTAGAAAGGGTTGTGCTATCCCTTAACACACAACTCTAAGTTCAGTAGAACTTACTGTATTCTAAGCTTAAATTATATGTACCTTAGGTACCTTTAGTGGTTTTCAGTTGATCAATTCAATTGAGATTATCTGGTAAAACAATAGCAAGCTGGAATCCCACACGCTGCACACCAATGTGAGAAGTTGGCCTGGCATATGCTGTCCACTAATTATAGTGGGCACCTTGCACCAGTCCAAACAACCCCTTATTGGAGATAGGTTAAAGACAACCTTATTGAAAGCTATCCTAGTGGTAGCTATGGAGAGCAGCCTTCAGGCTAAGTCTTGAAGGAATGTAAAGCAGCTTGTTTTACCAGTCTATAATCTCTTGAGTGACCAAATGAAAGAGCACCACACCAGGTATATATTCAAAATATATGTATTTATTGTTAAACACACCCCTCTAGTCTCTTTATGAGGCTAGAGTTCGAAGTACATAAGTTATAAGTTATTAAATCACAGTAATAGCACAAATACACGTTTGGGCCCTAGGGGCGTACCAAACCATATACCAATAAAGTGGTATGCGAACCACGACTGAACTAGACACTAGGCCTAGAGCCTCTAGAAGTGCTTGGACCACAAGGAACCACCCAAGGTAGTGACACAGGGGACCTACGGGAGACGCGTGCAGTGTAAATACACAACCGCGATACGCCGTTGACTTCTATGGAGAAAGTCGGGATCGGGAAAATAGAGAAAAGGGACACTTAAAAGAGGACTAGGACAAAACCCTTTGAGATCTAGGACTTTGAAGAGTCTCTACCCACGGGAGCACCGGAGTACTCGTGTTACCTCACCCAGGGAAGCCGGGTGCATAGGTGCCTTTCGGGTCGGGTTTCGTCGTCGATTCGAATGGCGATCTGCTGCAAAGTGCTGATGGCGGCCAAGAGAAAAGTGTCCGGGTGGATCCAAGAGTGGATCGGAGTTCTGAAGAACCTGAAAGCAGAGGGGACAGAGTCTGGGTCACTAGCCAGTGACCAGGAAGGCGATGGACAGATGCCCACCGATGTCGAGTGCTTCAGGTGCGTTGACGGTTGTCTTGACTCTTCAGCCACGAGGTCCAGGAGGTGTTGTCGGCGACCAGGAGCAGGATTCGGGCTGGTACGCAATGTCTGTCGAGTGCTGCGGTGTCGGCGACCGGATTGGACCCAACAAGCCTTGGCAACAGCAAGTCTCGGTGAAGATGTAGATCGTCGATGGTGCAGACCAGCAAGGTCTGTGGAACTCACCCAGCGAGGGTAAGTGAGGGCAGGCCTGGAGCAACCAGGATGCCAAGTAAGAAAAGGATTGGCCTTCGTTAAGGGCTACTAGCCAACGGGCTAGCGACCGCAAAGGAGCCTTGTCATGCCGCACGTGGATCTGGCTTACAGGACACTCGTGGAGTGGGGGACAGTGATCTTCGGTGCAGATGGTGCTGGAGGCTAGGGCTACTCGGAGCCCAAAGTACGACTTCTTGGGAGACCCAGAAGAGGATGCACTTGCAAATGTGCTCGGTGTCCAGGGGTCACGGTCTCAAGTCACCCACGATAGCCACGGGCCTCAGCTTTGCAAGGGACTCAGGGTAGCCTCGGGGAAGTCTGAGAATCCACCTCTGGTGATGCGATGACTTCGGCGTCTGACGGGAGCTTCAGAAATGCGAACCGGACAGATGCTTCTTTGGTGCCTGCCAAGCAGGGGAGTCACTCCTTGACCCCAAGGGAGATTCTTCTGTCCTCTAATCGTGAGTAGAGCGTCGAAGGTCCAGGATTCAGTTTCAGAGTTTCGTCCAGGGATAATCTAAAATCCTAAGGACTGGGTTCCTACCTTTATTCTAAAGATAGGGGTTGGACTACTCTGTGGCCCCACCTATGGGTGGGTCAGGGCAGAGGGGTGGCTACACCCTTTCTCTTTGTCCAGTTCGCGCCAAAGCAGGGGCTGCAAGCCCCTGATCCGGTTTGAACTGGGGTATGCACAGGGACACCAAATGTGCCCCCAGTGCAGGACTTCAAAGCACCCGAAAGTGCTCCCGCCCAGCCCCAATACACATTATTCTGTCTGGGGAGGTGGTCACACCTCCCTGGGACAGGAAACCTATTGTCCAGGCCTCCCCTGCCGGAGTTTCGTCCAGCAGCAGGAGGCCAGACTCGTGTCTGTGGCAGCAGCATCCATTTTGTGATGCCAGGGCTCTGGAAAGAAGTTACCGGACTAGTCAGAGTTAACATGTCCTTCCTCTAGAAGGGTGGAATGCTACCCCCGCCACCAGGATTGGCAGGGGGGTAGTATTCCAAGATGTTTGACACCAAACACGACATGTTTAGGTGCAGCCATTCCAAAGTTAGCATTTTACCGCGAGGATATAATGCGTTTAAGAGTATATGGTCAGGCTGCACTACAAACAGCATCAGAGATGGTCTCCGAACGCTGCAGAGGGGCCCTGCTCATGCAGGGGCACCCTCTCACATAGGAACCATGCACTCTGCCTTTAGGATTGATAAGGCCTGCCTTAGGAGTGACTTATAGGTTTATATGTGTGTATGCATTTAGTGATATAGGTAACCTATACCACCGTAAGGGGTGCATGCACCACCTTACCCAGGCTGCAGTAGCAGACCTGTGGTGTCAGTTTGGATGGCCTTCCAGGGGTGGCATAATACATGCTGCAGCCCCTGGCAGGCCTCTGAGGTACCTATGCCCTTGGTACATAGTATACCATATACTAGGGACTTATAAGGGCACTCCAGATCCCAATCAGTGATGTGCCTAAGGCACATGGAAACCTTTTTACAGAGAAAGCAGATAGACTGGGGCCCTGAATAGCAGGATCCCAGTCCAACTAAGTCATAAACCAGCAAAACACCATAAACAATGTGGGGGCAACCATATAGTCAGATTCCACCTTCCTACATCCTTAAACAGTTGAATCCCTTTCTGTAACATTATCTTCTAACTGTTTTCATGACCTCCAACTTAATTGTATTTTTGGCCGTTTACTCTGTTTCTTCACCTCGCCTTGTGTCACTGTGCCGTTCACCTTCACGAGCACGTATGTGCACACCTACAATTAGGTTACCTATGCATATATTGTAATGTAGTGCTGATATAACTACTTGCATTCCAAATAAGATTTACCTCTTCTTTACATTTTCTTTTGTGGTCTCCCTTTTTACCCTCTCTCTCATATTGATTTGTTTCTCTTATTTGCATCTGCCTTACTAAATGATTACCAGTTGAGACATTGTTTTTTTGTTGATACAAGAATGAACCCAAGCATGTCCTAACTGTTGACTGTACGCCACTGTCTTTTGTACCTGTAAATGGGATGACAACTCCCTTCTCAGGGGAACTTTGGTGATCATAAAGGTACTGTGTCCTTCAATGCCATCACTACAGAAAATTATGTTATAGGTTTTGGATTACCCTGGCTGAGATGGTATAATCTCTAAATTAAAAGGAAATCTCAAACCATATCACTTTCGCCTCAATTTTGTTATAATCCTTGTTTTTCTTCTGAAGACTATTAGTCACCAGTGGATAGAATCCAGACCAATACAGTTCAGGTGGTCGTTAAACTTCCATGCCTTTTTGGGTAGTTTCAACACACCAAAAGCCTCTTCATAGGAAGAATACCTATCCACACCAAAAGAACCTGGTCCCACTGTATCTTCTGGCAGCACCTACTTCCTGTCAGCAGCACATAAAAAATCCTTGAAGAGCTATGTACAAGGGATATAGAAAATGGATTGATAATGAAGTCTTCAACAACTGCTGTTGCATATGTTTTTTCATCTACAAATTCCTAGGAAATCAGGCAATGTGCTATCAGGATTTAATAAGATTGCCATCAAAGATTGTTATCATTTACCACTCATAATAAAAACCCAGGAGTTGTTAAGACAGGCCACAATATTCACAAAATTAAGTCTTCATTGGCTATCATCGTCTATGAATCATATCTGAGAATTCTAGCTGAAGATTCCTTACCTCAGAATGTTTCCTAGGTGTCAGACTGGAGCCTGATGTTTTTCGAGTAGTACCCCTTTGTGCCAATAGGTGGACCAGTCAGCTCTGCATCAGTGTCTTCCATGCTCAAAGTGATGCATGCAGTGTCTATATAGGCACCACCCAAGCATGCTGAAGTCAGTTCATTTTATTCTGCGGCAGTCTGCACAAATCCAAGAAAGCTACTCCAGTCAATCTTTGACTGACTTTTTTCTTGGCTTTTGTTTAAGCTTTTTTGCGACATTTCATCTCCTAGCTTGTTATGGATGTCGCCTAAGAAGCCTAAGAAGCTTTAAACCTTGTGGTACTTCTCACAGGCAGATGTCTGTGACAGACTCACATTTGTTTGCCTATAGTGCTTGAAGCGGAGCTACGACTCCAAGAGCTGCGAGGACTGCCACATCATGAATCCTAAGGAGCTGCAGGAATGATTCCTGAAGCTCCACGTCACCCGAAGTCAGACAACCATGAGACATTCAAAATCCCAGTCACATGGAAGGTCCCAGGGCCCTTTGTAGAACAGCTCCCGATGATCTTCATCATGCACCAAGTCGTCGGGTAAGTCTTGAAAACAAAAAGAAGTCCAAGAAGTCAAAGCAGTCATCAAACGAGGTGCAGGAGCGTTGACACTCTAGGCCTGTTCCACTGTGGAGCTTGTGCCAGAGGCTGCTCTGCACATACCTGAGTTTCCCTGAGAAGGAGCGATCCCTGTCCAATTCAAGGAGTTTTTTGAGGCCATGCACTTTTTTTGGGTGGCCTGATTCCTCTGATGCACCTTCTGTCCCCACGGATTCCCCTCTCCTGGGGACCCCAGCTTCCTCACCTAACAGCTCACCCCAAAGAGGTTTGTGGACCAAGCCTCTACTTCCTGAATAAATCCCGACACATTCCCTATCACTCAACTGGATAGGGAATCCAAAAGGCTGGACACCTTTGGAGAAAGGATGTTCTTTTCCACCAGCTACGACTGCACTCAGTGAACACCGCATACCTTTTGGGCTGATATGCCCATAATATATGGCACTCAGTTGCGCAAGTGCTACCCTTGGTCTCAGATGAGGCCCCGACCATACTCACCTGAGCAATTGCTGATGGGCATGATGCATCAAAGTTCACCATCAGGTGTGCACTAGACATGACTGACTCACTGGGCAGACCGACTGTGTCGCCAACTGCACTTAGGCACCACACCTGACTGAGAACCACTGGATTTTTGGGGTATCTTTGCTCATGGACCTGCCCTTCAATGGCTCTCACCTTTTGATGAGAAGGAACACTCAATGCTTGAGCATTTTAAGGGTAGCAGAGCTACAGCCATATCTTTGGGCATATCGAGGGCCCCTTGCCAGCCTGCCTTTCACTCCTTCTATGGCTCCTTCGCATCCCAGTCACCACAGCCAGCATAATTCCCAGCCTTTTCATAGCCATGGACATGGTTCCCACAGACAACATGTGACCACCAGATTGAGGAGGTTGGGCCTGTCCACCACTCTCCTGGCGGTCACAACCTCAAAACACCTCTGGTATGCCCTTATGCCAGCATGGCCACCCATTGGGAGGCAAGATTCACCATCACCTGTACCACTGGCAGTCCATAATATCAGACAGATGGGTTTAGAAAATTGCCCAGAAGGTCTACTTCATCCCCTTTTTGGAACCCCCCACCACCCATGTCACCCACTTATGACCGGCTGACAGAGAACCATCTATGCTTGCACTGCCAGGAAGTGTTGGAGCTTTTGGCCAATGAAGCCATCAAGATGGTGCCTGCATCATAAGTAGGTCATGCTTGCTATTCCTGCTCCTTTCTAGTGCCCAATAATAACGGAGGCCTCCACCCTATTCTAGACCTGAGCCTTCTCAATGCTTTCCTGAAGAAGGAAACATTCAAAATGCTCATATTTGCTCAGGTACTGTCCTCCCTGGACCCCTGAGACTGGATGGTGGTGGTGGACTTTCAGGACACCTATTTCCATATCCCCGTACTGCCTGCCCATAGCCTTAACTGCGGTTGATGGTGGGCCAACAGCACAGTCAGTTTGTTATGCTCCCCATTGGTCTTCCCAGCACCCCTCGAGTGTTCATCAAGGTGATGACAGTGGTTTCTGCACATTTACGGAGATCAGGGCTTCCAGTCTTCCCCCACCTCAACAATTGACTGCTGAAGGCAGGCTCGTCCCAGGCAGTTATCTCCCACCTTCAGACTACGGCAGCCCTCCTTAATTTTCTGGGGTTCACTATCAACATGCCGAAGTCAAGCCTGATTCAGATGCTCCCTTTTATCTGAGCTGTTCTGGACACAGTGCAGCTTTAGGTCTATCCTTAAGGTTGACGAGTCCAGGATATTAAGGTTATGGTACTGATGATCACACTTCTATCCTGGAATTCGGTGAGACTGTATCTGAGGCTGCTGGGTCTCATGGCCTCTAGCATCCTGCTAGTGATGCATGCCCATTGGCATTTGCAAGCTCTGCAGTGGGGCCTGAAGTTCCAGAGGACGCAGCATCAGGGAAATCTCTCAGACCTGGTTTAGATCTCAGGGGGAACTGCATATGATTTACAGTGGTGGCTGACAAACTGCAATTTGGTCAGCGTCAGACCCCTTTCCATCCCTAACCATAGCTGAGTGTAGAGACAGATGCATTTCTCCTGGGCTTGGGCAGCCACCATCTGTGAGAGGTGGAGATCAGAGGACTCTGGTCTCCGGCAAAGTCCAGGCTCTACATCAACTTGTTGGGGCTTCAGACAATCTAATTGTCATCGAAAGCCTTTCTTCCTTCAATCGGGGAAAGGTTGGTGCAAGTGTTCACAGAAAACAACACTGCCATGTTGTACTGCAACAAACATGGCAGGGTGGGGCCAATAACACTTTGTAAAGTGCACCTGCATTTATGGACATGGCTGAAATGTCAGGGCATTTCACTGGTGGTTCAATAAGTGGTGGGTTCTAAGATTGCCAGGGGGTACAAACTCAGCCTAGCAGACCACGAATAGGGGTGGGTGGCAAACTCTGCTCTGCCCATGGAGTTTTGCAAGTTCAGCAAAAAGTCTGCCGACCATCGACGGAGCGGAGTTTACCATGCACTCGCCTCACCCCTAATATTTTTGTCCTTTCACTTTTGATTTGGAGCAAATTCTTGAGTCCGCCGTCACCTTCTTCTATATGTTTAGGTGTGCCCCTTGGATTGGGTAGCACCTACACATGTGACAGCTATATCACGCGAACATCATTTCAGCCAGCAAAAAATGTCTTGCAGAAGCAGTACTGTGTGACTTGAGCACCTCTGGGTATGTTGTGGCAGCTCCTGTGGCTTCTTAACAGGGTCTAGGATGGCTGAGTTTGTCAGGCCTCACAAGCCCAAGCCTAAAGCTGGGAGTGACAGCCTCTGAGCCAGAGACAAGGTGAGAAAACATTATTCAGATGATAGCTGTGTTTTAAAGCTTAGCAATCCATATGCTGGGGGCAGGGAGAGACGATGGGTGAACGGGAGACAGCATAGTGCTAATCTGCTCAAGTGTTGAACTTGCAACTGCTGTTTTGTTGTGCTTGGTGCTGCTGACCATCTGTGTAATGCTACCCACGTTAGACTCCCAGCTACCGCTGACACGCTCTGTGTGATTAATAGTCATAGAAGATTTGTGTAAATCGAAACACTGTATGTCTCTTTTAGGAAGATTGCTTTAATAGTCTACATCAAAAATATTTTCGAAAGGGCTGCTCCTTCAAGCCACATGGCACTGATTTCTGGCAGTATTGATATAAACAGCACAACAGGTCAGTTCCTGCAATGTCACACTTTTTCAAACAATGCTTGTGACTATTTAAAACACAGATTGCAAGAACCTCTTCGTGAATTGCTCAGATATCTACAGATAAGTTAAATGAGAGACGTGTCAATATCTGTTGTAGATTGAACTATTATTGTGCTGCAAACATATGCTTACAGCCCCCCTGCAAGCGTTCCAGCAACAAGTAATTGTGTTGTAGACCGACTGAGGGCAAACTGCATAGCCTTTTGTATCAGCTGCCCTGCCCTCTTTTCTGCATTCATAAACTCTGATCCAGAGATAACACAGACGTACAGTTCTCAATCTTAGCGCTTAGAGTTCCGAAGCGGGATTTGGGAACTATGAAAGCATGTGCCTGTGCTTAATGATGTCACCAGGGGTGCCCTCCCTCCAATCATCCGAGTGCAGTGAAACTTGCTCACAGCCTTTTTCTGCTCTGGAAGGTTCCTGATATTCCAGCGTGTTCTAGAGGTGTTGTAGCTTGAGCAGTTTGCACTGCAAAGCTTGGATTTGTTTGCCTGTGTCTTGCAGGTGACATGCTTGACAGAGAGTTTAACAGGGTATATTGTTGTCTGCCAGTCCCTGGTATGTGCAGGTGCAAGTTCAGCACCAGGGAAGGCTGGTGCAAGTGACATGATGAATCCGTATCCGCAATTTCACGCTTTCACACTACCTGCATGGATTTATGTGCCATGATCCGGAACTTCTTACCCCGGGTTTTGTAACTTCAGCAGTGAATCTGTCCCTCGTTCCAGCTCAGCTAAGGCACTCCATGTCCGAGTTTATTGTGCTGTTTGTTTCTCGTTGTTCTGCCTGCTGCCCATGTGCTGCTGGCTGCAGAGGAGCCCCTTCTGAGATTGAGTACAGAGAGTGCGCACAACAGCGAAGGGTGGCTAAGCAATACTCCATGGAATCTGGCAGAGTTTTATGGTAACTTCCTGGAATTCCACGTAGTGAAACTCCACAAGCTCCGCCCAGGCCTAATAACAAATGGAGTATTCATCTGGAGGTGGTGTAAGGTATTTTTCAAGAGTGAAAAGAGCCTTGGTTTGATCTGTTTGCCACCGCTACGAACGTGCAATGTCAGTAGTTCTGCACAGTGAAGTTTCCAAGATGGCTCTTGCTCAGAGATACTTTTGATCTCAAGCAGAGCTCCAACCTCCTGTATGCCTTTCCACCAAGACCACTCCTGCCCAGTGTTCTCAAGAAGATAAGGAACAACTGGGCCCAAGTTATTCTTGTGGCTCCGGATTGGGCACCCAGTATCCTGAGCTCTTGTGTATAACCATTGGTCCTCCGATCAGGTGAGCGCCTTGAGACCCTCACGGGTGAGTAGCCATGCTTTACAAGCCCCTGATTGATTTATTGATTGATGCTGTCCCTTCAGTTGCAGCAACAGGGCAGGGTAATGCACCCGAACCTGCACATGCTCCATCTTGATGCTTGAAGATTGAATGGCAACAGTTGACAGCCTATGACCTTCCTCCCAAAGTCTGTGATGTTATTCTGGCAGTTAGGCATCCCACCACCAAGACAGCATATGCCTGTTGTTGGGACAAGTTTGTGGCATGGTGTGCATCCAACAACATTGATCCTCTTTCTGTACCTTTATCCCAAGTTCTAATGTTTGTTCTTTCTTTTGCCCAGCAGGGCTCTGCTCTGGGAACCAGGTTGGCACCCACCATTTCATGTTTTTGCGCTTAGCGGAAAACCTTCTTTATTTAAGGCGCATGTAGTGACCGGCAAACAAACTTTACAACGTGGATTCAAGCATGCGTTCCATTTCATTGCAAGCTGAACACCGCTTGCCTTAACCACGCCTACGGCTGAACCAGGCATATGCGTGGTTAAGGCAGTCTGCATTCTAGCTGCTGGCTGGCAGGGAGAGGAACTGGAAAGGAGGACCTGCGTGAAGGACGGGGACGCAATAAGGTAATTTGAGCCAGTTTAAAGGCTAAGGGCGGGGGAGCAAAGGGGGTAGGTTTTAAGTGAGGGGGCTGATTTTCAGGCTCAAGGCAGGGGGTGGGGGTCGGGGTAGGTTTTAAGGTAGGGGGCATAGTTTTAGGGCTCAGGGGGGCAGAAGGGGCAGTTGCCAGGGATCAGGGCAAGGCGGAGGTTTGTTTTAAGTTTTAAGGAGGGGGCAGAGATTTTAGGGCTCAGGGCAGGGTGGGCAGGGGAGTAAGGTTAGTTTAAGGTTTAAGGGGTGGGGTCGTTTTTAGGGCTGGGGGGGTCACGTTTTAGGGCAGGGGCCAGAATTTTAGGACTCAGGGTGGAGGGGAATTACCCGACAAATGCATGCATGGTAAAGGCATGCGTAGTAAAGGAATGCCTTGTTGAGATGCATTCGTGGATCCGGCTGCATGGTAGAGGCACATGTGGTTCAACCATGCATGCCTCTGTCATACAACTGTAGTGACCAGGTTCCTCAATGGTCTACAGCATATGTTCAATGCAAGGCTATTCATAATCTCCTAATGGATTCTCAACCTGGTCCTCACCTTTCTTATGTGTGCCCCTTTCGAGCCGCTACACAACTGCCAAACTCTGTTTGCTTACCATGAAGACAACTTTCCTAGTGGCCATAATATCGGCCAAGAGGGTCAGCGAGCTGAATGCCTTATCAGTACACCCACCTGATATAACATTGTACCCAGACAAGCCGGTTCTAGGAACTCGTACCTTCTTTTTTCTGAAGGTTGTGACATCTATTCACACAGTTGAAAACATCACTGTGTCTACATTTTTCGCTCTTCCTCACCCATCTAAAGAAGAGGAGAGACTCCACCACCTGGACCCAAAAAGCGTTGTCAATCTACCTTGATCGCACAAAAGAGTTTTGGGTGGATGATCAACTCTTTCTAGGGTATGTTAGCGTGAAGAAAGAATAGTGTACTGCATGAAGATCTGCTATGCACTGGCCAAAAAGCAAATCACTGAGGGCTTGCAAGATCATTCTACCAGAACCAAGGCTGCAAACACTGTGTTAGCTTGCAGAGTCTCTGTCCTGGACATCTCTCGGGCAGCAGCGTGGGCATCTTTGCACACATTCACTAAGCACTACTGCCTGGACGTTCATGTCTATAGGGATGGGCATTTTGCCCTTTTGATCCTGCAAGACGTTTTGCTCTATTCTGTTCGCAGACCCATCTCTGGGGAGGTATTGCTTGGGTATCTATTCTAAGGAAAAGAATCTGCGGTGAGAAGTCTCTTTCAGATTAACAAGTTACTTACTCTATCTAGCCACAAATTCCATATCGACCCTCCCATCTTTCCCACTCTGCGAACTGATCTCAGTATAGGGGCACCCTTCTGAGGCCCTTAGAAATGCACACCAGTGCATCAGCATCCTTCATGACTCTGAGCTTCCAGCATGGAAAGTTGTGGAAAGAAACTGATGTCAGCACACTAGGGTGGCACCTATATAGCCTCCATGTTAAACAGAAAATATGATATGTTGTGGTAACAGATTTTACATAAGTTAATGCCACGGTGAATACTTAAATTAAGTGTTGAGCAAAACAAATCATGGTTTTTAAATTGTCTGAAGATACCAGTGATTAGTATATTCACTGTGGCTCTAACTTATGTAAAATCTGTTCCCACAACATACCATATTTTCTGTTTAACCTTTTTTCATGCCTAGGTATTGTCGGGTCTTTAGGGCAACCCGTAGATTTCAATACATATATAGGCTCTATGCACTTTACTTCTGTCAAAGATGATGCCCACGTGGAGTCAAACGACGACACCTACCGATGCACAGGGGTACTGCTCAAAAAACTTCCAGATCCAGTTTGACACCTGGGGAATTTTCTAAGGTAAGGAATCTACTGCTAGATAGAGTCTCTACCAGATAAGCTGTTATCAATTGAAAGGTAATGAGTGGAAGACAGCCTTTCATTGTCCATTTGGGCCCATTGCATATTGTACTATGGACTTTGGGCTATAAAATTCTTCTGTGATATTTCAGCAATTCATACATCAGGTCTTTACAAATGTAATCCAATTTGTGTATAGCTGGATGAGACTCTGATTTATTCAAGCACATCTGCAGAACTTAAGAAACAGGTAATTAGTGTACTATCTAGATTACATCATCACCATTTATTTTGCAAACCAATGAAGGGTGAATTTGAGGTAGAGGAATATACAATATCAACTGATTTTATCATTGGATTACCACCTTTTAAAGCAAATTGTGTCCTTATATTTACCTTACATCTATTGTCTCAGATAGCTCATATTTCTTTGGTTACAACTATCTGGTTCCACCATGGCTAAAGAATTAATCAAAAGACATCTATTGATTACTCGAACATCCTCATACCATTATTTGCGATCGAGGATTTCACTTTCTCAGGAGAGAATTTTGAAAGATATTACACATCAATATGGTGTATTCTTTCTCATACTAATGGTCAGACTGAGCAAACTATCAATTCCTGTAGGCCTTCTGTAATGCTGTCCAAAGTGATGGATTTCTTTACTTATGACTGCTGAATCCTCCAATTTCAATTCTATTCACTATGCTACCAAGGTCTTTCCATTCTTCAGTATACAAGGATTTCATTCAAGGGTCTGTCAATCCACTCCTATTGCTTGCAGCTACAGGTTGTTTTATCTATCATCTACATAAACAACTACCCAAGATCAGAGAAAGTGTACTTCAATCTAAGAAGAGGATGTATGATTATTCTCATATTACCAGAACCCCTGCACCTATTCTAGTGGATAGAATGTCAGATTGTATTTCATGCTTTTCAACAACTCAACTATTTCTGGTCTATTCTTTATTACCCAATGCATCAATCTCACAGCCTTTAAGCTTTCTCTTTCATTGATTTTATAACATTTATTGTATCTTCCGTATGTCCCAGATTTAACCCTTATATAATGGAACTGACTCCATTTTGATTAGGCCATATTACCATCTTCGGTAATGGAGTAACCATATTTCTACTTTTATGCAGAATTATTGTCATGTCTGCCACTGTTGCAGATGTCATCTTACCTTATCTTTCTAAGAACAGTGAAAGTGTCAAGTCATTTGGCTAATGACATAGAAACAACACCTGATGCTACATCAAGGTGAAATGAGAACAAATATAGATATATAGGAAAAACACTGCAAACTGAATTTGCATCCTTTCACCTTATATTTTCATAAGGAAATGTCTGGGATGTACACCTTGATGCAAATAGTCCATGTCAGACATTCCTAAACCTAGTTCAGAAATTTCAATTCTAATATGATTTAGTGTATAAGGGCTGCCACATCAGATTCTGCCTGAGATCATCTCACCTACTGCCAGTTCACATTGAAGATGCAGCATCTTGCCTGATACTGATAAAGACGAGTCCTGGGAGAAGGCAGCTACCGCAGTGCATGTTTGCCTTTCACAGGGAACCCTGCCTTCACCCAATCCAGTGGTGAAAACATCTGGTTGGCTTCATGCTTCTTAACAACTCAGTCCTCTTTCAGTTAGTTCAAACCCCTTGTTTCTGGTCCGTTCTATATTACCCAATGCATCAATCTCACATCCTTCAAGCTTTCTCTTTCATTGAATTAAAAAATTCATCCTGTCTTCCACATGGCCCAGCTTAAACCATTACATAATGGTTCCCTTTTAGCCCACCTTCACAAGAGGTGGGGCTGAGCTATATCATCATTTACAAGCCCAAGATTGTGGGTGCAATAAATACCATGGCTTCTTCCCTATATAAGATGGATCCTGTGCTTATTGTAATTTCACGTCCTGCATTCTGAACTTTTCCAGGTCCCATAGTTTTCCCTCTACTTGATCTTCTTTCACTTTGTGTCTTTTTAATTTAAAACTCTGCTGAGTTCAGGGAAAAGTGTGCACAATGTAGCCAATGGTATTTATAGTCATGGGCCCCTTGCTTTTGATCTTTATTACATTATTTTTTCTTGGAATTTTCTTGCATTCAAGAATCTTCTATCAGTCTTTTCTTGTTTCTAGATCCTTCAACTCAGTCCTTGAGATGTTTTGCCAATTTACCCATCTTCTCTGTCTTCTTTATCTGTATGTTTTCCCCTTTGGGATTTTTCCTCCCTTGTGACTTTTGTTGAGTACACCTGCATACCAAACATTGTTTGCTCTGCATAGGTGGAAGTGTGGCTACAGGAAAGAATCGTGCTAACATCAAGCAGCACCAAAGTCCAAACAGAAGCCTTATTCCATTCTGAAACCTGACAGGGGCAAACACCGTCTTTGCCACACTTGTTGACTACTCAGATTTAATGCATTTGTAAGTGTGTTTGGTTTAGAGGTAGTTTGAAATTTATGAGTTGGGCATTTCTTTACTACATAGAAACCACACTTAGGAAACAGAATCAGTGGTGATTGTTCTTTTAAGGAGACAGTTTGCCTCACATCATTCTTGTTGGACTTGGCTCTTTTTGCAGGGTCATCCCTGAACTTTTTGCCTTCCTCCTATATTTTTTCTGACCTGTTGTTGGCTGATTTATGACTCTGGGCACTTTTTCACTGCTGATCAGTGCTAAAGTGCATATGCTCTCTTTATAAATTGTGTTATGTATTAGTGACTCCATGATTGGATGATTGGTTTACTTGTCAGTCCCTAGTACAGTGCACTGAGTGTGCCCAGGGCTGGTAAATCCAATGCTGCTGGTGGGCTTGCAGCACTGGTTGTGCCACCCACAGAAGCAGCTTGTAAAGTGTGTCTCAGGCCTGCCATTGCAGAGCCTGTGTTCAGCCTAGGGCTGCCATGTCGACTTGGTGAGTACACCCACTTACCAGGCCCTAAACCTCCCCTTTACTACATGTTGGTCACCCCTACAGTAGGCCCTAGGGCAGGGTGCATTGTAAGTATAAGGTAGGACATGCCCTGGTGTGTGTGGCATGTCCTAATAGTGAATTACAGCCATTTTCGTTTTTCACTATTGCAAGGCTACCTGTTCCCCATAGGCCAGTCTGGGCAGTTTGATTATTACACCTTATAATCCTAACTGACCCAGGGAACATGGTAGAAAAACGAATTTAGTATGCCTGAACTCAGGATGATAAAATACATCTTTTAGTGAAGTTGGTTTTAACATTCTGTGTTTGAAAATACCACTTTTATAAAGTAGGTATTTTCTTGCCTAACTATCCAAGCCTGCCTCTGCTAGGTTGTGTATTCCTTGTCTGGTTTTGTGAGTGACAGGGGCTGGGGGACTCCAGGAGACAGGGTGAGTCAGCACAGGTCTGAATAGAGAGATCTGCATCCAGAGTGGAGGGAGGAGTTGCACCTGGGTCTGAATAGGGCTGTGCCTGCCTTCCACAATGCTGGCTCCACCTCCTGCCGGGCGGCTGAGCACTCTGCCCCACATTCTGAAAGGAAAGAAGGAGTCCTGTAAACAAAGTGCTCCAGGACTGACCAGAACTGGTTTTGGACTAGGCAAAGAGGCTTTGCCTTCAGAGAACAAAGAGAAAAGGTGTATAAAAAGGGGACCCAGACCCATAGGAAATTAGATCACTTTTGGGAAACAATAAGAAGCCTTTGCTGAGGAGCGGAACCAAGAAGAAACTGAGGAGAAGACTATCCCTAAGCTAGAGGGATCTGCCTGCAGTGGTTGCCTGACTGCCAAAGAAAGGAGAAGGGAACTTTGTGTGTACTTTCATCAACTTGTGAAGGATCTCCAAGGGCTTGATTTCAGAGCTTGCCTCCTGCTGAAGTCTCAGGGACAACAGACTTCACCCACCAGCTCCCCTGAATTCCCTTGCTGGGAATTTGGACCTTCTGACACACTTGCGTGTCTCTGGGAGCTGGAAGCGCGACTCAAGACGAAGATGCGTGTCGCCGCAGCCGCTGATTCTCGCATCGCCGGAGAAGAGTGTCGACGTTGCATCAGACGCCGGCGCATCCCCGAAGAAGTGCGCCGCTGACACCCTCGCATCCTTCGAAGCGCCTCGCAGCACCGGAGAAAAGTGTCGCCGTCGCATCAGACACCGTCGCATCTCCGGGGCAGAGCATCGACCTCGCATCAGACGCCGACGCATCGCAACACGAGGCACCCCGCATCCCAGGAGAAGATCGTCGACCTCGCATCAGACGCCGTCGCATCGCCAGGGAAGCGTGTCGCAGGGCCTGTCGCGGCTCCAAAGATTCATCGAAATCGCCGCACGGCCGTCGGGCGTGCACGCATCACCCCTTCGTTGTCGCAACCTCAAGAAGACGCCACTTTGTTTCTTTGCACCAGATCTTCAACGCATCGCCGTCCTTGCGTGTAAGGGACTACCGCATCACCTTCCCTGCAACACTTTCGTTGCCCTGCGGTACGCATCTTAAGGTACATTGAACTCAAAGTGTCGCATTTCCATTTTAAGAGACTCAAGCTAATTCTACCATCTTTAAAGTACAGTATTGTGGATTATTTTTGTCGTTTATGGTCTTGTGGTAAATCTATATAAAAGATACTTCTTTTTATAATACAACCTGTGTAGTGTCCATTTGTAGTGTTGTACTGGATTACTGTATGTGTTCACAAATGCTTTACACACTGCCTCTGAACTAAGCCTGTCTGCTCGTGCCAAGCTACCAAGGGGGTGAGCAGGGGTTATTTCAGGAGTGTACCCCCTTACCCTGACTAGAAGCAAGGGTCCCTATTTGGACAAAGGTACCTACCTCTGCCAACTAGACACCCCTAGTTCTAACAATTCTGATTGAAATTGAGTTTCTGGTTGGCAGAGGTATGTACCCTGTCCAAGCAGGAACCACAATCCTAGTCAGGGTAAGTCACAAAACACCCTAAATTATCTTGTGCTCACCCACTGGTAGCTCGGCACTGAGCAGTCAGGCTTAACTTAAAAGGCAATGTGTAAAGTATTTGTGTAACACTTCAACTGTAAAACAGTAAAAACACCACAAAAAGACCCCCCCCCCCATCAGGTTAGAAACATAGAGCTTAGTTTGATAAATAAAACAAGACCAAAACAACAAAAATCCAACAAGTAGAAGTTGAGATATGAATTTCTAAAGAATAAATGTAAAATAATTCTTAGAAGTAATAAGCACTTAAATGGATTAACTGGTCGTGCCGGATTGGGGGCAAAACCAAAAGTTAAGGCCAACCGTGATGGAGCGCTGGTCTGATACAGGGACCCACTTAGGCCCACTGAATAACAGTACCTCGATCCATGCTTGCGGCCAAGTCAAAGAAGATGCGAGGTGGAGCCAATGCAATGCGTCAGAGTCCAGCCACTCAGTGGGTTAAATGAAGATTCTACAGGCAATGGCAGCGATGCATCGGTTCCGAGTGTGAGGCGCTGTTTCCGAAGGCAATGTGCAGGTACTGCTCCTGTACCAGGTGATGCATTGATTCTGAAGCTGGTTTCGAGCTGGTTGCGAGAGCGATGCACCAGTTCTGTTCCATGCTTCTACGAAGATATGATGGTTCCGACAACCACAAAGGCGAAGACGCGCTGGTTTCGACCCACACAAAGGCAAAGATGTGCCGGTTCTAATGAGGATGCGTGAGTTCTGGTTGTAGCAGCACTTTATACCCACTTCCAAGGACCCAGGGCTGGGCTGGCACCACTTGGCTTAGCAAGACTTGCAGCAAGCAAAGTCCAGCTACTGTAGCAGGATGAGTTAATGTATTTGATGTCCCTGAGACTTAGAATAGGAGCCAAGCATGCAAGCCCTTGGAGTCACTCTGAGTTCGAGTGATGCAGGTCAAGTCCTTCTCACCATGACAGGAGAACACGAGGCAGCAGGGCAGTTCAGCAAGGCAAAAGTCCATCAAAGCAGCATCCAGCAGCGTGGCATTCCTTTCAGCAGCACAGCAGTTCTTCCTCCTGGCAGAGTGGTCACAGGTCCAGAAGTGTACTGAGGTTATGGTGTCAGAGCTCCAGTACTTATACCCAGTTGTGCCTTTGAAGTGGGGGAGACTTCAAAGGAAGCTTTGAAGTGCACAGAGGTCCTCCCTTCCTGCCCTGGCTCCAGCCTCACTACAGGGGGTATGCAGCCCTTTGTGTGTGGACAGGACATAGCCTATTCAGGTGTACGTGTGATGCAGTGCCCAGCTCCTCCCTCCCAACTCCCAGGAAGGCTCATCAAAACACACCTAAGCTCCATTTGTGTGTGGCTGTCTAGAGGCAATACAAAAAGCTCAGCTGTATCCCAACCCAGACTGAACAAAGACAGGCAGTACATGAAATTTTCTAAAAGTGTTATTTCTCATATTGTAATTTAAAATCCAACTTCACCATAAGTTGTGATTTTAAATTGTGAGTCCAGTGACACCAAACTTAAAAAGTCTATCTTTTCACATCTAGGAATTACACTTAAACGATGTAATTAGGTAATTCCAATGTTATCCTATGGAAGAGATAGGCCTTGCAGTAGTGAAACATGTATTTTTGAGGTTTTCACTACTAATTCATGTAAAACTCAAAAGGAAACATTCTACCTTTTAAATACAATGCACCCTGGCCTGTTGGTTAGACAGGGCCTTTCTTAGGGGTGACCTATTTGCATAAAAAGGAAAGGTTTAGGCCTGGCAGGGGGTTTATCTTACCAGGTCGAAGTCACAGTGTAAAGCAGCACATACAGGCTCTGCAATGGCAGGTCCAAGCCATGGTTAGAGGGCTACTAAAGTAGGTGGCACAATGAGTGATGCAGGCCCACAAGTAACATGTAATTTAGAGGCATTGGGCACATGTAGCACAGTTTACTAGGAATGCATGATTAAATTAAATATGCCAATTGGGTATGGGTCACTGTTAGCATGTTTAGGGGAGGGAGCACAAGCACGTTAGCACTGGTTAGCTGTAGTAAAGTACACTGAGTCCTAAAGCCAGCAAAAACGAGGTCAGAAAATGGAGGGAGGGAGGCAGGCAAGAAGCTGGAGTAAGTGCACCCTAAGGCTAAGGTGTAACAGATACCACCACTTTAACCCTGCTTATTGTTTACTCAAACAGTTATTTAACCCTTCAACCAGGTACAGAAACGTTGTTGAGGCATTTATACATTTGTGACTGCTATTGTTTTGGAGACATTATGCACCTTATGAATCATTAAATTGAAGTGATAAGCTGTTCCGGTGATCAACCATTTTTCAATTAGAAGCAGCAGAAGTTGAGAATAAATGGAAGGAAAGTGAATTATTAGTTAGAGTAAATGTTAGTTTACCACAAGCACAAATGTTTGAAGCATTTAGAAGTACCAAAGCAGTTAAAAAAGTTGAAAACACAACACAATAGCTATATCTGCAATTTTGAAAATAGAGTAAAGTGTAGTAAAGAAACTGACACTAAAAATCCAATAAGGGGAACCAGAAATATTAGTTTTAGACAATTTAAGGAATAACAAAGCCTTAAAACTCCAAGGGCCTGATTTATCTGTTGGTGGAAATGGTACTCCATCGCACTGGCAACCTTCGACCCTAAATAACGGTCCGCCCACTAAATTTAAAAGTGCACTGACCATAGTTGGACAAACCCAGCGACTACTCCATCTCCACCATGGCTAAACTTCTCAGACAGACCAATGGAGTAAGGGCTGTCAGAGAATTGGCTATATGTTGACACGCCCAGTTTGGAAGGGTGGACATATAGCCAATTTTTTCTGCCTGTCACTGCCAGAAAAACCCTTGCAATAAGGTTCAGTAAAAACATAACAAGGCACCCCCTTACCATGGAAGTTGACTCTCATGGTAAGGGGGGGCACTGTGTATTTTTATTTTCAAACAAAAAATCCCACTTTTTTTTTGAAAATTCAAAAAACATTGGTAACTTTGCACTATGGCTCCGTCATGTTTGATGGAGCCATTTGTCAAAGTTACAGTGCATTCACTGGAACCGCCTTCTCAGAAGTTTTTATGACATGCTAGAAATGTCTGTCGGCCGAATAGACATTTCTAAATTTGGCTGTCTGGACCCCCAACTGACGTAAAGTACATAAGGTCCAACTCCATTTTGAGTAGGCCGTGACACTATCTTAGGTAATGGGTGTAACTATATTCCTTCTTTTATGCAGAACTATTGTCATGTTTGCCACTGTTGCAGATGCTGTCTGAACTTATCTTTCTGAGAACCGTGAAAGTGTCAAGTCATTCAGCTAATGATGTAGATATAACACCTGATGCTACATCAGTCTAGGACAAGTGTCTACTTATCACCATGTCAAGGTGAAATAAGAACTACAGACAAATAATAAAAATGATATAGTCTGAATTTGCGTCCTTTCACCTTATATGTTTATAAGGATACTCTGGGACGTACACTTTGATGCACATAATCTATGTCAGACATTCCTAAACTTAGGTAAGAAATTCCAATTTCTGATAAGATTTGGTATATAAGGGCTGCCACTTGACCTGAAGGAAGGCTGCTACTGCAGTGCTTGTTTGCCTTTCGCAGGGAATAGTGCCTTTACACCTCCGTTGATAACTACACCTCTGGCTATCAATAATGTATCCAGTGTGTTGCCTCTCTCTAAGAAATTCTAGATTGCAAGTTGCTCTACTCTCTAATATCTCCTTGTGTTGCGCATAGAAGTAGGTTTTAAGATGTTAGGTTTTAGATGACATTTTAACCATGTTGGAAATGTTCATTTTGTTCTAGTTGTTAACAACGTGGCTTCTTGCTAGTTTTATGATCCTGTGTAATTATTTTAGATGTAACCCAAAAGTGATGTAGTCTACTTCAACTATTTATTGGGTAGGTTCTGCGGTGCTAAAATAACCTGTCTTTCGCATTCAGCGTTGGTGCTTTGAACCATGTTCACCTATGTCACTCCTGGGGTGAAAAAGCAAACCTTGTAGAACTATGTCAAAGTCATAGTTTATGCAACAGTTGGCACTTAATGTGGGCCTTGTATCTTATGGGTACACCTTGAGTAGTTCTTTCACTGTTCTCACACACATGAACATTTATTATATCATTACGGGGACATCTGTAATAATCATGGTTACCTCCTACTGGGGATAAGGGAGCACCTATTTTGATGGATTTGTCAAGCTTGGCTTTGAAAAAGTTTGAATCAGTTCACTATGGTGGCACCTATAGTGATAGGGCCCCATTACAGGGAAGCAGTCATTCATCATCTCAAAGCTCGAGGGGACCCTGAAGATGGGGGCAGTTACTTTAATAGTAGCTGCACATGAGGCGGATGCCTTTGAGACATTTTACTCACGGATGGAGTTCGAGCCTATTGATAGTGCCTCATGGCAGTTTTGTGCCTACACAGCGGTAGACCCGCTGGTACACTATAAGGCTAACAAAGATTTGGAAATCTCTTTGACTTACCAGGAACACCAGAACTGATTAGGGCCTCTGAGCAATGACAGGGCTATGTGGCCAGTCTTGACTGGTTATATGCCAGTTCCCTGTCTCAATAACCTTGCACCCGCTGAGGTGATTAGGATTTTAAACTATACCGTTGCCTTATACGGAGACTCGTGCAGTTTGCACAATATACTTTGAGCTCAAGACCTGCTCTCACAGCAGGACCAGCTGGTCCTACACAAGTGCAAACCATTAGTCCACAGACTATTAATGCTACCATGGTAAAAGAACCCACTAATCGTGACAAATTGGCTTTCTGGATTGCTCACAAGACTAACCAGTTAGAAGCATTGTATCTGTATACTACATCCCAAGACAAACATAGAATACTAACTATGTGTCTTCCTCTTGGGATGGCACCTCCCGTAGAGGACTGCAACCTAGGATAGCATCTTTGCATGCATTTAAACCAGCACGCATGGCACGCCTTCAATGGCAGTTCTCCCTGGCGTACTTAAACTGGTACCGAATAAGCACGGAGATGCACTAGCTCTGGAATTAGGAATTAACTTAATGGGAAATGTTTCCACAGTTTCCCAGTCATGGAGGTGCAGGTAAGCGCGGTGGGGCAGTGGAGCGGGGTGAAGTCAACAGACGACGGAATAGGTTTTATTTATTTATTTCATTTGACCTATTCCGTAGTCTGTCGACTTCCCCCCCTCCCACCCAATCCTGCCCCCTGCGCTTACCTGCTCCGGCTGGCGCTGTAGTTTCCTATATCATTTTAAGTACTATTAAGGGAAAAGCTTCGGTTCTGGCTATAGATCAGAGACTGGAAGCAGTTCCAGTTCAAAATCATAAATGAGAACTAACAAAAATAATTGCAGAAGTTTATAATTATATGGGTCATGATACCTTAGGATACACTACCCGTTAAGCCACATTTAAAACCTAAAAGTGTCACAGAAGGTTCCATTAAAGAGAAATCTGCAATGGAAGGAAAGACTACGGCATAAAGAGGGAGGAGAAAGGATTGAACTCCAAAACTCAATTAAAGAAGTAGAAATTGATAGGACTTTCAAAAAATCATGCTGATACAACTACAAGCCCTCCTGTGAATTAGGACTTGGGGAGAGCGCTCCTCAACAGCGCAGCAAAAGTCACAATAGTGCATCAGATGCTTCAAAGGTTTCTCGATGCAAATCCAACTGATGACTTTATATAAATTGAGACTCCAGATAAACTTTTAAATAAGTGATTTACAAATAGTGAGACTGAGACAAAAGAAATCACTCATGTCACATATAATGAATTTGGTCAGACTTATGTGGTCCCCAAGATCTGGAAGAACAGCCTCCTAATCTTCCTCACAGGAAGCTTAAGAATGATCGGCACACACAATTTTCCATTTATAAACATATAATGTATACCAATTGAATCATGAGATGCATAGACTTCATTCATGTGTATTTCTTTTTTAAAGGAGTTTCTTTATTCAAATCTTCTTAAAATTGACTTTCTCAATGTAGCCAACGCGTTTCGTCTTTTTTACGAGAGACTTCTTTAGAGCTTAGTGTGTTGCTAACATCTAAGGACCACAGACGTCTTGTTTATTTGTATCCAAAAGATCCATGTCCAATTAGGATCATCACTCCAAGACATGCATGTATATTTGGCATACATCATACACGTGTTGTCGCTCAATTCATAAGGTCTCGCATGGCTGTGTCATAATCCCTCTTGTCTGGGCAGAAATCAATTTCTCAATGCATGTGTTTCCAAGCCAATGTTGGCATTATGATCGTGCACATAGTAAATAGCAAGATGTATAATGCGGACGATTTTAAACCAGCAGCAGGAATAAAATACAGATACTCCTCAGGCTGTGTGGCATGGCAAGGTGTAGTGAAAGATGGTGAATTCCATCCCAGTGCCCCCACACTAAAATCATAAGTGACAGCACTGCACACCATGCAGAATTACAGCTCCTGTTATTTGCATTACAAAAGGCTGACTCATCAGTTCTCACACTCATTGTGTCCGACTCATCCTTCTGTGTGCAAGGTTACAATATTGACTGGCAAAATTGGTGTTTGAACGGATTCAAGGATTCAATGGGGAAATCCATAAAAAATAGACAGCTTTGGGAAAAGGTAGCTATCTTACAAGATAAGCTTTCATTGGTCCATGTGAGGCACATTTTGGGCCTTCAGCATGATGGTATTCACACCAAAGGGGACTGTGTGGCTGACGTAGCAGTTAAAGCTGCAATTCAGACTATTAGAGTAGCAGTCCTAACCAGATCTCAAACAAAGATCGGCACAGATATCTTAACAGCCATAACTACAACAAATAAAGTTGGGAAACCTCGGGCAGGCATTCCTCCCAAATACTCCTACACCCTCAATTCAGATAACATTCCTGTAGTCACACTGCCAGGAGTGGGAGACATAATACCATCTAATAATCTGTCCAGACTGGATCTAATCAAAGAAGCCCATGAGGGATTGGCCTCTGCTCATGCATGGGCCAATGCAACTTTAGCAATGCTGCAGCAACTCTAGTGGTGACCTGGCTTAAATAAACAGTCTAGGAATTATGTTAGGCAGTGTGATTTTATCAGCTGATTAAACCCTCCACTGTCAAAATACCCTTGCCAACTCTTCTCACAATCTTTACCATCCCCTTCCGGGTGATTTTGGTGGTAATTGATTCATGTTATTTATTCCATTGGGGTTGGCCACAGAGAAATGTGAGTGTTTCAGCAGTAGTAATAGATCTGCAGTGTCTGACAGCGATTGGAGGAGTTCATTCATTTCATTCAGATAACGACCCTGATTCGCCTCCAAGGCTTACAGGAATTCAATGTCTGCTCTGGGAGTTTGTCTGCAATTCAGCAACCCATTTAAAGCCCAAATGAATGGCTTTGTTGAACATGCTAACAGCATGATTAAACAAGCCTTGACTGCTAGTGTTCTAACTTCAGGTCTTAGTTGATACCATAATCTGTATGGAGATCATTGAATAACTTTCCTAGATAGTTATTGGGAGGACACTCTCTATACAAGGTTCTCTTTGGAGTTCCTATGTATGTATCTGTCTTAGATAATCCTGAGAAAGTGGCGGATGAAGAAAAATGTGAAGAAAAATTTGACTTGGAGAAACATTTACATGTGATGCAGAATATCCAGAATATCAGAGACAAGGTGTCTAACGTGAACCACTCAAATGCTGCCACCTGTAAAGAGAAGATTATCACTTCTGCTGATGGGTAGGTTCCCAAAGTTGGGTACCTGGTACTTGAAAAAATCCATAACAGATCACCCATCACTATTCTTGGGGTAAAAGGCAACAGAACTGTCATTCTGCCTCCTTCGCCTGGCTCTAGGAAAAACAGACAGGTGGCCCTCGACCACGTGAAAAAGCACTATGTGGCGAGTCCTCTACATTAGACCTTCGCAGATACCATGAAGAATTCAGAGTAGTACCTCTCAACCTCGCCCTACACCTGAGGTGGGTGCAGCCAGCCTCTTCTTTATGTGCAGTGGATGTAAACTTTCAGTATGATCCTACTCTTGATACACAGGCTTTTCTCCAATATGAGCAACACATTGCTCCAACTCTGATCTAGTTTGTCCATTGAGTCTTATGAGAGCATATTCTATATAGATGGCCCTGTCCATCCAGCACTAGGAACAAAATACAAGTACTCCACAACCAGCACAGCAGTGCAAGGTTTAGTGAAAGATTGTAAATTCCATCTGCACGCACACCCACACTCGAATCCTAGGTGACAGCACTGCACAACATGCAGAACTACATGCCCTGTTACTTTCATTTTAAAAGGCTGACTCGTCAGTTCCCACACTCATTGTGTCTGACTCATCTGTCTGTAATCAAGGTTACAATGTTGACTTGCAGCATTGATGTTTGACTGGATTCAAGGATTCCCTCCTGGACAAAGCAGTAACATTACTTGCTCTAGTTCCCAACCAGGGAAATTTAGGAGCAGCACTCTATGCAGAACACTGAATTCTACAAACAAACCTGATGTTGCCATCATTGCTGTTTCTACTGTTCATAGCAAATCCATGCCTTATTATGACCTATCACCTGATGCCATATCATTTGAGCTGGTGCCCTTTCGAGAACGTCGAGAGACCAATGATATTGAGAATGACTCTGGAAATTTTACAGAGAACATTTCAATTCCTCCTATAGTCTCTCACCTCCAGAGACTACTTCACACTTATCAGCGATTTTGTGACAAGAACCTAATTGCACAGTAGTCCAATACCTGGATCACTTTACAGATTAGAATATAGGGAGGTGTGAGCAAGGTTTACAGATTGTGTTAAAAAATGAAATGTACAAACTGTGTGTACTTGTAAGTAAAGGACACAGTGTTTGTCAAATTATAAAACAAAGAATGTAATAAGACAAGCTGTACTGTAGTTATGAACCTCATTGTACATATATTTTAGATCTATTTTTTTTAAAACAGTTTATTTTGGCATTTTTCTTTTTACAACTTAGCCTGGACCTCAAGCAAGCATCAGTATAAGTTGTGCAACCAGTACAACAATATTAATGCCTCTATAGTCTACAATAATTTGAATAACTTGAATTAGGAAAATCAAGCTTTGCATAATGGAAATCATCAGGAGAACTTTATGAACCAGCATACATATGTCAAAGAGCAAGTGTATGTATGGGCATTGTAAATCCATTGCAATTTAAAAGTGTCATATTTTGTGACTGCTTACAACTGAAGTGAACAGAACCAAAAAGAAAGAAATCCTACACTCGCTCAGGGTGACAGAGGAATTGTAATGAGAGTTGCAACCCCAAGGGGGGGCACTGATGTCACACAGGGTGTCCCCATATAGTGGCAGAGCACCAACTACGACCCAGGATATATATGATAGTGCAGGAGGGGTATGTTGGCTTCACAATATTCCTCAAGGAGAATGGTCTGCGCTGGGCACACTATCCAGAGCTTGTCTAGAAGCGCATCCCTGGTATCAAAGATTGGATGTTTGCAGAGACCCATCATCTCTTCCCTTTGCAGCAATGCACTCTTCGCTTGTGCCCAAGCCATCAAGTACAACATTCATGCCGAAGTAACCAAGGGCGTTACCACCATGCATCTGCAGGTGATCAGTTGTTTCGGCAAAATAAGGACTAGTTCTGCAAACCTTTTTGGCGCTTTTTTATAGCGTGATGACCGAGGTCCAGTATACACACTTCCCAGGTAAAGTCCACAGTGGTGTCCGTGGATTGTTTTATGTGCAAAGTGACTTCCCTCCAGTATTCTGTCAGTGACGAGCATGTGTAAGAGTTCCATAGCAGGGGTAAGGCAGCAGGGACATACAGCATCAGGATGATTGAAGTATCGATTAATCTTGCTAAAAGTTAAATAAGTTCAGTGTAAAATATAAAATTGCATCAATTTAAAACAGGCATTTTGGGACACTAGGGTGGGATAAGCCAAAATAGTCTGCCACTCCCTATCTGTGCAAATGTGCCCTAGGCCTGCGTCCCAGTGTCTACGCAGCGCTGTTAGGGGTGTAGATGTGTGTGTATGTAAAGTGCTACCAAGTCATTGAATGAGATGCCCAGTATATGCTGATACTTCATGGTAAGATATAGCAGGGGTTCCCACTGCATGTCTCCCCAGGACTGACCCAACACCCCCACAAAGAAAGTGTGCAGAATTAATAGGCCCGGCAGAACCTCAAAATCAGTCAATAGGTCTTCTATTGATAACAGGGCCCTGTAATGATACATGTCACCTATACTGTGCAGTCTCGCTGCAAGCCAAGGTTCCAGTTCCCTAATGGTGATCGAGGTGTGCCCCTGCACCATGCCAAGTAGCGGCATTACAGGGGCAAAAGGCAGAGTTAAGTGAGTGATGAATATGGCTCTATGGAAACGACGCCGAGTTTGTGACACGCACTTTACGTGTCACGGAAGAGTTGCACAGCCTACTGCACATTTGTGATCAAAATATCCACGTACTCGAAAATGTACTCAAATTCATCTTGTTTATTACAAAGTTTATCCATCTTAATCCGTCACGTCAAGGACACAAAGTTTTCATGTTTTCACGCATTTTAAATTGCACAAGAATTGCCCATCCGGGCCTATTCGCAGGCACGTAAACAAACTTAATTCCTTGTCACATTTAATCTTCACCCAATGCATTTCGGTCATATTGATAACCTTCTTCAGGGGTATCTACAATGATTAAAAAATATATACGTCAGTCCCACATGATTAGCTGATAACAAAACTCCAACACATAACTTTGCCTGTTAAACCCATATGCTAATTCGTGCTCCTTCCCCACCCTCTAATCCTTCCCGCAAAACACAAATGTGACACAACAAAACAAAAATGTAACCCCCCATTATTGCCAACCCAATAAACTTCACGGAAACTACAACTGATTAGCTCTCCCAAAACCCTCGTGGTAAACCTTCGATATAACAAACATTCAACTCCGCTCCATTATGCCTTTCACGCGTTCCCTGAACTTGCTCCAGTCTCCCTTACGAAACTGGACTCTCCCCAGTATTTACCTGTGATAAACTGACGATTTCGCTGACAATCTACTCGCCCCAAAGTTCGAATGCCATATTAAGCACAAACACCCTACGTGAACTGCTTTTAAATCCCACGTTACCTACCCCACGTGTGCTCAAGTCGTATCACTTAGCTTCAAGGCCTGCCCTCCCAGAGTTTCAACAAATAATAATGACGTACTGCCCTTCATTACTACTTAAGTACTTGAACGTCCCATGCTTCCCTGTTCACATAATGTAATTTAAAATGTGCAAATAAACAGTAATAATCAACAATGCAATCACAGTCAAATAAATTTCAAAAACGTATGTAATCATTATCGTTTGACATATATTTAAGTTGACATTGACTCGGAGAGACCTTGACGTGACACCGTTGCTTAATCATTTTCGATATTTCAGTTCGCGGGGTGCAAATGTGCTCTAGGCCTGCGTCCCAGTGTCTACGCAGCGCTGTTAGGGGTGTAGATGTATGTGTATGTAAAGTGCTACCAAGTCATTGAATGAGATGCCCAGTATATGCCGATACTTCATGGTAAGATATAGCAGGGGTTCCCACTGCATGTCTCCCCAGGACTCACCCAACACCCCCACAAAGAAAGTGTGCAGAATTAATAGGCCCGGCAGAACCTCAAAATCAGTCAATAGGTCTTCTATTGATAACAGGGCCCTGTAATGATACATGTCACCTATACTGTGCAGTCTCGCTGCAAGCCAAGGTTCCAGTTCCCTAATGGTGATCGAGGTGTGCCCCTGCATCATGCCAAGTAGCGGCATTACAGGGGCAAAAGGCAGAGTTAAGTGAAAACAAGATTTATAAAGAAAACAAGATTTATAAAGCGCCTGGTTACCCATGGGCATCCCCGCGCTAATGCCTGCTAACACACTAATCTGAAAGCTATTCATTTAGGGAAGAGTAATGTTTTAATCTGCTTCCGAAAGATGAGGTAGTTCGGTTGGGCACGGATCTGCAGAGGTAAGCAGATGAATATGGCTCTATGGAAACGACGACATGCAACGCGGAGGAGGGGTGCGCACAGCAGTTATGTCCGCACTTGGGCCGGATCTCCTCCCGAGTGCGGACATTAAGATAGTACTCGTAAATGCCCTTTGTGAATTTCCAAAGTAGAAAACCTAGGCGTTTGGTCTAAGTTTACCTTTGTGAATCAGGCCCGCTATCAGCGGATAAAGTTTGAGGACTGCCAGTCCGGCGACGTGTATTATGCCATATAAGCTCACGATGTAGACGTTCCAAAGTGTGAAATAAGAGTCTATATATACACAGAGGGAGATTGGCAAAATAGTACAATAATCTTGGCAATACAACCATGTTTGTTAGGGCCACCCTACATGCCACCAATACCGGTAGAGTTTGCCAGAATGAGATCTGTGCCCGCAAGGCGGAGACAGCATGCACCAGGTTACCCTCTTAAAGATGTTCAGGCACGTGATAGATCCATATCCCAAATAACAAAAAGTGGAGGATTCCCAGGTGAGATGGACACCGGGTATGGAGTGTTAATATTAAAGGGGAAGAGGCAGGACTTATTCCAGTTCACTGTAAGGCCTGAGAAAGCGGTAAATCTGGCTAACAACTATTCAGTGGTGAGAGTTATGGCCTGTACATTGTGAAGATAAAGTAAGATATCATCAGCACAAAAGGAGACAGATTGCACACTGTTTCCAAGGGGGATCCCCCATTATTGGCCTTGAGCCGCAAAAAGTATGCTAAATGCTTCAGGGGTAAAGAAAATGACAGTGGGAAGAACGGGCTTCCCTGGCGGGTGCCCTTGAATGTTGCTATGGGATCTGATATATGGTAAGCTATTTTAACTCTGACCATAGGATTAGTATACAATAATTTAACTAATCTGAGGAAGCAGGGTCCCAATACACACTGGGTAAGTACATCAAATAAGAAGGGTCATTCAAGAAAATCAAATGCCTTGTGTCCAAAACCAGGTGGCCAGAATTTCACTGACCATGTCATGAGTGATGTAATATGTAACTATAACTGCTGAATTTCACTGGTTTTGTATGAGTGAAATCTGAGCCTAACTGTAATGTTCCAGTAACCTTTGGATTTTTCAGTGTATTTCTAGGGTTTTTTAAATGCTAATTCTTAAGTAAAACGACCCTGTAACCTTTGTTTTTTTCAGTGAATTTGTATGGTTTTTTAAGTAGTAATGGCAATTGCAGAGTGGTGAAAAAAGGGGGTGGGGCCTCTGACTAGCTCTCAGGAATTCACTGTGAAGTGGGTGTATGAGACGTTGTATGGGTCTGTGTGTCGATGTGTGAGTGCCAATATGAGTCTTTGATTGGGCGTATGAGTGCCTGTGTGGGTTTGTGAGTGGGTGTGTGAGTACCTTTCTGGGTCTGTGACTGGCTCGGTGAGTGGTACTATGGGTCTGTGAGTGGGTGGGTGGGTGTGTGGGTCAGGAAGTGGGTTTGTGAGTGCCCATGTGTCTGTGAGTGGTTGTGTGAATGGCGCTATGGGTCTGTGAGAAGGTGTGTGAGTGGTGCTATGCGTCTGTTAGTGAGTGTGTGAGTGCCTGTGTGGGTCTATGAGAGGGTGTGTGAAGGCCTGTTTGGGTCAGTGAGTGGGCATCACAATTGCAAAAAAATGTTACTATATCAATTTGACAATATCTATTTTTCACTTGAGGACCTATGACAGAATACCTTCCCCAGAGCATTTTTAACATCTTTGTTCCTAAAACAATAAATGACTGGATTCAAAAGAGGAGTTACAACAGTGTAAAAAACTGCCACAATTTTGCTCAAATCAAAAGCGTAGCTGACTTTTGGTCTGACGTACATAAATGTAACTGATCCATAATATATCAATACAACTGCAAGGTGTGAAGCACACGTCGAGAAGGCCTTTCTCTTGCCCTTGCTGGAGGGGACTTTCATGACTGTGGATATGATGTGGATGTATGATACTAGGGTGATCATGAAGGAGCTGACAATCACAGCTGAGGAACAGATGAAGTCAAGCAAGTCATTCAGGGTGGTAGAAGCACAAGAGAGTTTCAACAGCGGCGGGGCATCACAGAAAAAATGGTCTATCACATTCGAACTGCAAAAATCTAATCTAGAAATTAGGAATATTGGTACAAAGGTGGTGACAAATCCTCCAACCCATGAACCGATAACCAGCTGATGGCACACCCTTCTGCTCATCAGTGGGGCATATCGGAGGGGATTGCAAATGGCTAAATAACGGTCCAAAGCCATTACAGCAAGAAGACAGCATTCAGTGGAGCTGAGAAAAAAGAAGAAAAACAATTGGACAATGCACCCACCAAATGAGATGATGTTTCCCCAGGAAGAAGGCATGCCAGCATTTTTGGAACAATAGCCGTTGTGTACCAGATCTCCAGGAATGAAAAATGTCCCAAGAAGAAATACATAGGCGTGTGGAGGTTTCGCTCGTACCATATGATAAGAATGATGACCACATTTTCAAATACAGTCAGCAGGTAAACGGCATATAATGTAGAAAATACCAGTGGTTGCAGCTTCTTGCTTCCAGGAAGACCCAAGATGATAAATTCTCTTACACCAGTCAGATTGCGTGATGGTGGGGTGTCATTTAATTCATCCTGCAATGGAGACAAAGTAATTATCAGCAAGATTGGGAAAAGCATCCGAAATTTGTATTGTTTATTCTTTTCATTCTAACGACAAAACTGAATTTCTAATGAATGTAAAGAAAACAAACAAGGCATGGTCCAAATAGGTTATTATTACTACTATTATAATGAATATGATGACTATTAATATTGTTAGCAATAATGGTAGCAGTAGCAGTAGTGGTAGTAGTAGTAGTAGTAGTAGTAGTAGTAGTAGTAGTAGTAGTAGTAGTAGTAGTAGTAGTAGCATTTGTTAATCATAGCTCTCACTTTTAAGGTATCTTGGCACTATAGAGACAAGCAAGACTTGCAGAATAAGCAGTACAGATTACAGAGATCTAAAATCTACTTGGTAAAGATCCGGATCCTTAGGATTTTAAGACATTTCAAGTGATTCAGTTTAGTTTGAATCTCAATTAGAATAAAATTCCACCTTAAAATGGCAATTTTGCGTTTCACTTTAGCGACCTCAAGTAAACGATGGGCAGATGACCTTAATGTATGCCTAGAAGTGCACTTCTCATTTTTTTGACAAAATCAAAGAGGTACCTTTCTATAAAATATCTGCGGCAGCATCATGGAAACAGAGGTTCTTCTGCACTTCTAACATCTGGAGGTGGAAGTCATGAATAGAGACATTCTGAAAGTTTTGAAAATGGCAGTTTCTTTTGTTATGAACAGGTGCGTAGCTTTGGGGTGGGGTGTTTGGGGTGCTACACCCCCCAAATAAATTTATTTTCTGATTATTAGTTGGGTGCAGGGGCTTTCAGTCAGGTATTGTGAGATGTCTGTCAAATTTCAAGGAATTTTACATACAGTCCTAAAAAATGTTAGTTATTTTACAAAATATTATATCTTTTTCTCACTTAGTGCTCCCACCAATCCACACTCCTCTCCCTTTCCACTACCCCTTAGGCCCCTCTCATGCACCCAGCCGGTTGCATAATGTATTTCTAACATTATCTGCAAATTTGATTGTTGGAAAATCTGAAGCTCACACCCCCAATCCTACAGCCCAAGCCATGCCCCTGGTTATGAAGGCCCAGATATACAGAGCTATGAAGTCAATGTGAAAATGAACAAAAGCATTGATAGTAACGATCCAGTATCAGAAGCTAAGAAATGGGAAGAGTCTCTACAACATATGCAGATGGTGAAAACAACCTGTGGAGCTAGCAAGAGGAAGCAAGAGTTCTAACTCCAGACATACACCCTGTTTCTGCACTTAGACCACAGACGTGGACCATAGGCTTCCATCCCATAAATTAAGGACCTCTAAGCTTTGGAATACTCTTCCAATTGAACTCAGAAATGCAAGCTCCCTATCCAGCTTCAGGAGAAGGTTAAAGACCTGGCTGTTTCAGGTCTAGACGCTGCGTAGGCTTACTGTGTCCCTAGCGCCAAGACACCTCCGGGTATTCGTGCGCTTTTATAAATCCCGTTAACATTAACATTAACAAGGAGGAATGAGTAAGCATAAACTCTTGCTATAGGGATCCGAAATTTGTTTTCATTCACTTTGGCAAATATTACTTAGAAAGTATCCATCTCCACTTCTTTTGGTGAAGGTTGGATCAAATAACTGAATTTCAGGAAATTTCTGCCTATTACTACTTTCTCGATTTCAAGTCTTTTTTCAAGCTGAACACGTATTTTGCATTTGGTGAGGAACCAGCAGAAGACTGGTTCACAGAGAAAATGCCTTGCTAAGAGACACTTTCTCCTCTAATTAGTCTCTAACTGGTATCTTGCAAAACCTTTTTATTTGTGAGGTGCCCACTTAGGTTAAAAAAAAAGAAAATGTGACGTGAAATATTAGAAAATAGTATGTAGCAAGCATCAAAGCATAATTTTGTGGAATGTTCATGGAATTTCTCTAATTGTTTTAGAAAAATTCACTCGATTTTGACAAACCATAGTATGCTGTATGAGTGTATTTTTATACGTGTATTCATTTATGTATGTATTTATGTTTTAAATATATCTATTTTTACATTTACAAATCACCAGCCCATACTAAAATGTCTCACTGTACAAGGTTTAATAAATTACAAATACTAGCACTTTACAGCTCAAGCATAGGGATGAGAATTAGAATCCATGTAACATATAAAATTAATTCACAGTAAAAGTCCTAACACCACTTTTTCTGAACTACTAAGACAAGACGAGAAAATATTTGATTCAGGTAGAAGTCCAACAGAAGTGCCACTAATGAGCAGAGGACATGGTTAGAGAATACTGCTCACTTGAAATGAACAATCAGCGGCAAAGCGAATAGGTCTGGTTTATAATTCACAGTGCATCTTGATTGTTAGTGTGTTTAGTTATATGAATGGATGTTTGGGGTTTAATGTGAGTTCAAACCAGCCCCACTCTTCCTGCTTCTACTCGCCTTCCTTAGAATACTCAAATTATGGGCCCCAATCGACTTTAGATCTATGCGAAATTCAAACTCTCATTTGTAATTCCTTTGTCACATGAGGCACATTTATGTATCTTTATTCTACATATTATTTGTCACTGATGAATTTCCAATCACCACGTATAGCAACAACGTCAGGTATTAAGACATGATGAGCCAGCATTGAGCTATGTGTGAATAGGCATGCAGTTTGTGCTCAAGGAAGCCTTTCCATGCACCCAGCGATTTGCGCGAAACAATTGAAAAAATTTAGAATATATTGGACTTAAAGGCAAGAAAAAGACTCCAAATCTTTCAGTGTTTAAAGGATCAATGAGATCAAGGAGGGACAAGAGAGAGTCACTTGTAAATTCTTGCATCATATATTAGTCCTTTCTATGTAAAGACTGGGCCTCGAGTCCCCTCTCATTGTCATAAGAAGTCTCCGTGGTGTTGTCCGCCTGTTTCGACCTCTATGGTCTGAGGGATCATTGAAGTCAGGACTGGTGATGCTCGGCTCCTCTTGCTTGAAATGAGCGAACAGAATTGCGAGTCGATACACAAATCAACCTGTTCCAGTGGCTGAAATGTTTTATGCTTATGTTTTCTTGGTTGGTGGCTGCAAGTTGAACGATCACAAAGCGTCACTCTGTTAACTCCATAAGCGAGTGCTCAGGCACTTAGCGCTGTGCCTCTTGTGGGGCGGCCCAGAGGGCTTCGATTTTGGCCGCATCATTGCTTCTCATGCCGTCGGTAAAGTAGCAACAGACGGCGCATGCCACATTGCCACACAAACACTGGAGCACACAGCAAGCCTAAAACAGTGTCAGCAACACACTGCGAGAAGGAACACAGACGAGGGCGAGAAAACGCAGAGCTGCAGCATGGATACATATCATAGACACAGTTGCAAATTGTTTGAATGAGTCTGAAGAGATCAATAGACAGATAGCACTCTTAGGGCGTCAATCCACAGCGCCCTGTCCCCTCAGTCAGGTTGCACCCCCACTCTATACACAGCCTGTTTCAACCTTCTAGGCCATCTCCGAGTTCTAAATCAAATGCAATTCTAGCAACAATTGTGTAGATAATGGCAACCATGTCCACTGTTTCAACAATTCGGAAAGGATGGCACTAAAGTCCCGAATTGTTGTCAGGCAGATTATTTAGTTCTTGTTTAAATGCTGAGCTATTGTTGTACCCGACAGAATCTTGTGTAGCAATTATCACGACCGTCACAGGCACATCTCCAAGGACCACTGCATGGGGCCGATGTGTTCAAGTCTGATTTAAATAATTCATGAAGCAACCACAATCATTCTCCCAGTGTACAGGTGCATTTCTCTAAAATAAATAGAGATCAGTTACTTAATCTCATGGTAATTCTATGGGTAATAAATTAATGTACACATTTGGGTAACTGTAGCTCAGTTCCATATGTGTAATACCAACAATACAACAATACATGAAGCAGGAAAATGCAAAAACTACATTAAAAAGAGCAATACAATTCAAATCCATGTTTATGTACCAATTTCTTTGATAAATTGCACATGCAATTGCGATTAACAACCAATGAAGCCAGTTAATAATAATGACTAAACCTGCAATTTAAAGAGATATAGGGGCATATTAGCAAGACTGGCGATAAAATTATCGCCGTTTTAGCGGCAGTAAACTGCCACTAAAACGGCGATAATGGCTAGCTTAATATGCGTTATAGAATTCCAATAGAAGCCTAGGTTAGATGTCCTGCACATCTAACCTGGGCTTCTATTGGAATTCTATAACGCATATTAGCAAGCCCATTATCGCTGTTTTAGCGCAGTTTCCTGCCGCTAAAACGGCGATAATTTTAACGTGGGTCTTGCTAATATGCCCCATGGTCTTGCGGGCTAAAAAGATCCAAACAAGTATATGTTTCTTATGACAATAAACTATTTTCATTCGTAAAGTACATGAGCAAATTTGAAAGCATGGAATAATATAAGCTTTCTAATGAAGGGAATCTGCCACATTAAAACTTGCATCCAAAATAAAGTGCCTGTGTCAATGATCATTGTGGCCTCTCATTCAATTTCATGAAGACTGGGCTTATAAGCTGGGGGAGAGGGTCCACACCAGCATAATACATGAACCCACAGTCTCCTAGCATTGGCTGCATGCATGGGCCAATTGGAAACAGCACCGATTCCTTCTAGGCGTGATTCTGCCTGCATTCCAACTATCTAGCCTACCAACTGCTGGTATACAAATTCATATAAACAGTTCTATATTATAACGCTAAGAACATCCAATCTACTCAGCAGAGTAAAAATTACCTTTTACGTCCTAGCTTATTGCGATCACTGCTCATGTCCATCAGATCTAACTTTATTGGGTATTGTAACATTCCAAGGAGCATATATGTAAGCTGCTACTGCCTGGAAGATTTTTCATCCTGTCTCTTCTATGGCAGAATGTTAATGCAGCTCTGCAGCTCCTCACGTTGTATTTTAGAAACAAAGGATGGAAGTAGAACCTTTGGAGTGCTAATGACATGTTACAGAGCAGCATGAAGTGCGGAGTTATTTCTGGGCCACCCAAAGAGCAGAGACACATTTCAGATCTGATTCCAAAAGCCTTAGACCAGGATTTGGCAAAGGACCGTACCTGTAAAGTTCCCAGTCTGAACAAGATGTATAAAGCCCTTTTCTTAGGTGGGAATATCAGATCAAGAAGTGTCTCCCAGCGGGGTTCAGGTTTTAGAGTAAATTAATATATCAGGAGGACACCTTTACTGGCCTCATGCCACGTATAGGCCCAATATTTCAATTTTAGCATTTGTATTGTAGTTTTGTTTATTTTCTTGGGGTTCCTCCATAAACCTGTGTGATAATTGACATAAGATTGTGCTCAACGTGCCTGAACCAGGGTAAGCTATTACATTTCTGGCTTCTCAGACCCTTCAAAGCCTGCTAAAACATGGAAGGGGCTAGGCTTGTCCAAACCCGAACCTGAACCCAATAGGTTACAGGAAGAAAAGCGTTAAAATCCTCCAGAATTGCCAGCCCCATCTCTGCCCTTACATTGTACTTCGGGTTCCGGACCCTATGAGAAATATACGTCTCATAAAGGCATTTTCTAGTTCTTGTAGGGCCTGCACATTTATTTAGCACTGTAGGAGCTTGCCGCCAGCGTTGTTCTGTATGTCAGATGCCCAAGTCCTGGGCCATTGGATAATTTGCACAACCCTCAACCATTGTAGCTCATCTCCTAGTGGTGGATCAAGACCAAATGCTGGTTCAGCTTCCCACTGAGCTTTGCTGCACCACCTCTGCGGGAAATGGGTCATCTCAAAATCTTCTGCTGGGCTCTACAGTAGCTGCCGGGACCAACCCTGCATGATCGCACCATCTCTGGAGTTGCTGAGATTCTCAGCATAGACACACCTTCCCCATGCAAATGTATCCTATTGTAAGCCAGGGAGATGGCATGTGGTTTCTATTTTATGGAAGCACTTTCTTTCCCCTAGCAGACTTTCTATAAGTATTTAACTGTATATACCTGTGAAGATCAGTAGCACAGCACAGACCAGGTGGAAGGCAGGAACAGCCTTTATTAGGGTGTCAGCGCCTCCTAGCTCCAACTGTCAGATTCCCTGACTTCACAGAACATTCCATTACTAGATCTTTGTGAAATCATATTCAAAGAGACATTCACATAGGAAGAAAGGCAAAGACTGTAGGAGTATTATAAAGTGATAACATCACACATCTTTCCCTCTTAAAACATTAAATAAAAATATATAATTCAAACCCTAATAGAAAGAAACACAGCATCAGAAAGTTGACATCAAAAGATACAAAAGAACTAAACCCCTTACTTAACTTTCTTACGATTTTACATAGTCTGTGAAATACTCTGTGGTTTTACAATTTCTCTCTGATCAGCCCCATTTTTAACATCAAGATGATTCCCATTATTTACATTATCACAATGAGCAGATCTTGTTTCCTCTTTACTCTTCTCCACATCAGAATCTCTAGATTCACAAGCAGTTTTGTTTGTAAAATCACTCTACTTCCAAATCTTGTCATCTTTTCATTTTGACCACATTTCTAAACAATTTGATATCTTTTCTTGGTTCTGTGAACTTAGAACCAGATCGTGCACCAACTGGAGCTCAAATTTGTATCAAATCCCCAATTTCAACATGCATATCTCTCACTCCATATCTGGCATCAACGGAAAACATCGGTTACATCGCGGTGTTTACACCGCAATACCTTTCCAACGCGGGTATTACAACGCAAGTCATTACATTGACTTGCGCTGGATGGCGCTCATAGCTAAGGAATAGTATGATTTACTATTACAACACCTTCCCTACTGTAACATAGGCTGGAGTTGGAATAGTAAATCATACTATTCCTAAGTCCAGCGCCCTCCAACGTAAGTCATTGTAACGACTTGCATTGTAATGCCTGCGTTGTAAAGGTATCGCGGTGTAAACACTGCGATGTAACGTCGTATATTCGGCATCAACATCTCTTTCTCTCTCCGCCATTTTATTTTGTTCTCTTTTCCTCTATTCAGCATCAACAGATATATTTATCAAACCCTTATTCTAATCCATCCACTCTGGAACCAGCTCAGAATTGGGTTTTCTGCCCCTGAATAATCCGAACAGTGATTTTCCAGTAGTCTCATGTGGAGAGAGATGATAGGACACCAAGGGGCAGATTTACAATTCCTGGCGCATCCCTGCAAATCAGCAGGGATGCGCCATGAAACTTGCGACACGCATCACAATCCTTGCGCCACCACGGATGCGCCGCATTTACAATGCGGCGCATCATGGCGTAAGGAAATGCAGATGCGTGTCGCATCGGCCGTCGTAACGTTGGCGCAGTGCTGGAGCTGTGCCGCGGGCGCGACGCAACTCCAGCACTGTGCCAACCCGGCCTATCTTGCACATGGTGCGTCACACCTTACGCCTGCTTCAAGCAGGCGCAAGGTCCTGACGCAGCGGGGTCGGAAAAGTGACTGAGTGAAATCTTGTAGATTTCACTCAGCCACTTTTGCGAGGCGTTCCTGCGCCGGAACGCCCCCTGCTCCGGAACGCCCCACATGAAACCTGACGCAGGCTTCATGTGGTGCAGGGCTTTACAACGTGATGCATCTCCCTAGATGCGTCACGTTGTAAATACCCCGCAGCATGGCGCTGACTTTACGCCGCCGTTGCGTCACAGAAGTGACGCAATGGCGGCGCAAAAGTGGCGTACGGGGCTTGTAAATCTGCCCCCTCATATTTTTGGAATTATTTCTTCCAATCCATCCCACAAATTTTTGCTCATTGAAATCCTTCTATTGAACCTCTCCACCATACCTATTTGATCAGTGATGATTTAAGGCAAATTTCTTATGTTTTATTCCCATTTAAAATCAGTTTTTAAGTCTTTTGAACCAAACAGCACCCTATGGTCCATTAGTATACTTCTGGAGACACCTTCTCACATGAATAAGTCTAAATACGCCTTGAGGGAGAGGTTTGGCGCAGCGGCTAGGGTGGCCGACCCCGGAGAGAAAGTCAAGTCAAGTCAAATATACTTTTATTGGATTTCGTAAAAAATCATAAAAGAGTGGAAAAACCACCATTGAAGGAGAATACATTAAATGTGCATTTTAAAAACTTGTGATAAAAAAGGGAAAATACAAGAAAATCATTCTACGAACAGTTGACACTGGTTGAGTTAAAAAGGTTAAAACATGCTGTCAAAGCAGTAAAAAAGGAGAATGTATAGACTGTATGTATTAGGGCAGCTTAAGTTAATTCACTTTTTATTGTTCAGTTCTTTTACCGCAATTTTCAGGAAGTTTATGGCTCTACAAGACAGTTGGATAGATGACCCTCCGAGACATTGGATGACTGCGGCTCTGCAAGTTCTTATTTGTTCCTTCTTTAAGACTTCCCGAAGGACCGTTTTTCGGATTTCTAATAGGAAGGGGCAGATACAAATTAGGTGCAACAACGACTCCTCCCCTTGTCCGCAAAGGCAGCATTCCTTGGATTGCCAGGAATATTTCCATTTCAGCGTCAGGTCCTTCGTTGGGAATGACCCTAGCCGCAGCAGCGTTAAATAATGCTTTTTCTGGTAGGAAAAATGATCAAACAAGTATGGTTGAGGTTTCGACGTCTGATATCCTTGAATCACTGCCCATGCATGTTGTTTTTTTTAAAAGGCAGTTTTATCTGTGAGTAAAGAAATCCGTTTGATTGCTTTGTTCACTGAGTGTTTGAAGGTGGAGTAAGTTGTAAGGGTGAGCCAGGCCTCCTCCAATTGCAATGCCGAGAGGGATTCCTTCAGAACTTTGATAGTTGAGTTGTTTAACCTGGCTTGGTTTTCGATTTCTACCCAACAATGGTGGACTAGAGTGTTGTCTTCAGCATTCCTCATCCTCCAGTAGTACTTAACTAGTGCACCATGTCTGTCAGGGATCTGATTTTTAGGCCATATTCTAAACGGATTTGAGCTTGTGAAATATGTCTAGGGATTGAAAACAGTCTCTTGAACAAAGTGGATTGTGCTGTGTTTAGAACTGTAGTGTCCTTAAGGTTCAATATTTCTGAGCCGTATGATATGGAGGGTAGAAATTTAGCAGCAATGACTTTTAACAAGTGCCCAGTGGAGCAGCCTATGAGCTTATTTTTTAGTATTTTGAATGCGAACTGCAGTTGTTTGGCTTTCATGCGTCCTTGATCCAGGTGTGACTTCAAATTGAGGTTACGATCTATTTGAAATCCTAGATATTTATACGAATCCACCCCGGTCAAGGGTTGCTCATCGAATTTCCAGGTGAAATTGCGGGTTTTCGTTGTTTTGGAATGTTTCGAAAAACACATCACCTTATTTTTTTGATGGTTGATAGTTAGTAAGGCCGTCGCGGTATAAGCTCCTAAATTGGTAATTAGTCGCTGCAGGCCTACTGGTGTTTGAGCTAATAAAACGATGTCGTCCGCATATTGGAGACAAGGTGTGGATATGTTACCCAATTTTGGGGGGTCGGATTGAATTGACCGAAGATGCTTATCGAGGTCGGCGATGTAGATGTTAAATAAGCAGGGGGCTAACACACACCCTTGTTTTAGCCCGTTGAGAGTTGGTATCTTGTTGGTAATGCTACGCTCATTTCCTTTCCTAATTTGAACCCAAGTCCCTGAGTACAGGTTAATTATGGCTTCCAGGAGTTTGGATGGGGCCCCCCAATTTTGCATTTTTGCCCAAAGCTTAGCTCTCGAAACTTTATCGAAGGCCGCTTTAAGGTTGATAAAGCATGCATATAGGGGCCTTGAATTTGCAAGGGCTTGGTTGGCTAGAAGGGTGACCGCGGAGATGTTCGTGAGGGTATCCATCTCTGCCCGGAATCCTGTTTGCGTGTAAGGGATGAGATTTATTCGGCTGACCCAGTCCTCTAAGTCTGCTAACAGATTCGAGGCATACATTTTTGCCTCTACGTCGATTAATGCTATCAACCTATAGTTTGATGGATCAGAACGAGCTCCCGACTTATATATTGGGTTTAAAATGCTTCCCCGCCAGGAGTCAGGGATCGTGCTGTAGGTTATAGCATGGGAAAAGAGCGGAGTGAGAAGACCGGACCAGAATGAAGGATCGTGCCGAAACAGGGCATTTGGCAGGCCATTAGGCCCTGGTGCACCCTTGGATCTTAAATTTTTTATGATTTTTAAAACTTGCACTTGTAAGATCCGTGGGGAGAATTCAGGTGATTCAGAATTGGGGATGTCAAGTCCTGTTGAAGATCCATGGTTTGCGGTGCCTGGAATTAGAATTTCATTATATAGAAGTTCGATATGGGCTCTCCAAGTGTCCTCCATAATGTCTGAGTTGTGGTGTCGATTCCTGCCGTTTGTTAACTGGTTGATGATTCCCCAGAAGAGCTTGGAATCTCTTTGTTTACAGGAGTGATGGAGTTTCGCTCAGAGTTGTTCATGAAGCTCTTTCTTGGCCGCCTTTGTGTCCCTTTTTAGCTCTTTTCTTGCTTTAGAGATTAAAAGCAGGAGTTCCTGAGAGGGATCGGGACTCCGGGTCCGTAATTGTCTTAGGTATTTATTTAGTTGTTGTTTTTGTTTCCTAAGACTTTTGGTGAACCAAGCTGCCCCTGATGGTCTTCCTGTTTTTCTACCATAGGCCTGGTTAGAAAATGTATGGTTTAGTTCTTGAATAAAGGACTCCCAGGCCTGTATGCTTAAGGGTTCGGCTTTAAATTTCTCCAAAAGGCAAGTGCATGTGCCCATAATGTCACCGATGCTGTCCTTTTTCCATGTAAGGCGTTTAAGATTGTAGCATTGCATGTCTTGAGGCAGCGCATTGGCTTTGGCTGGTTTGGCGACGTTTCTTAACAGCGTGAAAGATTGCGGTTGGTGGTCACTCTCTGCCCTATCGATGATTTGAAAGTTTGTGATATACTGAAAAAAATCATGATCCGTAAATGTGTAGTCAATAGTTGAGGCTGATTTTTGAGAGATCCTTGTATGTGCCACAGGGCAGTCTGTCAGGCTTTGACCGTTAAGCATACACATTGAAAGGTCAACCAGACGGGCCGCGCATCTCTTACCGAGGGTATCACGTCGATTGAAGGCCTGTGGAGGTCCTTTAGTGCCTTTTTGCCTGTGTTGCAGTAGGTTCATATTGAAGTCCCCTGACAATATGATGTTGGCGTCCGGGTACGCGAGCTTTAATGACCCCAGTGATGCGATTAATTGATCGGTTCTTGACCTCTTATGTTTGCATGCTGGGTGGATGTAGATATTAAGGATAAGCAAACTATTGAGAGACGGGGCGTCGAGTTTGACGCATAACAACCAGGTGGAATCGAGATCTACGGCGGAGGCGTGCCATGGTATACCGGTCGAAATGAAAATGGAAAGGCCCCCTTTTGATCTCCCATGTTTGGTGACTTTCTTGGCCGAATTAAGAAATTCCTTGTAGCCTACTATAGGTGACAGGTTTAACTGCCATGTTTCTTGGAAGAGGAGAATGTTGTACTGTGTGATAAAATCCATAAAACCAGGATCCTCTAATTTCGCACTTAGGCCGTGTACGTTCCAAGAGCAGATGTTACAACCCTGGAAGAAGTTTGAGGCTGCGATTGAATCGTTCATGCCAATTCAGGGGACGTTCCAGCCGAGTTCGAATGCCGGAGTCCCGAGTGCTTGGTGGCTTCTGGATGGGCAAAGGTGATGGTAATTTTCCTAGCCTTGGAGTCTGTACCCTTTAGTGGGCTATTATGGTCCGGGCCTTTAGCTCCCTTCAACATGTCCGCTGTGTGATTTGGCAGTTGTAGCGGGCTGGGGTAGCGAGGGGGGACGATCTTCTTTAGCTCGATGCCCCACTTGGCAAATGGATCCCTCTGCTGCCAGATGTGCTCAATGAGTGAGTTATCTGCGAACGTAGCTGTTGTAATTTTTTGACCCATAAGGTTCGGGTTCTGTTTGAATTCTATACTAACTATGTCACTGGTGTTAATGTGACTCAGGGGAGAAAGGGCTTTAAAGAGTTTAAGCAGTACACTTCTGTTAAGAATGTTGTGGTTTCCCCTTGAAATGTAGTAAGAGATAAAATCCAATTTGTTGTTATAATTAAAGGGGTCACGCTGCGGCACGTTGTCTGCTCCCCTTTCCATTGCATTTTCAACCAAAGTGGGCTCTGGGAGATTCAGGGGTGGGTTCGGAAGGACGCTAGTATTGTGTTGCGTATGAATTTTGTTGACCCTTACACTGGTGACTTCGTCGATTCCGTGGCTATAGCTATGAGTTATGTCGAGGTTGCGACTTACTTTGCTACGATTTCCTTGACCGGGTTGATCGTTCATGGGTAGATTGTACTGGATTCTATCGTGGCACTCCTTGATGTAGCTGTGGGTTTCCTGATTTGTATGGCTTGGATTTTTGGGCATGGTTTCTCTTTCCTATTTGAAGGCTTAAATATGCTGTATATGTTTTCTGACGAGGGTAGCTCCTTATATTATGGTTTAAACTACAGCGTGTAATAGGCGAATTGGGTGAGGAGTCAATAATTCCTTATTTCTTACTGCATCAAGGGTGTTTGGAATTGCATCATTTTCACTTTGTTTCCTTCCTTGTTCAGACATGGCGAAAATTAAGTTAGATGCCGGTCTAGATTGGTTACTTTTTCTTGCTTTTCTAAGATGCTTTCTCTCCCGCTTGGTTAGTAATTTAAGTTCTTTTGGTAGCCTTCCTGGTGACTGCTCACATTGGTTAATAGGTTGAGAATCCAGAACTTTTGAATTGTCGAGTACACTTGCAGATGTAGATGTAGTTGAAGGTGTGTTGACCTGTGTTTGGGTTGGGTTAGTTACTATTTTGCTTGTGTTATGCCCCCTGGGAGAACGGGAGCAAGCTGTGTCCGTTTCCCTTAGTACCTCAGTTTCTTTCTCGGGTGGTGGGGCAATCTTGGTTAGAGCTTCCCTGGTTGTACCCAAGAGGTCTGACAATAGGGTTGGAACTGCAGCTAGTTTGTCTATTATTTGAGTGCAGTGGCAGTGACATGTTAAGAATGTTGTTTCCCAATCTCGCTGCACCTTCATAATCATCTCGTTGAAGCTTTGCAATTTCTGTTCAACCCCCTGAACATGAATTGCTAAAATATTTAAAAGATCCACTTGGGTATCTAACTTGTCGGCGTGATAGGTCATTGCTTTGCCAATAGTGTCCATGGTGTTTAGCAGGAGCGGCCAAACTGAGGATGTTGGTAAGCTGCTTGATTCTGCTCGTGATGATTGAACATAATTATCCCGGTAGGTTGGGCGTTCTAGAGGTAAATCACCGGGGGCCTAGTGACCTGCTAGATTGTTCCTTTTTTGGGGGGGGGGGTGACGTCAAAGAGGTAATTTCCTGGATTTTAGGTTGGGAAGGCCATTCCTCTAGTATTTTAAGCTGGCCAGGTTCCTGGCCTGTCTGCGTTCCGCTTCCACTTCCGGTGAAGGAGGTAGGGAGTCGGGCTTGACCTGGCTGTTTGTGTTTATATTAATGAACTCCTGCACTTCGGGATATTGAACTCCTGACGGCGTGGGCAGGTTGCCAAGTGGACTCAAGATGTTAGTGTTCATGTGGTGTTTTAGATCACCTTCGTAGTATCCATTGTAGCCACTGGGTCCAGGTGAATTTTGGAGTTGTGTCTGCTGACAGGTGGTGTCTAGGGAGGGTAAGTGGTAATGAATTTGTGCCGCAATGACTTGCGGCTTGTGCCTATAACCAGGTTCCAGGGGATGGAGGGCTTTGGATGACAGAATTTGGAGGCTTGGGACTGCGCTAATTGCTACATGCGAAGCCTCCCATCCCGTGACCTGGGATTCTCTCCTTTCACTCACAGAGCTTATGGTACTTCTGTCACTAGAAAGGCTCGTAAAGGCCTCACTTTGGGGATCAGTTGTAGTTGTAGAAACCTTGAGGACGTTATGGCCTCGAGTTTCCGTGGCCGGTTTAATGACGACTTTTAAGAAGTCAGTAATCAGTGCACGTTTGCTGCTGTTTGGTCCTGAGTGGTGCCTGGTTGGAGCCTTAAAGGTTGCTTTAGTGCTGCCTTCGCACTTAGCTTGTGGAGCCGACTCTGTGAGTATTTTTGTTGTTGTTATTGACTTAGCACGTGTGATTGCTGGAGTTACATCAATTGGGGCTCTCGGCTCTTGCCGCACTTCTTTTCTTTCTTTGGTTAAGGAGCCGGGCACTAAGGGGCTCTTTCCGGAAGAGTTGCACATAAGGTCTTTGGCGGCGGTGACCGGGAGTTCCTCCTTATCCTTGTCCTTTTCTTTTGTCGAGGCTACTTGGGGGTTCTTGTCTTTTTTCTCCCCTTCTCTTGTTCTCCCTGACCGCATTCCTAAATGCGTTCCTGGACGCGATGGGGGCCGGCAGTCTGCAGTCTGCGGGTGAAAGAACCGTGCGTTGGGTTAGCCCACGCTTTAAGTGGACTTCTAGATTTGACAGGTGCTGTAAAAATGAAGTAAAAGGTAATCGATGGCCGTGGGCGGCAGTGAAAACCCGGAACCTGACAAGGTGGTGAAAGGCAGTTAAAGTGAAGGTTGGAGTTGGATTAGCGGTTAGAACGTGCGGTGGCCTGGCTTGACAAGTGGGACGAGACAATGGCCCCGCCGCCCCGGGGCCAACAGGGGCGGTGTCCGTGAGCAGTAACGTAGTATGTAAAGTGGGGAGACTACTGTTCATTAAGGAGTTGGGTAAAATACTGAAATTACTTAGTTACTGAGTTGAAGATTGAAAATTGTCGGCGAGGCTGGCCACAAAATCAATGTGCTGAACATAAGCTTAAATGCTTCATGACCCCCCAGGGAGCGTCATCTGGCTTCAGAAGGGCGGTGGCTTGTGCCCTTATCCCTTATACCCTGAATGGGGGGCTGAAGTGGGGATCAGTGGAGTGAAGGCGAGGTTGCGTGAAAGGCGGAGCAGGCAAGGTTACCAGGGCGCGAGAGCAGGGCACACTGGGGTGCCGCAAGCCGCACCCAACCTAGTTGGGCCGCCTCCGCGGATACACCCGGGCCCTTAACTCCGCAGCTACCGCTAAGGGAAGCCGCGCTCTCACGCTTCCGAAAACCACTGAGGAACCTAATGGCGCACTTGCCTGCTAACTTCTACCTCCTAGCACACCACGCCGCCACTGCCCATTTTGTCCGGGGTCCGTGGAAAATGCAAAACCCGATGGACTGGATCTGAGCTCCCGCAGGACCAGGTCTGAGCACTGGGGGGCGTCCGAGTCTGAGTCTGAGTCTGGAACCAAGTCTGGGTCTGGGCAGACTGAATCCGGGCAGCCCGACTCCAAACAGCGGTCAATCGACAGGCACCGTGCCCCGCCTCCGTGCTCCGTCCTGAAAACCACGCAGAGAGACTGCGTTGAATGTGAACCTGACCCACCGTGAAGTAAGTACTAGGTTGTGGTACAAAGGGTCAAAATAATAAGGTGGTTAACAGAATCACTGCCTTACGTTACTGTTGCTGGTGGTGCAGCCTGGCGCGTGACATCCACTTACCTCTAAACTCGGCAGACGTGCCTGCGCAGTCACGGACAAAGAATCACCCGGAGAGAAAGGTTCACAGTTCAATCCCCAGCACCAGAGGCAGCTCAGCATCATGTCACTCTGGGCAATAGCTCACTTAATCTCACTGATAGCCCCCAGCACCATGAGACCCTTATGGGTGATTAGTTTGCACTTTACAAATACCGGGTTATGAAAGCTAGCATGTGTGACTAGCTTAGTCTGTCTTCAACAAATGTCTTAAGATTGGGTGCCTGACTCAAATCCTGTTTTACATATTCAAATTCTCTATGACATTCAGGACTGCAAACAAACGCAACTCCTTTTTACAAAGCCCAAGCATTTCCTGGTTCGTACTAGAAAGCATTGTTATGCATCTACGACAAAACTCCACCATGCCCAGATATGAAACTTCTTCTTCCTTATTCTCAGGAGAACCCAAGTTAAAAATGTTGTCAACTAAATCCTCCTTAGGTTTAGCACCCTTGCTTATTAACTTGTGTCTTAGATATGAGATCTCATTTTTCCCAAATTAAACGTTTTCCAAATTCAGAGTGAGACCCTCACTTCTAAATCTTTCAAGCACTGCCATAATCAATCTATTATGCTCTTCTCAGGTTTCTCCAAAAATTAACACATCATCCTGGAAACAGCAAACATTGTCCATAGTGCCTAGCATTGAATTCATAACTACCTTTGGGCTACATTGGGCTCCTTTCTTACTAACTGCAAATTAAATACCTGCCCACTGTATCTCATGCAAATTACTCCTGTGGATCATGGATCTGTCTTACAACTATTAATTTCAGCTTTTTCTCTTTCTACGTTTTTAAGGCATGTTACAAGCATCCCTGTTAATATAGCCCAATCTGCAACACCTTGATTTCTTTGGGTTACAACAATTCCCTTTAGGCTATGTCTTCATACCAAAACCTACCAAAAGTGACTTTATTCACACATGGTCTGTAAAATTTGTTGTGTGTTCTAATACTTCATCCCTCGACCTACTGCCTTTGTAGTCCCTCCTGATAGCAACACATCATCTTTCATCTCAGAATAAGAACTTCCTATCATGTAAACTTGAGTCTATCTCAGTTCCACTGCATGGCTCTTCCAAAGTCAATCCAGTTCAAACAGCAACATGGCTGAGAAGGAACTGTGTTGGACTTGGCCCTTTTTGCAGGGTCATCCCTGAACTTTTTACCTTCCTCCTGTATTTTTTCTGACCTGTTGTTGGTGGTTTTATGACTCTGGGCACTTTACCACTGCTGATCAGTGCTAAAGTACATATGCTCTCTATGTTAAATTGATGTATGGATTAGTGACTCCCTGATTGGATTATTTGATTTACTTGTCAGACCCTAGTATAGTGCATCATGGGTGCATAGGGCCTGTAAATCAAATGCTGCTGGTGGGCTTGCAGCACTGGTTGTGCCACCCACAGAAGCAGCTTGTAAAGTGTAGCTCAGGCCTGCCATTGCAGAGCCTGTGTGCAGTCTGGGACTGCCATGTCGACTTGGCAAGTGCACCCACTTGCCAGTCCCTAAACCTTCCCTTTTCTACATATCAGTCACCCTTAAGGTAGGCCCAAGGGCAGGGTGCATTGTATGTAAAAGGTAGGACATGCCCTGATGTGTGTAGCATGTCCTGATAGTGAATTACAGCCAATTTCGTTTTTCACTATTGCAAGGCTACCTGTCCCCATAGGCCAGAATGGGCAGTTTGATTATAACATCTTATAATCCCAACTGACCCAGGGAACATGGTAGAAAAACGAATTTAGTATGCCTGAACTCAGAATGATAAAATACATCTTTTAGTGAAGTTGGTTTTAACATTCTGTGTTTGAAAATACCACTTTTAGAAAGTAGGTATTTTCTTGCCTAACCATCCAGCCTGCCTCTGCTAGCTTGTGTATTGTATGTCTGTTTTTGTGAGTGACAGGGGCTGGGGGACTCCAGGAGACAGGGTGAGTCAGCACAGGGCTGAATAGACCTATCTGCATGTAGAGTGGTGGGAGGAGTAGCACCTGGGCCTGAATAGGGCTGTGCCTGCCTGCCACAATGCTGGCTCCACCTCCTGTGGTGCGTCTGATGTCCCTGGCCCACACTGACAAAGGAAGAAGGTGTGCACTGGCAGAATGCACCCAGAACTGGTTTGGACTAGTTACAGGACCCTCTGCCTTCAGAGGACAAAGGATTTATGGGTATAAAAAGGGAGACCCAGACCCCAGAACTTTAGATCACTTCTGGAACAACAAGATGAACCTTTGCCAAGGAGAAGAACCAAGGAAGCTGCAGGAGTTTGGACTGCCCCTCTGCCAGTGTGCTGTTTGCTGGGTTGGCCTGCAGTGGTCTTCATTGCCAAGGAAAGGAGAAGGAACTTTCAAAGAACTTCATCATCTTGCAGAATATTTCTCCAAGGGCTTGAACTAGAGCTTGCCTCCTGCTGAAGTCTCAGGGCTACAAGACTTCACCACCAGCTCCCTCCTGAATTCCCTTGCTGGGGATTCTGTCTGCAGAAGCCTGCGTGTCGCTGGGAGCGCGACGCAACGAGAAGAAGCGTGTCGCTGTCGCAGCTGTTGCCGTTGCATCGCCGGAGAAGCGTGTTGCCGCCGCAGAGGCCGCCGTCGCATCACCAGAGAAGCGTGTCTTCGTCGCAACTGCCTGCTGTCGCATCACCGGAGAAGCGTGTCGCCACCACAAGGGTCGCCGTCGCATCACCGGAGAAGCGTGTCGCCGTCGCAGCTGCCTGCCGTCGCATCACCGGAGAAGCGTGTCCCAGGGCCTGTCGCGGCTCCAAAGGTACAGAGTTTGCCGCACGGCCGATGGGTGAGCACGCATCATCTTCACATCGTCGCAACTCATCAAGGGCGTACTCTCATCGCATTGCACCGGATCATCGCACCGCATCGAGGCCCCTGCTCGCCGCATCGTCCTCCCTGCGGACCCTTTGTTTGTTTTGCGTTACGCATCCAAGGTACTTTTGTGAGAAACGTGTTGCATCTATCATCATCTTGAACTAAGTTATTTCTACCATCTTTAAGTCTGTTTTGAGTACAGTATTGTGGATTTTTGTCGTTTGTGGCCTTCTGTTAAGTATATATAAAGAATACTTATTTTTATAAAACCTGTGTGGTGTCCATCTGTAGTGTTTTCACTGTATTACTGTATGTGTTCACAAATGCTTAACACACTGCCTCTGAGATAAGCCTGTCTGCTCGTGCCAAGCTACCAAGGGGGTGAGCCGGGGTTATCCAGGAGTGTAATCCCCTTTCCCTGACTTAGAAGCAAGGGTCCCTATTTGGACAAAGGTGTATACCATTGACAACTAGAGACCCCCAGTTCTAACAAACAGCAAATAGCCATGAAAAGATCGAAGACAAGTCCTCTGATCCCTGACTATCCTATTAAACCTAAATCTGTATCTTTATCTACCAAGGAGGCGATGCACGAGAAATTGGAGGAAGTGCATTATCTGGCCACCTCCACTAAGAACAATGCAGACTAAAAATGAGGTTAAGCAGATAAACAGCAGAATTACAGTGGCAGAGGATCAAATCAGCAGCCTGGAAGACAAAGAATCTTCACAAGCGAAGCAGCTTATTACTTTTATGACCAGTACTCTGACATTACGAAGAGAAATAGCTAATTTGAAAGACCTCAATAGAAGAGGCAACATTAAAATATTTAGCCAGCCTGAAGGTTCAGAGTGTCAGTACTTTAATGCCTGTATCAAATTCTTGGAGGCGTGGATTCCTCAAATGACTGGATTATCTTTTCAGAATTAGAAAGAGCTCATAGGGTTCCGGCCTGTCACAATCTGAATAAGAAGTCTTCAAGACAAATTGTGTGTAAACCTCTTTGATTTCAACCCAGAAAACTCATATCGACCTATGTGAGGAAAAATAGGCACTGCATCTGGAAAGGTTACAAGTTATACATCTCACAAAGCTTCACGAAAGCCACAGTGGACACTAGGAAAGCTGTCTTGGCCCCTAGACTAAAACTGAGAGCAGGAACATGGAATTTTCTTTTGCAGGTCCATCGAAATATCAACTTTTCCTGAATGGTTCTACGTGTATCTTCGCATTGGATGCAGAATTAAACATTTTCCTGGATGAAAATTGATGATTCTACATGTTGCCATCACTCTCAGATTGGTTGTTAATTGCCATTTATTATGGCTACTGCTAGCTTCTATCTGCGTTCATGGGTTTGTAGTATAAATTGACTAATCCTGCAGCATGGGAGTACCTGGTCCTCTTCCCCATGTTGCCGAGGTATGTTTCTCTGGGGACACGGGGGGAATTGGTTTTTAGGGTCTGGGACCTCGTGATTCCATTATAGTCCATTTCATAGATCGCTCTCTATTATTTTTTCTTATTGTTTTTTACTGTCTCTTCTTTCTTGGAGACTTGTTCTATTTTGTGGTCTGATTTGGCTGTTTTCTCTGTATTGTATGTCCTGTGAGTAATCTTTGGAGGAACTCTTTTTATCCAATTGTGTCTCATAATTACTAAGAGTTCATGTCAGGAACTGTATCTCCACCATCTGTTTCATATCAACTCATGGCTCAAACGAAAAATAGCCTCAATGTTCTATCGTTCAATGCCAAGGGTTTTAATCACCCTGTTAAAAGGCACAAAATAACTGATTATCTTTATAGATTGAAAGGCAATATTATTTTACTTCAATCAATCAATCAAGTATTTATAAATGGCTGCAAATCATCCATGAGGGTCTTGAGGCACTGGAGGTGCTAACATGTGTGGTGATCTGTTTATTTGAGCTTCAAGAGATTAAAATCTGAGCGAGGCAAGATACCTCTTTTGTAATAAATCGATAAGTGATGTAGCCTTCTCTCCTGCATTAGGAAAGAAAAATTGTGTTTTACTTCTTGGTGCCAAGAAATCGAACATTTCCATAATAACAAGTAAATCAGACAGAGAAGGCAGATGGATAATCTCAGAAATGTGTAAAGAGGGAAATCCTTTTAATGTTATTAATGTATATGCTCCAAATGGGAAACAAAAAGGCTTTTGGGAAGAGCTCTCTTCAAATATGGCTTTTATACCCGATGATACATTGATCCTCATTGAGGGAGCCTTTAATTTACCTATCAATTACACAATAGATAGATCATTTAGGTGTTCCTACCATACCCCTATGGCTCATAGAACTATGAAAACCAAGGGTTTGAGATTTAATCTAAAGAATGCATGGAGACTCCAACATCCAGTTACGTCAGATTTCATGTTTTTCTCTCCACCGCACCTTTCTTACTCGTGGATTGAATATTTATTGATTTTGGGTGCTCACTCTCAGTACATTGATACCACTAGTATAGAAGTGAGGTACTTCCATTACCATTACTGTATCACTTTATCAGTTAAATTGGGTGTGCTAATTATTTAGGAAATCCTCTGGAGATTAAACAACGGGTTCTTATGACACTGAACATAAAGCAAAAATTTGTACTGAGAGCCAGAACTTCCTTGATGCTAACCCAGTAAGTGATATTTCCACTCTTACTAGATAGGAAGCTTTAAAAGCTACTACTGGAGGTACACTCGTCAGCATCAGATCACTCATGAGCAAACAAACTAATGACTCACTGTATAACTTAGAAAAAGAAATTACATTGTTAGATAACGAGTATAAGAGACTCTGGTGGTACAATGCACACCAAACTGGTCCTGATAGCTGATCTTTTAAAACATTTCTATATGGACCTATATGATTACAACAGACAAATTGATTCTGAGAAATGTAAAGAAATCCTTAAAAATGTAAATCTCCATACCATCAATGTTGAGGAAAGAGCAACTCTTGCCACACCTTTTTCTGCGGACAAAGATTGGTCAGTCATAAAGCAATTAAAGTCCTCCAAGTCCCCGGATCCTAATGGATACACTGCTTCTTTCTATAAACTTTTTTTGACCAGAACTAGATTCCCCTTTGTTAGACCTATATAACCCTGGGCAAAGCACTATGCTACGCTCGCGTAGTTTGCGAAGTTTGCGCTACTTCGCACAACGCGAATTGCACGTAGCACAGTGCAAACACGAGTAGCGTAGTGCAGCGGTCATTTTTTGCTTGCTCGCGGTCTTCAACGTCAAGTTGGCGACCGCGAGCAAGCAAAATGACATCCCGGCGAGACTTTTTCTCGTTCGCGATCAGCAACATCAAGTTGCCGATCGCGAGCGTGGAAAATAAACCTCCGGCGAGATTCTCAACGCGGGGAGGTCAGGTTTCTCATTGCGAGTGAGTCGCGTATGCTCGCGACCGCTCGCGATGAGAAACTACCAGTCCGCGTTGAGAAAGCTGCCGCTCGAGTAAAAATCTACTCGAGCGGCAGTAAAAGACAGCTCGCACTGTGCAAGATGCCGTTTTCAATGATTGCACAGTGCGGACAAGCATCCGGCACTGTGCAATCATTGCGAACAGTGCACTACGCAGTTCACGTAGTGCTACGCATAGCTCGCGTAGTGCGAACTGCACTTCACGTAGCTTCGCGTAGCGCTACTTCGCGAACTACGCCCAGGTTTAGACCTATACCAGTCACTTTCTTCTAAAGGAGAAATTACTGGCACATCGGCTGAAGCAGTTATTGTTGTCATTCCAAAGGAAGGCAAAGATCTATAACTTCAGAAAAATTACAGATTGATATCTTTGATTAATATAGACTGTAAAACCTACGCTAAAGTTCTTGCCACACGTTTGGATAAACGTATTCCTAAACTAATTCACCCCAAGTTGGTTTGGTTAAAAAGACTGTTCCAGTGATTATACCAGATTGTTTTTTATTGAAACTGCCTTGCTGTCAACTTCCCCTTCAGTTGAAATGGTTGACATGGTATCCTGGCCCTTTTTGAAAGCAGATCTTAACAAATTCGACTTAGGAGAAATGGTTTTGGCCTTATAAACCCATCCTAAAATGAGAGATATACTTAATGGTGCTGTTTCTGACTATTTTGACCTAAAACATGGTATGAGACAAATCTATTCACTTTCACCAGCACTCTTAATTTTAGTAATTGAAGATTTATATATGCCATGAGGGATAATAAGGATTTTGCAGGCATTAAATTTGGTAATCTTATGGTTAAAGCAGCTGCGTAAGCAGACATTATAGAAATCTTTGCAGAACACGCTAAATCATCTATCCAGACTTTGACAAAAACTAGTGAAGTTTATTCCCAAGTATCGGTATATACATTAAACAAAGATAAATCTGAAGTGATGGCCTTGAATACGTTGGGGAGCAAAGAAGTACTGGGCACATCAACCTATATTGTCAAAACAAATACATAAAGTACCTCTGTATTGAAATTAATGACGAGCTGAATGAATTCCTTAAACATGATGAATCTATCTCATCACAAAATCTAATGAAAATCTTGGAAAGCTGATCCCCAAAACGTTTGACTTGGAGGGGAGAAATAAAACATGAAAAATGATGATCACACCTATGAATAATTATATGATCTCTATGATTCCGATTTCCCTATCAAAAGATTTATTTTGCAAATCTGACGATGTTTTTAACAAATTCCTTGAAGATGGCAAGTGACCAGGGATCCCTCAGAAATAACTCAGATTACCCAAAAACTTAGGAGGGGTCAGATTAACTAACTTTTCATTATATTACAAAAGATTTCCTCTTCAAAAAAAGCTCTAAATGGTTATCACAACCAGACCAATATCAACTGGTTTTGCTGGAAGTAGAATGTCATACCAGCCTCTAAGGTGCATCTCTCTCACTCCGCAGAGATATTCAGTCAATCCAAACAAGTGATCTTATCTATTGGCACGGAATTAACCACAAAACCTAAAAATTTGAACAATAATTAAATCAAACTTGATGGCTCAAGTATCAACTGGCCAAGTAAGACCCTGTCTGGTATATTTACTGTGGACCAAATTGGTCCCCCTCACCCCCTCAAACATTTGCAAACTTACAAACTACATATCACCTTCACAATATGGAATTCTACCTACTCCTTAAATTGAAATCAGTCATCTCAAAACTTACACTTGCATTCTCCTCCCCATCTATTCTAGATCTGATAGCCTTGTACAATGTAGTGGTCTCTTTGCTTCCAGAGTCTATTTCCTCCTCCTCCCCAAGTCCTCCAAATTACTCACATCTACTTAATCCAAATGGGAATGTGAGACCAATATAGACAACTCCCCTTATAACTGGGAATAGATGTGGACCTCCAGTTTTAAATATAAAATCATGCTTGCCCTGTCGTAAACCAAATATCATCTCCTACATAGATCTTTTGGACAACAAATGTATAAAATGAAGTTAGGAAATGACCCAATATGCTCAAGTGCTTTTCTATTGTCACCTACTCTGAAAGTACCACAATATCGCTTCTCATACAACAATAATTGGAATGCAGATCAAAATGTCAATAAGTAAAATATCAGAAAGGGTTTAACTCACAATGTTATTCCATGGCAAGGATACCCGGCAGGAGCTTGTGCAAATAAAGATCTGAAAACAAAACGCAATGGCTTACTTCTTGGAAATTTGTCATCCAACTGTAAAATTAATTTCCTGGCATTTTATGGAAGTGGCAGTTTTTGTTAAAGCAAGAAAGATTAATTTTACTAATACCTGCACACTCTAATGCTTGGGGTCTTATATTGAAATGGTCTATGTTTCCCTGCTCCTGATCAGAGAGGTGAAAAGTACTGCATCTTATACTTTCTTTACTGCAGTGCCATGCTGCAAATTGCTTTCTTAATGAATAATTGCTAATCCATTTTCTCTGAAATGTATTCTGGGTGGGAAGAGGTCAGCCAATCAGAATAAAGTGTGATTTGAAAGTGGTTTGCTTTTCTCAAGCTTTATAACAATTTGTACAGCGCACAATGCTAAGGGACATTTTCCCCTCCTTTCAGTACCTCATGACTCTAAAGATGTTTGTGAATGTCTGTGGGCCTCCCAGTAACTTACATATCAAAAATGAAAGTACATATACATATTTCACCTCCATTTACAGAAGATCCAGTTCAAATAAATAATGTTATCTGTGAATGTATTTTGAAAACACTGGAAAAGCCCAATATCCAGCTATTTTCTGTGGCACCAAATATGTAAACACGGACTTTCATAAACTAAACAAACACGGCAAAACAACCAAGTGGAATTTACTGAAAAGAGGAACGTCTAATGATACTTGTTTTTTGCGTGTAGAGTGTTTTCTTTTCATTCTACAATTATTGTCAACACTTGCATAATTATTCCACTTTACACAGGGGTAAATCAATATAAAACCTAAGAAATATTATCTAATCCACAAACAACTAATTCTCAAAATTCTGTGCATTTCGACCTGATCTCCAAAGTAATCTTCAGTTTAGACCTGAAGCACTAGAGAAATAAAAATAATTCTATGGTCAATGGAGTCTTCCTCAGCTCAGGGAGCTCAGCATAGATGGACCACTTTTCCTTTTCCAGTGCAGTGCAGATTATGTAGCCACTCTCACAAAGAACGTTATAGACCTTTCAATTCTCACCATTATGCCACTAAATTTAAACTAAGCCAGTTAACCTGAGCTCTCCAACAAAATCCAACAACTCCATCCTCAAGCGGTTGTGTAAAGTATTTGGACTAGTGTTCACACTCAAGAATATTTGCCACCGCCATGAAAAGATGGGCTCTAAAGAGTTCACTCGTGCGGTTTCAGACAACTGTACCCGATTTTTAGTGCTTGTCCAAGTTTTACCACGGCACTCTGGCCTTCCAACAACATCTTATATACTATAGGACTACCTTGTAAAAAAATAATAATCCAAGACCCCTATTCAATTATTGGATACGCACTTTTATGCAAACTCATATCCACCAGCTCAGCTTGCTACATGGTTCAGCTGTGCCCTTTGTAGCCTCTGCAGTTAAAACACCTTTACTCCCAACTAGACCCTCATTCCCATGACCAGACCTGAGCAATCTCTAGCCCATCTCACAATCTGGACTACTAGGAGTGGTGCAATCCAGCAGACCAGTATGATTATCCATAGATCCATGACTACCAGCAATCTTTAAAGATGGTATTACCCGCGCCATACTACTGTTTGTCCTTTTGTATCATTTCCCTACAGCAGTGTTTTTAACTATTTGACTTCTGTCGGCCTCCACTGAGTCATCACTGGAAGCCAGGGACCTTGACCTAAGCAGTTTTGATTATCTGAACCACAACACAGTGCACAAAAATTATAGAAAAAAATAATTCATCAAACAAATAAACAAATGATGAAACAATGTATTTAATTCACCAACAAATATTTAAAAAAAATCTAAATGTTATTTCTATGGGAAGACTGGAGCTTTTCTAAATTAAATTTAGGCCACTCATTGTCCAAACAATAATCTGTTTGGTGCACGTGCACTGCTCTCACAAATAAATCTGATGATACTACCTCAATTTTTAGCCCCCAATTTCAAATTACTTCACATTTATAGAGCATTATAAATCTACATCTTATATTTTTCATATATATATATATATATGTATATATATATATATATATATACAAAGCAAGTAATAACTGTGCCTGTATATCCCCTCGCCTGCCGCTGGATTAAAAACGAAAACACTGTGAGTGTCCCACATATGGTGAAACACTCTAGCTTTGTATAAGCCACAACCTAAATCGGTCAACAGAGTCCGTAAGCGGCGGTTCAGGCAGCCCAAATTGAATCCAAAGCACAGTATTCCACCTGAGGCCAGCCAAACTCGTGGCGGGTGCAACCGGAAAGCGGTGGTGGAAACCGCTTATAAAACATCAAAAACAAGGAGTTCATGGTACTCACAGGGTCCGGTGCACTCACGGGGTGTGTGTCGGCTATAAATCATCCGCAGACGTGTTTCTGGCTATTGCCGTCATCAGTGCGGAAAAGCCATCAATAAAACAACACAGTCATTTAAACGGTCCTGCCATATGGTAGGTGGATCCTTGGCCAATGAAGGGCCGGCAATGGGGCGTCGCCGTCATAATTATTTATTGCCTAATGCAATATCTATGGCGCTCCCATCGCTGAAAAAATCAATTGGCAGCCGTAATAACTGTGCCTGTACATCCCCTCGCCTGCCGCTGGATTAAAAACGAAAACACTGTGAGTGTCCCACATATGGTGAAACACTCTAGCTTTGTATAAGCCACAACCTAAATAGGTCAACAGAGTCCGTAAGCGGCAGTTCAGGCAGCCCAAATTGAATCCAAAGCACAGTATTCCACCTGGGGCCAGCCGAACTTGTGGCGGGTGCAACCGGAAAGCGGTGGTGGAAAGCGCTTATAAAACAAGGAGTTCATGGTACTCACAGGGTCCGGTGCACTCACGGGGTGTGTGTCGGCTATAAAACATCCGCAGACGCATTTCTGGCTATTGCCGTCATCAGTGCGGAAAAGCCGTCAATAAAACAACACAGTCATTTAAACGGTCCTGCCATATGGTAGGTCGATCCTTGGCCAATGAAGGGCCGGCAATGGGGCGTTGCCGTCATAATTATTTATTGCCTAATGCAATATCTATGGTGCTCCCATCGCTGAAAAAATCAATTGGCAGCCATAATAACTGTGCCTGTACATCCCCTCGCCTGCCGCTCGATTAAAAACGAAAACACTGTGAGTGTCCCACATATGGTGAAACACTCTGGCTTTGTATAAGCCACAACCTAAATAGGTCAACAGAGTCCGTAAGCGGCGGTTCAGGCAGCCCAAATTGAATCCAAAGCACAGTATTCCACCTGGGGCCAGCCGAACTCGTGGCTATATATATATTCAGGGAAGTTATAGTTAGTTTGACATTTCACTCGTACAAAACCAGAGAAATTCAGCCGTTAGTTGAGCTAACTATAACTCGCACCCTTGCAATGCACTGCTGATGACGTCACATATTACATCATTCATGACATGGTCAGTGACATCACTGATGACATCATCCAGTGACTGTGTTTCTGTAAAGTTTAAATATGTTTTATATATATATATGCCAAGATGTATTGAAGAATGAGTGGGTGTATAAGTGTCTGAATGGTAAGCCTGGGCGTAGTTCGCGTAGTCGCGCTACGCGAAGCTACGCGAAGACGTCGGAGCGCTACGCGAGCTACGCGTAGCTTCGCGAGCGTGTGTAGCTGCTTGTCGCGCCCGTTCGCGATGCGTTTTTCTTGCTCGGGAACGCGTTGTGCGTGTTTGGGACGCTGTTTGCGTGCTCGGGGGCGCGAACTTACCCATGCGGTCGCCTATGGGCGCGGCCATTTTGTTTTTCACTTGTCCCGCCCATTCGTGATCCCTTATTTCCTGTTCCGGGTCGCGTATAGCGTGCTCGCGATGCGCATTCCATGTTCGGGAACGCGTTGTACGTGTTCGCGACGTTTTTTGCGTGCTCGGGGAGAAATATCGCGCGAACTTACTTACGCGGTCGCGATGGGCGCAGCCATCTTGTTTTACCACTCTATGCTATGGTTCTGGGCCTGCTTTTCTATCCTCCCTCAATCTTTGCAATCCTTAGTTTTTTACACTGTTTTTCAATTTTTCTTTATTTCTTATCTATCTCTCTCTCTGCTTAAGTCTATATTTTGCATTTTTTTCTACTTTTTACTGTGTTTTTTAACTTTCTGACTGTTTTATATAACTTTCTTCTTTAAGCTCCTACTTCTTCCCCTAACTTTATTTTTCCCTTCTAACTTTTCTTTTCACCTCCTCCCACCCCAGAACCATGGCGAAGGGTAGCAGCAGCGGCTCAAAGGGCAAGGCGCGTGCGCCCAAGAGCCGCCTGCCTTGCGGCAGACTGCGCCCTGCAGGGGTGCAAGCCCGCCAGCTGTTTACTGAGGCGGAGGTGGCCGCCCTTGTTTTTTTTATTCAGCGCCACCTCCCCTTGACCTTGGCAGCAGGCGGCAGGCCAGGCTCTGGGTACCCGACCCAGGAGCGTCACCGCCGGTGGGCGAAGGTGTGTCGGGCAGTGTTTCGCTGCTCCGCGGTCCGGCGCACCCATAACCAGCTGGCCCACCGGTGGTCAGACATCCTTGACCGGGAGCAGGACCTGTTGGACCTGCTAGGTGTCGAGGTCGTGGGGCTTGGTGAGTAGCCAATATATATAGTAGTATAAGTATTGTGATTTGTGTATACATTTTTTACAAATAACAAGAATACTGCTGCTTACATTGCAGGTAAATTACGTTTCAAAATCTTCTGTGATTGTAGGACACAGGTGCTGGGCGGTACTCTTACTTTTTGCAACTTTGCGCTCGCTTGTCATTATTATGTAAGAGTTTACTTTAGAGAACTTCAGTTAGGTAATGCTATTGCTAGAGAGACTGTAGTCCTTCCTTTGTCCTCCTGTCAAATATTGGTGGATGGATTTGATACTAGGTTTAGTTACTATTAGTTGATAATTTTTGAGCGGTCTGCGTGACGCATCCTCTGTCACTGAGTGCTGCTTACCCCAGTCCTTAGTAGAACCTTTTGTAGTTTGTTTAGTGAGTGGTACTGGTAAGCTTAGCTTAGCAGTGTCAGTCAGCTGCAGAACATCAGACGCAACCAACCAACAATTTGGTGTATGCATTATGCACTTTATGCATGTGTCCTCCTTCTCATCTATGCATTTTTAATGGCAAAAAAAAATGGAAATGCAGGCTTAGTGAACAATTGGCCCGCCTGGAATAGGTGGGCTAGGTCAGGTGGTACTTAGGCTTAGTTAGTGTTCTGGATTTTATTTGAATCAATCAGACTGGAACACTGAATTAGTGTTCCCAAATAAGTAGACTGTCCGTGAATCCCGCAAGCCAGTAGTCGATCGGATTAGATAGGTCAATTTTATTGCAATTTTTGTTTCCTAAAACGTTTTTGAGCGTTTTTTTAGATAATTTATTTGTTTCACAGCAATCATTAATGTTTGTGTCTTTCTTTTTCTTTATTATATCTTACATGATCACTGATCTGCAGCACCCAGGGGCAAGAAGACGGGGTCCGAGTCGGCGGGACAACCACCAGAGGACCGCTCCTCTACCGAGGGCCCTGCTGCTGGTCCCAGTAAGTCCTCCAGTGGTTAATATTAACAATTATATTGCCCTAACTTTTACTGCACCTTATTTTTTCAGAACTATTAATTCTGGCTCCACTCCCTAATTCTATTTTTTACAAAAGATTCTTTGATCTTGACTTGACTATCTGTTTCTAAATTCTGGTTATCCCTGCCTCTAAGTTCTAACTGCCTCTGCTATGAATGTCTGTACTCTGTACTACTAATATTAGTCTGTCACTAAGCTTGCCCAGTTTGCATTGCCACTCTTTATTGTACGGTTTTGAATAAAACTCAGATTGACCAATACTAATAGCTTCTAGCCACTGAGTCCAGTCCTTTCGGTTGTCCTCTTCTAGGCTTCTTAATCTTGAGGCTTTGACAATTACCACAAACAAAATGCCCAACCAGATATTTGACTATTTTTGGTAGGATATAGTACATACTACTTGTATTCTGCACAGCCCCATGCAGAACTATGCACAATGAAATAGGATGTTGGTGATGCGAGTTTGGAACTTGGACGTTCCTCACACCTCAGTCAGAAGTGAACCCACAATCCCCTGAACGACTAGCTATAGTGTCTCATTAGGTCCCCGAACCCCCACCCGAAGATACCCAATGATTATGATTACACAACCCAGAACATAACACCCTTTCGCTCACTCACTCGTGTAAGTCCACCACCACCACCACACCAAATACCACAGAGTCTATGTGTAAGTTCAAAAGGTTTATTTTCAACTAACAAGCTCTGTATGTATGTTGTTCTATAAAATTCAGTGTACTCCAGCCAGCTCCAACAGCAAAATGCATAAGATTAAAACAATAAACAGTGTTGCAACAAGTGCATGATCATTGATGATATAAGACAAAAGATCTGTGCGAATTCTGGGCGACTACTCACCGTAGAACGTAGAATTACTGGTTACATGCATCATTCATAAGCTCTGCAAATCTCTGGTTCGTAGAAGGGAATCCTCTGCCTGAGAAAAATGGTGCGTGTTATATAGTATAATGCAAGCATTTCTCAGTCCTGCCAAAAAAGTGTAACATGTTACCTATGGCTAAGCAATACGGACTAACCGAACTCCATAACAAAGTGGCTTGTTTTTCGACCTCTTGTACGCAACGCTCAGACAGTAGCTGTATGTGCTCATGTGGGCTCAAAAGGCGTCTTACTGTTACTGCACAACAAGCTGCGAGGTAACATGCGCAAAAGACATGAAGCGAAAAATGGTTGCATGGCTCAGGCTAACTTTGCAAAGAGTAGAGTATAGTATAATAATGACCCTAGGGACCATAACACTACTAGTGTCTACTGACTGTACTCTAGTACCCGATTTGGACTATTGAATGTGATTTATAATAATATGTATGTATTAACTTTTTTTCAATCTTGCTAGTGAAAAAGAATAAATAGGGGAGGTGTACAGGCATCTAAAAATGTGTCATGTTTTTATCTAGGCGTACTAGCGACCTCCAGTGGCGGTGGGGCCACCGGCGATTCTAGCATTCTGGAGGGGCAGGAGAAGATGCGGCACCTGCAGGAGCTACAGGGGGGGAGCCAGCAGCAGTGGCGGGCGGTGGTAAGTTATATTCATGACTTATTGACATTGCACTAGCTGGAAGGGTGTGTGGACTTCACTCGCTGTACTGTTGTTGAGACTTATTAGGTATGAAGTTGTAGTGAACATTATACAACGGTTAAAGAAGACACCCTTTACTTAGCATGAGCAATGCAGTAGCAATAGCATTACCAGCGTGACTTGATTAACCAATGGCCTCTTATATCTGACTCCAACTCAGCTGTGAAAGTTTTATGGAGGAGACTAAAAGTCAGATCAGATGACCTTGATGGATGTGTTGAACAAAAAGGGAAAGAAGGGTGGAAGGAGGAAGGGCGGGCGAGATTTAATATGATGACTGGCAGAGAAGGATACGTTGGAAGCATGGATAGGTGGCTGATAGGAATCAGATGCATGTGTTGTTGAAGGATGGGTGGAAGGTGAAAGAAGAATGGATGCCTGCCTGGGTGGGCGACACAGTATGGGTGGATACTGTGGATAGCAAGAATCATCAGCGGTGTTTGGGTGAAACTCAAAGCCAAGGCAAGCAATGGAGTGAGTGGACGCATGCGTTGTTGTTGGTGAAACAAAGTAAGGTTTATGGAGAGATTAAGAAGAATGATTGACATTTACTTAGAATGGATGGATGCCTGTATGTATTCATCATAGACAGCATAGGTGGAGACTGTCACGGGATGCACAGTTTTAGGGAATGTAAAAGAAACCGCGCCAGAGTAGCAAAGCCGATGTGGGGAGGGGCAGGGTGGGGGTAGTAGTAAACAATGTATTACGCGGGCAAATACAGGTAACTTTACTGTAAACATACAAATAAATAAAGCGAATTTCATTGTGCGCACTGCACCACCAAATGCGATGCAGTGTGCGCAACAAAATTAGTTTCATTTATTTATATGTTTACTTACCTGTAATTGGCCGTAATCCATAGTTTACTACCCCCATCCTGCCCCTACCCACGTCACCGCCCGGCCGAACTCCCCGAGTCCCACCACCGACCGCTACTGACCTTATGTCGTTGTCCCATATAAAAGCAACGATCATTGGATCAGATATATAATCTGCCTTTTTGTAGTAGCCAAGGCACTGTGAAATTGAGCAATTGCCCTCCATGTAACAGAGAGAGTATGGCCAGTGCCACCCGTAATAGAAAAATACGAGCTTCCCCACCTGCAAACAGTAGTAAATCAAACTAACGTGAGTCTGCGTCATGACTCGTATGTTTTTCTTGGGTGCAAGCATAGATGACCGAGCTGGCAATGCCGGCTACAACCAGGTTATGTCATTTCGCTAAACTAGAGATAAGAACACTGGTGTACTGTGTACTGGTTGGAGTCCATAGTGCTAGTATAATGCCTGAAACTCCCACAAATGTTAGAGGCCGAGGAAGTGGGAGGATAGATTATTACCACAAATGTTATGTACTGTGCTTCTTGCTAGTGCTACTGTGCCATTATGTGTTGAATTAATTTTGTGTCACTGTTTAGCTAAGAGTACTGGTTACAACAATATTTTTTTTCTTTCTTGATATAGATAGTACTCCTTCCCAAGACAAACCATCGCGGAAGGAGTTGGCAGCCAGGGCCCGGCGCCGGAAACTGGAGGCCATATGCCAGGAGTACCGGCGGCTGGTGGCTCAGGCGGAGGAGGAGGAGGAGGCGGCAGCAGCTGCAGCCTCGTCCGATGCCCCGGGCCCCAGCCAGGCCCCAACTCCAGCGGTACAGCGCCGCGGTCTGGTAGCCGCCCGCCGCCGCAATTCGCTAGCAGCCAGCAATGCTGTCCCCCATCCTGGATGCCACTGCAGGGCATTTCGCAGGAAGATTCTCCTCCGGATGTCACGGCTAGAGGAGCAAATGGAGGAGCGGGTAAAAATACTGGTGGACAAACACCTCAAAGCCCGCCGAATATAACATCGAAGACCCTGTTGCTTTGCCCCTTTTTATTCCTTGTTTTGGTGGGTGGGAATTGGGCGTTGGGGTTTCGGGACATTCTTTGGACTTTTTCGTTTTGGACATTGGTTGGGGTTAGGGAGAGGGGTGGGTCAGGTGTGGGATAGTTTATTTGTGTTAGGGTAATAAATTATATTTATACTTAAACATACAATGTTAATGTTTTGTGGGGGTTACTGTTTCACGAATTAACGTCACATTGGTTTCCTTGCTGCTGCAGGGCCGCAGCCAGTGTTTGATTTAAATAATCTGCCGATGATGTAACACAAACAGATAGATGCGGTACCCCTCACTGAGTTATTTGTCCTACTAGTACTGTCAGTCTCTCCTCCTAGTCCATTATACCTCCCACCAAACTTATCTTACCTGTGATTGATGATGATTACGTTCGGCACAGCGATGGCTGCATGGTTTCCAGAGAGAATGTAGAAGATGCCATGGTTGTGGTGGTAGTAGTAGAGTAGACACTGGCAGTAGCATTCGCAAAAAAATAAAAAGAGACAGTCACTTGCCTGAGAGCGACTGTGGGAGGAGTAGTAGAACGAAGTAAAATACAGTACAGAAGAAGACTGCCAAACAAACAATATTGCAGTTGCAACTGCTAAAGTCAAATTAAACATAATGGTGGCGGGGACAGCCTAGTACAAGAAGTTACAAACTGTAGTTGTGTCGAGTGAGTCACTTAACTTAACACAATCGTAATTCGTAACCTTTACTGCTGTGTGGTATGAGTTTGATGATTAATCCAATCAATGACGGCAATTAATTATGATGTACTACTATTAGCCGGTGACGGCTTGCACATAGACTGAGCATGGGTGGGCAAGCAGAAGAAGCTCCTCGCCCTGCCTTGCAATTGAATTAGTGTTGCTTTCACCACATCTGCCCCAGCAAGCGTGTGATCAATTGGTGTACATTTTATGTAGTCACATCACACCTCAATATAAATCACAGCCCGGGGAAGAGGGTTAGGGTTTGATGAATGGATGGGAAGGGGGGTTTGGGGAAAGGTTTGAGAATGAAAAACAGTACGCATGGACAACAAAAGCAAAGCGCAATCTTGGCAGACGACCATGATCTTATCCAAAAAATCTATAAAGGGAGAAAAGGGAAATGCATGCATGATGATGAAGATAACTTGATGGTTAATGAGTAGTACTTAATAACTCCTACTAGACAATTAGACAGTACAGGAGAGCAGTATATTCTATGCAATTTGCCTTGCCTGTAATATGCCCTCAGAGACCCAAATTCCATGTTGTACTGGGCTTACTTGTAAAGATAGCAAAGACAATTAAAAAACAGTTGTAGGGATCAATTAGCAAACACACAACACACAACACATAGTCCTAATGATTGAAGAGAAAAAGGGATTCAAATTAATTAAAAGATGAATGATGAATGATACTAAATTTACTGTATTATCATGCTCAAATTGTGGAGTTGAATCTCGTCCTTCCTCTTGGTCCTATCTTCCATGGACGCTCAGCACATCAATCTTGGTGGCCTTCCTGATGCCGATTGGTAAGGTAAATGTGAGTTGTGTCTCCCAGTATAGCAAGCACAGGGTAAAGGCCGGCCTGTAACGTCTAGATGGAAAAACAAAAGGGGTATTGAAAAATCAATGAATAAAAAAACCCATCAATTACGGTGGAGTCCAAGAAGAGAAGAGAGAACACTTTCAGAGTGAGGCGGCTTGGATATATTGTGTAGATTCTGTTTACAGCATTAAGCTACAACAACAACAGGACAGAACAGGCCCACCACAGCACCAGCCCGTGACCCAACCTCCATTTACCTTAATTTTTGACATAGCCAGACAAAAGGCATACACAGCAACTTAGCATTTTCCTAATTAAGTGACAAAATCAATGCGCCGCTGTCAGTCATCACTACACTCGACTACACCACTACATGGACATGTAGGTCTGCTGTGTTTACTTTCTTGTTGAATTGTTGTGTTTATGTTTACCTTATGCCACTTCATGAAATGCAGTTATTCCTTGAATCATCTCCGATCGGACTGAATGACTGCGTGCAAAGATAGTATGGTCATCATCATGGTGTGGTACGTGTTGTCCAACTACAACTCAGTCTGTAGGGACTCCGATTAAGTCCATATTCCATATTAAAAAATTGCAACAGATATTGGCCTGCACCTGCAGTAGTAGGAGTACAATTTGGTTATTAAACAACAAGAAGGAAACATTGACTGTCACTGACTTGAGTCACTTTGTAGATTAACTAGTAGAGTAGAGTTCGACTTCATGCACAACATCAACAACAAGCAACAGCAATCGCTCAGAGTCTGCAAGCATCCAATGCATTCCATCATTACCTGTCTTGCTCTTCTCTTTGGCTGTCAGATCATCAGATGCCTAGTTCTGACAGTTGTTTTTTTTTTTACGGGGCAGTGGCCTCATCATTACTCCAGTCCACATTCATTTTGAGTGTTAGTCGCTGTTTCGGTTTTCGTCTTATTCATCTGTGGCACTTTGTCACAGTTTAAGTTGCTTCCCATGGTCAGCACTGTGATGATGGGCCACGGCCTGGGTAGCGCTCATTGCTGGTCATTTGAGTTTGCACAAATGTCAGCAAGTTTCTTCGAAGAGTCTCTTGTCTTTCTCTGCCAAGTACCTTCTGTCCTGACAGTGAGGACCTTTGGATGCCTGCTGAGGCTGTAGCCTTTGGACACTGATGAGTTTCGGCTCGAAAACAAAACGGAGGATAGCTATAGTCACGTTTCACTTCTTATGGAGGCGGGACTGGTAAAGGCAACATTTCTTGTACTAATGTCTGGCTTGATGGAAATGTACTTGTGCGAGACAGGAAGATGAAGCAGGACTCTGAAGAGTGGACAGTTAAATGCACAGACGTGCAACTCCAATAGGGAAATAAAAGAGAAGACGGTGGTGATGGATTTGTTGTGATTTGATTTGAACCAGAAAGACAGATACACAGACACATAAAGGAAGGAAGAAAGTAACAATTTGAAAGCCTAGTTGTCAGGGAAGAGGAGCTCGTCCTCAAACTCTGGTGGTTCGGACAGAAGTAGGTCCTGTAACGCACTATTTACGTCATCCAAGTCGCTCTCCTCTTCCTGCTGTGATTCACGTATTTTGTAATCCGGTGGTATAAAGTGCTGATTCATTTTGATCATGGTTAACCTCTCCACGCTTTGGGCCGAGAGATTGGTCCTTTTCGAAGTTACAATGGCACCAGCAGCACTGAAAACACGCTCAGAAGAGACACTTGCGACAGGGAAGCCAGATACTTTATCGCCAGCCTGCTGAGCACTGTCCATTGGCTTCTTTTCCCATACCAATACACCAATGGGTTTCGATCCATGAAGACCTCTGTTGGGTCATCCAGATAGGCCTGGACCGTCCGCTCAATGTTCAGGGGTGCTCCGATGTGCTAGGCCTGTTTTGCCTTTGCATCAGCACTGGACTTACCATACCCCTGCCGTAGAAACCAATCAGTTGCACATTGTGCTGTGGATGATCCTGTTCTTGATGTTATTGTTGGTGTAGGTGACTGCTGGGAGGCAAATGCACTGCCCTCAGGCTCCGAAGTAGAACTTGACTCTGGATGCCCTGTAGTACTGGTTATGGCCTGGGGTGGGGGCCTGTAATTAACAGCCGTTCGCTTTCGAAAATAGTGGCTTCCTTAGCTATCAAAGTTTTGTAGTTGGCAACATCCACTTCCGAAAAAGGAATTACTGCCTTGCTGTTCAGAAATACTTTGTACCGTGGATCCAAAATTGTGGCACTAATGTAATGTGGTTGTGACAAAATTTTATTTTTAATCCTTGTATTTTCCGATAAGCGAGCGGCTAAGGTCTCCGCCAAATGATATGCGTCTTGTTTGTCATCCACACCTGGGTACGTTTCAGACACCTCCTTCAGCTGTTGCTCTAGCATGTGCAACAATGGGATAGCTTGGCCCATAGTACAGTCCTCCCTGCTGACTTCACGTGTGAAGATCTCAAAAGGAAGTAGCATCTCAGTCAGGCATTTAATGAGGTCCCATTGACCCATCTCAACGGTCATGCCTCTCACAGTAGGTTCCCTAATCTTTGCATGACATAAGCATTGAGTGGTATGTACAGTTCAAACAGACGATCAAGCATGTAATAAGTTGAGTTCCAACGTGTTGGCACCTCCTGGATGAGCGCTTTGACTGGCATTTTATGCTCACTTTGAATGACCCTCAGCTGCTTCCGGGCTTTAAAAGAATGGCTGAAATGTGTGCATATTCTTCTGCAGGTGACCAGTAAGTTGCTGACTTTGGATTCATTTTTCAAAAAGTCTTGAACAACAATGTTAATGCAGAGTGCCAAACACGGGACCCTGAAATAGCCACCATTGCACATGGCCAAAACTACATTACTGCCGTTGTCCGTGGCAACAAAACCAATCGTAAGCCCTCTTGGGCGCAGCCACTCAAAGACCTTGGTGTTAAACTCTTCCAAAATGTTTGCAGCAGTATGAGATTTCTTCATGGCAAACATGGCTACAGTTGCATGTTTGCGAGTGGCATGAAAAATCTCTGCAGTATCAACAACACCAGCAGATATCTGTTCTCTAACCCCCGCAAAACAGATCCAGTGTGCAGTGATGCACATGTAATCTGTGGCTTGGCAACTGGTCCACATGTCTGTAGTCAGGTGGATACTGTGAACAGCACTCTGCTTCAAGGCCTTTCCTAGCAATTCCAGCACGTCGTGATGTAGTGCTGGAACTGCAACTCTGGCAAAATAGTAGCAGCTGGGAACATGCCATTTTGGGCAGATGGTTGACACAAATTCCAGAAAACCCACCCCTTCAACAAAAGAAAAAGGGAGAAGGTCCAGTGCTAACATTTTAGCCAGCTTCGCATTGTACAAACGTGCTATTGGGTGGTTGCGTTCGTGCTGCCCCTCACCCCCAAACATGCTGATAATGGTAGGCTGCATGGTTTTCCTTTCTCTTAGGCTCAACAACGCACTTTTTGGTAGTGCGGACCTGGTACTTCTTGGTGTCTCCGGCTGACTCTTACTCTTGTGCCACTGAGATGTTGCTGAAGATGTGTGCGACGTTAAGACTGCACTGCTGGGGTCAGGGACACCTTGTGTACCACTACCAGAGAGAATGTCTCCCTGTCCTTCCTCTTCCACCGTGATCGGATCTTCTTCTTCTACTCCTTTATCCCCACCAACACCAATGTTTGCAGTTTTTTTCTGCCGCGAAGGTGGTCCTCCCAGCTGATCAAGTGGTGTTTTTTCAGATGGGTCATTTGGCCTCCAGTACCATAGTTTGTACCAAGCTTACCACGACTAACAGAGCTATTACAAATGGAGCATATAGCAATGTTCTCCTCCTTTTACGCTAACCGTAAAGAAGTCCCAAACTGGGGAGCTTAACTTTGGCCTCCTGCTGGAGGTGCCACTTCAATGCCGGATGAACTGGAGGGTGTGTGTTGAATTTGACTCTGTGCTGCTGTACCACTACCTACTCCTACTGAGGTGGTGGTTGTGCTGGATGTAGGTCGCTGCCGGGCCTTTGCTAATGCAAATATGGAAGCTGTAGGTCGTGTTGGTGTTACCTGTGGAGGTATGCGTGCTGCATCCCTCGCAGCAATTTTGGATAGGGTAATAATGTTGGTCTCCATCTCCTCGGGCCGGGAGTGATGTTCATGATGACTGGCTCGTCATCATCATCATCTTGCTGTTCTACATCGACCTCCATAAGTGTAAGGCTTTCCCGGAACCTTCCTTTTCCCTAGCTTGGTCTTGGAACGTGGCTCCCTCTCAGACTCAGTTTGTGGCTTCCAAGTGGCATCTAGATCATCAGAAGGGGGCTTGGCAAGAACTTGATGGACTACCCCTCCTTTTCCTTGCTGGGGATTTGGAAGACAATGGATCTTCTGAATGAGTGGCTTCTTCTTCTACCTCTGCATGAGGCTCAATTTCCTGAACTGCCCCTACTTCAGGAGGAACAACAACTACTATTGCGGGCGGTGGTTGCGGCTGTTGTTGTTGACCACTTATCTGCTGTGTTTCCTCCTGCGTTGATTGGGTACTACTTTGAGATAGCGATAAGTTTATCTCAGGCTCAGCATCACTGCTTTCCACCATTAGGCTGGCTACCTCTTCCACACTCATGTGCTTGGGCCTGGGTTGGTGGGTTGGGTCCACTGATGCGGAGGTGCTGCCCCCAGCTTGCCCCCAGACACCGCTGCTGCAGGCGCAATTTTTCCCAAAAGGTATTGGCCGGCACACCAGACTTAAGTGTCACTTCCTTCTTCTGTCCCTTCTTCTTCTCAATAGCAACTTTCTTGGTACTGGAGGACCTGGTACCTGCTTTCTTTGGGCCCATCTTCTTCAGATGTCAGCAGCACTCAGTTGCAGAGATGTCTGGTCAGGTCACACGTCACGTTGTGTTGTGTGTACAGCAGCAGGATGTCTGTCTGGCAGTGCAACGGGCAATGATGAGAGACACACCTCCTCCTCAGTCTTTGTGCACCTAAAAGCAAAAAAGCCAGAACATCAGTCAAACATAGCACAAATCAAACAAATAGAATATAGAACTTAGTGTGTGGTGGCCTCAATTATTAAATTTCAGAAACTCTGTGAACAACAACACACAGTCTAGCTATTTATGAGGCGTTGACAACAAGGCCAGGGCTTTCCTGGCTACTGTGTAGTGCTAGTGTACACTCTGGAAGAATAAGAATAGTAAAGAACAAAAACTAAAATGTAGTGGAGCATGTTTGGCCTAAATTTGTGCATCACGTGGGATGTATTATATAGCAGCATCAGGGAGCTGCAGCTGGCAATGGGGATGGATTTGGAAGCAGTAAGACAAGAGGAACAATGGAAAGACACGCAGGCCTATGTGGCAAAAACAGCACACTACTAACTACCACAACAAAATGGCCCCCAGCAACATGGTGACTCACAGGCACAAGGCACGGCAAACAATGAACTCAAGCAGGCCTATATATGGGCAGACAAAGGATGCCTTATAAAACACACACAGCTTTAATGCAAAAACTAAAATCCACATGGCTAAAAACACTTTTGAAAGTTAGACAACCACTACAACAACACAATTATAATTACACAGTACACACGCAAAAAAGGCATTTATTTAACACACCCAAAAAGTGAAATAGTCAGACCCTCCAAAAAAAAACACATTTCGCAATTCAATTCAATGCCATCCATGGCCTAAATGATGTCAAAATTCCACAGACTACACAGAAACAGTTTTATGCACCCATGGTGACTACCTCTGGGCCTACTGGCAGACTGGGCCGCAAGCTTGGAGGCCTATGGCAAAAGCACAGTGGCTGGTCCCACAAAATGGCCGCCACCACATGGCCAGGCCACCGAACAACTTCCTTCCTCGGTAAAAAAATTGTAAAACAAAAAAAAGTGACTCCTTGCTCACCAAACTACATCTAAATGACAACCTGAGGAGTTTTTGTGCAAAATGAACTAAATCAACATTTTCGAGAAGGTTTTATGATGCTCGAGAGATATTCTTCGCCAGATTGTAAATTCTGCGGGTTCGGCATCGCGATCGTCACAAAAGTCGTTATCGCGCGCGCAAACGTATATTGAGCGCGAAGAAGATAAAAGTGTAAGTCCGCGTTGTCGCGCAGTGCGGAGTTGCCCAAAGTCCGCGAGCTGAATGCCCAGGGTTACCTACTGGCTGAAAAGGCCTATTTATTTAACAAACACCCAAAAAATGAAATACCACCCCAAAACCCACATTTTGCAAATCAATCCAATGCCATCCATGGCCTAAATTATGTTACAATTCAACAGACAACACAGAAACAGTTTTTATGCACCCATGAGGATGACTACCTCCGGGCCTACTGGCACACTAGGCCGCAAGCTTGGAGGCCTATGGCAAAAGTGTACGAGAGTAGGATCTGCTTCACATGGGTACCCCCACTTTTTGCTGATGCTTCACTGTTTTTCGACATTAGTCTGGCTGGGGCCCTGCTAATCAGAACCCCAGCCTAGCTGCTTCCTCTCTAAAATGGTTTCCATGTGCCTTAGGCACATCTCTGATTGGAATCTGGAGTGCCCTTATAAGTCCCTAGTATATGGTATACTATGTACCAAGGGCATAGGTACCTCAGAGGCCTGCCAGGGGCTGCAGCATGTATTATGCCACCCCTGGAAGGCCATCCAAACTGACACCACAGGTCTGCTACTGCAGCCTGGGTAAGGTGGTGCATGCACCCCTTACTGTGATATAGGTTACCTATATCACGAAATACATACACACATATAAACCTATAAGTCACTCCTAAGGCAGGCCTTATCAATCCTAAAGGCAGAGTGCATGGTTCCTATGTGAGAGGGTGCCCCTGCATGAGCAGGGCCCCTCTGCAGCGTTCGGAGACCATCTCTGATGCTGTTTGTAGTGCAGCCTGACCATATACTCTTAAGCGCATTATATCCTCGCGGTAAAATGCTAACTTTGGAATGGCTGCACCTAAACATGTCGTGTTTGGTGTCAAACATCTTGGAATACTACCCCCCGCCAATCCTGGCGGCGGGGGTAGCATTCCACCCTTCTAGAGGGAAAGACATGTTAACTCTGACGAGTCCGGTAACTTCTTTCCAGAGCCCTGGCATCACAAAATGGATGCTGCTGCCACAGACACGAGTCTGGCCTCCTGCTGCTGGACGAAACTCCGGCAGGGGAGGCCTGGACAATAGGTTTCCTGTCCCAGGGAGGTGTGACCACCTCCCCAGACAGGATAATGTGTATTGGGGCTGGGCGGGAGCACTTTCGGGTGCTTTGAAGTCCTGCACTGGGGGCACATTTGGTGTCCCTGTGCATACCCCAGTTCAAACCGGATCAGGGGCTTGCAGCCCCTGCTTTGGCGCGAACTGGACAAAGGGAAAGGGTGTAGCCACCCCTCTGCCCTGACCCACCCATAGGTGGGGCCACAGAGTAGTCCAACCCCTATTTTTAGAATAAAGGTAGGAACCCAGTCCTTGGGACTTTAGATTATACCTGGACGAAACTCTGAAACTGAATCCTGGACCTTCGACGCTCTACGACAAGATTAGAGGACTGAAGAATCTCCCTTGGGGTCAAGGAGTGACTCCCCTGCTTGGCAGGCACCAAAGAAGCATCTGTCCGGTTCGCATTTCTGAAGCTCCCGTCGGACGCCGAAGTCATCGCATCACCAGAGGTGGATTCTCAGACTTCCCGAGGCTACCCTGAGTCCCCAGCAAAGCTGAGGCCCGTGGCTATCGTGGGTGACTTGAGACCGTGACCCCTGGACACCGAGCACATTTGCAAGTGCACCATCTTCTGGGTCTCCCAAGAAGTCGTGCTTTGGGCTCCGAGTAGCCCTAGCCTCCAGCACCACCTGCACCGAAGATCACTGGCCCCCACTCCACGAGTGTCCTGTAAGCCAGCTCCACGTGCGGCGTCACGAGGCTCCTTCGCGGTCGCTAGCCCGTTGGCTAGTAGCCCTTAACGAAGGCCAATCCTTTTCTTTCTTGGCATCCTGGTTGCTCCAGGCCTGCCCTCACTTACCCTCGCTGGGTGAGTTCCACAGACCTTGCTGGTCTGCACCATCGACGATCTACATCTTCCTCGAGACTTGCCGTTGCCAAGGCTTGTTGGGTCCAATCCGGTCGCCGACACCTCAGCACTCGACAGACATCGTGTACCAGCCCGAATCCTGCTCCTGGTCGCCGACAACGCCTCCTGGACCTCGTGGCTGAAGAGTCAAGACGACCGTCAACGCACCTGAAGCACTCGACATCGGTGGGCATCTGTCCATCGCCTTCCTGGTCACTGGCTAGTGACCCAGACTCTGTCCCCTCTGCTTTCAGGTTCACCAGAACTCTGATCCACTCTTGGATCCACCCGGACACTTTTCTCTTGGCCGCCAGCAGCACTTTGCAGCAGATCGCCATTCGAATCGACGACGAAACCCGACCCCGAAAGGCACCTATGCACCCGGCTTCCCTGGGTGAGGTAACACGAGTACTCCGGTGCTCCCGTGGGTAGAGACTCTTCAAAGTCCTAGATCTCAAAGGGTTTTGTCCTAGTCCTCTTTTAAGTGTCCCTTTCCTCTATTTTCCCGATCCCGACTTTCTCCATAGAAGTTAACGGCGTATCGCGGTTGTGTATTTACACTGCACGCGTCTCCCGTGGGTCCCCTGTGTCACTACCTTGGGTGGTTCCTTGTGGTCCAAGCACTTCTAGAGGCTCTAGGCCTAGTGTCTAGTTCAGTCATGGTTCGCATACCACTTTATTGGTATATGGATTGGTACGCCCCTAGGGCCCAAACGTGTATTTGTGCTATTACTGTGATTTGATAACTTATAACTTATGTACTTCGAACTCTAGCCTCATAAAGAGACTAGAGGGGTGTGTTTAGCAATAAATACATATATTTTGAATATATACCTGGTGTGGTGCTCTTTCATTTGGTCACTCAAGAGATTATAGACTGGTAAAACAAGCTGCTTTACATTCCTTCAAGACTTAGCCTGAAGGCTGCTCTCCATAGCTACCACTAGGATAGCTTTCAATAAGGTTGTCTTTAACCTATCTCCAATAAGGGGTTGTTTGGACTGGTGCAAGGTGCCCACTATAATTAGTGGACAGCATATGCCAGGCCAACTTCTCACATTGGTGTGCAGCGTGTGGGATTCCAGCTTGCTATTGTTTTACCAGATAATCTCAATTGAATTGATCAACTGAAAACCACTAAAGGTACCTAAGGTACATATAATTTAAGCTTAGAATAACAGTAAGTTCTACTGAACTTAGAGTTGTGTGTTAAGGGATAGCACAACCCTTTCTACAACTCAAGAGAGTTTAGTAGGCCACACTAGAGTAGGTAGTGCATACACCACACCACACTAGTAATGTCTTTAAGGGCAGGATCCAAAGAATCCTTGCAGGAAGCCATTGAGCTTCCACCCTCCAAGTATGATACACTCCCATTCTTGGAATTGAGAGCTTTATGTAACTTGAGAAAAATAAGGACAGGCCAAAGCCCCACCACCCAACACCTCAAGGAGCTGTTGGTGGCTTATGACCTTAGTAAGCCTGTAGGGACTGAAGGGGTAGGAGCTGAGGGTGGGGCAGAAGAAGAGGAGGAGGCCAGGGGTACCAATACCCCAGCCCCCCCCCCTCTGAAACTGGCCAGGAGGGCGACAATGGCCCTGACCTGGATAATCCAACCCCTCCTGAGGAAGAGGAAGAGGAGGATCAGAATGATGCTCTCTTTGTCCCCCAGGAAGGATTAAGAGTGTGCCCAGAAGGTCTAGGTCTCCTTCTCAGGAGTCTAACCACTCTGGCACCTCTATAGGGAGCTCTGTCTCATCTCATAGGAGAGAATCCTCTCATGAGAGAAGAAAGAGGCTAGTCCAGTATGAGGAAACTCAGCTGGAACTCAGAAAAAAGCAATTAGCTTTAGATAGAGAATCCCTAGATCTCCTTAGAGAGAGAAGAAAGTTGGGACTAGAGTCCCATGGTGGCAGCCATGTCCCTAGAGATAGGGAAAGGTCCTATGACCATAGGAACCTGAGCAAGATTGTCCCTCCCTACCAGAGTGGGGATGATATCCACAAATGGATAACTGCTTTAGAAAGGGCCTGTAAAGTACAGAAGGTCCCTCAGGAGCAGTGGGCAGCAATCTTGTGGCTCTCCTTTGCTGACAAAGGTAGAGATAAGCTCCTCACTGTTAGAGAGGAGGATGCTGACAATTACAAAGTCTTGAAGAGTGCTCTTATTGATGGGTTTGGCCTAACCACTGAACAGTACAGGTTGAAGTTCAGAGACACCCAAAAAGCACAGACTCAAGACTGGGTAGACTATGTGGATTGTTCTGCCAAGGCTCTGGAAGGCTGGTTGATGGGCAGTAAGGTGTGTGACTTCTCAGGATTGTATAATCTGATAATGAGGGAGCAGATTCTTAATAACTGTCAAAATCAGCTGTTGCATCAATACCTGGTAGACTCTGATCTGACCTCTCCCCAAGAATTGGGAAAGAAGGCAGACAAATGGGTCAGGACCAGGGTGAAGCAGAAGGTACAGAACCCAGGTGGGGAAACCAAGAAGCAAGATGCTAAGAACTCTGACAAGGGTGGGGAGAAGGGTAAAGATCAAAAGTCTTCATCAGGCCCCCAAAAATCTTCTTCTGGTGGGGATTCCCAGTCTACCAAAGGTAAAGGCCAAAGAAAACCATGGTGCAAGGTCTGTAAGCAAAAGACCCACTGGACCAGTGATTGCACCAAGTCCAAAGACTCCAGTCCAGCACCCACCAATGCCCCTAAGGCACCTGTTCCCCCTAGTACAGTTGGTGGAAGTGCTCCAGCAAAGGGTTTAGTAGGGTTCACCCTGGGAACTGAGTTGGGCTCTGACTTAGTCAGGGAACTGACTCAGGCTGTGTTAGTCTGTGATGGAGGCATGGATGTGACCTCCACTGTGAGTCCCAGTAATCTGGGCAAGTACAGACAACAGCCTTTAATCAATGGACGTGAGGCTTTGGCATTTAGGGACACAGGGGCAAGTGTCACAATGGTGACACAAGACCTTGTGCTGCCTGGGCAAGTTATGCTTGGTGAGATGTACCAAGTGACCAATGCTAGCAATGTCAGAACAGACCATACTCTGGCAGTTGTTAACTTCTCCTGGGGAGGGGTAACTGGCCTTAAGAAGGTTGTGGTAAGTGCAAACCTACCAGTCGAATGCTTGCTTGGCAATGACTTAGAGACTTCTGCTTGGGCAGAAGTGGAGCTCAGGACCCATGCAGAAATGCTGGGGATCCCTGCAGATGTGTTTGCTGTGACCAGGTCACAAGCCAAAATGTCTAGCACTGAACAGGCCTTGGATTCTGGAAGAATGGACCAAGTGCCTTCCAAGAGGAGGAGTAGTAGGGTTAAGGCAGTGCCTTCCCCCTTGGCTCAGGAGGAAGATCAGTCCCTTGAGGGGGATGATCTCAGCCCTGAAGAAGGAACTGTCCCAGAGGAACTTGAACCTGACCAGGTTGAGTTCTTGGGGACAGGGGGACCTTCTAGGGCAGATCTGAGCCAGGAGCAGCAGAGCTGCCCCTCCCTTGAACCCCTCAGACAGCAAGCTGCTGCTGAGGCTGCTGGGAAAGCTAGTGGTCCCCATACAGTGTATTGGGATGATGGACTCCTGTACTCAGAGAGTAGAGACCCCAAGCCTGGTGCTACCAGGAGGTTGGTAATACCTTTGAAGTTCAGGGGCTTCCTATTGACCCTAGCCCATGATATTCCCTTAGCAGGTCACCTGGGCCAGAACAAGACTTGGGACAGAATTGTCCCTCACTTTCACTGGCCCCACATGTCTGAAGACAGTAAGGAGTTTTGTCGCTCCTGTGTAACCTGCCAAGCCAGTGGCAAAGCAGGTGGCACTACAAAGGCCCCCTGATACCACTACCTGTGGTGGGGGTGCCCTTTGAAAGGGTAGGGATTGACATTGTTGGTCCCATGGATCCCCAAACAGCCTCTGGGCACAGGTTTATCCTGGTGGTAGTGGATCATGCCACCAGGTACCCAGAAGCTATTCCCCTCAGGACCACTACAGCACCTGTGGTGGCAAGGGCCCTCCTGGGAATCTTCTCAAGAGTGGGCTTTCCTAAGGAGGTAGTCTCAGACAGGGGTGCTAACTTCATGTCTGGGTACTTAAAAGCAATGTGGAAGGAGTGTGGAGTGACTTATAAGTTCACCACACCCTATCACCCACAATGCAATGGTTTAGTTGAGAGATTCAACAAAACCTTGAAGGGCATGATTAAAGGGCTCCCAGAAAAGCTTAGGCGTAGATGGGACATACTCTTGCCCTGCCTTTTATTCGCATATAGGGAGGTGCCTCAGAAGGGGTTGGTTACAGCCCTTTTGAACTTCTGTTTGGCCACCCTGTGAGGGGTCCACTGTGCTTGGTGAAGGAAGGATGGGAGTTACCTCTCAAGCCCCCAAAGCAAGATATAGTGGACTATGTACTTGGTCTCCGCTCCAGGATGGCTGAGTACATGAAAAAGGCAACCAAAAACCTTGAGGCTAGCCAGGAACTTCAGAAGGCCTGGCATGACCAAAAGGCTGTTCTGACTGTTTACCAGCCAGGACAGAAGGTGTGGGTGTTGGAGCCAGTGGCCCCAGCAGCTCTCCAAGACAAATGGAGTGGACCCCACACTATTGTTGAGCAGAAGGGTGAGGTCACTTATTTAGTAGACCTAGGAACACCCAGGAGTCACCACAGGGTTCTCCATGTCAACAGGTTAAAACCATATGTGGACAGGGCAGACATGGGCTTGCTCATGGCTACTGATGAAGGGCAGGAGGAAGAGAGTGACCCACTCCCTGACCTGCTCTCACAGAACCCTGACGATGGGTCAGTTGATGGTGTAGCCTTGGCAGGCAGCCTCACTACCCAGCAACAAACCGATTGCAGGCAAGTCCTCAATCAGTTTCGACATATGTTTTCACTGACACCCAGTCAGACCACCTGGTGCACTCATGAAGTGGACACTGGGGACAGTCTGCCTATTAAAAACAAGATTTATAGGCAACCTGACCGTGTCAGGGACTGTATCAGGACTGAAGTCCAGAAAATGTTGGAATTGGGAGTAATTGAGCCCTCAGACAGCCCTTGGGCTAGTCCAGTAGTCCTAGTACCGAAACCTCACACCAGTGGTGGAAAAAGAGAGATGAGGTTTTGTGTGGACTACAGGGGTCTCAATGCAGTCACTAGGACTGATGCCCATCCAATACCCAGGGCAGATGAGCTCATAGATACTTTGGCCTCTGCCAAATATCTCAGCACATTTGACCTAACAGCTGGCTACTGGCAGATCAGACTAGCTGATACTGCAAAGCCCAAGACAGCATTCTCAACCCCTAGTGGGCATTATCAATTTGTGGTAATGCCCTTTGGTCTGAAGAATGCACCTGCCACTTTCCAGAGGTTGGTGAACACAGTTCTCACAGGACTGGAAGCCTATAGTGCAGCTTATCTAGATGATATTGCTGTCTTTAGCTCCACCTGGGAGGATCACCTGGTCCACCTCAGGAATGTTTTACAGGCCCTGCAAAAGGCAGGCCTGACTATCAAGGCCACTAAGTGCCAGATAGGGCAGAGTCAGGTTGTGTACCTGGGCCACCTTGTGGGTGGAGGCCAGGTTCAACCTTTGCAGAGCAAGATCCAGACCATCATGGACTGGACTGCTCCCACTACCCAGACTCAGGTGAGAGCCTTCTTAGGCCTGACTGGGTACTATAGGAGATTTGTCAAGGGGTATGGATCAATAGTGACACCCTTGAATGACTTAACTTCTAAGAAAATGCCCAAAAAGGTTCAGTGGACAGTTAGCTGTCAAAAGGCATTTGATGACCTCAAGCAGGCCATGTGCACTGCTCCAATTCTGCAGAGTCCTGATTACTCCAAGAAGTTCATTGTTCAAACTGATGCATCTGAATTGGGGGTAGGGGCTGTACTGTCACAATTGAATGAAGAAGGTCAGGATCAGCCAGTAGCTTTTATTAGCAGAAGGCTGACCCCTAGAGAGAAACGTTGGTCAGCCATAGAGAGGAGGCCTTTGCTGTGGTCTGGGCTCTGAAGAAGTTGAGGCCATACTTGTTTGGTACACACTTCCTGGTTCAGACAGACCATAAGCCCCTCTTATGGCTAAAACAAATGAAGGGTGAAAACCCCAAACTGCTTAGGTGGTCCATTTCCCTACAGGGGATGGACTTTACAGTGGAACATAGGCCTGGGAGTAACCATGCGAATGCAGATGGACTCTCTAGGTATTTCCACTTAGAACATGAAGACTTAACTGGGCAAGGTTAGTTTAATGTCCCTACGTTTGGGGGGGTTGTGTAGGAGAGTAGGATCTGCTTCACATGGGTACCCCCACTTTTTGCTGATGCTTCACTGTTTTTCGACATTAGTCTGGCTGGGGCCCTGCTAATCAGAACCCCAGCCTAGCTGCTTCCTCTCTAAAATGGTTTCCATGTGCCTTAGGCACATCTCTGATTGGAATCTGGAGTGCCCTTATAAGTCCCTAGTATATGGTATACTATGTACCAAGGGCATAGGTACCTCAGAGGCCTGCCAGGGGCTGCAGCATGTATTATGCCACCCCTGGAAGGCCATCCAAACTGACACCACAGGTCTGCTACTGCAGCCTGGGTAAGGTGGTGCATGCACCCCTTACTGTGATATAGGTTACCTATATCACGAAATACATACACACATATAAACCTATAAGTCACTCCTAAGGCAGGCCTTATCAATCCTAAAGGCAGAGTGCATGGTTCCTATGTGAGAGGGTGCCCCTGCATGAGCAGGCCCCTCTGCAGCATTCGGAGACCATCTCTGATGCTGTTTGTAGTGCAGCCTGACCATATACTCTTAAGCGCATTATATCCTCGCGGTAAAATGCTAACTTTGGAATGGCTGCACCTAAACATGTCGTGTTTGGTGTCAAACATCTTGGAATACTACCTCCCCGCCAATCCTGGCGGCGGGGGTAGCATTCCACCCTTCTAGAGGGAAAGACATGTTAACTCTGACGAGTCCGGTAACTTCTTTCCAGAGCCCTGGCATCACAAAATGGATGCTGCTGCCACAGACACGAGTCTGGCCTCCTGCTGCTGGACGAAACTCCGGCAGGGGAGGCCTGGACAATAGGTTTCCTGTCCCAGGGAGGTGTGACCACCTCCCCAGACAGGATAATGTGTATTGGGGCTGGGCGGGAGCACTTTCGGGTGCTTTGAAGTCCTGCACTGGGGGCACATTTGGTGTCCCTGTGCATACCCCAGTTCAAACCGGATCAGGGGCTTGCAGCCCCTGCTTTGGCACGAACTGGACAAAGGGAAAGGGGTGTAGCCACCCCTCTGCCCTGACCCACCCATAGGTGGGGCCACAGAGTAGTCCAACCCCTATTTTTAGAATAAAGGTAGGAACCCAGTCCTTGGGACTTTAGATTATACCTGGACGAAACTCTGAAACTGAATCCTGGACCTTCGACGCTCTACGACAAGATTAGAGGACTGAAGAATCTCCCTTGGGGTCAAGGAGTGACTCCCCTGCTTGGCAGGCACCAAAGAAGCATCTGTCCGGTTCGCATTTCTGAAGCTCCCGTCGGACGCCGAAGTCATCGCATCACCAGAGGTGGATTCTCAGACTTCCCCGAGGCTACCCTGAGTCCCCAGCAAAGCTGAGGCCCGTGGCTATCGTGGGTGACTTGAGACCGTGACCCCTGGACACCGAGCACATTTGCAAGTGCACCATCTTCTGGGTCTCCCAAGAAGTTGTGCTTTGGGCTTCGAGTAGCCCTTGCCTCCAGCACCACCTGCACCGAAGATCACTCGCCCCCACTCGACGAGTGTCCTGTAAACCAGCTCCACGTGCGGCGTCACAAGGCTCCTTCGCGGTTGCTAGCCCGTTGGCTAGTAGCCCTTAACGAAGGACAATCCTTTTCTTTCTTGGCATCCTGGTTGCTCCAGGCCTGCCCTCACTTACCTTCGCTGGGTGAGTTCCACAGACCTTGCTGGTCTGCACCATCGACGATCTACATCTTCCTCGAGACTTGCCGTTGCCAAGGCTTGTTGGGTCCAATCCGGTCGCCGACACCTCAGCACTCGACAGACATCGTGTACCAGCCCGAATCCTGCTCCTGGTTGCCGACAACGCCTCCTGGACCTCGTGGCTGAAGAGTCAAGACGACCGTCAACGCACCTGAAGCACTCGACATCGGTGGGCATCTGTCCATCGCCTTCCTGGTCACTGGCTAGTGACCCAGACTCTGTCCCCTCTGCTTTCAGGTTCACCAGAACTCCGATCCACTCTTGGATCCACCCGGACACTTTTCTCTTGGCCGCCAGCAGCACTTTGCAGCAGATCGCCATTTGAATCGACGACGAAACCCGACCCCGAAAGGCACCTATGCACCCGGCTTCCCTGGGTGAGGTAACACGAGTACTCCGGTGCTCCCGTGGGTAGAGACTCTTCAAAGTCCTAGATCTCAAAGGGTTTTGTCCTAGTCCTCTTTTAAGTGTCCCTTTCCTCTATTTTCCCGATCCCGACTTTCTCCATAGAAGTTAACGGCGTATCGCGGTTGTGTATTTACACTGCACGCGTCTCCCGTGGGTCCCCTGTGTCACTACCTTGGGTGGTTCCTTGTGGTCCAAGCACTTCTAGAGGCTCTAGGCCTAGTGTCTAGTTCAGTCGTGGTTCGCATACCACTTTATTGGTATATGGTTTGGTACGCCCCTAGGGCCCAAACGTGTATTTGTGCTATTACTGTGATTTGATAACTTATAACTTATGTACTTCGAACTCGAGCCTCATAAAGAGACTAGAGGGGTGTGTTTAGCAATAAGTACATATATTTTGAATATATACCTGGTGTGGTGCTCTTTCATTTGGTCACTCAAGAGATTATAGACTGGTAAAACAAGCTGCTTTACATTCCTTCAAGACTTAGCCTGAAGGCTGCTCTCCATAGCTACCACTAGGATAGCTTTCAATAAGGTTGTATTTAACCTATCTCCAATAAGGGGTTGTTTGGACTGGTGCAAGGTGCCCACTATAATTAGTGGACAGCATATGCCAGGCCAACTTCTCACAAAAAGCACAGTGGCTGTTCCCACAAAATGGCCGCCCACACATGGCCAGGCCACCCAGAACAACAAGAAAAGGAACACAAGACAGACAATGCAGGCCTATGGCAAAAGCACAATGCCTGGCTTTACAAAATGGCCGCCACCCACATGGCCAGGCCACCCAAAATAACAAAAAAGTGAAGACAAAGGACAGGACCAGGCAGTTGGAGACTCTGGGCAACTTCCTTCCTCTTGAAAAAAATTGTAAAACAAAAAAAAGTGACTCCTTGCTCACCAAACTACATCTAAATGACAACCTGAGGAGTTTTTGTGCAAAATGAACTAAATCAACATTTCGAGAAGGTTTTATGATGCTCGAGAGATATTCTTCGCCAGATTGTAAATTCTGCGTGTTCGGCATCGCGATCGTCACAAAAAGTCGTTATCGCGCGCGCAGACGTATATTGAGCGCGCGAAGAAGATAAAAAGTGTAAGTCCGCGTTGTCGCGCAGTGCGGAGTTGCCCAAAGTCCACGAGCTGAATGCCCAGGGTTACCTACTGGCTGAAAAGGCCTATTTATTTAACAAACACCCAAAAATGAAATACCACCCCAAAACCCACATTTTGCAAATCAATCCAATGCCATCCATGGCCTAAATTATGTTACAATTCAACAGACAACACAGAAACAGTTTTTATGCACCCATGAGGATGACTACCTCCGGGCCTACTGGCACACTAGGCCGCAAGCTTGGAGGCCTATGGCAAAAGCACAGTGGCTGTTCCCACAAAATGGCCGCCAACACATGGCCAGGCCACCCAGAACAACAAGAAAAGGAACACAAGACAGACAATCCAGGCCTATGGCAAAAGCACAATGCCTGGCTTTACAAAATGCCCGCCACCCACATGGCCAGGCCACCCAAAATAACAAAAAAGTGAAGACAAAGGACAGGACCAGGCAGTTGGAGACTCTGGGCAACTTCCTTCCTCTTGAAAAAAATTGTAAAACAAAAAAAAAGTGACTCCTTTCTCACCAAACTACATCTAAATGACAACCTGAGGAGTTTTTTGTGCAAAATGAACTAAATCAACATTTTCGAGAAGGTTTTATGATGCTCGAGAGATATTCTTCGCCATATTGTAAATTCTGCGTGTTCGGCATCGCAATCGTCACAAAAAGTCGTTATCGCGCGCGCAAAAACGTATATTGAGCGCGCGAAGAAGATAAAAAGTGTAAGTCCGCGATGTCGCGCAGTGCGGAGTTGCCCAAAGTCCGCGAGCTGAACGCCCAGGGTTACCTACTGGCTGAAAAGGCCTATTTATTTAACAAACACCCAAAAAATGAAATACCACCCCAAAACCCACATTTTGCAAATCAATCCAATGCCATCCATGGCCTAAATTATGTTACAATTCAACAGACAACACAGAAACAGTTTTTATGCACCCATGAGGATGACTACCTCTGGGCCTACTGGCAGACTAGGCCGCAAGCTTGGAGGCCTATGGCAAAAGCACAGTGGCTGGTCCCACAAAATGGCCGCCACCACATGGCCAGGCCACCCACAAGTTTACAACAAGCATAAGCCAAGGGGAAAAAAGAAAAGACATGCAGGCCTATATGGAAAAAGCAGCACACTACTAAACTACCACCACAAAATGGCCCCTCGCCACGTGGTCACTCACAGTCACAACAGGCCATGGAAAACAATGAACTCAAGCAGGCCTATAATAATATTACCAGACAAAGGAGGCCTGCAGTGCTAAACAACACAGCTTTAATACAAAAATGCAAAAACGAAAATCCACAGGGCTACGAAAGGTTGAAAAGTTACACAACAAGCACACACACACATCCAACAAAGGTATATATTACACCCAAAAAGTGAAATACACCCCAAAAACCACTTTTACCAATTCAATCCAATGCCATCCATGCATGCCCTACATGATGTTTAAATTCAACAGACACCACAGAAACATGCACCCATGGGTACCTCTGGCTCTAGTCCGGGCCTACTGGCTGAAATTCCAATCAAAGAAAAACAACTAGGCCCCTGCCGAAACTACAGGCCACAACAATACATTTTAAAAACTGGAAATCCCCCCAAAAAATGTAGGTACAAAACAAGCCCCAATCAAACAAACAAGTACACCAATTCTCCAACTTACTTGTAAAATCTCAAATCCAAGAGTCCTCAAATCCAATCCAATGATGTGATGCAGCAGACAGACACAAAAGTGATCCTTCCAGCTCCAAATCCAAATGAAAGTGAACAGCACATGGACAAAGCACTGGGAGGAGCCTGCTGGACAGGAACAGGAAGTTTGAGAATCAGGGGCACTTCCTTCCTCTTGGAAAAAAAGAAAAAGGACTCCTTGCTCACCAAACTACATCTAAATGACAACCTGAGGAGTTTTTTGTGCAAAATGAACTAAATCATCATTTTCGAGAAGGTTTTATGATGCTCGAGAGATATTCTTCGCCAGATTGTAGTTTCTTCGTGTTCGGGATCGCGATCTTACCAACACTGCCGCCGGAAGTCAGATCGCGCGTCCGAATGATGTGTTTGCGTTCGCACACTCTCGCGGGATCGTGCGGCCGGATTCCAAATCTCGTGGCACCCGCGAACGGATAGGAAGTCGCGTCGGCAAACGCAGAATCACGGTAGGTCGTTACCACGCGCGCGAGAACGTATATTGAGCGCGCGAAGAAGAAAAACAGCTACGCTACGCCGCAAATTGCGTAGTGCACGGTAACTTCGCGTTCTACGCGAATCGCGAAGTTACCGAAACTTCGCAAACTCCGCGAGCGTAGCGTAGTTCACCGCCCAGGGTTACTGAATGGATGATTTAGTAGGTGCGTGACTGACTGTATAAGTGAGTGATTAAACGTGTCTTACTGAATGCATGGGTTAGTGACTAAACTGTGTGAATGTCTGTATCAGTCTGTCAGTTGGTATGTAAGCGGCTGCACGGGTTGGTGAGTAGCTACATGAGTGTCTATATGGGTTATTGATTGGTTGTCTGAGTATCTGTATGGGTGCCTGAGTGTCTGTGTGGGTAGGTGGGGGGTGTGTGACTATGTGCATAGATGTGTGAGTGGGTGATTCACCGGGTGTATGGGTTCAAGAGTGCATCTGTGAAGGGCTGTATGGGTGGGTGAGTGTGTGTGTATGGATGTGTTGGTGAGTGAATGGATGTCTCAGTGGTACATGTGTGAGTAACTACATATGTGAAAGGCAGTATATGTGATTGTCGGAGTATATAAATGACTATATGTGACAGTGAGTGATTGTGAGAGTGGCTGTATGGATGAGTGTGTGCTTGTATCAGTGATTGTATAAGAGAGTAAGTATGTGTTAGTATCTGTATGAATACGTGAGGTGGTGTGTGTGTATAACTGTATAGGTGAGTAAATGGGAGTGTGATTGATTCTTTGGGTGTCTGACTAGGTGTTCGAGTAACTCTGTGGGTGACTGGCAGTGTGTGTGTGTCTGTATAGGTGTATGAGTGCATATGATAGTGCTGTATTGATGAGTGACTGCATGTATGAGTGTCTGTATGGGGAATGAGTGGATGTGTGTGTAGACCTAGGAATTAGTGAGTGGGTATGTAGTAACTGGTAATGGTGTGTCTATGGTTCGAGAATGGTAGTCTGTATTTTAGAGTGGGTGTATCAAAGGTTATATTAGGGTGTGAGGAGGTGCATCAGATTATCACGTGGATGATGTCATCAGTGATATCATCAGTGATGTCATCAGTGATGTCATTTGAGATGTCATCAGTGATGTCACCAGTGATGTCACTGACCATGTCATGAATGATGTAATATGTGACGTCGTCAGCAGTGCATTGTGGGGGCGTGAGTTATAGTTAGCTCAACTAACTATAACGGCCGAATTTCTCTGGTATTGTACGAGTGAAATGTCCATCTAATTATAACGTCCCTGAAACCTGTGTTTTTTCAGTGAATTTCTAAGGATTTTTAAATGCTAATTTCTAACTATAACACCCCTGAAACCTATGGTTTCTTCAGCGAATTTCAAAGGTTTTTTAAATGCTAATTTCTAACTATAACATCCCTGAAACCTATGGTTTCTTCAGTGGATTTCTAAGGTTTTTAAATGCTAATTTCTAACTATGCCTACAGAGGTAGGACATGTGCAGGATGAGGAAGAAAGGTGCAGAAAGAAGCAAGAGATATGCAGAAAGAACCAACAGAGGTGCAGAAAGAGGCCTTGTTGCAAAGTCATCCTGTGTCCTGGGCACCCTCCAACTTTTTGCTGACTGGTACTGGTGGTAACTGGTCCTGACTAACCCTGGGCTCTGCCTAACCAGGCCCAGAGCCAGTGCTATGCTGAAAGACACTTAGAATACAGTGAAAACACCTACATACACTAGGGTACACTATGGGTTGGGGTACCCCTGTGATTGGCATGACCTCCCCTGTAAGGCTCTAGTACATAATAGGGCAGGGGGATTAAAACTACCTCTAAGTCCCTAGCATATAATAGGGCATGGCAGTTTAGAGGCCAGCAGCCCTTTTCTGCACTTGCATGTGTGCACTGCTCATCCTGAGGTCAGTTTAAAAGTAGCCTTGTAAATAAGGCCCCTTTACACGCGTCACTTAGTGTGAAAGGACGTGCAATGGGTGTTTCTGTGGGTGTTCCACTCCCACAAGAGGGTACAAAAAGAAGCAAGTGAGGTGCAGAAAGAGGCAACAGAGATGCAGAAAGAGGCAAGAGAGGTGCAGAAAGTGTAAGAAATGAGCAGAACGAGGCAAAAAAAGTGCAGAAAAAGAAAGAAAGGTGCAGAAAGAAGCAACAGAAATGCAGAAAGAGGCAAGAGAGGTGCAGAAACAAGCAAGAGTGGTTTGCACACCATTAGTACCATTTAAATACCCACATTTAGCAATAAGTAACAGGTGACCATTCTAGGTTTGCAGAGGACCTTCCACCACGCTGTAACACTTGTCGCTGCATTTTTGGAAACGTTTGAGCCGTTTGAGCTAGAAACAAGGTTTTTTTTGTTCAAATCTGCAGATTATGCAGCAGATGATGGATTATGTGGCAAATGCGGAAAATTTATAATTGTGCAAAAGTCGGTGCAGCCAAACAGTTGCATAATTCCAGTGGCCCTGCTTATACCTCTGACTAGGTCCACAAGTGCTCCTCAGTGCTTCCTTCTTTTTTTGTCTCATTAAGTTTAGCTTCTATGGAAAGGAGGAAGACTAAACCTGAGGTTACCACTCCACAACACAGACTATCATACCACACAATTACTCTCCATAACACATAATTCCACTCTACATAATTCCTATACACTAAATACCACATAATTTCTATCCACATAATTTCACTGCATGACATACCACATAATTCCACTAGACACAACGTACATCCACTCCACGAAACATTAATAAAACACTTTTACATTTACAATGCCAATAGCTCTAACTCTCGCAAATGCGAAACCAATTACATTGCAAATGCTTCTTTAACTAGTAGTCGCGTTTGCAGAGAAGTGGAGAAATGGGGCTGGGCCTCCGACCACCGCTCAGGAATTCTGCTGCGTAGGACTTACAGGAGGTACAAGTATGGCTTCTTGGCCCCCAAAGTCCCTCAGGAGAAAAGTGGACTTCATTCCCCAACCTGTAGTGTGCCAGGAGGCGCGTTTGCAGACTGGTGGAGAAAGGGGGGGCATGGCCTCTGAAGACCTCTTAGCAATCCCACTGTGTGGGACTTACTGGAGGTAACAGGAGGGGTAGTTGGCCCCCAAGGACAGCCTTGGGGGCCAACTACCCCTCCTATTGCCTCCAGTAAGTCCCACACAGCAGCATTGGTAAGTTCTCATAGCAGGCCACGCCCCTTTTGCCCACCAGTCTGCAAACATGCTCCCCGGCACACTCTTGGATGGGGAGTGAAGTCCCCTTCGCTGCTGGGGGTGGTTAGGGGCCAACTAGCCAACCTGCTACCTCCAGTAAGCCCCACACAGTGGGATTGCTGAGAGGTGGACACAGGCCACGCCCCCTTTGTCCACCACTCTGCAAATGCGCCTCCTGGCGTGCTCTTGGTTGGGGGAAGAAGTCCCCTTACCTCCTGAGGGTCCCTGGGGGCCAATTAGCCCTTCTGTTACCTCCACTAAGCCCCACACAGCTGGATTACTGAGAGTGGTCCGAGGCCACGCCCCCTTTTTACACCACGCTGCAAACGCACCGCCTGGCACACTGCTGCTCGGGGATGAAGTCCACTTCAGTCCAGAGGTTCTCAGGACACAAGAGGACCTCATCGCCCCACCAGCAGTGCGCCAAGAGGCGCATTTGCAGAGTGGTGTAAAAAGGGGCGTGGCCTCAGACCACTTCTCAGCAATCCCACTGTGTGGGGCTTACTGGAGGTACCTGGTGGGCTAGTTGGCCCCTAAGGACCCTTAAGATTTGAGGGGACTCAATCCCCCAACCCAGAACGCGCCAAGAGGCGCATTTGCAGAGTGGTACAGGGAGTGGGCGGGGCCTCCGGCGAGTTGCGGTTTTTCTATACTTTTCATATTTTTAGAAAGGGGGCTGCGTGGCCCTCCTTCTCTTACTTTTTTTTGGGCCCTGGGGACCCCACCCCCCAGGGCCATAGCCATTTCTTTTACATAAATAAAAAATGGGAAGGGGGCTGCGTGGCCCCCATTCCCTGGGCCTCTTTTGGCCTCGGGGACCCCATCCCTCGAGGCCTGCCCTGCTTTTTTATTATTACTATTGGAGGGGGGCTGCGTGGCCACCCTCCTGTGGCCAATTTTGGCCCTGGAGACCCCATCATCCGGGCCCGGCCTTATTTAAAAAAAATAATTATTATTATATTCGGGAGGGGGGCCGCATGGCCCCCCTTCCCTGGGCCACTTTTGGCCCCAGGGACCCCATCCCCCGGGTCATGCCCAATGGTTTATTTATTTTTTAAAGGGAGGGGGCCGTGTGGCCCCCCTCCCGGCCCATTTTTGGCCCCGGGGATCCCATCCCCCAGGGCATGGCCTCTCGTTGGGGACCACGGGGGGAGCCCCAATGCCCCTGCGGTCCCAGCTGGCTCCCCGCCTCCTGCGGGAGCCGGCATTGCTTTTAAACAAGGGGTGCTGCTGATATGCAGCTTCCCTTGTATGGTTACAAAACATCTTAACCTCAAGCCAGATAAAATAGGCGTACACCTTTGTGGTGATCAAGTTGTAGCCTCACCCTCTCATCTGCCCAATCCATACTAAAATAGCGTAATCACAGACTCCAAGAGTTTCAGATCTGTTATTTCAGTCTCATACACATTTTGTCAGCATCAAGATTATCTGGGCTACTCTCAGAGTTTTTTGGCCTGCAATTGTAACCCTCTGAAACCATGACTATGCAAGCATGCAAACATAAGGCCTTATTTGGAGTTTGGTGGATGAAATACTCGATCAAATTGTGAAGGCTCAGTCAAAATGTGGACGCTGTCCCATTCCCCTTTTACCCACTTGCAATATTGTGCATGGGATATCCAGCAAGTCTGTGACTGAGTGTCTGGTATGCCAAACTCTAAATAAGGACCTTTTTGTTTCTGTGCCTCTGTAGCATAACATATTTGAAGACTTCAAATATGCAGACAGGCCCTTACTACACATCTGTCCAAGAGAACATACCGTATGTTATCCTATTCACTTTATATAGGCTGTCAGAGATGCTTCAATTACCTCAATGTTACTCACAGACCCTATGAAGACAAAGGCCCAGACGCGCCCCCGGATAAGCAATCTACATGCACACTCCAGTGCAGCCATACACTTTTAATCAGACAGTTACAATTCATAAATTAATTATATTCAGATGATCCCCTAGTCTAGTAGCAGCAGAATTATAGAATTCCCACACATAATCTTCACAGAACTACCTAGAAATGTTGTACTGCCTTACAATCTTGGCTATTGAAGGTGGTAGTCTAATCATTGCATAAACTAGCCATGCTATTTTCTACAACACACACCAATTCAAAAGTGTTGTCCGGCAGTTCGGGCAGGGGAGTGGCCGGACTACACACACACACATGCACACTCAATGACATCCATGCATTCACATGCAGACATGCCCACACACACCCATTTGTAGCACATACTCACAAATACACATACATTCCTACAAACACACACACCAAACATTTAAAAAATAAAAACTTATATGGCTGCAGCAGTGATCTGGGTGGTGGGAGGGTATCCTTGGTGGTTCCTGATGATTGGGACTGCTGCCTCCTCTCATTGGCTGACCTTATTTGAGAGAAATTGGCAGTTCCTTACTCGTCAGAGAGGGGAATGGGGTCAGTGAGAATGTTAACCCCACTCTGTGATGAGCGTCCTTGATAGACACTCAGCCATGAGCACTTCAGGTCTTACAACTGAAGCTCCCGGATCCGAGCTTATCAGTGATATTCCCCTTATGAGGGGAGGACCACCAAGTGCTTTGCCTGATTGAGGAGGTCAGACAGGGCTGCGACATCTTCAACCCAGCAAAGTTCAGCTCAGGCACTCTGGCCCCTGTGTATTTAGTGCAAGTACAGCGCCTGACTGCCATACCTAAACATGAAGAGTATCTTTTAGACTGACCTTTGCTCAACCTGACAGACTCTCTTCATGTTCGGAAAAAGGTGGGCAGCAAGGGACCCTCTGCCCTTGAGGATGGGACCTCGCTGCAATTCAAGCAACCGCAGGGATTCACACTTATACACACACCGATAAAAATAAGGCATCACCAGCACTCCGGAAAACTCGAATCATAAACACAGCTCCAAACCAAAGTTCAACTTTTTGAAGCCAGTTATGCTGCATGCTCAAACTTACTAATCATAATTAATCAGCCTATTTCATGCAAACCACGTCTCAATCACACAACAGAACCACACCCTACCATTCAACACCGGATGACAGCTAATTCATTCCACTGCTTGATCCATACAATGCAAACAGTTCACCACTTACTTACCACATTAACAGTGAGCTTGACATACACACATCCACAAACCTCTTCCTCAAATCTCAATTGAACACTCATTAATGCTTCATTTGAAGCAACACAACGAATGACTTGATAAAGCATCTACTTCCAATAAATTTCTGCCGAATGACACACACCTCCTTACTAGAAAACAAAGTAAATTGCACACAATCTCACAATGCCACACAACATATAATTCTATGCTGTAATAGGGCATTTCATATTCTCAACTGGCAACATATCTCATCACACTCATCACTCCAATCAACATCTTACCACAGCACTCATTTCCATATGTCTCCACACAACAATATTCCAAAGATGAGTTACCATTTCTCAAGACAGCACTGGGTCACATAATATTTGTATCATGCTCTACACGTCTCACTAATTCATCCCTCTACTCACAACAACACTTACACATGCCATGCTATCCAAATCTAAATAAGTAACAAAACATAAGTGAAATATCAAGGACATATATGAAAACTGTAAGAGGAAAAGCAACTATATATTTAAACCAATCCCTAATATGAGATGGTAAGGACAGTCCCTTAGCCCTAAATATTGAGATTTGCGTTACTTCAAACACATCTGAATGGGCCTTTAAAGTGGACCCACATTTCTCATATTTAAGATACGTAACAAAACATTGCTCCACCCACAATGATTCTGAATTATATCTTATATACTGTTAAAAATGGGGGTCTCTAGTTGGCAGAGGTATGCCCCTTGTCCAAGTACACACCTAAGTGTGCCTGTGTTCACCCTCTGGTATCTTGGCACAGAGCAGTCAGGCTACACTACAGAGGCATTGTGTAAAGCATTTGTATATAACCCACAGTAACACAGTGAAAAACACCACAAATGGAAACCACACCAGTTTAGAAAAATAAAGTATCTTTATCTAAACCAAACAAGACCAAAATGACAAAAATCCAACATACAGATATCAAAATATGAGTTTTAGAAGGTAAAAACTGCTCTGCCCATAGAAAACTATGGATGCATCACTTTTTGCACACAGTACCTGGGATGCATCAAAATCACAAGCAAAAACAATTGCAGGGAAGGTGATGCGTTGGTTCCTTATGCGCAGGGAAGGTGATGCATTTGTTCTTTGCTCCAGGGTAGGTGATGCGTTAGTTCCTCACTGCCACGCAGGCAAGGTGATGCATCGGTTCCTTACTGGAGAGCGGGTGATTCATCACTTTCTTACTGTGCAGGGAGGTGATGCGTCGGTTTCTTACTGCGGACCCAGTGTTGTTGTAGATTCGGCGCACAGGTGCGATGTGTAGAAAATCCAGACGAGCTAATGGCGATGCAGCGACAAAACAGGTACTGTGTCGATTTCTCCAGCCGCTGACCGGCGTTGCGTTGATTCTTCTTGCTGCCCAGCAGGGCCTGCGTCAGAGTCGGTGCATTGATCTTGGACATCAGAGATCAGTGCACGGGACTCAGCGTGGGGCAGTTTCTCGAGCCGCTGGCAGGTGCTGAATCAAAAAATTCAGATGCAAGGAGGGTGTATCATCAATTTCCTTCATAACTTCAGTTCTTTGCAGCTTCCTGTAGCAGGAACTGGAATAGGCACCTTCTGTCAGGTCAGAACTCCCAGCAGTGGACTTCAAGGAAGCTGTGGGTGAAGTATTTGTGTCCCTGAGACTTCAGAACAGGAGGCCAGTACACAAAAGCCCTTGGAGATTGTTCTCAAGCAAGTTCACAGCAAAGTCCAGTCTTTGTCCTCTCCTTGGCAGAAGCAGCAACTGCAGGCCAACCCAGCAAAGCAACACACCGCAAAGGGGCAGTCTCCTCCTCACAGCTTTTCAGCTCTTCTTCTTAGCAGAGGTTCAGAGGTCTTAGTTCTAAAACTTATACCCCATTTTCTCTTTGTAGTCTTTGTACCAAGAGTCTCTGAGCTCAGTAAAACCAGTTCTGCAAAAAACTCCTCCCACCACTCTAACTGCAGAAAGGTATATTCAGCCTGGCTACGAGTCACAGAGGAAAGGCAGGTCACACCTCAACCCCCCTTGTGACTGTCTAGAGTGAATACACATCCCCAGCTCCTGTCACTCCAAAACCGGACGGTAAATACACAAACAGGCAGAGGCAGACAGGATGGTTAAACAAGAAAAGGCCCACTTTCTAAAGGTGGCTTTTTCAAAACCACACAATTTAAAAAACAGCTTTACTAAGAGGTGTGGTATTAAATTCTGAGTTCAGAGAGCCTAAACTCCAAATCTCTATCTTGTCCCAATGGAAAGTTACACTTGTAAAATGTTACAAGGCAGATCCCATTTTAACCTATGGGACAGACAGCCTTTCCATAGTGAAAAACAAAATGGACATGTAACACACACCAGTACATGTCCCACCTTTCACATACACTGCACCCTGCCCACAGAGCTACCTTGGGCCTACCTGAGGGGTGCCTTACAAGTAAGAAAAGGGAAGATTTGGGCCTGGCAGTGGGTGCATTTGCCAGGTCGGCATGGCAGTTAAAAACTGCATGCATAGACACTGCAGTGGCTAATCTGAGACACATTTACAGTGCTAGTCATGTGGGTGACACAACCAGTGCTGCAAGCCCACTTGTAGCATTTGATTTACAGGCATTGGCAAACTCAGTGAACTTTACTAGGGACTTATCAGTAATTCAAATATGTCAATCATGAATAACCAATCATAATCACAATTTACACAGGGAGCACTTTCACTTTGACACTGATCAGCAGTGGAAAAGTGCCCAGAGTACCTAAATCAGCAGAAACAACGGAGGCAGGGGCATAAAAGTCAGGTGAAACCATGCCAAGAATGCCAGGTAAACATATACTATGCTTTGTAATCTAATGTTGGTTGCCCACCTGACATCATGCACTTGAGGACACCATGTTGCAAAACATCACAAAGCTCACAAAATACATAATGGCCCTCACAACACATCACATTGTACACTGTGACATTGCACCGCTTTTCAGCAGCACCAACATACATTACCACAATCCCACACTGCAGCAAACACCAGCAGACTGACTCATGAATTAATCAATGAATGCAACTTATAAAGCACACAGCAGCTCCAAAAAGAGCATCCTGGCGCTGCAGTAAGTGGCATTAAGCAGCCGACATCTAAGGAAAAAGAAATGTTTTCAGTTCCTTTTTAACCTTGGGTTCAGCGGTGGACTTCCTTAGTTCAGTAGGTAATGTATTCCAAAGTTTTGTTTTCAGATATGAGAAGGAGGGGCTGTCCCTTCTAGCTCTTTGGGACCCAGGAATTATCAGAAGACCCTGGTTTTATGAGCAAAGAGATCTAGTTGGCACATAAGCTGAAAACCTGTATCTAAGAGAACAAGGGCCATTTTTATGGATTGCTTTATAATAATCATGAGGGCCTTACACTGGATTTGTTTTTCCATATGGAGCCAATGTGGTTGTTTCAAATGAGTAAAGATAGAATGGCATTGAGGAAAGATAGGTATTAGTCTCACTGCCATGTTCTTGATGCTCTGCTTCTTGCGAATAAGAACTGCAGGTAACCCAAGATACTGTGCATTGGTGTAATTGCAAGCGGCAACTCTTCAAGGCAGATTTTATTAAATGCCAATAAGGAGAGTTCATCTTAACTAGCTGTCTTTAGATTTAAACTTACCTGGGTTTAGAAATCACCTAGGTAATCCAAGTTAGCATAGATATTTGATATTTTGCTATGAAAAAAATAAACAAATTCTCACAGAGCATCTGAGATGGAGAGACTCTTTGTTGACTTGCTGAGGGGGAAAGAAAAGAATGCACAATTTAAAAAATCTCCCTTAGGGTGTTAGATGCTGCGGAGATTTGGGTAGCAGAAGATTTGGAGCCTAATTATGACTAGAGCAGTACTATGAACCGCTGTAGCTGCAGTGGCGGTGCGGGCACCGCCGCACCAGGGATTCGACCGTCCTATTGCGAATTTGGCGGTCGGACCGCCAAAGGACCAATGCAACACCGCCGAGGATCCGTGGTCCCTTGGCGTTGTTGCAGCGGTGTGAGGCCACAATATGCTGGCGGTGCCACTGCAGCACCGCCAAGCATATTACGAGTTTCCTCACTGCCTTCCTTTTCATGGCATTGAGCCCGCCATGAAAAGGGTGGTGGTGGGAAAACTAAGGGGGCCCTCCAGGGCCCCTTTTTGCCCCTGGGCCAGGGGATGCATTCAGGGGGGTGGATGTTGTGCCCCCTGTGTACATGCACCAACAGTTCCTGCATAGCTTGGACTGCACAACATGGTGCAGTCATACCATGCTGAAACAGGAATTCGGCGGTCCCATGGTGGTGCCTTTCTAAGGCTCACATATGAGCCTTAGAACGGCACCGAAGTAGGACCGACAAAGCACAGACAGCCAGACCAGGAATATATTCTTAATCTGGCAGGCGGTGTGCGGACGAGTTTGGCAGTCTCCCAGCAGGGCGCAGGTGTGGCGGCCCGCTGGGAGATCGCCAAACACGTAATCAGGCCATAAGCCTTTACAAATTAGTTTACAAACACTTTTTAAGGCATGTTTATGTATTTTTAGTTAAGTTATCATAGATTTTTCGACATATTTTTCAAGATGTTTACAGTACCTTTTGACTTCTCTGAGTTCAGAGGAGAATCAAGAAGAGGAGAGTTTCAGTCTTTTAGAGAAACACAATTTTAAAGTTGCAGTATGAGCTGTGCAAGCCAGTTACTTAAGCTGCTCACATCAACTTCCACCTTGCCTAACAGTGTAGGATTGGTAAGAGAAAGTAGATCTGGAAGATTAGTTTCAGGAATCTTGTGTCACACACAGAAAGGATTGAAGAGTCATGGTTGAACATCTATTTGTCATAGAATGGCTATGCTCTGACCAGATCAGACACTCCAGGCATCCTACCTAGAGATTAGGGTAGTTTGAAAATATTAATTTGAGAGTGTGATCTGCTTTGTGAGGGGCATCTGAAGACAGTTGAATAAGATTTAGATCAAGTATAGCTCAATTTAACAGACAGGTAAGCTTACAATTGGGATCATCCATATGCCCAATGGAAACTCTGAACACACTAAAATGTGAGTACACTATATAGATAGGAGCTACAGCATTGGCTAAAGTCAATGCAAAATTAGAAAAATATTTGGGGGTGTTGATAAATCAATGCCTCTGAAAAGGAGCAGTTGGGCATGATTTTATTAGCAAAAAATCAGACCTTTCACATCTTGCATACCTTCTAGGTTGGTCATGGCGCAGAGGAGGTTAAATGAAATCAATATATCAGAGTCACTCCCTCACCCATTCGATCAAGCTTATCCAAATGTACCAGTGAAAACCCAGAAGGAATACCACAGGCTATATCTGGAGCAGACAAATCCCATAACCAAGTTTTAGTAAGGAAAACTAGGTCCCATCTCTGTTCACTGAGGAGTCTAAGGGCCCCATGAATCAAACCAAAAACCGGTCGCAAACGGGCAGATTCGCAGAATCTGCCCGTTTGCGACCGGTATTTTTGCATTTGGGATGCATCATCCCAAATGCAAAAATCGCAACTTAAGGAATCGCTAAAATTGCGATTACTTAAATTGCGATTGCATTTAAGGAATCGCAAATTGCGATTCCTTAAATGCAATGCATTAAGCAAAAATGTATTGCGATTTCGCTATTAGGAATCGCGAAATTACCATCAAACTAAAGTTGATAGTAATTTGCGATTGCTTTGAAAAAATGCACTAAAGTGCATTTTTCAAAATCACTTTACACACACACTTGCCCTTGGGGCATGTGTGTGCGCAACATGTGGAAAAGGGAATTTCAGGGGTGCAACAGGGTATCCTTTTGGAACCCTTGCACCCTTAAATTGCATGGCAATTTGCGAGTACCTATGGAGTACTCGTAAATTGCATGATGCAATCCCATTGATTCCTATGGGCCTCTAGGCCCATAGGAATGAATGAGAATCAATTCCTTAATTGCGACTCGCAATTTGCGAGTCGCAATTAAGTTAAGGAATTTGTAGGAATCACATTTTTTTTGCGATTCCTACATGCATTGCATTTTGCGATTTCTAAATAGCGAATCGGTAAAATTCGCTATTTAGAAATCGCAAAATGCGGGCTTGATGCATGTGCCCCTAAATATATTGAAAGTGTGTCTTGGCAGGGACCTCCTATTAATTAGGCATGCCACAATATTCTTTATCACAGGTTGTGGCCTATTATTAGCTTGCGTAAAGGGCCTTTCTTCTTTCTCACTGGTATCTCTTCTCGTCAGGGACACAACCAGTTTAAAATGGCACACTGGACAGAATATTGGGCAATTTACATCAAGTAAATTCAACATGTTCTTGCTGCAGATACCTTTCCTGAGTGCTTATAGTTTCTTCTGGATATGGGATATTTTCCCCCTTCCCTTGGGGAGGTAACTGGGCAGCATTGCTGGCAGTGGATGTGGGCCAGAAGCAAGCTGGCATGCCTTTGACACCCCAGAGTCATTATTTAGCCATGAATTCCAGCGCCAGCTTGGTCACCAAACACTAGAGCGCATCAATCTAATATGGCGCCTCTAATTTGGAACAATCTTCCTGTGGAAAACAGCCACCTGTCTCCCTTCATGAACACAGAGCTATGATTACAGTTCACGAAAGCACTTGTAAAGCAGTATGCAGTTTTAAAAATACCAAGTTTGAAATAGGTGAATTAGGTAAGAACGTAAAGTGCAAAGTGCTGTACTGTTCGTGAAACTTACTGGCTGCACGTCAGTGATCTAGCGTCCATTATGCCATTATGTAAGGCAAGGAATTCATGCCCCTCCTCCGTCACCAAACACTAGAGCTCATCAATCCAATATGGTGCCTCTAGTTTTAGACAATTCTCTCAGTGGAAAATGGCCATCGGTCTCCCTACGTAAAAAAATACCTGGGAGCAGTAATTACACTCCAAAATACCTCTCAGACAGTACACAATTTTACACTTATCAGCTTTAAAATACAGGAATTAGACAATAACATAAAGTGCTGGCTGCATGTGAAACTTACTGTCTCTCCAGCATGAGGCCTTTCCTATATTCACCCAGGATCTGGAACAACAACCCTTTATCCATCAGGATCACCCAACCCTACTCCAATTAAGGACAGATTTGGATGAAGCTACCATTTAAAAAAGCACTTGATTGTGATGCAGTAACAGTCCACAAATCAACTACCTCTCAAACCACTTGTTGGCTATATCCTTACATTGACCCCGTACAGCACTCCACTGGCTTTGGGAGGTTTCCGCTCCACAATTACTACATAAATGCCTGCATTTCCTCTCCCATCTTGACTATGCAAGTAGACTTTATCTCAGTGAACTTGACTCCAGATAGTCCAGAATATAGTGGAAATGTGTTTACTCCATCCTTAGGACCATATAATTCTATCGCTACACACATTCTATTTAGCCAGGAGGATAACCTTCAAACTAATATGCCTCACCTGCCATGCTTCATTGATTATTGATTAAAATCCATAGGTTTCATAAAACTCTACTAGGAGGCTCAACGTTTTCTGGTCAAACTTGTAAACTATGCATTTATCTTCCAACTCAAATTCACAAGAACCCTGGTTAAATGCCTAATTTAGATGTGTTTGCCTACAATGACTAGCCCTTAATGACTTGCATATACATCATTTCACATTTGCAGAAATAAAGTGCACTCTTATTTGATGTAAATGGCAATTCTCCACAAGCATGGTTTTCTTTGTGTGCATTTTTAGTTCAGAAAATGAGCAAGATAGAAGTCTCATTCATGATAATGTTTATTTTATAAAATATAACTGTATTCATTGGTGTTCTCTTGAGAAAGCATTAGAAATGTGAGGATGTTCCAGTCTTTGTGACATTCAAGGTCCTTTGACCAAGTCTTTTTAGGGAACCTTCATTAGATGAACTGTCTTACGTATATCTGCATTGTATAAATGTAAAGGTATCTCTTTCACTCCCTATGCACACCTCTATATTAATATGCAGCACAGTGTTTTTTTGCTAGATGCATCTTATTCAATGTATCTTGTGTATTCAAGTAATGATCAGTTTGTGTGAATGTACCTTTGTTAATCCAGCCCTATTAGTGGATGTCTCACCACATTGAGTACGTGGCTTCCTTTGCCTAAAACCCTATAAAAGATGCTGTTCTTGGGAAATGTGCCAGACTTTTCTTGCTTTCCTAACTTTGCAGACTGTCTATTGATGTATACTTAGACTTTCTCAGCTATTGAAAAAGAGCAGACTCTGTGCTAGTCTGTTTACTTACTCTATACTTAGACTTTTGCTTACTTGCTTTGGACGCAGACTCCATGTCAGTTTTCTTCCTGAACTATATCTTGGTTCTGGCTGCTATGTGCATTAGAGAACAACCTTATGTTAATCTTCTTGAACATTTTGATTTTTGTTTATATTGATTCACTTTTAATTGCTGATTCTGCATGATTAAGTAACAACTGTTTGCTTTCTATAGTGCCCTTAATTTTGAACAAACCTTTAAGGTTTTGACTTTTTATCTTGAGGGGGTTGACATTATGAAACATCTAACTTCTTGAGAGGTCAGTTTCAAGTATAAGTAAAAAAGAAAAAGGCTGTTCAATGATATCTGTGAACTCAACCTAAGCCAGGCCTAGGACCCACAAAGCCAGAACAGAAGAGTCTCAATCATTTCTCTGCGACCATTTAAGAACACACTATTCAATAGTTTGAAAGATTACTATCCATGAGTATCAAAGTGAGGTTGACCAGGATCCAAATAATTGACAGGAAACAGCATCTCACTTGTCTTGGGTAAGGCGGAGTGATGAAATACCCAACCACCACTGCATAACAGACACCCCATATAGACAACTTCTGACATATACCCCATGCAAATGGTTTCAGATAGCAGTTAGCGATACATTCTCAAATAGACCACTACAGAAAGGAAGGCCCTCAGTTGCCAGACTATTTCACCCCAATCCCTTTGGTCCAGACTCTGTCAGCCGAAACAAGGAGGTTCTGTTAGGTGAACTCACAACTCACTAGTCTGCCCAAATAAAGCTCCAAGAGGCAAATAATTGCCAAATGGAGTAAAATGCTAAATATGCACAGCATAACACCAGAAAGCTGATGACTGGCCTGACTTTGAATGATGTTAAATACTTCTGTTCTCTGCTGACTTTCCCTTTTCTTCTTCTGTCTGTCCACTGGCATCGTTCAAACCGCCAGCATACTGGGGGGACAGCAACGAAAGAGCAAGTAAGATGTTTTTAGTTCACTGATCTACCAAGCCCTGTCTTAGTATTTGCTGGTAGTTGTGTCTAATCAATATTTATATCTCCAAGTGCACATTTTGTAAAATGTAAAATGTTCTGACGAACATTCTTTGAAGACTACGAACAATATCAAAATATGCCTATGCCCTGTTGATAAGATGTCTCTTTCTTTAAATGAAAACACATTTTGATGCATAGTCCACTTGCAACCTGTCTTCTTTGCCAGAAAAACGCACATAAACACCACAGCAAAGAAAAACGTTATGGTAATGAAAAGGAGCTTTCAAACATTAGGACACAGTCACTTACGACTACCAGGGCCATAATGATTCCCCTACAGAGCTCCAGTTTAGGTCGGAGCTTCCAGAAGCTCTCGGAGCAGCTGAATCGAATTGCTACTATTTATATTGTGAGCGGCGTCAATGACAAAAGCAAAGCTAGTAAGTAAACTCCACACTGATTAATTACTGTTAATTAGAACACAGCTTTCGTTCCCAGGATGATGATCAGCTTTGCTTTCGTTTGACTAATTATCTAGTTCTACAACCTGAACTCATCGAAAAATTTTAATGAAAAGAAAACAAGTACATTTTAATTAAGTCAAACACTTGCATACAAACCAGAGCAATGATACAACACATGGCAACTAGAGGTGTGTCTCCTAAGAACTCCTTAGAAGGTCTCCTAAGAGAATCCTGTCCAGAACCAAGGGTGGATTGCTAATTCATATATTCTTTCTCTGCAACGCCCAGTGGCATTGTACTGCCTAATATGCAAACAGAGGTTCTCTCAGAAATGTGGCCCTCATTATGATGTCAGGTGGACTGCCATCAACAGGCCATCTGTGGCAGTCTGCCCGACATAGAGGGCATCATCAGTCCGACTGTCGCATTATAATGCAGTTGGTCGAAGTGAAAATGTCTGGGGGAAACGACCGCCCTCTCTGACAGAATCAAAGATCCCGTTGGGGCAGCGGTCGGATTTCTATCCCTACAGTGAAGGCAGTGCCTGCGCAAGCACCGCCGTAGTGATTAGAATGTCCCTTTCTGACTGCCTTTTCATGGTGGCTTTTCATGGCTGTCCCGCCGCCATGAAAAGGCAGATGGAAACGGCCTTTGGGGGCCCCAAGCAGGGCCCTTTGTCCCCCATGGGTCACTACTAAGTGGCCTGGGGGGCACATGTAGTGCCCCCCCAAACAACAATGCACATGGTGCCTCGCACATGGTGCATGGATGTTTGCAAAGTGCCTTTTCTACTGTGGCTTGTGCTGCAGCCCTTTTCCTTGGCCACAGCACAAGCTGCAGTAGAAAAAGGCGCTTTCCATCCGACAGCAAGGAGGTCCCATCCTAGTTTAGCAGATGGGACTGCTGAATGATTGTTGGGCAGTATCCTGCCTGTTGCGATGGCGGTTGGTGGTCCGGCCAACAGCCATTGTAATAAGGCCCGTTTTGAACTAACCAGAGTGGATATATTGACTTGGTAAGGGCATCCCATCCTCAAATGAATACCCAATTTCTAAAAAATAGGTGAACGATGTGGAGAGATTGTCTTACCATTCTTGAAGGCAATGGACCGACCATCCTGCAAACTTAACATCAAATGCTACCAAAAAGTAATTCCCACATAAATAGTGTCTTTAACACGTTGGCCCTGATTACGAGTTAGTTATAGCAGAATTCTAGAGTGGAATTTTGGTCTACTTATGAACACCTGAACTGGTAATCTCACACCAGGTGTTTCTGGGTACAGGAACACTGGACCGGATTCTGCCTGCCAGCCATTCAAAGTGGTAAAATCAATTGAGACTTTGGCTTAACTTCAACCATGCCTCTGCCTTGTGCCTGCCAAACTGCTTTTATGGCCATGGAGGATCATACAATGCTTCAACCTGCCAGGTCATTTTTTACCCCACGCTACTTCTTAACCCTCCTCCCTGCAGCCCGGCTCCAAAGAGAAACCCTTGTTCCCATTTACCATCTACTCAGTTCAGGGGGTAAATGGGTGCATTAAACCCCTCAGATTAGAGACTCTCATGCAGAATCCTGGCCTGTACTTCTGTGACCACACAATTATTTCCCACACATCACGCATAATTACTTGGCAATGATAGTTAATTACTTCACAGTAGTAGTAATTACAGGTGCAGAGTTTGAACCCCACCAGTACTTTGCAACTCATATTTGGGGCCATATGGTTTATGCACAAAAGAAAGTATAAAGAAATTCACCATCACAGAAGCCCTAACACCTAAGCAAGATTTAAATCCTAACATATAAACCTCCATGAATTTGTGATACATAACAGGCAGAAGCCTGAGTGAGACTCATTTGGTCTCTCACAATCAAAAACACACACAGAGTTTTAGATCTAGTAATGAAGACTATGCTCGCCCACAATACACAGAGAAATGTAAAACATGAACCCACCCAGCTGCAATAAATCAAGTAGTGTTCATAACATATCGACTGGAAAATTCAAGTAGTACCAGCACCCCCAAACTAGCCTATTTCTATTCTCTCCTTTACAAAAATAATTAATATATTAGAGAATCATATCAACAATTGCAGAATTTGATAATGGAGGATGAACAACTGGGAAAACTGCTAAAATGCCCAAGACAATGACATGAACCCTGTATCAAACTTAGGGGCCCATTACGATGACTGGCGGATGCACCTCCGCGATGCTGGCGGTGGGAGAAAACGCTCTTTTCCGCCCGCGAGCAGCGGTGCACACGTCCGCCATATTACAATGCTCAAACACAGCCCATTTTCCGACCTCCGCGGTGCGACGTGAACCGCCATCAAAACGCGCCCGCCACCGCTGCGGAGTTAACCAATCCAGAGCCACCGCCGTGCGGAATGAGCGTCCCTCCCGCCGTACAAATTAGGATGCGCCAAACAGCCAGGCACACCGCAGCGGGAAACCGGCCAATCTGAGCAGGCGGAAGCACCACAGCCAAGCGCAAAAGTGAATACCGGAGCCGACCGCCATGGACCCGGCACTACACGTCTTCCCGGCGCTGTACATGATACACCTCCAGCAAGCCATGGACCGTGGCGGACGCCGCTGCAGGTACGCGATCACACAACTCTGCACACAAACACAACCCACAGCTCCATGGCTGATGTAAGGTTCCTGTCCCCACCAGACACCCTGGTGGGGACAGGAACACAACCACAGGTGTAGCCACACATGTCCTACCTGTCACTAGTTCCCCCCTCCTCATCCAGGTCACCATGTCCGCGATCTCGAAATAATGTTCAGTGCACTTGACCGCAGCGGTGAATCAGCGTAAAAAAATGCGCACAATGTAGTAGGCAGGGCCAGCGCAAGGCATGGGCAGTGCACAAAGTACCCAGGGCAACACCTCCACACTCCACACACTAGGCCAACCCACAACATGAAGAGACATGCCATGTGACCCTCCTGTGCTCCCACATGCCCAATAACCAGCCAGGTGAACACACACACTGCACCACACAACAAACAACTAGGGAGACAGCCCCATCACGTGTGGCTGCAGAGTAACACACAGCGTAGAAGCACAGGGCCAGGGGAACCCACACACCACAACAACACCACACTCATAGCAAGTAAACTGAGTCCAAGCACAAAACAAACACACACAGATAATGAACAAACACTCAAATGGACACACAGCCTGCCAAGTCACACAGACATACCCCACACTGACACACAGCAACAAACACAGACCACTTGATAGCAGCAATGGAGGACAACAAATAGGAAACCTAAAGTGAGGCGCACACAAATGGGATGGCAAGGAGCTGAACACCAAGCATGTGTACATCACATGCAAGGGAAGGAACATATAACAACAACACCAGCCCAACAAATCACACATGGCAGTCACAGTGAGTAAAGTCAAACCACAGTCACCTCACTGCAACAACTCAGGGAGACAGCAAGGCAACCCATGTATAGGCACAGGGATGAAAGGAAGGGTATGAAGTCTAACACTGATCAACCACACGTCTGTATCCAAATACATCACAGGAGTATGTCAGCAGCACAACACACAGGGCCCATTGCAACTCTCCATGACTTGCAAACACAAGTATGAACCTTCACACAACCCCCACACCTATCACACCTGCAGCACACAACACCAGTGACAAACACACAGAAGCTTGCCAATAATGTCCAGTCAAAACACTGACAAGCAAACACACCCCCTGGGGGGGTATACACAAACATCACACACACACAGGGATGGCAGAACCACTGTACGCACAAAAACAACAGTGAAACACAGAACACAATCAAAACACACAGACAGAACTACTACAATAACAGACAAGACCTGTGCAGTTAAACAGTGGAAATCCAATGGGAGCACAGACACAACAGGAGTACACAACCTCATTAGTCAGGAAAAATGCACAGACAACATACCACAACACATATAAGAAGTGCATCCACACAAAACAATAATGGAGACAAAAAGGGAGAAATGGGCCTACAATGACACACAGACAGACATACCACACCACCCATCAACTCAAAATGGTGTCATAGTGTACCACATGCCTGCACATGCACAAGAATGACAAGAGACACATCAAATATGAGAGGAGAAAACACCAAGGATGCACCCAAAACAAGCACGGGAACTACAATAGACCACAGTTCATGTGACAGACACACAAGTAAGGCACACCACAATGGCAACACACATCTGAATCAAACACAACAACAAAACACACCCACTGACAGGCAAATAGAACAACACACACAGAGCAACAGTCAACTGCATGAGACAACACAACACAAACACTGCACACAGCCACATCAGACACAACACATGCACCTGCAAAGATATCAATATGCTACAACAGCCAAACATCAGGGGGTGCACACCAGGCAAGGACAAGGCAACATACACTCACAGCACTGCATGCACACCAAGCAGGGTGAGCACAACAGACATACCAGTTACAAACAGAGATGAGTGACACACCATGAACACACACAACAACAATCTAAACATCACACAGACAACAACACACCCAGGAAGTCAAACAGTCCACAGCAAACACACCTACATCTAAGCCAACACACACAGATGCAAAAGTCTGGGACACCAAAGTTTAAACAACATGATCAGAGGAAACAAGACATTGGCAATGTTGAAGTGGCATATAGAGCATGTGTTACAGTAAACCATACCCACACAGTAACCCTTCATTAAGCAAGGACACTGACAAGGCAGACAACAGGAGAAATACTTTTTTATTTACATTTTACACAGTTCTGCAGCAAAATTCAGACAAGAGCAAGGCCAGTGACCAGTCCAAAGTGCAGATGAGGTACATGAGAAGCTGCACAGGCAAGGGGCAAACAGCAGTGAACAGCAAGGCCAGTGACCAGTCCAAAGTGCAGATGAGGTACATGAGATCCTGCACAGGCAAGGGTCAAATAGCAGTGAACAGCAAGGCCAGTGACCAGTCCAAAGTGCAGATGAGGTACATGAGAAGCTGCACAGGCAAGGGGCAAACAGCAGTGAACAGCAAGGCCAGTGACCAGTCCAAAGTGCAGATAAGGTACATGAGAAGCTGCACAGGCAAGGGGCAAACAGCAGTGAACAGCAAGGCCAGTGACCAGTCCAAAGTGCAGATGAGTTACATGAGAAGCTGCACAGGCAAGGGGCAAACAGCAGTGAACAGCAAGGCCAGTGACCAGTCCAAAGTGCAGATGAGGTACATGAGATCCTGCACAGGCAAGGGGCAAACAGCAGTGAACAGCAAGGCCAGTGACCAGTCCAAAGTGCAGATGAGGTACATGAGAAGCTGCACAGGCAAGGGGCAAACAGCAGTGAACAGCAAGGCCAGTGACCACTCTAAAGTGCAGATGAGGTACATGAGATCCTGCACAGGCAAGGGGCAAAAAGCAGTGAACAGCAAAGCCAGTGACCAGTCCAAAGTGCAGATGAGGTACATGAGAAGCTGCACAGGCAAGGGGAAAACAGCAGTGAACAGCAAGGCCAGTGACCCGTCCAAAGTGCAGATGAGGTACATGAGATCCTGCACAGGCAAGGGGCAAACAGCAGTGAACAGCAAGGCCAGTGACCAGTCCAAAGTGCAGATGAAGTACATGAGAAGCTGCACAGGCAAGGGGCAAACAGCAGTGAACAGCAAGGCCAGTGACCAGTCCAAAGTGCAGATGAGGTACATGAGATCCTGCACAGGCAAGTCTGGAACATCAGTCAACAACAAGGCCAGTGGCCAGGACACTGCAGGTGAGGTACATGAGAAGCTGCACAGGCAAGTCTAGAACATCAGTCAACAACAAGGCCAGTGGCCAGGACACAGTGCAGGTGAGATACATGAGAAGCTGCACAGGCAAGGGGCAAACAGCAGTGAACAGCAAGGCCAGTGACCAGTCCAAAGTGCAGGTGAGGTACATGAGAAGCTACACAGGCAAGGGGCAAACAGCAGTGAACAGCAAGGCCAGTGACCAGGACACAGTGCAGGTGAGGTACATGAGAAGCTGCACAGGTAAGGGCCAAACAGCAGTGAACAGTAAGGCCAGTGACTAGTTCAAAGTGCAGATGAGGTACATGAGATCCTGCACAGGCAAGGGGCAAACAGCAGTGAACAGCAAGGCCAGTGACCAGTCCAAAGTGCAGATGAGGTACATGAGAAGCTGCACAGGCAAGGGGCAAACAGCAGTGAACAGCAAGGCCAGTGACCAGTCCAAAGTGCAGATGAGGTACATGAGAAGCTGCACAGGCAAGGGGCAAACAGCAGTGAACAGCAAGGCCAGTGACCAGTCCAAAGTGCAGATGAAGTACATGAGAACCTGCACAGGCAAGGGGCAAACAGCAGTGAACAGCAAGGCCAGTGACCAGTCCAAAGTGCAGATGAGGTACATGAGATCCTGCACAGGCAAGTCTGGAACATCAGTCAACAACAAGGCCAGTGGCCAGGACACAGTGCTGGTGAGGTACATGAGAAGCTGCACAGGCAAGTCTAGAACAGCAGTGAACAGCAAGGCCAGTGACCAGGACACATTGCAGGTGAGGTACATGAGACCCTGCACAGGCAGGTCTCGAACATCAGTCAACAACAAGGCCAGTGGCCAGGACACAGTGCAGGTGAGGTACATGAGAAGCTGCACAGGCAAGTCTAGAACATCAGTCAACAACAAGGCCAGTGGCCAGGACACAGTGCAGGTGAGGTACATGAGAAGCTGCACAGGCAAGGGGCAAACAGCAGTGAACAGCAAGGCCAGTGACCAGTCCAAAGTGCAGGTGAGGTACATGAGAAGCTGCACAGGCAAGGGGCAAACAGCAGTGAACAGCAAGGCCAGTGACCAGTCCAAAGTGCAGGTGAGGTACATGAGAAGCTGCACAGGCAAGGGGCAAACAGCAGTGAACAGCAAGGCCAGTGACCAGGACACAGTGCAGGTGAGGTACATGAGAAGCTGCACAGGTAAGGGGCAAACAGCAGTGAACAGCAAGGCCAGTGACCAGTCCAAAGTGCAGATGAGGTACATGAGATCCTGCACAGGCAAGGGGCAAACAGCAGTGAATAGCAAGGCCAGTGACCAGTCCAAAGTGCAAATGAGGTACAAGAGATCCTGCACAGGCAAGGGGCAAACAGCAGTGAACAGCAAGGCCAGTGACCTGTCCAAAGTGCAGATGAGGTACATGAGAAGCTGCACAGGCAAGGGGAAAACAGCAGTGAACAGCAAGGCCAGTGACCCGTCCAAAGTGCAGATGAGGTACATGAGATCCTGCACAGGCAAGGGGCAAACAGCAGTGAACAGCAAGGTCAGTGACCAGTCCAAAGTGCAGATGAAGAACATGAGAAGCTGCACAGGCAAGGGGCAAACAGCAGTGAACAGCAAGGCCAGTGACCAGTCCAAAGTGCAGATGAGGTACATGAGATCCTGCACAGGCAAGTCTGGAACATCAGTCAACAACAAGGCCAGTGGCCAGGACACAGTGCAGTGAGGTACATGAGAAGCTGCACAGGCAAGTCTAGAACATCAGTCAACAACAAGGCCAGTGGCCAGGACACAGTGCAGGTGAGATACATGAGAAGCTGCACAGGCAAGGGGCAAACAGCAGTGAATAGCAAGGCCAGTGACCAGTCCAAAGTGCAGGTGAGGTACATGAGAAGCTACACAGGCAAGGGGAAAACAGCAGTGAACAGCAAGGCCAGTGACCAGGACACAGTGCAGGTGAGGTACATGAGAAGCTGCACAGGTAAGGGCCAAACAGCAGTGAACGGCAAGGCCAGTGACTAGTCCAAAGTGCAGATGAGGTACATGAGATCCTGCACAGGCAAGGGGCAAACAGCAGTGAACAGCAAGGCCAGTGACCAGTCCAAAGTGCAGATGAGGTACATGAGAAGCTGCACAGGCAAGGGGCAAACAGCAGTGAACAGCAAGGCCAGTGACCAGTCCAAAGTGCAGATGAGGTACATGAGAAGCTGCACAGGCAAGGGGCAAACAGCAGTGAACAGCAAGGCCAGTGACCCATCCAAAGTGCAGATGAGGTACATGAGATCCTGCACAGGCAAGGGGCAAACAGCAGTGAACAGCAAGGCCAGTGACCAGTCCAAAGTGCAGATGAGGTACATGAGATCCTGCACAGGCAAGTCTGGAACATCAGTCAACAACAAGGCCAGTGGCCAGGACACAGTGCAGGTGAGGTACATGAGAAGCTGCACAGGCAGGTCTAGAACATCAGTCAACAACAAGGCCAGTGGCCAGGACACAGTGCAGGTGAGGTACATGAGAAGCTGCACAGGCAAGTCTAGAACATCAGTCAACAACAAGACCAGTGGCCAGGACACAGTGCAGGTGAGGTACATGAGAAGCTGCACAGGCAAGGGGCAAACAGCAGTGAACAGCAAGGCCAGTGACCAGTCCAAAGTGCAGGTGAGGTACATGAGAAGCTGCACAGGCAAGGGGCAAACAGTAGTGAACAGCAAGGCCAGTGACCAGTCCAAAGTGCAGGTGAGGTACATGAGAAGCTGCACAGGCAAGGGGCAAACAGCAGTGAACAGCAAGGCCAGTGACCAGTCCAAAGTGCAGATGAGGTACATGAGATCCTGCACAGGCAAGGGGCAAACAGCAGTGAACAGCAAGGCCAGTGACCAGTCCAAAGTGCAGATGAGGTACATGAGAAGCTGCACAGGCAAGGGGCAAACAGCAGTGAACAGCACGGCCAGTGACCAGTCCAAAGTGCAGATGAGGTACATGAGAAGCTGCACAGGCAAGGGGCAAACAGCAGTGAACAGCACGGCCAGTGACCAGGACACAGTGCAGGTGAGGTACATGAGAAGCTGCACAGGTAAGGGGCAAACAGCAGTGAACAGCAAGGCCAGTGACCAGTCCAAAGTGCAGATGAGGTACATGAGAAGCTGCACAGGCAAGGGGACAACAGCAGTGAACAGCACGGCCAGTGACCAGTCCAAAGTGCAGATGAGGTACATGAGAAGCTGCACAGGCAAGGGGCAAACAGCAGTGAACAGCAAGGCTAGTGACCAGGAGACAGTGCAGGTGAGGTACATGAGAAGCTGCACAGGCAAGTCTAGAACATCTGCCAACAACAAGGCCAGTGGCCAGGACACAGTGCAGGTGAGGTACATGAGAAGCTGCACAGGCAAGGGGCAAACAGCAGTGAACAGCAAGGCCAGTGACCAGTCCAAAGTGCAGGTGAGGTACATGAGAAGCTGCACAGGCAAGGGGCAAACAGCAGTGAACAGCAAGGCCAGTGACCAGTCCAAAGTGCAGGTGAGGTACATGAGAAGCTGCACAGGCAAGGGGCAAACAGCAGTGAACAGCAAGGCCAGTGACCAGGACACAGTGCAGGTGAGGTACATGAGAAGCTGCACAGGTAAGGGGCAAACAGCAGTGAACAGCAAGGCCAGTGACCAGTCCAAAGTGCAGATGAGGTACATGAGATCCTGCACAGGCAAGGGGCAAACAGCAGTGAATAGCAAGGCCAGTGACCAGTCCAAAGTGCAAATGAGGTACAAGAGATCCTGCACAGGCAAGGGCAAACAGCAGTGAACAGCAAGGCCAGTGACCTGTCCAAAGTGCAGATGAGGTACATGAGAAGCTGCACAGGCAAGGGGAAAACAGCAGTGAACAGCAAGGCCAGTGACCCGTCCAAAGTGCAGATGAGGTACATGAGATCCTGCACAGGCAAGGGGCAAACAGCAGTGAACAGCAAGGTCAGTGACCAGTCCAAAGTGCAGATGAAGTACATGAGATGCTGCACAGGCAAGGGCAAACAGCAGTGAACAGCAAGGCCAGTGACCAGTCCAAAGTGCAGATGAGGTACATGAGATCCTGCACAGGCAAGTCTGGAACATCAGTCAACAACAAGGCCAGTGGCCAGGACACAGTGCAGTGAGGTACATGAGAAGCTGCACAGGCAAGTCTAGAACATCAGTCAACAACAAGGCCAGTGGCCAGGACACAGTGCAGGTGAGATACATGAGAAGCTGCACAGGCAAGGGGCAAACAGCAGTGAATAGCAAGGCCAGTGACCAGTCCAAAGTGCAGGTGAGGTACATGAGAAGCTACACAGGCAAGGGGCAAACAGCAGTGAACAGCAAGGCCAGTGACCAGGACACAGTGCAGGTGAGGTACATGAGAAGCTGCACAGGTAAGGGCCAAACAGCAGTGAACAGCAAGGCCAGTGACTAGTCCAAAGTACAGATGAGGTACATGAGATCCTGCACAGGCAAGGGGCAAACAGCAGTGAACAGCAAGGCCAGTGACCAGTCCAAAGTGCAGATGAGGTACATGAGAAGCTGCACAGGCAAGGGGCAAACAGCAGTGAACAGCAAGGCCAGTGACCAGTCCAAAGTGCAGATGAGGTACATGAGAAGCTGCACAGGCAAGGGGAAAACAGCAGTGAACAGCAAGGCCAGTGACCAGTCCAAAGTGCAGATGAGGTACATGAGAAGCTGCACAGGCAAGGGGAAAACAGCAGTGAACAGCAAGGCCAGTGACCCATCCAAAGTGCAGATGAGGTACATGAGATCCTGCACAGGCAAGGGGCAAACAGCAGTGAACAGCAAGGCCAGTGACCAGTCCAAAGTGCAGATGAGGTACATGAGATCCTGCACAGGCAAGTCTGGAACATCAGTCAACAACAAGGCCAGTGGCCAGGACACAGTGCAGGTGAGGTACATTAGAAGCTGCACAGGCAGGTCTAGAACATCAGTCAACAACAAGGCCAGTGGCCAGGACACAGTGCAGGTGAGGTACATGAGAAGCTGCACAGGCAAGTCTAGAACATCAGTCAACAACAAGACCAGTGGCCAGGACACAGTGCAGGTGAGGTACATGAGAAGCTGCACAGGCAAGTCTGGAACATCAGTCAACAACAAGGCCAGTGGCCAGGACACAGTGCAGGTGAGGTACATGAGAAGCTGCACAGGCAAGTCTAGAACATCAGTCAACAATAAGGCCAGTGGCCAGGACACAGTGCAGGTGAGGTACATGAGAAGCGGCACAGGCAAGGGGCAAACAGTAGTGAACAGCAAGGCCAGTGACCAGTCCAAAGTGCAGGTGAGGTACATGAGAAGCTGCACAGGCAAGGGGCAAACAGCAGTGAACAGCAAGGCCAGTGACCAGGACACAGTGCAGGTGAGGTACATGAGAAGCTGCACAGGTAAGGGGCAAACAGCAGTGAACAGCAAGGCCAGTGACCAGTCCAAAGTGCAGATGAGGTACATGAGATCCTGCACAGGCAAGGGGCAAAAAGCAGTGAACAGCAAGGCCAGTGACCAGTCCAAAGTGCAGATGAGGTACATGAGAAGCTGCACAGGCAATGGGCAAACAGCAGTGAACAGCACGGCCAGTGACCAGTCCAAAGTGCAGATGAGGTACATGAGAAGCTGCACAGGCAAGGGGCAAACAGCAGTGAACAGCACGGCCAGTGACCAGGACACAGTGCAGGTGAGGTACATGAGAAGCTGCACAGGTAAGGGGCAAACAGCAGTGAACAGCAAGGCCAGTGACCAGTCCAAAGTGCAGATGAGGTACATGAGAAGCTGCACAGGCAAGGGGCAAACAGCAGTGAACAGCACGGCCAGTGACCAGTCCAAAGTGCAGATGAGGTACATGAGAAGCTGCACAGGCAAGGGGCAAACAGCAGTGAACAGCAAGGCTAGTGACCAGGAGACAGTGCAGGTGAGGTACATGAGAAGCTGCACAGGCAAGTCTAGAACATCTGTCAACAACAAGGCCAAGGGCCAGTAAAAACTGCAGAGTGAGTACATGATATCCAGCACTGGGAATGGGTGGTACTGTACCCTGCCATGGTCAGCAACACACTCAGGGTGTCAAAAATGGTCAGTCCATGGCACCACTGTGGGAGAGACATGTGTGTGAGGGGGACTAACACTCAGACTTGGCTGGCAGTATGACTGGGAGGTGGCTGTCTGTCGGGGCCAGTTGGGGTACTGGCTCGGGGAGAGAGAGGCCCAGCTGGGGTAGAGCCATCAGTGGTCTGGGAAGCCTGAGGGCTGCTAGGTCCAGGTGTGGTAGAGCCATCAGTGGTGTGTGAAGCCTGAGGGCTGCTAGGACCAGGTGGGGTGGTGGCATGTGGAGGTGGACTCATGCTTGCATGAGAGCCAGTGAGTGTGGGAGAATCTGGAGGGGTGCCCTTCCGCTTCTTGGGGATTTGATATGGCTTCCCTGTCCTGGGATTAATGCCAAGTGGGGTGTATACAACAGGCACACTCATCACAAAAGCAGGATCATGTGCAGATGCTGGTCCTCCCTCTGGGGACGTGCTGGATTCTGCGGGACGCTTGGCCCCGTATTGCCTTGGCCCTGCATCACCTGTTTACCAGGTTTCCCCCCTACAGTGGCCTCCTTTCCCTGCTTCACAGGGCTCTGGATGGGAGTTGATGTTGTGGGTGAACTTTCCTTGGAGCTCTTCTTACGTTTACCCTTAGCAGGCACCTGTTTGTCACTGGGCACGGAAACTGTGTGCTTGTCTATGCGAGACACTTTTGGGACAGGTGAGTCCTTGGCTGGAGATGCCTCTGAGGCATGTGAGCCTGAGGCCTGCTTCTTGCCATCCTTGCCCTGGGTGTGGCCTGAAGGGCTTTTGCCTCTGCACTCTGGTGTGGGTTTACCTTTCTGTGGGGATGGTGTCTGAACCCTGGACTGCTTGGGCTGCTGCTGCCGTGTGCTGCATGTGCTGTATCTTTCCCTTGATGTCTGGGGTGTGTGGTCACTAACATCAGATGTGGCCACTGGCAGGGTGGTGGGCCTAGGTACTGGAGCAGGACTATGGGATTGGGCAAGTTGAATGGCTGCTGTCACTGCAGAGGACAGAGACTGTTCAGTCCGGTGTAGCCCACCCACGTCGGAATGAAGGCCCTCCATGTAAGCCACCACCTGTGCCAATTTTTTGTCATGGTCCAGGTAGGCATCGAGGAGAGCTGTCTGACCCACACACAGCTGGTGCAAAAGGTCCACAGACTCAGCACTGATCGCAGCAGGGGGGGCAGGGGCAGCGGTGCCTGGGATGAAGGACACTCTTCCCTTTTTTGTGGTGCGAACACGGGCAGCAACAGTGGGAGTAGCAGGGAGGGTGGGCACTGAACGCTGTGTGGTGGACGAGAAGGCAGAGTCCCCGTTTCCTGTGGCCGAAAACATAGATGTGTCACCGCCATCGTCAGATGATGTAGAGGTCTGCATCTCTGGCTGTGAGTCCTCTAGAAGACTACGGTCCCCCTCTGATGCGCTGGTGACATCCGTGTCACTATGCTGAAGTGCAGCAGTTGTGCTTGATGCCTCACCACTGGTGTCCGTCCCCTGTCCTTCCGTGCCCATGTGAGATGCTGCATGAGAGAGAGAGGTAGGATCAGTACTTTGGCATCAAGATTACAAATATCTGCAAGGAGAGCATCATTAATGATGAACAATCATCCATGTTGGACAACACCATGGGCAGTAACATTGTGCAACCTCAATCCAAACAGCGAAATTACCGTGGCATAAAGCTAACTTGGCATAATTCACCCATGTGATGAACACACAGCCAATTAGCCTGTTGGTGGCTCCGTCTAACCAGACACACATATCCCTCTGTGCACACCTAGGGCCCTGAGGGGGTAAAAGATCCTACTCACAACATGTTGCCACTGTCACATCTTGAGCCAGCAGAAGTGTCCAACACAGAGACAGACTCCAACATATACGCCCACAATGGCCATGAGCACATGCCATCCACCATGTCGTATCTTGGGGCACAACTACAGTTGCACATTGGTGTTAGATGTGTAGTCAGCACAAATCTGACGTCAGGCAATGCACGCATTGATGATGGCACACTCAGATCATGCACTCTGCCGGACCCTGACATGGGATGTCCGTGACTACCCCAATGAAGATGATACCAGAAGGCCACAACTACAAATGTGAAGTCAAGGGCCATTACACCAATGACATGGGAAGGTACATGTAGGGGGAATGCATGACAACTGCACCCAACACCGCGGCCACTTACACGCCATTGCATCACACTAGCAACATCACAGCCCTGCACTGGACCAGGCTTGGCACACATGCAGCCAAACAACACCCAAAGTCACACTCACAGAATACTCACCACCAGCTTGCTGCTGATGCCCCTTCAGACGTGCATCCAGTTCAGGCTGCGTCACAGCTAAAATGTGTGCCATTAGTGGTGTCATGCTGCGCCGCGCCAACCTGCCGGACCGAGGGATCAGCCCCAGTGTCATCTCGGCCACGTTCCTGCTCACCCGGCAGATGTCATCCCACCTCTTTTGACAGTGGGAGCGACATCGGTTGGAGACACCCAGAGCACGCACCTTGCATGCAATGGCCCTCCACACGGCCTTGCGCTGGTTGACTTTGAGCTGCAGACATGGGAGACAAGAGGGTGCAATAATCAGTGTAACCTACCACCATTTCCCAGGGCAGGAGCATGACACTGACTCTACCCAACTTCAGCCATAATTTCAGCAGACAATAAATCTGCGACATTCAAACATCATCATGTGGGAAACACACATTAATGCATGCACGTATGAGGTGGACACAGTACATGCCCATCTCATAGCCATGCAGGATGCCAGCAGAGAGCAAAATGTGTATGCTGACCACATCTACTGCAAATGTTTGTGAATACCAAGACATGCAGGACATTACTACATATGTTACTGTGAATACTCACTGTGCGCAACACTGCGCAGCCCTCAAAGCACTTGCCCTTAAACTGCCACACTGTGTCATGGAGGTCACATTGAGGGACATGACCTCACAAACGCAAACCCTCATCACAAGGCCTGTCGTGTGCAATCTACATGTCTGTAATGGCTCATTGATGGAGAGTCAAGAGGAAAAGCACAGATTTGACACTCTGTACATTCAGTGTTGTGTCACTGTCAGATTGGGTGGTGAATGTGCAGGCCAGTTGGGGTCACACAGAGGTTCAACGTGGGGCATCTGATATTTTAAATGGAGGGACAATTTGGAAACACAAACAGTGCCAACACATGCGAGTATGTGCACATGCTGGTGGTGATGGAAGGGTCTGGGCACAAGAATGTTGAAATGTACAGTGTCATAGGTGAATGACCAACAAGAGTGTCACCCTGGGGGATTGCGGTCCTGAGCATAGTGCAGAACTAGAGATGAGGCACATATTGAGTCAGAAACAATTCCCCCACTACCCTCTGGACAACAACCCTAGCTAAGGCCACAGATGGGCCTGTGAAGGACATTAGGGACACACACAGACATACAGACTGGCAATCACTGTCCTGACTCCTAAATTGAGAAGTAGCAGATTAACTGTATGTCTGACAAGACGTTACATTTCACTCACATCTGGATGTGCAGGCAGGGAAACGTGTTGAATAGGCTAAACACACCTTCCCCCTGGAAACAGCATGCTAGGCAGTGCATGACCCAACCCCACACTCTCACGCACATACTGCAGCAGATCAACTTCATGTGTGCCCCCCCTGCACTCTCACTCACACTCTGAGATACTTACCACGACATTTGGCGCACTATATAGCCTTGGATACTGGGTGAGCACCTCGTCCACCAGGACCTCCAGCTCCTCGGTGGTGAAGGGAGTGGCACGGATCTTCTCAGTCCTTGACATCACTGTGGGCAGGAGACAGCAGCCGCGGCAGTTGGTGGTGAGGGGTCTCAGGCAGCAGTCCCTGGAGGCAGCAGCAGGTGAGGGGTCTCAGGCAGCAGTCCCTGGAGGCAGCAGCAGGTGAGGGGTCTCAGAAAGCAGTCCCTGGAGGCAGCAGCAGGTGAGGAGTCTCAGGCAGCAGGCTCAGTGAGCTGTGGAAATGTGTGGCTCTCTCACACACATATATAGCCCCCAGGGCTCATTTCTGTGGTTCTAAGCTGCTGCAATTGGTGTTCCAGGACTGCCTCATTCAAATACATCGAATGACCGCCTCCGCGGTGGCGGAGCACGCCTACCGCGATTTTCAAACTTGCATCAGGCTACCGCGATTGCGCTTCCCATTGGCTGTCAATGCATGGGCCATGGCGGTGACACACCGCAGGGGACAGGCGTGCGGTACCGCGGTGGTGCATCTTTCAAGTGCATCCAATGACCGGCCCCGCGGTGGCGGAGCACGCCTACCGCGATTTTCAAACTTGCATCAGGCTACCGCGATAGTGCTTCCTATTGGCTGTCAACGCATGGGCCATGGTGGTGACACACCGCAGGGGACAGGCGTGCGGTACCGCGGTGGTGCATCTTTCAAGTGCATCCAATGACCGGCCCCGCAGTGGCGGAGCACGCCTACCGCGATTTTCAAACTTGCATCAGGCTACCGCGATTGCGCTTCCCATTGGCTGTCAATGCATGGGCCATGGCGGTGACACACCGCAGGGGACAGGCGTGCGGTACCGCGGTGGTGCATCTTTCAAGTGCATCCAATGACCGGCCCCGCGGTGGCGGGACATGCCAACCGCCATTTGATCATGTGTATGTGCCTATCACTACGGTGAGTGTGTCTTGGGCCATTGGCGGTGACACACCGCTGGTGCCTGGCGCTCGCTACGGCGAGGGTGCAGCATGACATTGGTGACTATGGGCGTGATAGTGTTGTCTGAGCACATTTAAGGCGCCAATGGACACATCGTGCTGTGTCAATGTCATGGGTCATATCTGTACTTCGAACAGTGGTCACTTACAAAATATCATGGCACTGGATGTAATTTGAATGGGCTATAGTTAGTAATGACAGCATTAACTTCAAATCTAACACCAAATGTCACACTGAAAGAACTAATGGGGCACATTACTTCTACACAATTTCATATCTGAGACCACATTTACACACATTTTCATATCTGTCAACAAAATTGATCCCCAATTTCATATATGTCACCACATTTTAGCCCCAATTTCATATCTGACCCCAAATTGATCCCCAATTTCATATGTCACCACATTTTAGCCCCAATTTCATATCTGACCCCCAAGTTGATCCCCAAATTCATATGTCACCACATTTTAGCCCCAATTTCATATCTGACACCAAAATCTTACCCCCAATTTCATATCTGATCCCAATATATAGGAACATATTCATATCTCACACAATATGTCACAATACATTACATGAGTTTACAAACATTTCAGCATTATTTTCATTACTCACCACATATGTCACACTGTTGTCTGTTTGGTAACACCTATTACTGCCTTCATGTAATGTTATTGTTCACAGTAGATAATCCAACAGTATATGTCCACATGGACATGTGTGTGCTCTACATACTCAAGGATGTTAATTACATCACCGGCACACTTGGCATTCTGTACATCCTTATTTTTTTCACTTGTATCTATGCCTTTGGGTATGTTTTGTCTCCATATCTGCAAAATGTTATCACCATTACTTGTGTCATTGTGTCTGGTATGTGCTCATGATGTTCGGCCTGTCATATGTTATTTTGTTACATGTATATTTCCACAGTTGTGAGTATGTTGATAGTGGATTAGATGTGTGTGGTGTGTTACGTTGATACTCACCAAGGACAGGTGCATTGACCTTGTTCACATGAATATTGTTGCCTTGGATGATGGACTGTAGCCAAAAGTGGTGATGGTGCTCACTGACTGGTAACTTTGATATGGCATCTGTGAACAGTAGACGGTGTGCTACAATTGGCTGCACATTGATGTAATTAACCCTGGGCGTAGTTCGCGTAGTAGCGCTACGCGTAGCTACGCGAAGTGCACTTCGCACTACGCGAGCTACGCGTAGCACTACGCGAACTGCGTAGTGCGGTAGAAAATGCTGTTCGCAATGATTGCACAGTGCCGGATGCTTTTCCAAACTGTGCAATCATTGCAAATGGCACCTTGCACAGTGCAAGCGGTCGTTTTCTGCCGCTCGAGTAGATTTGTACTCGAGCGGCAGTTTTCTCAACGCGAACTGGTAGTTTCTCATCGCGAGCGGTCGCGAGCATACGGTCCACTCGCAATGAGAAACCTGACCTCCCAGCGTTGAGAATCTCGCCGGGAGGTTTATTTTCCGCGCTCGCGATCGGCAACTTGATGTTGCTGATCGCGGACGAGGAAAAAGTCTCGCCGGGATGTCATTTTGCTCGCTCGCGGTCGCCAACTTGACGTTGAGGACCGCGAGCAAGCTAAAAACACAAGCTACGCGTTTTTGCACTGTGCTACGTGCAATTCGCGTACTGCGTAGTTGCGCAAACTACGCAAACTATGCGAGCGTAGCGTAGTTTTCCGCCCAGGCCTAGATGTAATGCGTGTGCTTTCATGTGCAGTAATTGTGTGCAGTGTTGGCAGGGTGCACAATTAGGACATGTGTGCAGTGAATTTAAACCAACACGAGTGGATAAGGCTGCTATGGCGTAGTAGCCTTTCTGGGGCACAAGCTGTTCCTGCACAGTGTGGGTGAACTGAAGGTGCTGTTGAATCAAGCTAATGATGGCATCCAAGACAGGTGAGATATACCTTGATAGGGCTGGCTGTGACACTCATCCAACTCTAATTTTTGTTGTTTTGAAGGTACCAGAGGCCAACATGTGATGCACAGCCAGCATCTTTGTCGCGGAGGGATGTTGATAGTCCGCTGTGTTGGTCCTGACAGCCTGTGGGGAATGTGGCTCAGGATGCTTTTGATGTTTGTCCTTTAGTACCTGTGTTGTGCAATGACATCCGCTGGTGTTATGTGTATGAGGCTGTTGTGTTTTTGTTATGTACTCAGTATATTCATGCGCTGACTTGTAGGTATACTGGTGTGGGTTTGTCCTGGTGGTGTTGTAGGTTGTTTTTATGGCACTGTTGTGTCTCCAAGCAGCTGTATGATTAGCTCCATGGCAACTGTTGTACTTCAGTTGTGTGTTTGGAAAGTGCTACCTTCATACTGCATGTCATAGTGCAACTTAAGTGCAGATTAACGTTTGTCTACAGTCCTTTTGGATCACGTACCTTGTCCACTTTTTGTGTGCCACATTGACAATCTGTTTGCTTGTTGATGATATTGTGCAGTGGTGTCATTGTGTCTTGATCCACGGAGACACAGGATCTGTAAATGCTTTTCATTATTAGTCATTGACTGACGTTTGAGTTGTGATTCCCAGCATTTATGGCATGTCTACTGATGACAGTGGATATCAGCACAGGCTTGTGGATATGTATGCGAATGTCTCTAAACGTGTGTGGATTTGAAGTGGCTCAAATTCCATGATGAGTCCTTCAGAACTAGACAAATTGTGTCGTTAATGTGTCCTCTGCCATGATTGCACAAGAGTGTGTGTCAGATACAGCAGCCACGTGGAAGCCAGCAGTGTTTCTGTGTCACACATGTCCTGTATCATATACTGTCAGGGCTGTTTACACAAAAGTTTGAAATGTGACTATTAGCATTCACAGAGACAGTTTCCATGTTGGTTGTTCTCACTGTGCGAATACTGAACAAGTGTACAACAATGTTTTCTCAAGGTGTCACAACATTTGACTTGCACTGTCTGCTGCATTGTGATGCCAGTAAATGTTTGCGCTGTGTCAATCAAAAGCTACGGATTTGTGCACCTCTCATGTTCTGTTGCAATGACGTGTCCCCTTTCATCTCACCTAGAAGGCGACCTAATGTGTATCGTCCAGTCAAGTCAAGTCAAGTCAAAGAAGGCTTTATTCGATTGCATGAATAATCAATCATAAAAGCACAATAGATAAAACATCTTACAATTCAAACAATAAAATTCATTTTTAAAATATATACATAAGACATAAAAAGATATTAAATTTGTAACGCCTTCATACGACAGTTAAAAACAATTTAAAAAAGAAAGAGGAGCCAAGGCTCGTTAAAACAATAGTGTACAGCTTCCTTTCCTAGTGCTCAAAACATTTTTCAAATAAATTGCTATTCTAAAGGCACAATGCTCATTGTCCAGAAGTTGAAGAGCCATGAATGCAGGACGACATTGACGTAACCCCCAGTGTTTTAAAATAGGAACAAGAAGAACTCTCCTAGGTACAGTATAAAATCTACAAAACAGAGTAATATGTATCGTGGATTGAGGGGACATGTTATCGCAGGGACATAGTTGGAGATTTTGAGACCAATCGTTCTTAGTGGGAAAAGTTACCAGTCTATGAAAACCCCCCAACCTAAAACGAGTTAATAAAAACCTATCATAGGCACTGGGTACAAAAGTCAGGTAGGGTTGTATGCTAAAAGAAGATAAAACTATTTGGTTACGTTGAACAGTTGGTTTTAAAATCTCTGTTGACATTCTAATCATCTCCAGATGGAGAATACCCTCTTGTTTTAATTCCTTCCTTGTGGTAGTACATATAGTAGTTGGATTAGTGAAATATTCTAAGTGGCCAAGATCCTTTAGAAAATTATGAACATATTTTACCCAAGGGATCTTTACGGCACCTTCGAGATTCAGAATGTCAGTAATAATAACTCTGTTCAATTTGGCCTCTTCTTTTGTCCAGAGCCTATGCCATAACAGTATAGGCTCAAGCCTAATTAAATCAGATATAAAAGGTAGTCCTAATTCTGCATGAACTATACATGCTGAAGTACCACTTGGTACCGAAAGGATATACTTTAGGAAGGAGTTCTCTACTTTCTGGATAGATAGCGAGTCCGCATACCCCCACACCCCGCTCCCATATATAGCGGCTGAGACACACTTGGCTTTATAGATTTTAATAAGCTCCACTGGGGTTTTTTTGCCTAATTTCTTTGCAAAAGTAGTAAGAGCAGAGGTGGTGCGTAAAAGTGCCAATTTTGTTGCTGAAATGGCTTGCACCCATGTGTCATTGTGGGAGAAAGGGATGCCCAAATATGTGAAGGTCTTTGAAGTCCCAATCTTTTGTCCTGAGACATACATGTCTTTGTGCTTCTTTAATCTACGGCCACACCACATAATAAAAGTTTTGGAAGAGTTTACCCGTAGACCTAAGTCCGACATAAAATGGGAAAAACTATCCAAAACACGCTGTAAACCCACTTGAGTACGGGACATCAGCACCGCGTCATCCGCGTGTGAGAAGTTGGCCTGGCATATGCTGTCCACTAATTATAGTGGGCACCTTGCACCAGTCCAAACAACCCCTTATTGGAGATAGGTTAAAGACAACCTTATTGAAAGCTATCCTAGTGGTAGCTATGGAGAGCAGCCTTCAGGCTAAGTCTTGAAGGAATGTAAAGCAGCTTGTTTTACCAGTCTATAATCTCTTGAGTGACCAAATGAAAGAGCACCACACCAGGTATATATTCAAAATATATGTATTTATTACTAAACACACCCCTCTAGTCTCTTTATGAGGCTAGAGTTCGAAAGTACATAAGTTATAAGTTATTAATTCACAGTAATAGCACAAATACACGTTTGGGCCCTAGGGGCGTACCAAACCATATACCAATAAAGTGGTATGCGAACCACGACTGAACTAGACACTAGGCCTAGAGCCTCTAGAAGTGCTTGGACCACAAGGAACCACCCAAGGTAGTGACACAGGGGACCCACGGGAGACGCGTGCAGTGTAAATACACAACCGCGATACGCCGTTAACTTCTATGGAGAAAGTCGGGATCGGGAAAATAGAGAAAAGGGACACTTAAAAGAGGACTAGGACAAAACCCTTTGAGATCTAGGACTTTGAAGAGTCTCTACCCACGGGAGCACCGGAGTACTCGTGTTACCTCACCCAGGGAAGCCGGGTGCATAGGTGCCTTTCGGGGTCGGGTTTCGTCGTCGATTCGAATGGCGATCTGCTGCAAAGTGCTGCTGGCGGCCAAGAGAAAAGTGTCCGGGTGGATCCAAGAGTGGATCGGAGTTCTGAAGAACCTGAAAGCAGAGGGGACAGAGTCTGGGTCACTAGCCAGTGACCAGGAAGGCGATGGACAGATGCCCACCGATGTCGAGTGCTTCAGGTGCGTTGACGGTCGTCTTGACTCTTCAGCCACGAGGTTCAGGAGGCGTTGTCGGCGACCAGGAGCAGGATTCGGGCTGGTACACAATGTTTGTCGAGTGCTGAGGTGTCGGCGACCGGATTGGACCCAACAAGCCTTGGCAACGGCAAGTCTCGGTGAAGATGTAGATCGTCGATGGTGCAGACCAGCAAGGTCTGTGGAACTCACCCAGCAAGGGTAAGTGAGGGCAGGCCTGGACCAACCAGGATGCCAAGTAAGAAAACGATTGGCCTTCGGTAAGGGCTACTAACCAACGGGCTAGTGACTGCAAAGGAGCCTAGTGACGCCGCACGTGGATATGGCTTACAGGACACTCATGGAGTGGGGGCCAGTGATCTTCAGTGCAGGTGGTGCTGGAGGCTAGGGCTACTCAGAGCCCAAAGCACGACTTCTTGGGAGACCCAGAAGATGATGCACTTGCAAATGTGCTCGGTGTCCAGGGGTCACGATCTCAAGTCACCCACGATAGCCACGGGCCTCAGCTTTGCTGGGGACTCAGGGTAGCCTCGGGGAAGTCTGAGAATCCACCTCTGGTGATGCGATGACTTCGGCTTCCGACGGGAGCTTCAGAAATGCGAACCGGACAGATGCTTCTTTGGTGCCTGCCAAGCAGGGGAGCCACTCCTTGACCCCAAGGGAGATTCTTCAGTCCTCTAATCTTGTCGTAGAGCGTCGAAGGTCCAGGATTCAGTTTCAGAGTTTTGTCCAGGTATAATCTAAAGTCCTAAGGACTGGGTTCCTACCTTTATACTAAAGATAGGGGTTGGACTACTCTGTGGCCCCACCTATGGGTGGGTCAGGGCAGAGGGGTGGCTACACCCCTTTCCCTTTGTCCAGTTCGCGCCAAAGCAGGGGCTGCAAGCCCCTGATCCGGTTTGAACTGGGGTATGCACAGGGACACCAAGTGTGCCCCCAGTGCAGGACTTCAAAGCACCAGAAAGTGCTCCCGCCCAGCCCCAATACACATTATCCTGTCTGGGAAGGTGGTCACACCTCCCTGGGACAGGAAACCTATTGTCCAGGCCTCCCCTGCCGGAGTTTCGTCCAGCAGCAGGAGGCCAGACTTGTGTCTGTGGCAGTAGCATCCATTTTGTGATGCCAGGCTTTAGAAAGAAGTTACCGGCCAGGCCAGGGTTAACATGTCTCTCCCTCTAGAAGGGTGGAATGCTACCCCCGCCGCCAGGATTGGCGGGGGGGGTAGTATTCCAAGATGTTTGACACCAAACACGACATGTTTAGGTGCAGCCATTCCAAAGTTAGCATTTTACCGCGAGGATATAATGCGCTTAAGAGTATATGGTCAGGCTGCACTACAAACAGCATCAGAGATGGTCTCCAAACGCTGCAGAGGGGCCCTGCTCATGTAGGGGCACCCTCTCACATAGGAACCATGCACTCTGCCTTTAGGATTGATAAGGCCTGCCTTAGGAGTGACTTATAGGTTTATATGTGTGTATGTATTTAGTGATATAGGTAACCTATATCACAGTAAGGGGTGCATGCACCACCTTACCCAGGCTGCGGTAGCAGATCTGTGGTGTCAGTTTGGATGGCCTTCCAGGGGTGACACAATACATGCTGCATCCCCTGGTAGGCCTCTGAGGTACCTATGCCCTTGGTACATAGTATACCATATACTAGGGACTTATAAGGGCACTCCAGATTCCAATCAGAGATGTGCCTAAGGCACATGGAAACCTTTTTACAGAGAAAGCAGATAGACTGGGGCCCTGAATAGCAGGATCCCAGTCCAACTAAGTCATAAACCAGCAAAACACCATAAAAAAAGTGGGGGCAACCATATAGTCAGATTCCACCTTCCTACACCGCGTACATCAGGGCTGGAATGGGACGGCCAGCCACCTGAGGAAAATCCTGATTATCTTTAATGAGGGCCGGCTCTAGTCCATTTGTATATAAATTAAATAGGAACGGGGCCAGGACACACCCCTGCCTGACTCCGCTCCTAATTGGAAATGTGGACGTGCGCTCGCCCCTCAGCCCGTAGCGAACGCGGGCTTTAGCATCACTATAAAAACGTCTAAGATAATAAATGATATTTACATCAACCCATCGTCCAGTCACCCTGCTGGCTAACATTGAGGATGATGACATAATACGCTGGTTCCGTCTGGACCGCACAAACATCCAAGACCTGTGTGCCATGTTGGAGCCACACCTGTGGCCTGGCAGGACATACCCAACAGCATTGACTACTGAATCGAAGGTGATGGCGGCACTGCATTTCCTGGCTAGTGGTTCATTCCAGGAGACGGTGGGCATTGCAGGGGGGATGTCTCAGCCCACCTTCAGCATGGAGCTACGGGATTTCCTGTCGGCCATGATGCAATACAAAGACCGATACATAAGTTTTCCAAGGAGGGCGGATTTGGCGGCTCACATCCCTAATGTTGTAGGTGCTATTGACTTCACACATGTTGGCCTGGTTCCACCTCAGGCATGGGAACACATATATAGGAATCGTAAACATTCATATTCCATCAATGTGCAGGTGGTATGCCTGGCCGATATGATCATATCGCATGTCTGTGCCAAGTTTCCCGGCTCTGCACATGATTCCCACATCATGCGCAACAGCATTGTGCCCCAGCTGATGGCCAATCTACTTCTGGAGCGGGCATGGATTGTGGGTGAGTGGGCAGAGTCATGTTCTGTGCTGTGTGTGCCATGCTGTCCTCTGCCACAGTTGTATAACTTAATCTGTATGTGTTTTTCACACCTAGGTGACTCTGCATATCCCAACAGACCTTGGTTGCTGAGCCCACTATGCAATCCTAGGACACCGTCTGATGTCCGCTACAACAATGCCCATGGGAGAACACGTCGGGTCGTGGAGTGAACCTTTGGTCTCCTAAAATCGAGATTTCGCTGCCTGGACAGGACCGGAGGGGCACTCATGTACTCACCCAAAAAGGTGTGTCAGATAGTGGTAGCATGCTGCATGCTGTACAACCTGGCATTACGGAAACAAATCCCCCTGATCCAGGATGATGATGACCAGCCGAGGCCCCCACCTGCGATCCCACATATGTCCAGTGACGAGGATAGTGGAGAGGAGGAAGGTGTCAACCAGCATCAGCAGCTCATCAACCGCTACTTCACTTGAAGGTGAGTGACAATGTACAACTGGTCCATTGTCTGTTGATGTAGTTGTTTGCGTAAAGGTCTATGTGATCTTTGTGACTGCATCCTGTTGTTGACTCAGTGCTGGCTGCCTATGAGTTGGGTACAGGGTAGTTTGGCACAGCTACAGGATGTCTATGTTGGTACTGTTGCACATTGTAATGTGTGCATATTGGAGTACGTTGATGACATGTGTTGTGTGATGGCTGTGATGCCACCACCTGACTAGTGACTTTTGTTCTGTTGTGTTTTGCTAGGTCCCTTCTGCCTCTCCTTGCCTACAGAGAATCCATGCTCCTGTGACATTGTAACCATGGTAAACATTGCACATACTGTGATAAACATGGAGCAGACACAACTAAGTTGGTGCGTTATTGTTGTCTATTTCCAATGGGTATATGTGAGAGGGAAGTGGATATTTACATAAGTGTGAATGGTGAATCAATGAGTTGGTAGTGATGGTAGATGAGACAATCGAGTAGGCACCACATTGATGTGGTGACACAGTCCAACAGACGGATGCCATTACCATGGCAGTGAGGGTACGGACAGTGTACAAAGTCAATGGCAGGGTGTAGAGTGTTGCCATCATGGCTGGCTCTTTGACTGGCGTTTGCCAGGTGCTTTGCCACGGGTGAGTCCCAAGTCTTTCTTTGGACGGCCCCTTCTTCTTTTGGCAGGGGGGGCATCGTCTGCTGGGCCAGTGGGGTCTGAGGAGTCACCCCTCTCGGTGCCCGCAGGGGTGGATGATGAACTATCATCCAGCGTGGCAACGGAGGGAGGTCAAGGTGTGGAATGCCGCACTGGCCTGTCCCTCTGTACTACCAGAAACTGGCCCATGAGGTCCACGATTTATCCCATACGGTTGTCCATGGACCTCAGCAGACGTTGGAGCTTCAGGGTATCTTCGTGAACCTGGCCCATTTGTGCCTGTGTGTGTTCATAGGCACCAACGACTCTGGTGATATTAGCCAGGGCTACGGTCACAGTGTCCTGTGGTGCTGGAGTCCCACTTGTCCTCCCACCTGCCCTGCTATCACTGACCTGTTGCCTCACCACTCTAGGCACAAGCCTACTCTCCCTACCCTCCGCAGTTGTTGGTGTGGGCTGGGCATCCTCTGGGGCAGGGCGAGTGTTGCAGGCAGCAGTGGTAGTGGTGGTGGTGGTGGTGGCGGCACAGGTCGTTCCAGCAGGGGTCAGCGTTGATGTTGTTGCTGAGGGTGGGGGGGCAGTGGGGTCATATGACCGGTTGCACCCTGGCACGCCAGATGGGCCGGCTTGGAGCTCCTCATCCAAAGAATCCAGGAACTCCGCATCAGAGTGTCCATGTTCCGGGGGAGGAGACTGGCTCTGCAGGTTGAGGTTGTCATCCTCTGCAGTCAATTGTTGGTCACCTGTGGGACAGAGGGTACATAGTCATTGACTTACACCCATCAGGCTTGCAGTGTTTGATGTCTCTTATTTACATGTTATGCAACACACAGTTAAGTATTTCATTAATTGTATGTCTGCACAGTGATGTGTGTCATGACATGATGTGGAGGTACATACATATTTTTCCATGGTGTGACAAGTCATTGGATGCCATGCCCCACGTGCAGCTCTTAGTATTAAACTGAAAGGTTGTCATCCGACAACTGGCTGCTATCCAACTTGATGTGATGCATCTTTGCTGATTACTCTTCCTGGCAGATGTTACATATGTACATGTACTAGCCATTGTACCATTGTTATCTCATGCATACCTTTGTAATGTTCTGTGTTTGGATTTCATTGTTCAACAGACCATGCCTGTTTATTGTTACCATGGTCCTTCATGTTCAGCACCCATGGAATTTACAGATAGCATTCGGTGCAGTGCATATATGGTCCCTGATTTGCTTACACATGGGTTTAGTTGAGTCACAGTTCTGTTCCTGTCACAGTTACATACGCCTAGCTGTCTGCATACTATCAATTGCTATTTTATTGGGGTGTATTTTGTTGTGATGTGAGGCCTTGTGTTGTCATTAGCTCAATGCTTTTGTTGAGGAATGGTAGGGTGCATGCACTGTCTGATTACCTGTCCAGTTGTCCTTTTTAGGTGGACTTGCTGACACATGCTTCTGGGTGGGGGGAGTGCTCCTCCTTCTGAGAGGTGGGACAGGGGTGGCTGGTGGGAGTTGTAGTGCAGGCCTCCCTATTCCAAACACACCTCCCTGGAAAGATGGCTACCTACCTGTTAGGTGAGGGTGTAGCACACAATGGCTGCCACATGGTCCTGGGTGGGGGGAGTGGTCCATCCTGCTCAGCTGTGGGACAAGGGGGCCTGGTGGGAGTTGTAGTGCAGGCCTCCCTATTCCAAACACACCTCCCTGGAAAGATGGCTACCTACCTGTTAGGTGAGGGTGTAGCACACAATGGCTGCCACATGGTTCTGGGTGGGGGAGTGGTCCATCCTGTTCAGCTGTGGGACAAGGGGGCCTGGTGGGAGTTGTAGTGCAGGCCTCCCTATTCCAAACACACCTCCCTGGAAAGATGGCTACCTACCTGTTAGGTGAGGGTTTAGCACACAATGGCTGACACATGGTTCTGGGGGTGGGAAGTGCTCCTCCTTCTGAAAGGTAGGACAGGGGTGGCTGGTGGCAGTTGTGGTGCAGGCCTCCCACCACCAAACAGCCCTCCCTGGGAAGATGGATACCTACCTGTCAGTTTGTTTGTGGTGATACAATGTCTACCACATGCTTCTGGGTGGGAGGGAGTGCTCTATCCTGCTGAGGGATGGGGCAGGGTGTGCCTGGTGGGAGTTGTAGTGCAGGCCTCCCTATTCCAAACACACCTCCCTGGAAAGATGGCTACCTACCTGTAAGGTGAGAGTGTAGCACACAATGGCTGCCACATGGTTCTGGGTGGGGGGAGTGGTCCATCCTGCTCAGCTGTGGGACAAGGGGGCCTGGTGGGAGTTGTAGCACAGGCCTCCCTATTCCAAACACACCTCCCTGGAAAGATGGCTACCTACATGTTAGGTGAGGGTGTGGCACACAATGGCTGACACATGCTTCTGGGGGGGCAGTGCTCCTCCTTCTGAAAGGTGGGACAGGGGTGGCTGGTGGCAGTTGTGGTGCAGGCCTCCCACCCCAAAACAGCCCTCCCTGCGAAGATGGATACCTACCTGTCAGTTTGTTTGTGGTGATACAATGTCTACCACGTGCTTCTGGTTGGGAGGGAGTGCTCCATCCTGCTGAGGGATGGGGCAGGGTGTGCCTGGTGGGAGTTGTAGTGCAGGCCTCCCTATTCCAAACACACCTCCCTGGAAAGATGGCTACCGACCTGTTAGGTAAGGGTGTAGCACACAATGGCTGCCACATGGTTCTGGGTGGGGAGAGTGCTCCTCCTTCTGAGAGGTGGGACATGGGTGGCTGGTGGGAGTTCTAGTGCTGCTTGCCTGGACACATGCAACATAGTTGATGTTGTGTACCTTTGTGATGATTCAGATGGGGTGAATGTTAAATCAGTGAGACCTGTGTTTGGTATTGGGGTGCAGATGAATGTACTTGTGCCTCAGAGATGTAGCTTTGTAGTTGTGCAAGACAGTACATGGCAGTTTCATGGTATACATTAGTTGGTACTTACCAGCCTCCACTCCCCCGGGTATTCCTTCAAGACTCTCTGGATGCAGTATGGCAAGCACCTTCTCCTCCCACGCAGAGAATGGTTTTGGTGGAATGGGAGGGCCTCCAACAGTCGCATCAGCCAGCTCACGGTTCCTGGCCCTCTTCTTCTTGACAACACTCTTCAGGTCATGCCACTGCCTCTGGATTTCCTGCTTGTTGCGGGGCACGTTCCCTATTGCATTGACCTTGTCCACTATCTTTACCCACATGTTTGTTCTTGTGGCTAATGGTGTCTATTGTGGTTCTACTCTAATTATCTCATCTACCATTACTGTCAACTCAGTGTCTGTGAATTTTGGCATTTTCTGTGGTGCCATGGTGTGTGCTGTGCTGATGTTTTGGGGTGCAGTTGTGAGGGTGGTGTGTGTGGTGTGTGTGTGTGTGTTGTGGTGGTGGTGTGATGTGTGCAGGTTTGGCTCTCCTTAGTGCTCTGGTGTTGTTTCCTTCTGTTGAGTCGTTTTGCAAAGGATTGTGGTCAGGGAAGGGGCTGGTTTTATGCTCAGCTATGTGGGTGTGTCAAGATGGTGTAATGCTGTCAGGTGTGCTGTGTGGGTTGTCCTGTGATTTGTGTGTTTGAATTTGCCATGGGGGTGTGTAATTGAGATATTTCAGGTTATTTTGGGGGCAGGGCTAGTTGCCTGTGTGCATTTGGTGGTCTTATTGTGTGTTTCTTTCCTTGGCCGCCATTTTGTTGACTGAGCATCCGCAGCGATGGCTATGCTGAAGGCCTTCCGCCGTATCTCACATTCATTACTGTTAGCGACTGCGGCGGTCAGATACAGTGGACCGTACCGCTGCGACATCGGGGATATCATAATATCATTGGCGGTCACTCCGCGTGCCTGGCGGCGGTTTGGTGTGTTTACGCTGTGAGACCGACCGCCGCGGTTGGATTTTCCACTTCTCCGCCGTCTACGGGCGGTGTTTCGATGCCTCCTACCGCTGCGGTTGGAATATTTTGGCGGTTGATCCTAATAGGGTCGGAGGTGTTTCTGTGGTACCTGCGGACGGTGATTTTCCGCTACCATGGCGGCTGGATTTTTTCCGCCGGTCATCGTAATGACCCTCTAAGTGTAGTGTATAAGTCAGTTGCCTTCCATACAGTGGAGCCGGGGGATCACTGGCAAACATGAAGAGTTACACATCCCTCAGCACGCTGAAGTTAATATTGAACTGAAACAAAGATAAACTTGCCAAGCAAGCACTGAAACACCCTGAATAGATGGCGTTCAAACGAGGAGTAACCGTCATATCGCCTTAATTCATTTGTAAAGAATTCCTTTTAAGAAACTTCCTCACCCTCAATTAAAGCCTAGCAATTTTTTTTTTTTTAAATCGGATTGTTGTAATTTGGTGCAACAGTGCAATCAACCTACTCTACCAAAATACTCCTATGCAGTTACGTATTGATTACAGAGGAATGCGACTGGATTAATTGAATGATACTTGTTTAAACATACTTGTTAGCGGTAAACATAATTTTTGAGCATATCTTCCTTCAAATTATGTTTGCATTTAGACCGATAGAGTTTTTGTTACCCCATCGAAGTATTTTGATATTAACCACTTCAGATTGGTTATCGTAATATTTTCAAACATGATGTAATGTAACAAAGGCAGATTTAAATATCTAAAACTTTTTCATTGTATGAACGTTGTACGGTATATCGCAGCAAGTGTCCCCTCGCAAGACCATTTCTCGCTGTTCATTCACTCTTCTTTAATTTTCCTCACCTCAGTTCTTACAATATGTCTCCTGCTCTCCCACACACAATGCATTTAACAGCCTAACAGAATTCACAAAAGGAAAATATAAAGGGACAGTATTTGTTGCCATATCCTACACACCTCCAATAAGGCGGAAATTCCTAGCTCACCTAGGGCCACATGTACGACCGAAGCAATTTGCAAATTCCTAATTGCGACTTTTTGCAACTTGCAATAGACACATTTAGTGATTTCCAATAGTGTCGCAATTGACCTACCTCATTAATATTCATGAGGTAGGTCGCAATTTGCAACCCATTGTGAATCGCTAAAGACACAGGGAAGGTGGCCTGCTGGGGACAGCAGACCACCATGTCTGTATTTGCTTTTAAATAAAAAAAACCTTTTTTTTTAAATGCAGCCCGTTTTCCTCAAAGAAAAATGAAATGTTTCTGTTTTATTAGGTCTCGCCTAGCGTTGCAGCACATGCGCTGCTCGCTTTGCGAGGCATGCAGTATTCAGTATAGCGTGGAAGCTTTGTGGAAGCTCCGCCCATCTTTTTGATTGGCTAGTGTCGTAAATGCTGCCTTCTGATTGGTTGTAGGCTTGTTAGTCCCTCCTTATGACGGCCATGTCGTCATTCGTGTCCTTCCATGGCTACTGGCCCCTTTACTGGACAGGCTACTTTCTTCCCATGGCCCCCCTCCCGCAGTCCGATGCCTTCTCCCCCTTCGTGCCTTGTCGCCCACATGCATTCCCGTTTGCAATGCAATAGGTCTCGCGTAAATGCAGTAATTTTCCCGGTCAATCGGATTAGGGCCGGCCCTGGAGGCCAGTCCAAACCTTTTCAAATTCACTTATTCTCTCTGCTCCGAAATCATACCTGTCATTTGTTCTTAGGTTTTGAGGGTCCAATAGGTTTTGAGGGTCCAATTGCCACCTTAACCCTTTTTTTTTAATAAGGGAAGTCTTTTGTTGCAAACCTTTAAATGTATAACCCGGTAAATGTGTATGTGTAGGGTTACTTGTGACCTCACTTATTTGTCAAGTGGCGTACATTAAAACTTTGACATCATGGGAAAGAAAATACTGAAAGACAAAACTGCTGGTATTGATTAAAAATAAATATAAACTATTCAGCATAAATAATGCCGTCACAGGAAGTAGCATCATAACCCTATTTAGTCTCTCACTTTAATGGGAACAAGTCTCTATTTCATTCCAATTTGAGATACAGCATTTACCGTACTGTATAGACAAGTAAGCATACAATATGAATGTGAATGTGTGTTCACATATAAACCAAACTTTGTCTCTTGATTCTTGATTTTAGAGTTGTCCAGAGGACGACTTGTAGGGCAGATTTGATGTGGGCAACCCTCTTACCATTGAAGACAAGGTTTTGTTTGGGAGAGCAAATTGGCAGAAAGATGTTGTTAGTACCCCAATCTGGCACATACAGTCCCTTTAAATCCTGTTGTCAGTGATGCCTCAATGTGATATTTAAGTGTGGTCTGCCTACTGGAGGACCATGATTGCTTTGAACCTCAGCAGAATTTCCACTCTATCCCTGATGAGATGGTGTAATTTGTTGGTGTGTCCCTTTGAAGGAAATTGGGACAGGACAGTTATTGAGTCCTTTATTGGGGTCAGTTGATGGCTATTTGTTAGGAATGTTATGATCCATCATTAAATCCCCTCAAAAGAGCACACTTGGATTCAAATTATTAAGATCTATGAGTATTTTAGTATTTTCCTATTGGTTCTTGATGGAGCTAACACTTTTTAGGTCGAGCATAGGCAGCGCATGCGCTGTCTCTTCGAGACATGCTGTATCCACTCTGTGGGCTTACAGTCCGCCCATTGCCTTTTCATTTGTCCCTTCGATTATCCTTCAAAAACGCTTGCTTGCTAGTGGTTAATCCCTCCTTTTTGTGTTTGGTTTCCTCCCACAGAGCACCGCCCAATTACTGGTATCTTCACTCTTCTGTGTTTGTTTTGGTGGAATATTTTTTTCTTTGTTTCCTGATCATGTTTGACCAGCCCTCCCCCGGAGCGCTCCTGTTTTCTCACTCGCTCCAAGAGCGCCGTTAAAGAGGCCTATAAATCTTGTTCTTCTCCAATTACTTTGACTTCAAAGTGAGAGGATTTCATGGTGTGGCTCGCCTGTCCCCCAAACCTCTCCCGCTTCGCGGTGTGAGCAGTCCCCTCAACCTCATCGCTTTTTATTTTAATTATTGTCGCTTGCCACAACCGGCCTCTGACACACCCTCAGCTCTTCCACATTCGCCATAAAGAGACACACGCCGACAAGCACTTCTGTTGCAAAAGCCCTGGACTGCCTCTGTCTGTGAGACGTCATCGTCTGCTCACCACAGCTTCCCTCTACAAGCGTGTAAATTGCAGGGCTGAGGCCGCTTTCCCTCCAGACCAATGATCAGTGTAGGCCATCGTATGCTTCTCTTAACCCCCACACCCTCAGGCTCTCCATCACTCATGTACCATGTGCTTCTGTGCACTCGTTGCTGCACAACGTTGTCTTTCCTGTGTGACTGTCCCTCACCTGTATTGCTGCCTCTGCAGTGACCACATACAAATAAAACCGCCCACTCCCTCAGCACACACATATACACACTCACACTCCACAGCAGAAGACTCACAAAACGCATCACTGTGATAGAAGACCACACAGACACAAACATACAAGCGCACTCACTTGCGCATCACTCTTCTGGGGGTATGCACGCACATATCACTACGGGGGCACACGAACAGCATAGGTACACACACAAATCACTGCATGAGGCACACACTCCTCTGCAGGATGCACCAGCGCCGCTTCTAGAGGGGGCTCAGGGGACAGCACAAGCTTTAGGGGGCAGCCCGTAGTAACAGCTCTGGGGTGTCGGCTATAACTGCGTGGGTGCACTGATATCAGCTCTGTGGGCTATATCACCACAACTGAGAGTGATTGTAAAAAGGTAGGCATTCTGCCACCTACTACAGGGTGCACCGCACTGCTCTCTGTGCTGCTGCACATTGTGTTGCAGTCCATATCATTTGTCTACTATCAGTATGTGCCTCGGTCATTCGGATACCGGGACTCCTAGGCCTTAGCCGTGCAGCTGTCTGTTTGTGCCCTACTGCCTCTGCCTGTAGTTGTGTTGCTCTATGTATGTGCCCTGTTGCTGTTAGTACTTGTCCTGCTCTCTTAATGTGCCATATTGCTGTTGGCATGTACTTTGCTACTATCTGTATTTGTTGTGTTGCTCTGTGTGTGTGCCCTGCAGCAGCCTGTAGGTGCTCTGCTTTTTTCGTTATTTGTTGTGCTACAATCTGTATGTGTCCTGCTGCAGTCTCTATGCGCCCTGCTGTTGTTTAAAAGTGAACTGCTGGTGTCTATATAGTCCCTGGAGCTCTCTTTATGTGCTATGCATGTGTCCTGCTGCTGTCAGTATTTTTTGTGTTGCTCTCTGTGTATGCCCTGCAGCTGTCTGTATGTGCCTTGCTGCTGTCTGTATTTGCTGTGTTGCTCTCTGCGTGTGACGTGCTGATATCTGTATTTGTTGTGTTGCTCTCTTTGTGTGATCTGCTGCTATCTATATTTGTTGCGTTGCACTCTGTGTGTGAGTTGCCTGTATTTGTTGTATTGCTCTCTGTGTGTGTCCTGCTGCTGTCTGCATGTGCCCTGCTGTTGTCTGTATTTGTTATGTTGCTCTCTGTGTGTGCATGACATCTGTCTGTATGTGTCCTGCTGCTGTCTGTATCTGTTGTGGTGCTCTCTGTATGTGCCCTAATGTCTGCATTTGCCTTGCTGCCACATATTTTTGTTATGTTACTCTGTTTGTACCCTGCAGCTGTCTATATGTTTTGTGTGTATGTTCCCTGTTGCTGACTGTATGTGCCCAGCTGACTGTATTTGTTGTGTTTCTGTCTCTGTGAGTCCTGCTGCTACCTTACTTTGTTGTGCTACTGTCTGTATGTGCTCTACTGCTGTCTGTGTGCACCCTGCGGCTGCCTGTATGTGTCTTGCTACTGTCTGTAGTGTCCTGCTGCTAACTGTATTTGTTGTGTTGCTGTCTGTGTGCGTCCCACTGGTATTTATCTCTTTTTGTGGTTATGCTGACAGTATGTGCCTTGATGCTGTCTGTGTGAGCCCAACTGCTGCTTGTATCTGTCCTACTGTTGTCTTAATCTGCATGCTTTGGTCAGCCCTGGTGTTGCTCGTGTCTGCCTCGATGCTGCCTCCATGGGGTCTGACCACTCTCTGCTGTATGTATCTGCCCTACAGCATTCTTACATGGCTTTTCGACAGCCTACCGCCAACTTGAGTCTGGGTTGCATCACTTTTTTTTTTTTGACGCAGCCTGACACAAAATGGATTTCGGGATTTACTAAACCATGCAAAGCTCAATTTGCGGAGCTTATTGGAAAAAAAGTACCTGCTTAATGGGGAACAAAAGTACCACGGTGCCTTGAATTACCTTGCATCGGGGAGGCATTCCATCAGTGGAGCATGGGCGTTCCTTTTTGTCCACCCATGGATTTTGACGCAAACCCAGATTTACTAGAGTCTGTAAACCTGGCTTTGCGCAAAAATGGTGCGCCTACGCGAGGCTAGCGTAGCAAAGGGAAATATCTTTATTTCTCCTTGTTGTCTCTTTGTACATGTGCTGCATTTTGCTGAACACATACAAAGAGGAATAATCATCTAAAATAGTTTTTGTGCAGGAAGGAATCCCTTCCTGCACAAAAACTACTCTGACCACAACGCAGGCACCCTTGCGTCATGGTGCAAGGGTGCCTGCATTGTCGCTATGCTCCCACAAGTGCGCCCGTGCAAGGAGACCGCAGAAGTGTGACATACCTTTTGTAAATATGTCGAAATTCTGCTCTCTCCCTTTCACACAACACAGTGCAGCAAGTTCGGGTTCTTCATGTCGTTTATCGGGATAGGCCATTGTATGCTTCTCTCAAACCCCTCACCCTCCGGCTCCCCGTCACTCTTGTAACATGCGCTTTTGTCCACCCAGCGCTGTTTTATTGTCAAAAACACCAACAATCTACTCTTACTATGCACCCACACTATTGTAAAGCAAAGGAAAAAAAAAACTCTTGCAAAGGCAAGACCTATTGGCTTTGCCAATGCTCGTTTACTATTATGGAGAAAGGGGAATTATTGCATAATGTGCTGGTATGTAATGTTAGAGGCTTTGTGATTTCAAACAATGCAGAATATGTTTCTTTCCCACTGATGAGTCTTCTAAACTGCGTACTCCAAATTGTTATGTGGGGCCGAATGTGCTAGCTGGTATTGACTTTCATCATTTTTTAGGTCGAGCATTCGAGATCTCTTGTATATACTTTAGTATATACTTATTATATACTTATATGTGTATGTACTTTGTGGGCTCTGGAGATCAGCCCTAGGACTTGTCTGCTTCCACTTAGGGACTTTTTTTCTGTTCAACTGCCTCTATTTAACTGTCTTTATAGGAAACGACCAGCAGAGGTCAGTAAAATACCAGAATTGCTTTCTGCTCGTTTTTTTTCTTTTTTCTGGCAACTGCTCTTTATTTAACTTTCTTGATAGAAAACAACCAGCAGAGGTCAGTAAAATACCAAAATCACTTTAGCATTCTCTAGATTCCAGTTCATAGAAATTGTCTTCCACGAGCACCCGTAGACAATAATATTTTTTTCAAATCTTGTATTTTCAGTGATATGACCACCGAAGGCCCTGATTTTTTATTAAAAACAGAGCTTTGGACTATACCATTTCCTGATGGAAGGCAATATTTCTCTCCATGTGTTCCCATACCTGGCGTGTCACGCAGTTTGGTGCTTACTTTCCCTCCATGTTAAAGAACAGTAGATGTTTCAGCACCCAGGCTAATGTGCTGCATAGCTAAATACATATAAGGTCCCAAAGGCGAGACCAATTGCATTGCAAATGTTTGTTTTTAAGAGTAGGCAGTGGTCCGTGGGACCACTGTCTGCTCTTAAAAAATGTTTTCGCTACCATTCACAAAGAAGAAGGGGTCCCCTGGGATCCCCTTCCTGTTTGCAACAGGCTTACCACCTACTTGAAGTAGGCGTTAAACTGTGATTGTTTTGCAACCGCATTCTGGTTGCAAAACAATCGTACACCCCCCTGCGATTCACTATTAAGAAGGGACGCCCTTGTTTAGATTACCGACTCGCAAAATAGGGTTGGTTCATGCCAAAAGACATATTAGCGGTCACTAATGGCCCGATACTCCATTAGCGACCGCTAAAACCTGTAGTACACGTGCCACAATATGTTATTTTTTTCTGTATTCTGCAGACTGATTACCAGTCCGAAGGTGAGATTAGGTTATTTAATTATTTAGAAGCAATTTACCTCAAAGAGGTTACAGATTACATTGAGACCCTTGCGGCTACAAATGAGCCAGTGCAGAGAAATTGCATACACTCAATTGGATTTCTATATTTCACTGCTTGAAGGGCCTTCATGGCAGCCCTCTTGCTAACCCAAATGATCAAACCTTGGGATCCTACATTTGCAGTTTGGTGTTGGGTGCTCTACCTGCTAAGCCTGGATCAGGGTGTTTACGGTTTGACTGGAGCTGCATGTGGCCTTCAGTTCCTGAGTTTCTGGGCAGCGTTCTAGTGACATGTCCTTTCAAAACAAGAGTTGGTTGCCTTGAGACCAATACAATCAGGAACCCCTGCATTGGTCTCTGTTTCATATTGAGCTACATTGTCTATCAGCAGGTTGTGTTTTTGGCAGTCCATAATCCATCTATATATAGAGCATACAAAGTGTTGAAAGAGCATAATTATAATATTAAATATTCTGAGTCATCTGCTTCTCAGCACACTCAGGAGGTTTAGTTCAGCATTCCACTCCTTCCTTGGTGGCTAGGAGTTGATCCAACAGGCAGTTGCTGTAGCACTGGAGGACAGCAACCAACCTCCTTCTAAGGTGTCTATGTGGGATGAGCCTAATGGTGATAAGTGTGAGGTGGATAAAATTATTGGGCTTTTTGAGCAGAGTACAGACTTGGCAGAGGTACTCCAACACTGAAGACCTTTTAATTTCTATAGCCTATTTAGGAGGAAGGTGATGATTTCTATAGGAGGAAGTTGATGATGTCTTCTTTCACTACAAAAGAAGTGAGCCAGAGTATCTCTCTCTCCATGGGACAGTTCCTAACATGCTAACAAGGTAAGGGAGTGGAAAGAGCTAGACCACCTGGTATTTCCAAGATTTCCATTGAAGAGTCCTCCCATTAAAAACTTTGTTGAAGAGTTTCCTTCCATGGTGAAGATAGAGTCACAAAGGGCAGGACCATCCTCTCAGGGAACCATCATCTCCAACAAGGCAGATGCAGTGGACAAGAAGGCTAAGGTAGCCATAAAGAGAGTGCATTTGTAAGGACTAGCACTAATATGTGAAATTGCTGACGGCGTTTCAGTCTCTGGATGAGCAGATGCATCAAGAACAAGATTGTGCAGCCACATTATTGTTGATGGTGCAACAGGTCAGTTTCTTATCTGATATATCTTTTGATAGTCTGTGTGCTAGTGTAGCTAATTCAGCTATAAGAATCTAGGTGAGGTCATTGAAGAGAGACAGTGCCAGAAATCCCTCCATATGCACCTCTCATTTACTAATAAAAAGCTGTTCGGGGCACAACAAGAAGTACTGGTTAGGAGGTTTTTGGAGGACAGAAGATGAATGGCTCCAATTAATGTGTTTTCAAAGGTCATGATACTCTTTGGCCTCCCTCTATCTTCAAGGACCATTAGTCTGTCATTTTGGGGCAGGAGTCAAGGCCCAGTGGCATCAACCCCTATCTGTATAGATTTGCAACTTTGGTGGGAAGGCCAACAGTGTACTTTCAGGATATGTGACTGTGAGAAAGAGCCTGCCAGCGTAGACCTTTTAATTGCCACTTACTCTCCGGGAACTGGCTCGTTGACCTCACAGACTTGGGTCGAGAAAGCGTCCAGAGAACGGAGGAGGAACAAAAGGGTTAAAATAATTCCGCCCTCTTCCACACAGGAGGAAAGAGGAGTCTGCCTGGGGGAAGCACCAATCAGGGAGCCAGCAAGGAGAAGAAGAAGGCCTGTTCGCGGAACAGGAAGTGGGAGAGTTAGAGGTCGAGGGGCGGAGCCAGAGAACACCAGAGAATGCCGAGGACGAAGCAGGAAGTGAACCACCAGTGGAAGAAGGAGGCAGGGAGGAGAGCGGACCAGGAGGCGCAGAGTTGCCTGAAGAGTGGAGCGAGGACTGGTGGGCACACCTCCTCAGGAGACGCGCATCGACTGCAGCAACTCAGGAGAGTTGCAGCTAGGGCTGTGAGTCAGTGGGAACATTTTTTTTGTAATGTTATCGATTGCCCATATTTTATCCCAACGGGGCGAGATTGATTTTTTTTTCTCTTTCGCTTTTTTTGTTTTGTTCGGGAGTGGGTGACAAGGGAAATCAAAAAGAGGAGGGTGGGAGGAAATGGCATTATAGAGGTTGGACAGGCTTTCTTCCCTCTCCCTAAACTAAAAGAAAAGAGATGGAGAGAAAAGAAAGAGAAAAGTGATCACGCAAGCGAAAAGAAGAAGAAAAGTAATTACACAAAGAAAAGTACGAGTAAATGCTGGCACTGGGAGAGCATAGAGAACAGAACAGGGGAACTTAAGATAAGCACGGAAGAGAGAGGGAAAGACAAGCAAGTCAATAGATAGTCCGACAATAGACCCTAGACAGCTTCTCACAAAATACCTGAAAATCCTCAGTGAAACCCACAGAAGACCTAAGAGGGAAAAGTGGGAAAGAGGCCCAAAGAAGGGGCCCCAAGAACCAGCTCCATTGTTTTAATATTTCTGTTTCAGTAGATGTGTTTTTTGTTGTCGTTGTTGTTGTTTTGCTCTCTTCTCTTCTTCTCTTTGGCAGGTCCCTACATTCTTCTGTCAGTATGAATGGATGAAAGTAAAGGGCTACTGGAATCTACCTTCCCACCCTTCTGACCCTACACTACCCTCACTTACCTTAAGAAGAAGTGTTTAACCTTCACACTCAAACACCTTTTGGGTGTGGTGCAAGGTATTTAAATAATCAAGAACAACTTCAGGATACTCACCGTCCTTCTATTTGTTTCTCTCGAGCATCCTGGGGAGTAGTTCTCCCCCCTTATCCGACACCGGGAAAAAGAAAAGAAGAGAGAGACTAAGCCAAGGCCTGTTGGACTCCCAGAGACAGCAAGAAAAAGAGACATACAACACCCCGTCTACATTACCTATATTATTAAGACCAATAAATAAAAGTAACCATTGCAAAACACATTAAGCCTCCTAGCTTCTATTTCCACCCATCCCTCCCAAAGTTGGTGTCAAAAGTGGGTTCTGGGGAAATGGAGGCTATTATGCACAAGATGGCGGAAAGACAAGAAAAATTGGGCTACCTGATGGAAAAATTCCTAGCAGTAGCAGAAGAAGACCGAGGAAAAATGCAGAAAACCCTTACTGAGCAAAGCCAGGTTCCACGGACTGTGATCAATTAATTAGCTGAGGCCCTAAGCCAACAGAGAAGCCATAATCCACCTCCCTTGGTAGTTATGCAAAAGTACGTTAGTGGGGAGGATCCAACTATTGTTGTCCAATTTTGAAAGAATGGCAAGGGCAGCTGCATGGCCAGCAGACAGATGGGGACAATATCTTGGCCCTCTCCTCTCGGGAGAACTTCAAGCTACGTATCAAACGGCAAATCCTTTAGGGGAGACCCCCTACAAAGAAGTAAAAAGGTGCATTTTAGAAAGGATGGGAGTAGATGAAGAGACCTTACGACAGATTCGAGAAGGATCCCACGAAACACAGAGGGCTTTGTCTTATAGAGTACGAGACATGGCAGATCGTTGGTTTAAACCCACCTCCTTTACCATGGAGGAAATTATGGAAAAGATCTATTTAGAACAGTTTCTCTCCTCACTCCATCCTCCCATACAAAAGTGGGTCCGACAACACATCCAGCTCACCCTGGAAAGGGCTGTTGAAATCGCCAATGAGTTGTCAGGCCCAAGAGACACAAAAGGGTCGAGAAGAGATGCCATGGAGACATCCAACAGGAGGAACCATGCCCAAACATCAAAGAAACCCCACCCCGACGAGACCGGAAGCGGTAACCATCTTACCCGGACCACTACCGACATCAACAAGAGCACCTCCAGCTCCAGGACCACTACTGACATCAACAAGAATACCTCCAGCTCCAGGACCTCAGTGTTTTCACTCTGGGGCTTTTGGACATATCGCTAGGGTATGCCCCCAGAAGGAGGAACCTATGGAGTTGGGATTAACAAAATCCTACTACTGTGTCTCAAAAGGACATAAAACCCTTCCATATCATAAACAAGTGTCAATTAATGGGGAACCCCGCAAGGCGTTGATTGACACAGGATGTCTCCAAAGTGTTATACAACTACAGGGAATCCCAGGAGGAGTAAAGACCACCACAGGGGTTGTAAGTGTACAACGTGTACACAGAGACCAGAAACAACATCCGACTACAGAGGTGCAAGTACAGCACGAGCCTTCAGTGGATCCAATACCCCTAAAAATGGGACTAATCCTGAAATTACTTGAGACTTTAGTTTTAGGTAACGATTATCCCTATATGGAGAAGCTACTCAAAGAACAGTGGACTGCGGGAGATGAGTGGAGAAAGAAGGCCCCATTCTCCGACTTATCTGACCAAGAATGGCCACCAGGAAGTCTCAAGAAGAGTAAAAACCAGAAGAAAAGAGAAAAAGAAATTGGACCCAGGTGGTTCTCGCCCAAATAAAAACATCAAACTTATGGGAACACAACCATGGTTTTCGTGCAGCTCAAAGGGAGGACCCTACCCTTCAAGAAGCATGGACAAGAGCGACTCCCGAAGAAGATACTCACCGAGTAGGTCCCCAGTTCCTTATAAAGAAGGGGTTGTTGTATCAAAAAGGGGGAAGGATCTCTCCCTACAGTTGTTAGTACCTCAACCACATAGGAAAAGATATTATTCCTCACGCACAGTCATTTGCTGGGAGGCCATTTTGGAGAAGAAAAGACAGAAAGGGCAATAATAGAACAGTTCAATTGGCCCAGGATCTACCATCAGATCCGTAAATACTGCAGAGAATGTCCCATATACCAAAAAACAGTAGAAGTCTCCCCCTTAAGGTCCCCTTAAAGCCCCGGCCAATAATAGAAGAGCCATTCTCCAGGGTGGGAATGGACATAATCGGTCCCCTCCTTCCATCACGTAAGGGGCAAAGTTATGTAGATTATGCAACACGGTTTCGAAGCAATTGCGCTGACATCCCAATGCCAATCAGATAGCCAAGGCTATGATCGATATCTTCTCCTGGGTTGGGTTCCCCAAAGAGATCATAACAGACCACGGCACCCCTTTTGTTTCTACCTTGATTAAACGCGTCTGTCAACAGTTAGACATAACACAGTTGAGTACTGCTGCCTATCAACCCCAAACAGATGGGTTAGTAGAGAGATATAGTGCTACTCGAAAGATAACCCTTGAAAAATTATTGAATCTAGTATCCCGAAACTGGGAGGGCATGTTACCCCTGGCCCTTTTTGCCACTCTATGTAAACAACACAAAAGTAGAGAGTACTCCCCTTTGAGCTTTTATATGGTAGATGACTGCGTACCCTATTGGATATGGTTAAAGAAGAATGGGAGGAGGAACTTAACGATGCCAAACCCCTCCCTGAATATGTATACAACCTAAAAACTTGCCTGCATCAAATTTGGGGTATTGTTAAGACCCATTTATAGCAGCCCAAGCAGTACGAAAGAGACAATATGATAAGAAAACGAAAGAACGAACCGTAGCTGTAGGTGACTTAGTTTTATTAATGATACCCTCTTCTGACCATAAGCTACTAGGTCAGTGGCAAGGTCCCTTCAAAATCCTAGAAAAAGTAACCCGGTAACCTATTGCTTGGAATTAGATCCAAATAACAAAAAGAATACCCAAGTGTACCATATTAATCTGTTAAAAAAATGGGAAGGATCTAGACCAGTCCTACTTGGATGGATGAAACCCCATGAACCTTTGTATCAAGAGTGCCTTGATACTGATTTGCCTGAGCACCTCCATCAAGAATTGGAAGACTGTTTATCCCCCATACAGGAGGCATTTTCTGTAACCCCAGGAAAACATCGTTGCTCAACCATGCCATACACACCATCCCAGGGAAGGTAGTACGCCTACGCCCATATCGCATCCCGGAATCAATACGGAAAGCTGTCGAAAATGAGATGCACTAGATATTGGAAATGGGGATAAATTGAACCCTCTAGCAGTGAATGGTGCTCGCCTATTGTCATAGTACCAAACCCGGATGGATCTATTTGGTTTTGTATTGATTTTAGAGAGGTGAACAAGATTTCACAATTTGATGCATATCCAATACCCCGGGTAGACAAAATGATCGAAAGATTGGGAAAAGCTCAGTATATCAGTATGCTAGACCTATGCAAAGGATATTGGCAAGTGCCCTTACGTGAACAAGATAAGGAGAAGACCGCCTTCTCTTCCCCAAGTGGACTCTTCCAATTCCGCATGCTACCATTTGGGTTACATGGAGCCCCTGCTACCTTCCAGAGACTTATGAATCTAATCCTCACACCCTATGCTGAGTTTTCTGCTGCTTATATAGACGAAATTGTTATATATAGCCATTCCTGGGTACAGCACCTAACCCACCTTAAAAAGTAATACAAGCATTACAAAAGGGTGTCTAACCATCAATCCTGCTAAAAGCCGTCTTGCCGCTCGCTCTGTATAATACCTCGGATATCTATTAGGTGAGGGATATATCAAACCGCAAGAGGAAAAAGTAGCGGCCATCTCTAGCCTACCTTTCACCCAGACAAATAAAGATCTACGAGCCTTCTTGGGTATTCTGGGCTATTACCGACGGTTCATACCCTTCTTTTCCCAAATGGCCACCCCACTAACAGATCTCTTGAGAAAAGAAAGAAAAACCGAAAAATAACTCGAATATCCTTCCGTGAAAGTAGTGCAGGCCTTCCATGAGCTAAAATAGTCCCTGACGACAAAACCGATACTCCTTAGTCCAGATTTCACCAAGCCATTTATATTACAAACCAAAGCATCTGAAAATGGACTAGGGGCTGTCCTTTCCCAAAAAGATACCCAAAACCACGAAAAACCCATAATCTATATCAGCCGAAAGCTGTTTCCCGAGAGAAGAAATACGCTGTGATAGAAAAAGAGGCTTTAGCCATAAAATGGGCAATCGACTACCTAAGATACTACCTCGAAGGCAGGGAACTTATCTTATATACTGACCACGCCCCATTAGAGTGGCTAGCTCGAAACAAGGGACATAATGATAGAATATTATGCTGGTTTCTGGCCATACAGCCCTTTCTGTTCATATTGCAGTGCAGGAAGGGGAAAGAACAGACCAATGCTGACTATCACACCTGATACCCTATAGGACCGTTTCTTGCTAGCAAGAAAGTTAGGGGAGGGGGATGTGAGAAAGAGCCTGCCGTAGACCGTTTAACCACCACTTACTCCCGGGAACTGGCGTGTTAACCTCACAGACATGGGTCGAGAAAGCGTCCCGAGAACGGAGGAGGAACAAAAGGGTTAAAATAATTCCACCCTCTTCCACACAGAAGGAAGGAGGAGTCTGCCGGGGGAAGCATCAATCAGGGAGCCAGCGAGGAGAAGAAGAAGGCCTGTTCGCGGAACAGGAAGTGGGGGAGTTAGAGGGGTGGAGCCAGAGTACACCGGAGAATTCCGAGGACGAAAACGGGAAGCGAACCACCGGCGGAAGAATGAGGAACGGAGGAGAGCGGACCAGGAGATGAAGAGTCGCCTGAAGAGTGGAATGAGGACTGGTGGGCACCCACCCTCAGGAGACACGCATCGACCGCCGCAACTCAGGAGAGTTGCGGCTAGGGCGGTGAGTCAGCGGGAACTTTTTTTTTGTAATTTTATTAATTGCTCATATTTTATCCCAACGGGGCGAGATTGATTTTTTTTCTCTTTCCTTTTTTTTTTGTTTTGTTCGGGAGTGGGTGACAAGGGAAATTACGAGAGGGGGGTGGGAGGAAACAGCACTATAGAGGTTGGACAGACCTTCTTCCCTCTCCCTAAACTAAAAGAAAGAGATGGAGAGAAAAGAAAGAGAAAAGTGATCATGCAAGAGAAAAGAAGAAGAAAAGTAATTACACAAAGAAAAGTACGTGTAAATGCTGGCACTGGGAGAGCATGGAGAACAGACCAGGGAAACTTAAGATAAGCATGGAAGAGAGAGGGAAAGACAGGCAAGTCAGTAGATAGTCCGACAATAGACCCTAGACAGCTTTTCACAAAATGCCTGAAAATCGTCAGTGAAACCCACGGAAGACCTAGAAGGGAAAAGTGAGAAAGAGGCTCAAAGACGGGCCCCAAAAACCAGCTCCATTGTTTTAATATTTCTGTTTCAGTAGATGTGTTTTTTGTTGTTGTTGTTGTTTTGCTCTCTTCTCGTCTTCTCCCTTTTGGCATGTCCCTAAATTCTTCTGTCAGTATGAATGGATGGAAGTAAAGGGCTACTGGAATCTACCTTGCAATCCTTCTGTCCCTACACCACCCTCACTTACCTTAAGAAGAAGTGTTTAACCTTTCCACTCAAACACCTTTTGGGTGTGGTGCAAGGTATTTAAATAATCAAGTACAACTTCAGGATACTCACTGTCCTATTTTTTTCTCTCGAGCATCTTGGGGAGGGGTTACCCCCCCTTATCCGACACCTGGAAAAAGAAAAGAAGAGAGAGACTAAGCCAAGGCCTGTTGGACTCCCAGATTAAGCCTCCTGGCTTCTATTTCCTCCCATCCCTCCCACAGTGACATATGCCAGTGTCTAATGCATGGTTTATCAATATCATTGATGAGGATTACAAAATTAAGTTTTTGGAAACTCACCAGGATCTATTTTCAATGATTCCTTTCCCTCCCTGTGTGCTTCATCTCAACAACCTAATCAAGTGATTGCTTGACATGATGGGCAAAGCTTCTATTATTCCAACAGCGAAATAGAGTGGTATAGAATATTTAAGGGAATTTGTTATTGCTAAGGATTACATTCAAACTGATAACTTTGCAGGCCATCCTCCTGTTCTGTGTACAGGAGATTTTTCTATCTCCCATGCACTTCTGAATGCCTAGCTGCATGCCCCAATACATAAAGACTCTCAGAGATTTATCTGTCTTGTGTATTTCACTGGAATTTGGCATTTCCATTTCCTGGTCCTCCCCTTTGGCTTAGCCTCTGCACCAAGGGTTTTCTTAATCCTCGTTGCGCCTTTGGCATACACTCTGCATGAATAGAGCATTCAGGTTTTCTCAAACTTTAATGATTGGTTGGTAACTCCTCTTTTTCTAAGACCCTAACTGATTTCAGATGTGTCTGCTAGCTCAGAGGCCACTAGAAACTCCTTGAGAACAAGAAGGGAGTAGTTTCTGGCAACCGAAAAACATGACAACTTTGTTTCCCTTTAGAAGCGGAACATGTCTCAGAATCGTGGAAACAATAGACAACAGTTTCACTCATTCAATCGTGCATGCTTAGTTTCTGCAGAGCTACACAGAAAGGAAAGACGGGCGTTTCAATAAAAGGGGTTTTATTGAACAGTCTTGTTTCTCGTGTAAGAGATATGTGCTATTATGATCACAAGACAGTATGCAAGATAAATAATGTACAGCGTAAGCAGTAGAAATAAATAATACTGCGCTAGCATTATCTTTTTAGCATATATTCACTTACATAAATAACATGAGCTAAGAATGCGGGTACTCATACGATGTGTCTCTACGCTAGTTCTACCCCAGTGTACCTAACCTAGTCTAGGTGTAGGGAAGAGTAGAAATAGGTGGAGTATTCTCTAGTATGGTAGACTAAGAGTATGTTAAGTCTAGTATGCCAAGAGTCCCTCTAGGATCTAGTCAGCTCCATACCTTGAGAATGAGAGAGGTGGGAATCTCCTGCCAGATCTTGGAACTCTAACACCCCGCGAAGGGAGTCAGAACACTGGAAGCTGGATTCGTCTGCTTGCAGGAATGACAGCGTCTTTCTCAGTGCGTCAGTCCGGGATACGGGCTCCTCTGAAGTCGAGGTCTCCTCTAACTTGCTTGGGCAAGGGAAGGTATATTTATACCTGGTAGGTGTCGAGGAATGTTAGCATTGACGTGAAGTCGGACAGAGGAAGACGTCAGGAATGAACCCTTAAGGTATAACGGTTCATACATAATAGATGAGTTCTTGGAGAAATCAATAGTCCTGTGCTAGGGGAAATCCTGAAGCTTAAGGGTCTGGTTTCTAAGAATCGTTGTGACGTTAGGGTGGACGGATGTCGGTGACCATGCCTGTATTTGGAGTGCACGGTTAATGCCTAAATAAGGACAGGGATTTCTATGCCTATATAAGGGCATGGCGAATTGTGCCTATATAAGGACATGATTCAGGAAAGCCTATATACGGACCCCTAAAGCGGAATACAACATTTCTTCTCAACCATTGTCTTCCATTTCAGAAGACTATGAGGCCATGCCATCCTTGACTCTCAGATCAGCCACTATCACAGATAGTGGCTGCAGAGAGATAATTTGAAAAGAAGAGTGCTGTTGTCTTAATCCTTACAACCGATGCTAGCATGTTGGGACAATGGAGGGTTTAATAAAACACGGGTCTATGGTCCCCAGATATGTCCAGCAACTCTTTCAACCTGGTTGAGTTCTGAATGAATCTCAGAGCCTTTCTATATTTCTCTCCCAGAATTAGAGGCATGGGCTTGTGCATACAACCAAGAAGCCCTGATTTATGTAAATCACCAGGGATTTCACAGGTCTCAAGCCTAGCAGCCATATCTAGGGAGATTGGAAGATGAGTGGAGGATAATCTATCTCTCAGAACAATTTGCTTCTGGGGAGGGGTATTCACATGCAGATCATTTGAGGTGGATTATTTCCTAATCAATTTCACTGCATCTTACCCTGGTTCTTTTTCTGTAGACAGTAATCAAGCACATACAACTATGTATGACCTTCTAGTTGCAGAAGGGAATGTGATTCTTCTGGATTTCTGCTTCCTGCCCCTTTGTCCCCAAATCCAGGGGAATAGATGTCCTGTCCCTGCCTTAGCTCAGGGGCCAGTATTTGGCCAAAATATTGAGTTGCAGATATTGGGAGACAGAAATATCAGAAAAAATATTGTTATACAACAATATTGTGATGCCAAAATCTCATTGACAAGAATATCATTTTTTCCAGGTAAGTAATATCGTTGATAGAAATATTGTTGTTGTTAATATCGTTTTCAATAATATAGTTGGAAAAAAATGTTTTAATTCTCTTAATGTGTTTTAGTTCATATGTTAATTGTGTTATTATTGCTTGTATAACTTCTAATAATATTTTTAAATATAGTTTGTAATTTTTAATGTATTGCTAATTGTAATTTGTAGTGTTGTAGCGGGTTGCTAGATTTGTGGGGGTATAGAGTGGGAAGTTAATTAAGTAATAATAAATTACCAATTGATTATTGATTTATTTGGAATAATTGAATTGATTATTTATTATTTAAATTGTGCAAAAGTTATATTTTTCCATTGTATTTTAGGTACAGGCTGCCTGGGTGGGAAGGTAATGAAGTAATAATTAACTAACAATTATGTCTTCATTCATAATTAAATATTTAATTTGGTATTAATTATGTTAAAACAGCCACCAAGAGCAACTTCCACAACAGGATGAATGCAGTCGCCACCTGGATGAAGGACAACTTCCTCAAGCTCAACTCAGACAAGACTGAAGTCCTCATCCTGGACTCTACTCCCTCTGCCTGGGATGACACCTGGTGGCCCGCAGCACTCAGGACCCCTCCACACCCACAGACCACGCACGAAACCTCTGCATCAACCTGGACGGCTCGCTCTCAATGAACCATCAAATCGACTACAGTCTTGTCCTCTTGCTTCCACACACTTCTCTTGCTTCGGAAGATCTTCATGAGGATCCCCATGAGTCCAGGAAAACGGTCACCCATGCACTCATCAGCAGCAGACTTGACTAAGCAAAGCACTCTATGCCAGCACCACCCAAAAACTCCTTAAGAAATTGCAGAACATCTAGAACGCCTCTGCCAGACTCATCCTGAACATCCCCCACCACAGCCCCATCAACAGTCACCTGAGAGACCTTCACTGGCTACCTATCAACAAAATAATTATCTTCAAGCTCCTCACGCATGGGAAACAGCGTTTACAACGCGTTCATATTACAATGCGGTTGTTACAACGACTGCGTTGTTACAACGCGATGCCTTTACATCGCAAGTCATTAGATCGACTTGCTGTAGGGGGTGCTCTAACCTAAGGAATAGTTTAATTTACTATTCCAACATCTTCCCTAATGTTGCGCAGGCTGGAGTTGGAATAGTAAATTATACTATTCCTAAGTCCAGCACGCCCCCTACAGCAAGTCGATCTAATGACTTGCGATGTAAAGGTATCGCCTTCTAACAACGCGGTTGTGGTAACGACCGCATTGTAATAGAACGCAATGTAATAGCATGCGATGTAACATGCTATATTCCTCATGAATGCCTACACAGCCCTCCACAATGCTGGACCTGCATACCTCAACCACTCCTTCTCCTTCTACACTCCCACCAGACATCTCCACTCCGCCCAACTGGCCCTGGCCACCATTCCACGAATCCGCAAGACCGCGGCTGGAGGAAGTTCCTTCTCCTAATTCAATGCGAAGTTCTGGAACTCCCTGCCTCCATGTCTCAGGCAATCACCGTCACTGTCTCAATTCAGGGAGGACCTCAAGACCTAGCTCTTCAACTGAACTGCAGATCCACCCCCATTCAGTGCCTTGAGACCCTTACGGGGAGTGGTCGTGCTTATCAAGAAACCTGATTGATTGAGTGAATTATGTAAATTGTGGAATAATGATATATTTTAGATATATTTTAGGTGTGGGCTGTTGGGTTTGTTGTGTACGGTGGGAAGTTAATTAAGTAACAATTAATTTTTAATTTATTATTAATTATTTAATTGATTATAAATTATATAAATTGTGTAATATGCTTATATTTTAGTTATATTTTAGGTGTGAGCTGTTGGATTTGTACGGATATAAAGTGGGAAGTTAAGTAATAATGAAGGAACAGCTATTTATGTATTATTAATTAGTTGATAATTAATTATTTAAATAATAGATATTGATTTATTTTAGTTATATTTTAGTTGCTGGTTGCTAGGTTTGTAGGGATGGGACATTAACTAAGTAATAATGAATAAAAAAAATATTAATTTGTAATGAAATAGTTAATTGATCATCAATTATGTAAATTGAGTTATACTTATTTATTTTAGTTATATTTTAAGTGTGTGCTGCTAGGTTTGTTGAGGTATATTGTGTGAAGTTAATTAAGTAAAAATAAATAACATATTTTAATTGTTATTTAATTATTACATTGTTTAATAATCATATAAAATGTTTAAATGTTTTTTTACTTTATGTTTTTTTGGGTTAATTAATAATGTTCATATTAAGATTTTTATATTTGTTCTCAATTAATAGGGTTATCAAATATTAATGTGCTTGAAGTGAAGAACTTTCCCTACTGTTGTTTAGACTGGAGTGGGAATAGTAAATGTACCCTCCAAAGTCCAACGCTTTCCCTACAGTTGCATAGACTGGAGTGGGAACAGTAAATCTTATCCCACCGAAGTCCAACACTTTCCTTACAGTTGCATAGACTGCAGTGGGAATAGTAAACTTAACCCATCCGAAGTCCAGTGCTTCACTACTGTTGCACAGACTGGAGTGAAAATAATAAATGTAATCCCTCCGAAGTTTAACGCTTCCCCAACTGTTGCACAGACTGTATTGGGAATAGTGAATCTTACCACTCCGAAGTCCAACACTTTCCCTTCTGTTGCACAGACTGGAGTGAGAATAGTATATCTTACCCCCCGAAGTTCAATGCTTTCCCTACTGTTGCACAGACTGGAGTGGGAATAGTAAATTTAACCCAAGAAATTGGACCCAGGTGGTTCTCGCCCAAATAAAAACATCAAACTTATGGGAACACAACCATGGTTTTCGTGCAGCTCAAAGGGAGGACCCTACCCTTCAAGAAGCATGGACAAGAGCGACTCCCGAAGAAGATACTCACCGAGTAGGTCCCCAGTTCCTTATAAAGAAGGGGTTGTTGTATCAAAAAGGGGGGAAGGATCTCTCCCTACAGTTGTTAGTACCTCAACCACATAGGGAAAAGATATTATTCCTCACGCACAGTCATTTGCTGGGAGGCCATTTTGGAGAAGAAAAGACAGAAAGGGCAATAATAGAACAGTTCAATTGGCCCAGGATCTACCATCAGATCCGTAAATACTGCAGAGAATGTCCCATATACCAAAAAAACAGTAGAAGTCTCCCCCTTAAGGTCCCCTTAAAGCCCCGGCCAATAATAGAAGAGCCATTCTCCAGGGTGGGAATGGACATAATCGGTCCCCTCCTTCCATCACGTAAGGGGCAAAGTTATGTAGATTATGCAACACGGTTTCGAAGCAATTGCGCTGACATCCCAATGCCAATCAGATAGCCAAGGCTATGATCGATATCTTCTCCTGGGTTGGGTTCCCAAAGAGATCATAACAGACCACGGCACCCCTTTTGTTTCTACCTTGATTAAACGCGTCTGTCAACAGTTAGACATAACACAGTTGAGTACTGCTGCCTATCAACCCCAAACAGATGGGTTAGTAGAGAGATATAGTGCTACTCGAAAGATAACCCTTGAAAAATTATTGAATCTAGTATCCCGAAACTGGGAGGGCATGTTACCCCTGGCCCTTTTTGCCACTCTATGTAAACAACACAAAAGTAGAGAGTACTCCCCCTTTGAGCTTTTATATGGTAGATGACTGCGTACCCTATTGGATATGGTTAAAGAAGAATGGGAGGAGGAACTTAACGATGCCAAACCCCTCCCTGAATATGTATACAACCTAAAAACTTGCCTGCATCAAATTTGGGGTATTGTTAAGACCCATTTATAGCAGCCCAAGCAGTACGAAAGAGACAATATGATAAGAAAACGAAAGAACGAACCGTAGCTGTAGGTGACTTAGTTTTATTAATGATACCCTCTTCTGACCATAAGCTACTAGGTCAGTGGCAAGGTCCCTTCAAAATCCTAGAAAAAGTAACCCCGGTAACCTATTGCTTGGAATTAGATCCAAATAACAAAAAGAATACCCAAGTGTACCATATTAATCTGTTAAAAAAATGGGAAGGATCTAGACCAGTCCTACTTGGATGGATGAAACCCCATGAACCTTTGTATCAAGAGTGCCTTGATACTGATTTGCCTGAGCACCTCCATCAAGAATTGGAAGACTGTTTATCCCCCATACAGGAGGCATTTTCAGTAACCCCAGGAAAACATCGTTGCTCAACCATGCCATACACACCATCCCAGGGAAGGTAGTACGCCTACGCCCATATCGCATCCCGGAATCAATACGGAAAGCTGTCGAAAATGAGATGCACTAGATATTGGAAATGGGGATAAATTGAACCCTCTAGCAGTGAATGGTGCTCGCCTATTGTCATAGTACCAAACCCGGATGGATCTATTTGGTTTTGTATTGATTTTAGAGAGGTGAACAAGATTTCACAATTTGATGCATATCCAATACCCCGGGTAGACAAAATGATCGAAAGATTGGGAAAAGCTCAGTATATCAGTATGCTAGACCTATGCAAAGGATATTGGCAAGTGCCCTTACGTGAACAAGATAAGGAGAAGACCGCCTTCTCTTCCCCAAGTGGACTCTTCCAATTCCGCATGCTACCATTTGGGTTACATGGAGCCCCTGCTACCTTCCAGAGACTTATGAATCTAATCCTCACACCCTATGCTGAGTTTTCTGCTGCTTATATAGACGAAATTGTTATATATAGCCATTCCTGGGTACAGCACCTAACCCACCTTAAAAAGTAATACAAGCATTACAAAAAGGGTGTCTAACCATCAATCCTGCTAAAAGCCGTCTTGCCGCTCGCTCTGTATAATACCTCGGATATCTATTAGGTGAGGGATATATCAAACCGCAAGAGGAAAAAGTAGCGGCCATCTCTAGCCTACCTTTCACCCAGACAAATAAAGATCTACGAGCCTTCTTGGGTATTCTGGGCTATTACCGACGGTTCATACCCTTCTTTTCCCAAATGGCCACCCCACTAACAGATCTCTTGAGAAAAGAAAGAAAAACCGAAAAATAACTCGAATATCCTTCCGTGAAAGTAGTGCAGGCCTTCCATGAGCTAAAATAGTCCCTGACGACAAAACCGATACTCCTTAGTCCAGATTTCACCAAGCCATTTATATTACAAACCAAAGCATCTGAAAATGGACTAGGGGCTGTCCTTTCCCAAAAGATACCCAAAACCACGAAAAACCCATAATCTATATCAGCCGAAAGCTGTTTCCCCGAGAGAAGAAATACGCTGTGATAGAAAAAGAGGCTTTAGCCATAAAATGGGCAATCGACTACCTAAGATACTACCTCGAAGGCAGGGAACTTATCTTATATACTGACCACGCCCCATTAGAGTGGCTAGCTCGAAACAAGGGACATAATGATAGAATATTATGCTGGTTTCTGGCCATACAGCCCTTTCTGTTCATATTGCAGTGCAGGAAGGGAAAGAACAGACCAATGCTGACTATCACACCTGATACCCTATAGGACCGTTTCTTGCTAGCAAGAAAGTTAGGGGAGGGGGATGTGAGAAAGAGCCTGCCGTAGACCGTTTAACCACCACTTACTCCCGGGAACTGGCGTGTTAACCTCACAGACATGGGTCGAGAAAGCGTCCCGAGAACGGAGGAGGAACAAAAGGGTTAAAATAATTCCACCCTCTTCCACACAGAAGGAAGGAGGAGTCTGCCGGGGGAAGCATCAATCAGGGAGCCAGCGAGGAGAAGAAGAAGGCCTGTTCGCGGAACAGGAAGTGGGGGAGTTAGAGGGGTGGAGCCAGAGTACACCGGAGAATTCCGAGGACGAAAACGGGAAGCGAACCACCGGCGGAAGAATGAGGAACGGAGGAGAGCGGACCAGGAGATGAAGAGTCGCCTGAAGAGTGGAATGAGGACTGGTGGGCACCCACCCTCAGGAGACACGCATCGACCGCCGCAACTCAGGAGAGTTGCGGCTAGGGCGGTGAGTCAGCGGGAACTTTTTTTTTGTAATTTTATTAATTGCTCATATTTTATCCCAACGGGGCGAGATTGATTTTTTTTTCTCTTTCCTTTTTTTTTTGTTTTGTTCGGGAGTGGGTGACAAGGGAAATTACGAGAGGGGGGTGGGAGGAAACAGCACTATAGAGGTTGGACAGACCTTCTTCCCTCTCCCTAAACTAAAAGAAAGAGATGGAGAGAAAAGAAAGAGAAAAGTGATCATGCAAGAGAAAAGAAGAAGAAAAGTAATTACACAAAGAAAAGTACGTGTAAATGCTGGCACTGGGAGAGCATGGAGAACAGACCAGGGAAACTTAAGATAAGCATGGAAGAGAGAGGGAAAGACAGGCAAGTCAGTAGATAGTCCGACAATAGACCCTAGACAGCTTTTCACAAAATGCCTGAAAATCGTCAGTGAAACCCACGGAAGACCTAGAAGGGAAAAGTGAGAAAGAGGCTCAAAGACGGGCCCCAAAAACCAGCTCCATTGTTTTAATATTTCTGTTTCAGTAGATGTGTTTTTTGTTGTTGTTGTTGTTTTGCTCTCTTCTCGTCTTCTCCCTTTGGCATGTCCCTAAATTCTTCTGTCAGTATGAATGGATGGAAGTAAAGGGCTACTGGAATCTACCTTGCAATCCTTCTGTCCCTACACCACCCTCACTTACCTTAAGAAGAAGTGTTTAACCTTTCCACTCAAACACCTTTTGGGTGTGGTGCAAGGTATTTAAATAATCAAGTACAACTTCAGGATACTCACTGTCCTATTTTTTTCTCTCGAGCATCTTGGGGAGGGGTTACCCCCCTTATCCGACACCTGGAAAAAAGAAGAAGAGAGAGACTAAGCCAAGGCCTGTTGGACTCCCAGATTAAGCCTCCTGGCTTCTATTTCCTCCCATCCCTCCCACAGTGACATATGCCAGTGTCTAATGCATGGTTTATCAATATCATTGATGAGGATTACAAAATTAAGTTTTTGGAAACTCACCAGGATCTATTTTCAATGATTCCTTTCCCTCCCTGTGTGCTTCATCTCAACAACCTAATCAAGTGATTGCTTGACATGATGGGCAAAGCTTCTATTATTCCAACAGCGAAATAGAGTGGTATAGAATATTTAAGGGAATTTGTTATTGCTAAGGATTACATTCAAACTGATAACTTTGCAGGCCATCCTCCTGTTCTGTGTACAGGAGATTTTTCTATCTCCCATGCACTTCTGAATGCCTAGCTGCATGCCCCAATACATAAAGACTCTCAGAGATTTATCTGTCTTGTGTATTTCACTGGAATTTGGCATTTCCATTTCCTGGTCCTCCCCTTTGGCTTAGCCTCTGCACCAAGGGTTTTCTTAATCCTCGTTGCGCCTTTGGCATACACTCTGCATGAATAGAGCATTCAGGTTTTCTCAAACTTTAATGATTGGTTGGTAACTCCTCTTTTCTAAGACCCTAACTGATTTCAGATGTGTCTGCTAGCTCAGAGGCCACTAGAAACTCCTTGAGAACAAGAAGGAGTAGTTTCTGGCAACCGAAAAACATGACAACTTTGTTTCCCTTTAGAAGCGGAACATGTCTCAGAATCGTGGAAACAATAGACAACAGTTTCACTCATTCAATCGTGCATGCTTAGTTTCTGCAGAGCTACACAGAAAGGAAAGACGGGCGTTTCAATAAAAGGGTTTTATTGAACAGTCTTGTTTCTCGTGTAAGAGATATGTGCTATTATGATCACAAGACAGTATGCAAGATAAATAATGTACAGCGTAAGCAGTAGAAATAAATAATACTGCGCTAGCATTATCTTTTTAGCATATATTCACTTACATAAATAACATGAGCTAAGAATGCGGGTACTCATACGATGTGTCTCTACGCTAGTTCTACCCCAGTGTACCTAACCTAGTCTAGGTGTAGGGAAGAGTAGAAATAGGTGGAGTATTCTCTAGTATGGTAGACTAAGAGTATGTTAAGTCTAGTATGCCAAGAGTCCCTCTAGGATCTAGTCAGCTCCATACCTTGAGAATGAGAGAGGTGGGAATCTCCTGCCAGATCTTGGAACTCTAACACCCCGCGAAGGGAGTCAGAACACTGGAAGCTGGATTCGTCTGCTTGCAGGAATGACAGCGTCTTCTCAGTGCGTCAGTCCGGGATACGGGCTCCTCTGAAGTCGAGGTCTCCTCTAACTTGCTTGGGCAAGGGAAGGTATATTTATACCTGGTAGGTGTCGAGGAATGTTAGCATTGACGTGAAGTCGGACAGAGGAAGACGTCAGGAATGAACCCTTAAGGTATAACGGTTCATACATAATAGATGAGTTCTTGGAGAAATCAATAGTCCTGTGCTAGGGAAATCCTGAAGCTTAAGGGTCTGGTTTCTAAGAATCGTTGTGACGTTAGGGTGGACGGATGTCGGTGACCATGCCTGTATTTGGAGTGCACGGTTAATGCCTAAATAAGGACAGGGATTTCTATGCCTATATAAGGGCATGGCGAATTGTGCCTATATAAGGACATGATTCAGGAAAGCCTATATACGGACCCCTAAAGCGGAATACAACATTTCTTCTCAACCATTGTCTTCCATTTCAGAAGACTATGAGGCCATGCCATCCTTGACTCCTCAGATCAGCCACTATCACAGATAGTGGCTGCAGAGAGATAATTTGAAAAGAAGAGTGCTGTTGTCTTAATCCTTACAACCGATGCTAGCATGTTGGGACAATGGAGGGTTTAATAAAACACGGGTCTATGGTCCCCAGATATGTCCAGCAACTCTTTCAACCTGGTTGAGTTCTGAATGAATCTCAGAGCCTTTCTATATTTCTCTCCCAGAATTAGAGGCATGGGCTTGTGCATACAACCAAGAAGCCCTGATTTATGTAAATCACCAGGGATTTCACAGGTCTCAAGCCTAGCAGCCATATCTAGGGAGATTGGAAGATGAGTGGAGGATAATCTATCTCTCAGAACAATTTGCTTCTGGGGAGGGGTATTCACATGCAGATCATTTGAGGTGGATTATTTCCTAATCAATTTCACTGCATCTTACCCTGGTTCTTTTTCTGTAGACAGTAATCAAGCACATACAACTATGTATGACCTTCTAGTTGCAGAAGGGAATGTGATTCTTCTGGATTTCTGCTTCCTGCCCCTTTGTCCCCAAATCCAGGGAATAGATGTCCTGTCCCTGCCTTAGCTCAGGGGCCAGTATTTGGCCAAAATATTGAGTTGCAGATATTGGGAGACAGAAATATCAGAAAAAATATTGTTATACAACAATATTGTGATGCCAAAATCTCATTGACAAGAATATCATTTTTTCCAGGTAAGTAATATCGTTGATAGAAATATTGTTGTTGTTAATATCGTTTTCAATAATATAGTTGGAAAAAAAATGTTTTAATTCTCTTAATGTGTTTTAGTTCATATGTTAATTGTGTTATTATTGCTTGTATAACTTCTAATAATATTTTTAAATATAGTTTGTAATTTTTAATGTATTGCTAATTGTAATTTGTAGTGTTGTAGCGGGTTGCTAGATTTGTGGGGGTATAGAGTGGGAAGTTAATTAAGTAATAATAAATTACCAATTGATTATTGATTTATTTGGAATAATTGAATTGATTATTTATTATTTAAATTGTGCAAAAGTTATATTTTTCCATTGTATTTTAGGTACAGGCTGCCTGGGTGGGAAGGTAATGAAGTAATAATTAACTAACAATTATGTCTTCATTCATAATTAAATATTTAATTTGGTATTAATTATGTTAAAACAGCCACCAAGAGCAACTTCCACAACAGGATGAATGCAGTCGCCACCTGGATGAAGGACAACTTCCTCAAGCTCAACTCAGACAAGACTGAAGTCCTCATCCTGGACTCTACTCCCTCTGCCTGGGATGACACCTGGTGGCCCGCAGCACTCAGGACCCCTCCACACCCACAGACCACGCACGAAACCTCTGCATCAACCTGGACGGCTCGCTCTCAATGAACCATCAAATCGACTACAGTCTTGTCCTCTTGCTTCCACACACTTCTCTTGCTTCAGAAGATCTTCATGAGGATCCCCATGAGTCCAGGAAAACGGTCACCCATGCACTCATCAGCAGCAGACTTGACTAAGCAAAGCACTCTATGCCAGCACCACCCAAAAACTCCTTAAGAAATTGCAGAACATCTAGAACGCCTCTGCCAGACTCATCCTGAACATCCCCCACCACAGCCCCATCAACAGTCACCTGAGAGACCTTCACTGGCTACCTATCAACAAAATAATTATCTTCAAGCTCCTCACGCATGGGAAACAGCGTTTACAACGCGTTCATATTACAATGCGGTTGTTACAACGACTGCGTTGTTACAACGCGATGCCTTTACATCGCAAGTCATTAGATCGACTTGCTGTAGGGGGTGCTCTAACCTAAGGAATAGTTTAATTTACTATTCCAACATCTTCCCTAATGTTGCGCAGGCTGGAGTTGGAATAGTAAATTATACTATTCCTAAGTCCAGCACGCCCCCTACAGCAAGTCGATCTAATGACTTGCGATGTAAAGGTATCGCCTTCTAACAACGCGGTTGTGGTAACGACCGCATTGTAATAGAACGCAATGTAATAGCATGCGATGTAACATGCTATATTCCTCATGAATGCCTACACAGCCCTCCACAATGCTGGACCTGCATACCTCAACCACTCCTTCTCCTTCTACACTCCCACCAGACATCTCCACTCCGCCCAACTGGCCCTGGCCACCATTCCACGAATCCGCAAGACCGCGGCTGGAGGAAGTTCCTTCTCCTAATTCAATGCGAAGTTCTGGAACTCCCTGCCTCCATGTCTCAGGCAATCACCGTCACTGTCTCAATTCAGGGAGGACCTCAAGACCTAGCTCTTCAACTGAACTGCAGATCCACCCCCCCATTCAGTGCCTTGAGACCCTTACGGGGGAGTGGTCGTGCTTATCAAGAAACCTGATTGATTGAGTGAATTATGTAAATTGTGGAATAATGATATATTTTAGATATATTTTAGGTGTGGGCTGTTGGGTTTGTTGTGTACGGTGGGAAGTTAATTAAGTAACAATTAATTTTTAATTTATTATTAATTATTTAATTGATTATAAATTATATAAATTGTGTAATATGCTTATATTTTAGTTATATTTTAGGTGTGAGCTGTTGGATTTGTACGGATATAAAGTGGGAAGTTAAGTAATAATGAAGGAACAGCTATTTATGTATTATTAATTAGTTGATAATTAATTATTTAAATAATAGATATTGATTTATTTTAGTTATATTTTAGTTGCTGGTTGCTAGGTTTGTAGGGATGGGACATTAACTAAGTAATAATGAATAAAAAAAATATTAATTTGTAATGAAATAGTTAATTGATCATCAATTATGTAAATTGAGTTATACTTATTTATTTTAGTTATATTTTAAGTGTGTGCTGCTAGGTTTGTTGAGGTATATTGTGTGAAGTTAATTAAGTAAAAATAAATAACATATTTTAATTGTTATTTAATTATTACATTGTTTAATAATCATATAAAATGTTTAAATGTTTTTTTACTTTATGTTTTTTGGGTTAATTAATAATGTTCATATTAAGATTTTTATATTTGTTCTCAATTAATAGGGTTATCAAATATTAATGTGCTTGAAGTGGAAGAACTTTCCCTACTGTTGTTTAGACTGGAGTGGGAATAGTAAATGTACCCTCCAAAGTCCAACGCTTTCCCTACAGTTGCATAGACTGGAGTGGGAACAGTAAATCTTATCCCACCGAAGTCCAACACTTTCCTTACAGTTGCATAGACTGCAGTGGGAATAGTAAACTTAACCCATCCGAAGTCCAGTGCTTCACTACTGTTGCACAGACTGGAGTGAAAATAATAAATGTAATCCCTCCGAAGTTTAACGCTTCCCCAACTGTTGCACAGACTGTATTGGGAATAGTGAATCTTACCACTCCGAAGTCCAACACTTTCCCTTCTGTTGCACAGACTGGAGTGAGAATAGTATATCTTACCCCCCGAAGTTCAATGCTTTCCCTACTGTTGCACAGACTGGAGTGGGAATAGTAAATTTAACCCCTCTGAAGTCCACCGCTTTCTCAATTGTTGCACAGGCTGGAGTGGAAATAGTAAATCTTACCCCTCCGAAGTCCAATATTTTCCCTACTGTTAAACAGTTTGGAGTGGGAACAATAAATTTATACCCTCTGAAAACCTACACTTTTCCTACTGTTGCATGAACTGTAGTGGTAATAGTATTCCCTCTTTTTAGGAGTTAATCCTATAAGAAGGTGTGTTACCTTTACAGATTGATTTACCCACTTTTATTATCAGCCCTGTGTAAGATATTGGTTGTTTGTTCATTACCAGGGGTTGTAGAGTTTACTGTGTGTCCGCTGTGATGAAAGCTCTTCTTTCATTGGATTTTATTTTATTTTCTAGATCCTAATTCATGAAAAACTTAATTCTTTGTTCTCTTTAACATCATTCATTACACTATTCAGTGCACTTCATTTTTTAGACAAAAGGATAAACTACTTAGTTCTTTGGATTTGTAACCCTATATGTTTAAGAGCTCCCTAAGATCCTTGAATTGGATATATTCAACCAATGTTGTTGGCATCTTGTTGGGGGCATCAGTGTTGCCTTACTGATCCTTGTATTTGCTTGCTTTGTACCGATTTGTTTGAATTCCATGTATTGTATTTTGAACAGCTTAATTTAAAAATAGCTGTATGCCTTCTATGTATTATATGTTGTTCACATCTGGATCATTTTATTGACAAACATACTGTTGAGTAGATTATAAATAAATCCTCCTTGAACATTATCTTTGTAAACGTTTTAAAAGTGGCATTTTTAGAATTGTAACAAAACTAACTTTACCATTATAGAGGATTTTAAGTTAAAATTCTTCAGAGACCAAACATGATATTTCTACCTGTTCCCAAACAACAGTTCTCCTAAGAGTCCTAAGACCAACAAAAACAAATTCAGAAAACAGGAGGGGTAAAGGCAAAAAGCTTAGAAGTGACCCTGTATAAACAGTTGTTATTTATGTTTTTATGTTTATGTTTTGAGTTATTGGGTTTTAGAGGAGTAGGAATTTTAAAGGGTAGTATTTTAAAATGTAGTTATGTTAATATGTTTAGTAGTATTATTATTTTTTAAAAGAACATACATATTGAGATTGATATTATTGTATTAATATACATGTATGTCAGATATAATTACATGTTCTTTGTTTTCTTTTTGACTTTCATATGTAATAAATTACTGATATTAATATTAATATTTACTTTATATTTTTAAATAATGTTTTTCATTTTTTTCTTTATTGTTGATTAGTTTTTACGTAAATAGTTATTTTTATCCCTCAAGAGACAATTTTCTATAATGTTCTTTATTTTGGATTGGGATTACCTATTTGCCCCTGTACACAATACTTTCCCCAATGTTGTTTAGCTTTGAATGGGATTAGTAAATCTAAAGAGTCTAGTGCTTTCCTCACTCTTGTTTGGTTAGGGAAAAATATTGATTCTGACCACCCCCTACAGAGTGCAACATCTTCCCGAGTGTTGCTTAGTTTGGAGTGGAATAGTAAATCTGACCCACAAATATATGTGAGTTTGAATGGGGTAAGAATAGTAAATTTGACCCTGCTAAATATATGCATTTTCTTCAATGTTATTTGGATTGGAGTTGGAAGAATACATCGGACCCGCTCACCCACAAATAGATTCACTTAACCCAATATTAATTGGAATGTAATTAGAATAATTATTCTGACCCTACCCCAACTATATATATATTTGTATTTATTAAAAAATAACATTTCATAAAATATTGTTTTACATTTTAGGAGATTTACAAGTTACTTGTGACAATTTCTTATGCTATATTGATGGTTACAAAAATATACCTATTTTTCTAAATAGATGAATATTATGTAAATAAATGATGTTACAATTTTCTGAATATTTAATTCAATGTATAAATACTATAAAGAATAATTACAAAATGAATTCCTTATAGTTATATAGAATATAGTTTTATAAAGTACTAGAAATTAATTAATTACATTTCATATTTTTAAATTATATTATCAATATTTTTACACTATATTTAGATTTTAGATATGTTTCTTAAATCTGCTGTTACTTTTAAAACTCAATAATTTTGTAATCTATAGATTAGATAATAGATATTTTTAACTATAGGTTTCTATGGATGACATTTTGGGTTACTCTTTTAAATATTTTAGTTATAGATAATAAAGTGTTAATGATATTTGGGTAGCCAATATTTTGACCTTGATATTTTGGTAGGTTGATATTTTTGTTTTCGATATTCAGGAGTAAATGCTCACAGGAACAATGGGGAAAATGGGGGAGAAAAAATGCAAAGCTAAAACAATCAGGCCTGGATGGAGATTTTCTGAACAAAGTAATATCTTTTTATCTGTTTGAGGGACCGTTGTTCTCTAGAGCAAAAAAAAGAATGACAATAGATTTTTTTTTTTAAAGGAATATCACAAAACACACTACAAAAATATTTTTGACACATTTTATAACTGTGCTACTAATTTCTCCAGTGGTGTCGGTGGTGGGTCCTGGATGGAGCGGTCTTGTTTCTTTTTATGCTATCACACACAGAATAATCAAGCACTCCACCCATCCTTGGATAGTGAAGGGAAGTCTGGCAGCACTGCATAAGGCAGGTAAATAGAATGCCTTGGTCTTCATACACATTCATATTGGTTTCTGACATGTTTTCTCCCTATCAAATGCCATACTCTTCTCAACTTAATGCACACATCACCTCTGAATTAAACACTCAAATTTCTTGTGATGCTCTGCATGCTTCTTTGTTGGAACCTTGCCCTTTTTTGTCAACTGTGGGACCAAGAACGGGGAAGTTTTCCACTTTACATTCCAAAATAACTACCTACACGCTCTGTTAATTGCCTTACTCCAAGCTGTCATGGATGCAATGTTTCCTGAAAGTCAGGTCCTATAACTTGTACTCTTAAACTTCCTATTTCTCAATGTGAAAGGAGCCTGAGGTTGCCATATCATGCATTGCAATCGCTCTGATCACTTTTTGCGAGTGTGATTTATACTCCTTAAAGGCATTGATTTTTGTCCCTATTCTTTGCTAATTTTCTCCTCAAATGAGACACCATATTCACCTGGAGTTCATCATAGATCTTAACCTTTCACCCTTCTACCTTGTTTTATGTGAATAGAGTGTTAAATCGCATTGTTGTCTTTGGATCTTTATTCCTTGCCTGGGAGGATTTTTATGCTGTTGAATTTTTCCTCTAATCATTGACCACTGTTGCAGACACTTGTCACTATTATGTGTCTTCAGGAACATAAGGTGAAATTACAACTACAGGAAGGAGTCATCCTTACCTTTGGCAAGTCAGTTAAGAGAAGAAGATGGTAGACTGGGATGTGGACCCGAGTAATTACCCGTTCCATCCATCACTTTTGTTTATACTTCAGTGTGACTCCCTAAGTATGATGGGTATACCCAGAGGTGGGTTCCATGCTCACTGTACCACTGGAACCAAGTTGCATCCAAATAATGCACCCGAATCAGGGTGAAAAAAGTCTTGGTTTTCTCGCATTCTGTTTCAGTGAGGACCTGGTCTGCCATTCCAGGATGGGCAGTTATTTTGGGAGCAGGGTCAAGACTAATTTACATTTGGCTGGGTCCAACCTGAGGTGACATGGTGTGCAAAATAATGGACTAGGAAATTGCCAGAGTAATTACCAGTGGCTGACATTAATGCAAGCATTCATCTCCTTTTTGTATACTTCAAAGAAAAGAAGGTGCAACCAATGTGTCAATGTGTGCTATTGACTTTAATGTTCACTACACCAGTGTAACTTCTATAAATAAGAGAAAGAGAATTGGTAGAGAATGATGCTAGTGGAATACCTTTGCTTGCACTACGCCTATATATTATAACAATGGTAGTAGTGCTTGAATATCCAGCAAATGTACAGGTCAAATCTATTGCAGGTAAGTATGAGAAACTGTAATATGTATGATGAGTGTTACATCTGCTATGTGGGGATGCTATATGAATGACTGTCTGAATCAAAGCTATATACTAAAAGATGGGAGCACATGGGTACAGTAATATGAATTAGTTCCTCAAGAAATGTCCAAAAACCAATTGCTGACATTTTGCATTGCTTTTATTTGTTGTTGATAGGACAGTTTTGAAGATTCTTAGCCACAACTTTTTCCAATCATCCATCTGCACATGAAGTGCCATCACTGGTTTCCTGCCAAAACCATCTATAAAGAAGATGCCTTTCTGCGCAGGAAGTGATATAATTGCATTTCCCATCATCCATCTGACACCACCCCCTCTGCTCCTACCCCATCCCCGGACCTACTTATTGGCGTCTGTGGCATATATAGGATTTGTGTAGCGGGCACGCTGCTGATGCACCAAAGGCAAGCCATTCTTCACCTGGACCACACCCAGTGTCAGGAACCCTGGTCCTACACCTACAAACAGCTACCCTGCAATTTTCCTCTGCAATCTCAACCCTACCTGTCGCTCACCACACTGTTGCCACACTGAACCACATAATACGGAGGGAGCATTCACCTGTGCCAGCTTCAAATTCTAATGTACTCTTCCATACACTACACCCAACGCTACCAAACTAACAGCACTGTCCTTGCTTATAGTCACACAAACCAGCCATCCACTCACACAGACCAACCACCACACATACAACATGCCACACTCGCATGCATGCTCCCCACACCCACTAGCTCACCAAAACCACTACCGAGTTATGGGTCTTACTGCTCCAGACCTGCTCTTCCTCACAGAAACTTGGCTAAACCAATCTTCTGCATCAAACGTCACTACAGCCATCCCTGCAGGTTACATTATCTCCAGGCAACACCATCAGCGTGAGCCTAGAGGCAGAGCAACCATCTTATCCGAAGACCCATTTACCTGCACCACCTACACAAACACCGCCGCCAGCTACATGGAACACATCACATTCAAGATACACATCCTATCCAACTATTCCCTAGTTGGAACCCTTGTATACAGACCACCAGGACCCCACACAAATTGGACCCAATTTTGTCCTCAATCAGCAACATAACAGTTCATAAGCCAGCAACTGACCTACACAGACTACGCCCTCATCAATTTCTGCATACCCATCCCGCACCATCAGAAACCTACCACCACCCACCAGACCCACCGGCCGCAGCTGGAATAGGTTCAGAGAAGAATAATGGTCTTATGACCCCTCTGTGCAGCAGCCAGGCTGACACCAGCAACTTGCTGACAGCCATAAGAATCTCGACAGCTGAACCACTGCATGTGATGATACCCTGGCTCCCTTCAAGTGCAACCCAAGGGCTGACCTCAGGCTAGCTGGTACACAGAGCAACTCAGGCTGATGAAATTACACTGCAAGTAATTAGAACATAAATGGAGAACAAGTCAAGACACTATTGATAAAGCCATCTTCATGTCCACACTAAGATGCTACAGCCAGCAGATACAGAATATCAAGCATATAGTTCTTGCAGTCAGCATCAACTCTGGTTTTTATGCTGCATGACACAAACAGCAACAGGGAAATCCTCACCATCATCAAAGATTTCACCTTATCTGCTGCTGCTTCCAGCAACACCACCCCCTCACAAGACCTTTGCAACAAGCTTTTGAAATTAATCTGTGACAAATTCACCCCACATACTGCAACATCAATCCTCAACTGGACCCTGTTACCATTGTAATTCAACTTCCCACCTTGGTCAATGAGCAAACCCTGGACTTGTGGCCTGCAGTCACCACTACCAAAATTGCATCTACCATGATAACCATCTACTCGGAGGCCCTATCGGATGCTTTCCCCACCACACCTTCCCCATAGGACTTCTCCCGATTAGAAAACCACTAACTCCCATGATCAATGTCTCCATCAACTCAGCCCTACTCCTGAATGTCTGGGAACACACCATTTGTATACCCCTGCTCAAGAAAGCATTAGCTGACCCATTCACACTCTCCAACTACAGACACATCTCCATCCCAAAATACCCAGGCAAAGTCTTAGAGAAACTAATCACCTCACTGGCCACCTAAGCATCCACCAGCTTATCAGTGCCACACAGTCCAAATTCAGGCCCAACCACAGTGTAGAAACAGCACTCATCGCTACCACAGATGACATCGGCATAATGCTTGACTGGCAGCCCTCATTCTCCTGGACCTCTCTGTAGCATTTGGAATGGTTTCATACACCATCATCAGCAGGCACCTGCATGAGATTGGCACCCAAGTACCCATTCTCTACTGAATCCACTCCTTCTTAGCAGATAGAACACAAACTGTCAGTCTGGCTCCTTACTCCTCCGTAGCCAGCAAGCTCATCTGCAGATGGCCTCAAGGTACATCGCTCAGCCCACCCTCTTCAGTGCATACATGGCTCCTCTGGCCATTGTCATCTGTGCACATAACATCAACATCCTCTCCTACACTGATGACATGCAACTCATACTCTCCCTCTCAGACAAGACCACTAGCACAAGAAACATGTTCACTGCTGGCACGACCAAAGTCTCTAACTGGATGAAAGCCAACTGTCTCAAGCTCAACACTGACAAGACTGAAGTAGTGGTCTTCAGCATGAAGATCTTGCCTTGGTATTCTAACTGCTAGGCAGTCAAACACCGACCCACATCCAGCACCCATGTCAGTAATCTCAGAATCATCATGAACACCAAACAGCAAAGTCAATGCCATCACTGTATCCTGTTTCCACACCATGAAGATGAAGGTCTTCCAATTTCTCCCTGGCAGCACCACGTGCCATAGTCACCAGCAAGTTCGAATATGGGGATACCCTCTACACCAGGATGAGCAAGCAGCTCATCAGAAAGAAAAACAATCCAGAATGCACCAGTAAGACTCATCCATAACCTCCCACACAGAACTCATATCACACCACACCTTAGGGAGCTCCACTGGCTCCCAATACTCAAACATGCTAATTTCAAACTCATCACAGACATTTAAGTCACTACACAAATATGGCTCCACCTACCAGACAGTTGCATCTCTTTCCACCAACCACAAGACACCTCTGCTCTCCAGGACTCCTTCTCGCACATAGAGCTCTTATACCACTCCTAACGTGTGGAACAAACTCCCATTCCACATCAGAGCACCTCCTCCCTTCTTGAATGCTGCAAGAAGCTGAAGACCTGGCTTTTCAATTAACAAGGATATCCTAGGCAGGGCTAGGCACACCCACCTGCTCAGTGCCAGGATACCCTCACTGGTGATAGTGCTTTTACAAATACACATAACAACCAACAACCATAGATATATATGGAATTTTAAAAAGCAAGGCTATAGTACCGATATATCAATATCTTGCCGTTATTTCAGTACTCAATATTATTCAGCGATATTATGGAAGCGCAATATTTTTGAAATAATATTTGGGTGACATAGCTGCAGAAATAGGAACAGAGAGGTGAGCCAGGAATCCTCACACAAGGTGTGTCTCTCTGACCTCTATCAAACATTTGCATTTCCGCTATCCTGAAGGAGCATATGCAAGTGTTATCCCTATCCCTGCCTGATACCCTTTGGTTGATACTCTTGGCTGGTTATCCCCCTTTGCTTTTAGCCTACACCTCCCTTACTTTTCTGAAATAATTTTGTTGGATTTAGGACTTTACTACTGCTACCCATCACTAAAGGGCTTGTGCTCTCTTCTTAAACATAGTAAAATTGACCTACACCTGATTGGCTCGATTAATTTACCTATAAGTCCCTAGTAAATGGTGCTAGGCTGATAATTTAACTACTACTAGTGGGCCTGTAGCACTCATTGTACCACCCACTACAGTAGCCCTTTAAAGCATGCCTCAAACCTGCCACAGCAGCCTATAGTGCAGGTTTCAACTGATTTTTTGACTTAGAGCTTCCTTTTTAATACATATGTAACCCCCTAAAGTGGGCCCTAAAAGCTCCTAGGGCAGGTGCATGGTATTTCAAAATTAGGACATGTGGGTTTAAGTTTTACATGGCCTAGTAGTGAAAGTAATTTTTCACTATTGTAAGGCTTACCTCTCCCTTTAGACTTTCATTGAATTGCTTTATTACATTTAATATGTGATAACGTTTGATTGGGAACAGGTAGAAAAATATTCCATTGTCTCTTCTGAATTGTAATTTAAAATTCTCTTCAATGGTAAAATTGGATTTTAAAGTTGCAATTATGAAAATGTCACTTTTAGAAAGCATACAGAAAAGTGATACATGGAATGCTTGAATTAATCTAAGTCATACGTAATTACTCAGAGCCACCTCCCGGTGTATTGAGGATCCCATTAAAATCCACCCCATATTACTATTAATGAATATGTGGTCAAAAAAAGAACTGGATCTAAATAGATTTATGGTGATGGATTGTTTGACATTGGATCTTAGGTACCATATACCCTGTCTACATTTTGTTCAAAGCACTTTATGCGATCTGGGCTATTTACATGTATTTTTTAATCCTGAGCAAATTACTAAAGAAGACGTTGGGTGGGTTAGGAAGGCATTTCGCACATAAGTAAACAAAACAACATATAACAGTATGTTGGTGAAAAAATCTGGGGCACAATTTGCTATGGTTAAATTCATGAGTAATACAAAAATGTATTTGACTTTAGGCATGGCAATTTTGCACAGACGCTTGCTATCCTATTGCCCCTTGAATTTGTTCCTTCAACAGTTAGTAGGCTGGCATAGATCCTCTGAGCTACAAATCTGCACATGTGATACGGTTAGTGTATTTTATACTTTACGTGTAGTTTCAATCATCATTACAACATTACAACATAAGTATATTCGCCACTTGTTATAAATAAGGATTTTAAACAAGTCCGGCCACCATTGCTTTACCTGAAGTTTTCATCATTACAACATTACAACATAAGTACATTCGCCACTTGTTATAAATAAGGATTTTAAACAAGTCCGGCCACCATTGCTTTACCTGCAGTTTTTATCTAATGTTAAGGTCTGCTTTTATGTATCATGGCTTTTAGCTGGGGTTTTTTCACAAAGGTGAATTGAGATTTTACATTTTTATGCTTGTATTTAACACTGTATTTTAAGTCTTCTGTACTTTTATGATTTACTGAGTTTAAATCGAATAAAGCATTTTTCGGAATCTTCTCACATCCTGGTGAATCATTATCCCTGAACCAGAACACTAGCAACCCAGGACTGGTTTTGTCCTAGTTATGTGCTCATCAGCAGGGTGTAGCTTGGTTCCAGTGACACAGCGTGCACGGACCCACTTGAGGTGAGTAGGATGTTGGCTCTTTATATGATACATCAGAAAGAGGTATATTGTGCGAAGAGTCCAGGTATTCCCTTACTAGTGGACAGGAGCTTGCTCTATCAATCCCAAGGTGCTCTTCTAGGGGGTAGTGTGGTCGAGCAACCTTAGGCTTATCAGAGAGGAGTATTGGACATCTGCTAATACACACAATAGTAAATAAATAATGCCCACAACTTAATAAGGAGATCCACACCAATTTATAAAAATAACACGTACCTTTATATACATTTAGATACCAGAATCAATATGATCAGGTAAGTACATTTTTCAAGAGACATACTTTTGTATTTAAAAAGTCGACAATGTGCAATTTTCAGAGGCTGCTATGTTATCCCAAGGAAGGAAAAACAAGCACAGCATATTACTTCTTTGCAGCAACTTATGGGACCAGGCTCCTGGATTAGAGGAGAGTATGGGGCACAGTCCAAGGCAGCACCAGCAGGCCACCTCCAGTCACCTCTGGTGGCACTAGGGTGGCCAGGTGCAGTGGTGCAAACAGTGTTGGGTGCCCAATGTAATCCAATGGGGATCGATCTGTTTAGGGATGCAGGGAGGGACTGAGAAGTCAGTCCCGGCGGAACCAATGAGTGGGTTCAGGTATTCCGATGTTGGCGGACATTGGGACACCTTTGGTCCTCTTTTCCTCGGGCCGGGGCACCAGGGTGCAGAAGGTCTTTGGGCTGTTGGGTTTCTTCATCTGGCAAACTTGCGGTTGAGGAGGCCTGCACACAGAGGCTGCAGGTGGCATTGGAGAGTTCATGATGGGCAAAACCACAGTGGACTCTGTCGCTTGAGGACTTCAGGACCACACTTACACCATTGGCCCACTTCAACATGGGCTCAGATGCAGTGGTGCTTGGACGCATTGGGTTTTGGCAGTTCTGGAGTACTCACGGTCCTTCTTCTTTGGGTGCCTGTATGATGCAGGGAAATGGTTCTGCTGTTCCACAGGAGTTTTTGGTTCCTGGGTGAAGTGCTGGCTGGCCTCCCAGGCTTTGGAGACTCAGCAGCTGCAGGACAAGTCATCTTTTTGTGCAAGTGTCCAAGTCAGCAGGCAGACCGGCAGGGTTGGCATCAGGTCAGTTGCTGGGTGTTCTGTTCTTGCTCTTTGCGACTCTTCACATCAGTTTTCTTCTTTCAGGTCAGCAGGATCTGATTTTCTGGTGCAAGGGGCTCCCCTAACTACTTAAGTTAGGAGTGTTAGGGGAGTGTAGGGTAGTAGTCAATGAGCTACTGACTCCTGGGGTCACTATACCAGCACTATGACCACTTCCTGTGGGAGGTGGGTATAATAAATCACATAGAGGGCTAGAGGAGTTTAAGGACCAACGGGAACCGACTCCCCACCAATATATAATTTTTCACAAAAAAGGCCCCGGGTCCAGAATACTAGGGAGGTCCAAAACGCGGATAATGAGATAAAAGTGACAGGGCGGGGATATCCCTCTTTAAGGACAGTTCCCCTCACACACCAAAGGTGTCATGCTTCATCATAGGGGTACTCCTCGCGTGAGGAACCTATTCCTCACGCTGGCTACAACCCCTCTCTAGCGAGGGAGGAGCTCAGGGATGTTTTGGTTTAGGCGGTCGGGTGTACTAAAACCCTATGAGAGATGTGTGTGATTACAAAAAATGCAGTGCTATAATAAAGGTGAATTAAAACTGGCTACGGGGTTAGCTCTCATGCAGATTTAATAACGCTACCCGGTGTCAGGATTAAAAAGCAGGAAAAGCTTGTAAACACAGGGGTCAAAATTCAAGACCGCTATGTACTTTTCAGACCAACATGTTTCAGCCTAACAGACCTAGTATAGTGTCATGGCTTTCTTCAGGGTCAAAAGTGTAGCTACTGCAATACAAATGAATATATATACAAGTGTGATACATGAAAAACAAAAAAGTGTAGCTATGTCATACTGAACCAGAGAATCATTCATTGTTCAGTACGTTCGACATGTGCCCTGTGTCAAAGACAGAAATAAAGGTCATGTCATATATATACACACAGACACATACATATACGTGCAAACATATTATCACTAAATCAAACGTTAGGACCTCCATTAGTCATACATATAAAACAATTATTGCTGTTTTTTTGGAGTTGCTTATTTAGAGTGCCATAATGCAAACAGATTAATGCGTAACTCACCACTAGGGGTATCTGTAGTTTACTGCTTCTGTCCTGGCTACTTAGCCATATGGTACCAAAGCCACGACCTGAGAAGAATGGTACGTGGCAGTTAAAAACAAGAAACCCCAAGAGGGCAGAGAAAGTTTAAGAGAAAAGAACGCTCAGCCGGAAGGACGGAACGGATCATGGATATTATTTCCAAATTGATAAAAGAAGCATTGGAAAACAACTGGATTACTAACAAAGAAGCTGAATTCCTGTGTACTAAATCACCAACAGTACCTTACTTTTACATATTACCTAAAATTCACAAACCACAGCGACCACCCCCTGGCAGACCGATCATTTCTGGAATTGGTTCTGCGCTCAGAACCATTATCGCAGTTTGTTGATTTCTTCCTTAGACCACTTGTGCGCAGTATGCCGACATACTTGAAAGACACTACAGACGTCCTGCGCCTTTTGGAAGACATAGATTTTGATCTCACCACTGATTACCTAGTTTCATTTGATGTAGAATCACTATATACCTGCATCCCTCAAGATCAGACTTTGGAAAAAGTGGATCAACTACTGACTCAATCTCCACCAGACACCATTACACCTATCCCATTCATTATGGATTGTGCAAAACTGGCAATGAAAGAGAATTTTTTTCCTTTTTGAAACCCAATTGTATCTCCAAATCTCAGGAACTTCCATGGGCAGCACCTTCGCGCCGAGTTTAGCGAACCTCTATATGCATATGTTCGAAGAAGGTGTTGCCCTTGGTAGAGACAATCCCTTCAGCGCACAGATAATCATATGGAAGAGATACATAGATGACATCTTCGTCATTTGGAGAGGAGACGAGACTTCCATCCGACTCTTCCACAATTGGCTAAATGAACAGAACGAGTATCTACGGTTCACTTGTGATTACAGCAAGGTAGGCCTTGCCTTCCTGGACCTTTGGATTTACCCGTCAGGAGGAACTCTTGAAACTGAGCTCTATCAGAAGCCAATGGCTCGTAATGCGCTGCTCCAATATGAAAGTCATCATCCTAAGACATTGCGTGAGAATCTGCCTTACGGACAGTTTTTAAGACTACGACGCAACTGTTCCAACACAGAGAAGTACAAAGTTCATGCCTCTAGGTTAAGAAACAATCTGTTGGACAGGCATTATCCAGCCGCTTTGGTGAGAAAATCCTCCAAAAGAGCTTTGAATAACAATAGGGAAGCCTTACTAGAACCACGACCTGCAACAGTAAACACATCCAAATTGGTATGTGTTAATACTTTCAGTACCCTCTCTAATGTAGTCAAAAAGTCTGTACTACATAACTGGAACATTTTGAATAAAGGACTCTTGACTCTCAATAAACCCCTGTTTGCGTACAAAAGGGGTCGTAATTTTAAAGATACCTTGATTCACACAAGACCATCACTTGCTAATACACCAAGATCAAATACCCTTTGGAATCTACCGAATGTCCAAGGTCATTACCCATGTGGCAATTGTGCTGCTTGTGCTCAAACTAGGGTAACAAAGAGTATTGACATAGGAACAGCTAGACCATGGGTATTACAACACCACACTAATTGCAATAGTGAACGGGTAATTTATCTATTGACATGTCCGTGCGGACTGAGATATGTTGGGATGACTACTAGAAAGGTGCGTACTCGCATCCTAGAACATAAGAGCACGATTAGGTGCGCAAAACAAATGACTAAACTCACGAAACACTTCTTTGATTTGAAACACGGCGCAGACACACTTAGTTGGACTGTCCTTGACAAACCTAACGTTAATGCTACCACACCAGGTCTGTCAATGAAACTGTTGAGGTTGGAGCAAAGGTGGGTGTATAGGTTGGACACGGCGACCTCTGGGCTGAATGATGACATTCCCTGGTTGGCATTGGTATAACTAGGCCCCCCTTTTTTTCCCCCCCTTCCTCCACTTCCCTTCCCCCCCCCACCCCCCCATTTTCATCGTTACAACCTGATACTTTATTACACTTTATTACACTTAGTACAAGGATGACATCTGCCCCGTGTATTTCCATGTTTGGCAGTCACTTTGTTCCAGTATTTTTGACCTTCACCCTGAGTACTTTATGTGTGCGACCTTAGGACTATTTCTCTTGTCTGCCACATAGTTCGTTACTGCTTATGAGGTACCCCGGATACCCGGCTGAGTTTGAGCATTAGGACCATTTTTTCCCATATACACCTTTTTTTCCCATATACACCTTAATTGGTCGATAGATATTTGATTTCACCTTATTTACTTAATTTTCCGTTCGTGTCACTAGCAGATACTTATTCTGCTGTTTCTTCATTCTTGACAAACGTTCGGTGTGTTTGTTTGGTCCATAAGTGCCTCAGATTTTGATCTCACCACTGATTAACTAGTTTCATTTGATGTAGAATCACTATATACCTGCATCCCTCAAGATCAGACTTTGGAAAAAGTGGATCAACTACTGACTCAATCTCCACCAGACACCATTACACCTATCCCATTCATTATGGATTGTGCAAAACTGGCAATGAAAGAGAATTTTTTCCTTTTTGCAACCCAATTGTATCTCCAAATCTCAGGAACTTCCATGGGCAGCACCTTCGCGCCGAGTTTAGCGAACCTCTATATGCATATGTTCGAAGAAGGTGTTGCCCTTGGTAGAGACAATCCCTTCAGCGCACAGATAATCATATGGAAGAGATACATAGATGACATCTTCGTCATTTGGACGATGGTCCACTGAACTACATTACCCAGTCTTCTATCGCTTCCGCCTGAAATCCGGTCATGACGGCAGCTTTCCAGGTGGTGTCAATCTCCCGGATAACCCTTTTTAAACCGCATTATGCTGTTATACGGGCTCCCTGTTCCTGGACCACTGCCACAATTGCGGAGGACCGCACTCTTGGCGGTAAGCTTTGTGCACTCCTAGCTTTGTGCACTCCTGTGCTTTTTATCGCGGACCTTCCCTCCCTCCCTCCCTTTCTCCACTCCAGTTATTCTTAACTGCCTTCACAGACCCTGGCGTCTCACAGGTCATACTCTGTGCATTCTTTTTATAGATACTTGACATGTGTCTTCTTGCGCTTTAAACTCGCCCCCAGCCTTCACAGCGTAGGTTCTCTCTTTCTCCTTCTCATATGGAATCATTCCAATTGCGATGGTTTATTTTATTTTCTACCAGCCACCATGGATGTCTGTTTTTCGTCCGGAGGCTGTTTTTGCCACCCTATTTGTACATAATTTTAGATCGCATACTGCCATGTTATTGCAACATACACCTTGATAGCATGGCTTGCTCCCACAATCTATGTGTCATGTATAGCTAAACTACGCACGCTTTGTGTACATTACTTCCGGCTGAGCGTTCTTTTCTCTTAAACTTTCTCTGCCCTCTTGGGGTTTCTTGTTTTTAACTGCCACGTACCATTCTTCTCAGGTCGTGGCTTTGGTACCATATGGCTAAGTAGCCAGGACAGAAGCAGTAAACTACAGATACCCCTAGTGGTGAGTTACGCATTAATCTGTTTGCATTATGGCACTCTAAATAAGCAACTCCAAAAAAACAGCAATAATTGTTTTATATGTATGACTAATGGAGGTCCTAACGTTTGATTTAGTGATAATATGTTTGCACGTATATGTATGTGTCTGTGTGTATATATATGACATGACCTTTATTTCTGTCTTTGACACAGGGCACATGTCGAACGTACTGAACAATGAATGATTCTCTGGTTCAGTATGACATAGCTACACTTTTTTGTTTTTCATGTATCACACTTGTATATATATTCATTTGTATTGCAGTAGCTACACTTTTGACCCTGAAGAAAGCCATGACACTATACTAGGTCTGTTAGGCTGAAACATGTTGGTCTGAAAAGTACATAGCGGTCTTGAATTTTGACCCCTGTGTTTACAAGCTTTTCCTGCTTTTTAATCCTGACACCGGGTAGAGTTATTAAATCTGCATGAGAGCTAACCCCGTAGCCAGTTTTAATTCACCTTTATTATAGCACTGCATTTTTTGTAATCACACACATCTCTCATAGGGTTTTAGTACACCCGACCGCCTAAACCAAAACATCCCTGAGCTCCTCCCTCGCTAGAGAGGGGGTTGTAGCCCGCGTGAGGAATAGGTTCCTCACGCTAGGAGGTACCCCTATGATGAAGCATGACACCTTTGGTGTGTGAGGGGAACTGTCCTTAAAGAGGGATATACCCCGCCCTGTCACTTTTATCTCTTTATCCGCGTTTTGGACCTCCCTAGTATTCTGGACCCGGGGCCTTTTTTGTGGAAAAAGAAAAAAAAAATGGAGGTGGGTATAACCCTGTCCCAGAGTTCTAAGTTTGCCATCACCAAGATGGACAACTCTGAAAAGTTGTGTCAACTTCAGGTAGGCCACCTTAGGGCTGATAGTAGCCTGGGGGTGGGCATGCTTACCACTCTAGCTAATTTTCCCACCCGTCCAGGTGCCAAAGGGCTCTGGGCAGAGGGGGTCAGCTCCCTCTCCTGTGAGGGGAGCCAGACTTGCATTTCAAAGGCCGTAGCTACTTTAAAGCTCGCCTGCCTTGGAATGCTCATCAGCAGGTCATGCTGTGGGAGGGGGTGTGGACACCCACTTCCCAAGCAGGTGTTGTTTCTGACCTCCTGAGAGCAAAGGCCCTCACCCTAGGAGGTCAAATTCTTATCTCTGGTAACAGTCTGACAAAAAAACTATCAGTCAACACACTAGAGGCGGGTAGGCTTTCAGGAGGTACCTCTAAAGTGCCCTCTGGGTGCATGTATTAATATATCCACTACTGGAATCAGTGTGGGTTTATTAATATGAGATGTTTGATACCAAATATCCCTATTTTTAGTGAAGCCATCATGTAGCTGGGGAACGTGTTTTCACCACTGTCCAGCACATGTTTTAAAATGGCTTCCCTTTTCATTTGCACTGGCTGCAATAGAACTGGCCAGCACAGGGGCATATCTGCTCATTCAGATATTTCCTCACATGTAGTATAAGGTACCCTGCCTTAGGGCTGTAAGGCCTGCTGTAGGGGTGACTTACAAATATTACATGCAGTGTTAGGAGACATGGCATACAGGGATGTGTATCATGTCGTGTTTTCACTTTTGTCTGCACCACAATATGCAGCCTGCATTTGCAGTCTTGTATGAGTTGGGTGAGGGGTCTTTTAGGGTGGTACAATTCGTGGTGCAGCCCTTATGGACCATCTTTAGTGCCTCAGGCTCTACGTACCAGGGGTACCATTTGCTAGGGACTTACAGAGAGTGCTGAAGGTATTGCTAATTGGCGGAAACAATTATACAGTTTTGGGAAAGAGATATGGCACTGGGGATCGGGTTAACAGGAACCCAGTGCGTAATTCCATCAAATACCAGGCAAAAAGTGGGGGTGACCATGTCAAAAAGGGGCACTTACCTACATGGTGATACACTAAAGTATACAAAAAAGTGATGGATAGAATACTTGAATAAATCTCTGTCACTGGCAATTACTCTGAGCTACATCTCAGTCCATTGTTATTTTGAACACTATACCACCTCAGGTTGGCTACATAAAATGGCCACGGCAGCATGGCCAGCAAAGAAAGCGGCATGGAGAACAAAGAATACAGTTGCCCTGTCCTGCCTGTAGCACCTTCCCTTCCTAAGAAATAAACATATAGGGGTCGATTCCGATTCGGGCCAGAAAAAGCACCGACCGACTCGGATCCGGAAATAATACCGACCGACACGTACCCGTGGCGCCCGACACGCCAAGTACGATGCAAGGCGTGAAAAATCCGACCGACACGTACCGAAACCAAGTCGACCGACCGAGCCGCAAGGAAAACAGCAATCCGGCCGGAAAAACACGCGAATCCAACTGACCGACACGCACCCGGAACAAATCCGACCGAAACGTACACGCGAACTCCAAACCGCAAAGTACGATGCAAGGCGCGAAAACCACGAGCGAGTCGGACGGAGGCCAAGCCGCACGACCGACACGCATACAAAACCGAGCCGAAGCAACACAAAACACCGCGACCGACGCGTACGCAGCATAGAAAACTGCACAAACACAGCGTGAACGAAACGGAGAAAACCGTACGAGACAAATGCAGGGTCCGACTCGGTCACAAGAACGTTTCCAACATACACAAACAGCACAAAGGAAAAATCACCCAAAAAAGGCCAAACAAGCAATTACCAAGCCAATAAATACTGGGGGTGGGGACAGAGAACAAAGACACACCCACAACTCCACCTATATAAAGGACACAAATCACAACCATGAGCCTTTGCAAATGCCATTCCACTGCCAGCACCCAAGAGAAAGCAACCACACACCCACAGCTCATCCCTCACACAAGCCACACACCATCAGCACACCAACAAATACCTACCTCACATACACCCAGCAAAACACACACTCACACACCCTCACCTGCACACCAACACACACATCACTCACCATCACCACCCATCACCATGCCCCCCAAGAAGAATCCCAAGTTCCTAGATAGTGAATTGGAAGTCATGGTAGACGAGATCCTCAGGGTAGAGCCACAGTTGTTTGGCACACTGGTCCAACAGACCCCCATCTCCCAGAAAACCAAGATGTGGGAGAGGATCATCAACAGGGTGAACGCACAATCACCATGTCGGCGCACAAAGAGCGACATCCAGAACAGGTGGTATGACGTGCGCAGGAGGGTACGGGACCTGCTCAAGAAAGACTACATCAACAGCCAATACACCGGCAGTGGCCCTCCTGCCAAGCCAATATACCTCAGGCCCTGGGAGGAGAAGGTGCGGGCCATCCTTCCGCCAGTGAGCGTATATGGACTAGAGGACATCCCAGAGCCTGGTGAGTACACAACAAATGTACACAATATACTGCCACAAAACACACACATCACTGTCAAGGGGAGAGTCAAACCATGCACTCATAGCAATTACACAGCAACCAGAACAGAATCATCCCAAAATGTGTATGTCAGTCAGATAAACACAACACATGCCATCAAAAAAGTCACATCCAACTGTGCCAACACATGTACAAACACAACTACAACTACAGCTAGGCAGTGGCACAAATAGAACTAACAAACACATCCAGACATGTAGCCACCACAACAACACCAACACACAGTGAAGACCACTCAAAGGAAGGAATTCTGTGTATGCTGGCCAAGTCAGTGTAGCCAATAGCATCATGGGAGTCGCAGTCACACATATTGCCCCCCCACAACTGTCCCATCAACACCACCCTGAACCATGCTCACATCACAGGGAGTGGAGAAGGACTCACAAGATGGCTGACACTGGCTACTGCTGTGGGGAGCACAAGGCCCTGCTGCCAACTGTGCACCAACAAACAGCAGGACACCACTGACTGACATCCTGAGAGACAACTTACACTCCCTGCAATGCAAGCACGTTCCATGGTGGGATATCTGGCTAGCTGGGTGGGAAGGAGGACTTGCAGCACTGACCATAGTCACAAGCACCTCCCCTCACACACACCCCAACACAAACTCCACAGAACCCACCTGGTAGAATGCAATGCCCCCATCCTAACACAAGATCCCACAAAGAACCACCACCCTGGGTTATGTTGTGTGAAGCACAGGGACACTCTTGGGACTTTTAGCCAAACAACTGCCAGGACAACACTCCCAGCCATCCTGTCAGCACAGCCAGCCCACCCCACAGGGAAGCAGAGTCAAAAGGAAGGAAGCATGGGCATGTTGGGAAGGGGGTGGAGGCAATAGCATGATGGGAGTCGTAGTCACTGATATTGGTCACCCCCACAACTGTCCCATCAACACCACCCTGAACCATGCTCACATCACAGGGAGTGGAGAAGGACTCACAAGATGGCTGACACTGGCTACTGCTGTGGGGAGCACAAGGCCCTGCTGGCAACTGTGCAACAACAAACAGCAGGACACCACTGACTGACATCCTGAGAGACAACTTACACTCCCTGCAATGCAAGCACGTTCCATGGTGGGATATCTGGCTGGCTGGGTGGGAAGGAGGACTTGCAGCACTGACCATAGTCACAAGCACCTCCCCTCACACCCCCTCAACACAAACTCCACAGAACCCACCTGGTAGAATGCAATGCCTCCCATCCTAACTCAAGATCCCACAAAGAACCACCACCCTGGGTTATGTTGTGTGAAGCACAGGGACACTCTTGGGACTTGTAGCCAAACAACTGCCAGGACAACACTCCCAGCCATCCTGTCAGCACAGCCAGCCCACCCCACAGGGAAGCAGAGTCAAAAGGAAGGAAGCATGGGCATGCTGGGAAGGGGGAGGAGGCAATAGCATGATGGGAGTCGTAGTCACAGCTCTACATCCCCCACCACATGGCCCAGCAAGCTCACACTCACGCATGCACATCCCACAGAGAGTGGAAAGGCCCATCAAAGATGTCTGACACTGTTGCTGTGTCGTGGGGAGCACAAGGGCATGCTGGGTACTGCACACCAACCAACCGCAGGACACCACTGTCAGCCATCTTGCCATTGCTCTCACACCCACACACACTGAACTCCCCACAAAAGCAAGTAAGTATGGGAATGCTGGGAAGTGGGGTGGAGGCAATAGCATGATGGGAGCCGTAGTCACAGACATAGCTCACCCCCACAACTGTCCCATCAACACCACCCTGAACCATGCTCACATCACAGGGAGTGGAGAAGGACTCACAAGATGGCTGACACTGGCTACTGCTGTGGGGAGCACAAGGCCCTGCTGCCAACTGTGCACCAACAAACAGCAGGACACCACTGACTGACATCCTGAGAGACAACTTACACTCCCTGCAACGCAAGCACGTTCCATGGTGGGATCACTGACTGGCTGGGTGGGTGTGAAGGAGGGCCGGCTGTCAACCAAACACAACCAATGCAGACCATGTTCACACCCCAGAAAATACATAGAAATGCCCAAATAATGCAGGACAATGTGCCACACCAATATCAACCCCTGACTGTGACGACTTGGGACAATGCAATGTACAGGCCCGCACCCAGAGGCACAGTCACAACTGTCATGTGTGTCAACCATTGATGCCTGCAGAAACATAACATACATTGTTTGTGTCTCCCAAAAACAGGTGATGATGGGGACACAGCAGCAGATGCTGAGGAGTCCCAGTCCCAGGCTCAAGAGGATGCGGAGCTCACTGGCGTCGTACAGCCTCTGTCCTCCTCGGACGATGAAGACCAACCTGGCACATCCGGTGCAAGTCAACATGCAGCACCAGCAGGACCACCAGCTGCAGGCACCAGCAGGACCACCAGCTGCACCCCTGCACCCACCCCTCCAACGACTGTCACCACAAATACCATCCATGCTGACATGGACAGAACAAGGAGGAACACCAGCACAGGGACCCTGGACCAACCTGGGGCCATGGACACCACCACCACCACCAACCCCCAAGGTGGACCAGGGTTATCTGTGCGTGCCACTGCACACACTGCACATGTCAGCAGGGGTGGTGGGAGGGGTGGGAGACAGAGGTCGCTGCTTGCAGATGTTGCTGGTGTGCATGATGACCCACAACTGTTACGCATAGCTGATGCGTACCAGTCCAGCACCGGAGACCTCAGCCAGGTAGTGGGGCTCCTCAGAGACATGAAACAGCAGCAGGCTGCCCATCATGCCCGCTTGGACTCCCACATGTCCCACGTGGAGTCACACATGTCCCGCGTGGACTCACACATGTCCCGCGTGGAGTCCAAGTGGGATGCACTGCATGAGATGACGGCGGTGCACAGGGACATTTTACAATGCCTCCGCCAGATGAACAGCAACCAGTCCACACCTCCCTGTGTGCCAACAACATCTGGTGCCGAACAAACTGCAACTGACACAGGGAGGGAGGAGGACTCTGGCGGAGAGTCCCCTGCACCGCAGCAGCCTGTACTTGAGGGCCCCCCCCAAGAAGAGGGGTCGTCCGAGGAGGGAAAAGTGAGAGGCCGATGGCCAAGCGCAACTCCCAGGAAGCCTGAACCTGTTCTGGATGTTCGCCTTTGTGCACAGACTGTTCACCCTGTTGACGGCAACACTACTCCCACACATTGCATGGGGAGTACAAGTTGGACCAATGTGTCAGACAACTGTGGCCCCGATACTGGGGATCCTGTCTACCAGGACTTTCAATTCACCTAGGAACTTCGGATTGCAAGATTTATGTACAGCACTACCCATCCTATGCACTATTAACACAAATGTATCACAATAAACACACTAATACACCATACTTGCCTCTGTCGTGATTCCAACGTGGGTGCTGTTATGGGGATGATGAACTGCAAAATTACACTGTGTATGCGAACTGCAACAGCAAGGACAACACAGGCATGTGAGTAAAGGCAACGTGACACATATGAGGGAGACACACCACCAGGGCTACACAACACATACACACCTAGGCCATTTGACTCATTGCCTACACTGATGTTGCCAGGGAAGACGGTGCAATGCACAGACACCACACCCATTCCCACTTGTAGTCAAGTAGCCCACAGGTGCAGTAAGCAAATGGCACTCAAATGTGTGACCACAGACAACGCACATCACAAAGTGAAGCACAGGTTTATTACACAGTTGCAACATGTCGTAACCACTACAGATGCAAGGTAATCCCACCTGGCAGCGGGCACACAGTCAACAACTGTAGACGGAAGGAAGTCCATGGGTGTGGCGCACATCACCTGTAAGGACACAACAGCTACCACCCTGGATGTGCAATCACGTCGTCGTTGGACACAGTTGACCAAACGAATCTGAAAGTACCCTGTGAAGGACAGAAATGACACACAGTCAAAAGCAATGGAGTACAGGACAGAACAGCAAAACTCATGCACAATACATGTTACAATATACCCACCCAGAACCAAGTTAGCATGTCACCACTGTTGGGGAGTACAGCCCACCTGTTAGCACACATCGCAACACACATCCAGTCAAGTAGCCCATGGACCCACTCCAACAGCACCAGAGCACCACCCACACATCATGCCAACTCACATCATTGACATGACACCTCAGGATACTCACATTCAGCTAAAGAAGTTGGTGATGAGCTGTGTGCGGACATCACCATCATCATCATCATCATCATCATCATCACTGGCATCGTGGTCCAGGCCAGGATCCTCCACAGGTGGCGGATGTTGGTCATTGTCATCCTGGATGAGAGGCAACTCATTCCGCACTGCCAGGTTGTGGAGCATGCAGCAGACGATGATAATCTTGCACACTTTCGCAGGGGCATATGGGAGGGACCCTCCGGTCTTGTCCAGGCAGCGGAAGCGGCTCTTCAGGAGACCAAATGTCCGCTCAATCACTCTCCTGGTCCGACCATGTGCCTCATTGTAGCGCATCTGGGCTGGTGTCACAGGGTTCCTGAGGGGTGTCAGCAACCACGGCATGTTGCAGACAAGTGCACATTAGCTGACTTGGAAAAGTGGGCGGAATACTACAGATCAGATCACACACAATGGCACAAAGTCAGTACACACCGACAAGCCAGGCACGCTGGTTCTGCATCTGTGCCATCATCCTGGGGATGCGACTACTCCTCATCACAAAGGCATCGTGTGCTGAACCAGGGAAACGGGCACACACGTGTGTGATGGTCATGTCTGCAAGACACACCACCAGTGCATTGACCGAGTGGTAGTGCTTGCGGTTCCTGTAGGCCTGCTCCTGGGCCTGTGGTGGTACCAAAGCCACATGTGTCCCATCAATGGAGCCAATGACATGCGGCATCCTCCCCAGGGCATAAAAGTCACTCTTCACGTCAGTGAGTCGTCGCAGTCTAGGGAAATAGATGTACCGGTTCAGGAATAGCAACATTGCCGCCAAAACATCGCGGAGCACACGGCTCAACATGGTCTGTGACATCCCACCAGCAGTCGCCACAGTATGTTGGAAGGTACCGGTGGCAAAGAAGTGTAGGGCTGCCATCACCTTCACCTTGGGGGTCAGCGCTGTAGGATACGGCCGGTCAGGCTGCAAATGTGGGGACAACTGCACTGCCAAATCCTCAATCAGCTGCCTGGTGAAGCGGTACCGTTGGATGCTGTCCTGTTCCACCATCGTTGCCAGGTCTGGGAATGGTCGATGGACAGCAGGAGCCCTGCAGTGCAGAGGAGAAGTAAGCAAGATTGTCAGTCACCCCACATATGCGGCATTGAACACACTCAAGATCCCAACATACATCATTATGAGGCACAACTACATGAAGTGTGCAGTTCCGGAAGGACATGTATGGTACATACATGGCCAACATCTGTCAACACGGTCCAACAGGTGGCATCAATTAGTCCCAGGTTGGCCCATTGGATATCATGAGGCCGTGTCACAGTTCCCATCTCCTGCTGCCGTGTCACAATAACCCCCACAGTGACATGTGAGGACAGATGTGCCCCAGGCACCACAGCTCAATGACAGGTACATTCCCAGGGACCCTGTATTGCCACATGGACACTGGCATTACATGGAGTATCATGTATACACCACAGCAAAACTACCATGACCCCCACAGGTAGTGGCCCCACTTGCCACGGCAGGACAGACATGGACGTCTGTGACACACACACGCACAACATCAAAGTCCATGCACACACAACCTGGATGTGGAGACTGTCTCCCATTGTGCACATGAAATCAGAGACATTGTAAACACTACATGCACAAAGACTGTGGAGGACCATCACTATTGTGCCACTGGGACACCCTGGCTCAAACATACCGTCCCACATGGGACTCACGGGGTATGTGACATGACATACACATACACCACCGTGAAATGTGACCATGGCACATGCACAGATATGAACAGTTGCACATCACAGTGGTCATGCACACGTAACACCCAGGATCCTGTCCCCATGAACACGTGCACAGCCTGGGGGTGGCTGCCCACAGGTGACACCCACAGGACAACATGTACACCAACATACACACAATAGGAAATGCAGCCTTACATGCCTTATGATAAAGTTTGGACAGGCTGTCGTGATGTAGGTGTGCCCCTCACTCCCTGGGAGCTATCTGTGGCTGGCATATGTCCATCTGAGACAGGCATGCTGACATATGCCAGTCACATGTACAGTGATGTGTTGTACTGCAATGGACCGATCGGTGCCTCCGGCCGGCCCATTGCATTCAATGTGTGCGGGTACGCGTTGTACCCCTGTACGCGTTGAACTGCAATGGACCGATCGGTGCCTCCGGCCGGCCCATTGCATTCAATGTGTGCGGGTACGCGTTGTACCCCTGTACGCGTTGTACTGCAATGGACCGATCGGTGCCTCCGGCTGGCCCATTGCATTCAATGTGTGCGGGTACGCGTTGTACCCCTGTACGCGTTGTACCCTGTACGCGTTGAACTGCAATGGACCGATCGGTGCCTCCGGCCGGCCCATTGCATTCAATGTGTGCGGGTACACGTTGTACCCCTGTACGCGTTGTACCCCTGTACGCGTTGAACTGCAATGGACCGATCGGTGCCCCCGGCCGGCCCATTGTATTCAATGTGTGCGGGTACGCGTTGTACCCCTGTACGCGTTGAACTGCAATGGACCGATTGGTGCCTCCGGCCGGCCCATTGCATTCAATGTGTGCGGGTACGCGTTGTACCCCTGTACGCGTTGAACTGCAATGGACCGATCGGTGCCCCCGGCCGGCCCATTGCATTCAATGTGTGCGGGTACGCGTTGTACCCCTGTACGCGTTGTACCCCTGTACGCGTTGTACCGCAATGGACCGATCGGTGCGCACCCATTGACAATGGGCTTGCCTGGCAACGGACGCGTTTTCGAATTTCGAACGAGTCGGTTGCTGGAAAATCAGTTGGTCAACCACAACAATGTTGCAAAATCATGTATGTCATGAAGTTGAAGATTTGAAGGATGCTGTGGGCGTGTTTTGGTGCTGCTATTCCATGGATTGGCCAGATTCAGAAGATGCAAACGACTTGGACCTATCACTTTGGACACAAGGGACAGTATCTGCCTCTCCAGTACATATATATTGCTGGCTGTTCCCCTGAGAGCTCACTTGCCTGCACTACATGCTCCAGGACGACATCTGCCACTGCACTGCTGCTGTCTCTGCCCCTCTGGACCCTGCAATGGCACGTACTGTGGAGAGAGCCCCAGCCTTCAGCCTTGAAGAGAACCAGGCCCTGCTGGACAGCCTACTTCCACAGTACAGCAAGCTGTATGGGACACCAGGGGAGCAGGTGAGTGTTCTGTGCACTGCCTTTCTGAATGTGCATTTTGTCTGACTGGCAAGGCTGAAAGTCTGCACGCCACTGGCTAGCAGGCTCACTGAGTAGTTGTCACCCCCCATAGTGTGTAGTGACATGCACTGGACAGGTATGGTGCAGTGACAGTGCATTTGAACAAGGTTTTACTTCCCATGCAATGATACCATGTAGTGACGTCTGGCAAACTGTCCATGGGCAGCTTTGCACTGCCTGTGTACATCATGTGCCCCTGTGATTGAGACATGTATATACAACTGTGTCATGCACGGATATGTTGCATGTGTAGTAATGGCCTTTTCACTTTGTCATCCTGACAGGTTAATGCCCATCGGAAGCAGGAGATCTGGAAGGACATCGTCCGGGCTGTCCGGTCCGTGGGGGTCTACAAGCGCCGGATCCCCAACTGCCAGAAGAGGTGGCAGGACCTTCGGGGCTGGACCTGGAGGATTGCACGGGTCCAGCTGAAGCTGTCGCCTCCTCGCAGGAGGGGCGGAACACGGACCCTGACCCCCCACATGCTCCAGATCCTGGCGGTGGTGTTTCCAGACCTGGATGGGCAGCTGAAGGCCAGACAGCAGCAAGGAGGGGGTGAGTCAAAGACTGCACTGTGAACTCTGTATTACATGCTTTGTGCCCTCCTCTGGCCTGGTTCAACTGCCACAGTGCAGCAGTCATGTTGTCCAGGAGCCATGTCCCTCTATTGTGCACTGCCCACTGCTCATCTGATACCCAGGTGTGGCCCTTACATTCAGGGAATTGTGTCACTTGGGACTGTGTCCTTGCAGTTTGCTTCACTAAAGGTGGGGGACAGCATCTGTTTCCCTAACTCTGTTGTGGGCATCATGGGTGGGTCCATTGTTCACACAACGCCTGTGTTTGGACGTGTGATCTGCGTGTTGCTTTGATATGCGGTCCATTGCTGAGCTGAGCCACCACATGTGCCTGGGGTATGTGGCACACACCCATGCAGCGGGTGGGAACAATGATTGGGCCCCAGGAGTGTACAGATTACGTGTGTCACACATACATAGCCAGCTATCCACTGTCCAGGGCACATCCCTCATTCATGTGGAGCAGGACAGTCATGCCTACTCCAGGCCATGCAATGCACTCTGTACTCCCACTCCCGTGTATCAGCTGACACATTGTGCACAGTGATTTGACCCCTCAGGTGTCTGCCTCTGTGTCAGTGTGCTGTGGATTAGTTGCCAGGACTGCTGGGGTGTTTCTTGGTAGGGGCTCAGCATGCCCCTGGAGATGTGACCATAGGAGATGATACTTGTGTGTCACATAGGTATTTGATCAGCTGCCCGTGCAGACTGGGGTATGCGAATGTGAAGTTCAGGCAGCTGGTCCCCATTCACAGCAAATTGTGAGGGGCTCAGGTTCAGAGGGTAGTGTCACAGGTCTCCCATATGTCCAATAGGTATGACCTGGACAGATGAGGGTTAAGATGATGTGTTGTGTGGGGGATGTACATGTGCACTTGTGCAGCTCCAGGACTTGCATTCCCCATGACCTACTATTGTGACACAGTGCATAGTGTTGTTGTCTGGCTGCCAAGTCATACATCACTGAGACAGTGATGTATGACTTAGCAGTCATGCCTCTGCCATGGCATGTGTCAACTTATTGGTGGTCCTGCAGGGGAGTGACATGTGCTACATGCACACCATTGTGGCGATGGCTATCAGGACATGGGTGCATCATGGTGTCTGTCGCTGGTATGCATCACATGCATTTCCTATTTGACTCTGGGCATCCCTTTCATCCGGAAACCTGTACTGACTCAGTGGCAAGAGCTGTGATGTGTGCAGGTCCACATGCCACACCGTGTCCTCTGCACTGTCCAACTACTGTGTACTTGGTGCATGTGTCCACACTGGGGTGTTGCAATCCAACAGACACCAGACAGATGGGTGCAAGGCCATGTGGGATGTGAGTGCCATGGTTGGCATCAGACTGACAATTGGCTATTCCTGTTCAGTTAGGGCACTTTTAGCAATGTACAACTAATGATGCCAGGGCTTGCTCTGTAATGTGCTGTGCTCACAGTGGTGTGTGCGTTTGGTGCAGGTGAATGATGTCTGTCTGTTTCCCCATTGTTTGCAGATACATCCACGGCCACGGAAGGGGACAGCTCCACGGACCAGGAGGAGCCAGAGAGCCAGACTGGGTCAGCAGCCGAGGAGTGGTCGGAGGGACCCAGTGGCACGGAGGGCGAGGGGAGCCACACCGAGGAGTCCTCAGCACCATCCACCTCAGCTGAGGACCAGAGCAACTCGGAGGATGACTCCCTTGTAGAGGCGGGTGTCAGCAGCCACCACACCCCAGCTAGTGTTGCTGTCCCCGCCACCACCAGCACCACCACCGCTCTCCCATCGGCTCCCATTCCCCAGGTCCGTGGAGGCTCCCATGTACGGGAGCGTGTCTCCTTTGGGCCAGGCACCGCACCCCTGCCCCTGTGTCCCCTGCTGCCCTGAGTGAGGAGTCTGTGTACCTCCTTCGCCAGCTCCATGTAGGGCAGACAGCCATGCTGAGTGTCCTCCATGCGCACACCGCACTGTTGACTCAGCTGGTGTCGTTCATGGAGGGCATCTCATCGGGCATGTCTGACCTACGGAGGGGCAATAGGTCCATGGACTCCTCCCTGATGGCAGCAGTGTCCCTCCTCAGACAGTCCCTCACCCCTCCTGCCTCTGCTCCATCCACACTCCCCAGCACCTTACCCATCCCAAGCACACACACACCGGCACAGGCACACACCAGCACACACACGTCCAGCACACAGACACACACGCCACAAACAAAACGCACACGCAAGCACAGTCAGGGGACTGAAACCAGACTCACAGGGGATGGGGCCCTGGAACACACACATGCATCCACGAGCACTGCGCAGTCCTCAGTTGCCTCTCCCTCCAAAGCACCCTCCCTTGCCTCACCTGCAACCCCAAAGACCCAGCGCCTCTTCCTCAGTGACCTCGGCCTCTTCCCCTCCGATCCAGCTGCTCCAGCATCCAGGGTGAAGAGGAAGCCCCCCACACAGAGCAGAGTGCCCCTCGCCCCCGGACACCCTCCCCCAGGCGCAGACAGACTGAGGCCCCCACCCGCAAGTCCCCCGGAGTGTTAAGAGCAAGACCCCGCCGCCGCCCTGCAGCTCAAGCACCAGGTCTCCTTCCTCCATCCCTCAGGCCCCCACTCCACAGGTGCCCCCACCACACCCTGCCCCAGGTTCCCCCACCCACAGATATACCATCCCCAAGAGGCTCCGGCCTTCTCCCCTGCCACTTGCTCTCCCGGCACCACACCCCCGCTGCGCTTGTCTGTGCCACTGATGTGGTGAGGGTGTCCTCCCCTCTGTCCAGCCCACCTTGCCTGTTCCCCATTCTCCTCCCCTGGTGGTAGGCACTGCAGTGGAGTCCACTACCACCCTGTCTGACTTGGGCACTGCAGTGGCGGACCTGTCCACTCCATCTGCAGGGTCCACTGCAGTCGTGCCGGCACCCACAACATCTGAGCCATGCCCCCCAGTTGTGCCGGCACACACCATGTCAGACACCTCCACTGCAGTTGTCAGTGGCTCTCCAGCACCCACCACCCCTTCCCTGCTTCCTCCTGGTGAGCCCTGATCCTGTCCCTGCGGTGCCTGGCCTACCCCCCGGTTGCCCCTCCTAGTGGATTGTCCCTGGTTTTGTGCAGGCATGTGTAGGGTGGCATCTGCCACTGTCACCCACTTGTGACTTTGTTGATGGACTGGCCATTGGCCTTTGTTTATGTTCTACCGGACTTCTACTTTTAATGCCACATATGCTGAATAAAGCAACTTTCTGTTCTCTAGTGCTTTTGCTTCTGATGTACATGATGTTGATGATGCTAACCATGCCCTTGCTGCAGTGATGGTGATATTTGGTCTCATGATAATGAAGTGTTACTGTGCAGGAACCCATGTGGTCCAGGGGGAATGTGTCCTATCCTGTGGTGTATCCATGTCATCCATAGCAGCATCTGAGGGTGTCATGTGTTCAGTATTTGGCAATGGGATTTCCTACTTAGATTGGCTATTTCACATCTGTGGCTTCCACCCCTGCACATCTGTTGTGCCTGCCATTGTTCAATTCGTCTACTTCCCTGACCGTGTGGCCATCTCCAGTGGACATGCAGGTTTGGGCATCAATGGGGAAGGACTCATCTGTGTTGTCAGTGCAACACTGCTATACAAGTATGTTGGATCTGTGCTGATGATTCCGTTGGCACTTCCATGACCAGGCTGATGTGACGGGAGCCCTCATTTGGTGCTAATTGTTGATTGTGTGACCAAGTGCTCAGCTGACATGATGGGGCCCTACTGAGGCAACATATGGCACAGCTTTCCTCACACAGGAGTGGAGTCCCCTCATGGCAGTGTGTACTCCTGTGACATTGCCTGCGCCCAAGGTGTGTGTTGTATGTGCATGTCTGTGTGTTCACTTCCGTTTAGCTGTGCATGCTGTGATCCCTAGTGTTGTACCTGTTTGTGATGCTAGCTGAGTTGAGCTATGTTCCCCCAAAGTCTTCTCCCAGGGTTCTCTGTGATGTGGGTGCATGGCACATTACTGGTCATCAGGGTGTCACCCATAGGTGTGTTTGCTGTCAGGGCTGAGTTTGTGTGCAGACGCAGATGGGTCACAGTCAGGTTTCCCCTTGGCACTTGTTGTTTGCCCCTGTCATGTGATTTCCAGTTTGTGTTATCTTTCAGTGATTGTGACACGTTGTGTGTGTGACTGCTGGCACTCCTCAGGGTCCGGGCTGCAATGTTGGTTGTTGTCTATGTGTGTTCTTTGTGGGTGACCTTGGCTTCTTCATTGGTGTGTGACTGTGGCTGGGATCCCATTGGTTGGTGTGGTATTGCCGTCATGTCCATGTACAGCGTAGTGTGCAGTGTGTCAGACATTCAGGAGTCTTGTTGAGTGTCCATGTGTGATGTGTTTCTGCACCTTGGTTCCCACCCACCACCCTGGAATAGTCATGGGTGCATGTGCAATGTCACCAGTGCATGTGTGCTTCACTGCTGCACATTGTTGGAGGTCGAGGGGTGTGGTGTTGAGTGTGTGCAGATGAGAGTTGTTGCCCGGCTAGGCCCCTGCCTCCATGTTGGCCTTGGCTTACTGGCCATGCTGTTTGATTTGTGCTTGTGTAGGTGTGATGGTAGTTAGTTGCTCAGTACACATGACTGTGGTTCACAGTGTGAACCACATTTAGCTTTGTCATCACAGTGGGATTGTAATGCAGCCCAGGGTCACCACATTGTGGGGGCCCTGGGGGTGGTGCTGTGGTGTGTCTGTGTCTTGCTGTGTCAGTTGCTGTCCCTACGTGCCTATGTGACATGTGTGATTTGTGCTCCCTCTCATCTGACAATGCCTGCTTGCCCACATAGGGGATTTGGATCCATGAGTTACCTTTGTGTGGCACTGTATGCACATCTGTATGATTGGTATTCAGGTCTCCTCATGTGTTGTGTGGTTGCCTGGGGACACTGGCACCCCCCTCACCTGTTGTGTATGATGTGCAGTGTGGGTCTGCCTGTTTGTGTTTGTGCATCTGCACCACTGCATTGGCATATCTTGGGTGTGCCATTGGCTGTATGTAGTTTGGTGGGTTTCCCCTGCTGTCCCTGGGACTCCTAGGTCATCGGTCAGCACAATGATCATGGTTTGTGTGTCCCATTGCTGCCATGGTATGGTATCTGTTCACCTCACATCTACAGTCTCCACAGGGTATCTGCATGTGTGTGCCCATTGGTGCAAATATGTGGGTCTGCATTCTGATGGTCACTTCTGTCATTGTGTCATTGATGATTGTTGACGGTGTCAGCCCCCATGGGTGTTGTTTGTCTGCACATGGCCAAAGGTATGTCTTATTTGCACTGCAGGATTTGGCTCCCCCAATTTATGTTGCAATGGGACACATACACTACTTTGCCACTGATGTGTTTGTTGTTCTGTGACCAGGAATCATCCATGCAGTCTGGCAGTTGCACCTCTTTCTTTGTCAACACTTACCTTTTGGTCACTGTGATGATGGGGGTTTGGACCCCATTGCCACAATGTTCAAAGTGTGCTTCAGCTATGGACCCCACACTTACATTTTGGTCACTGTGATGATGGGGGTTGGGACCCCATTGCCACAATGTTCAAAGTGTGCTTCAGCTATGGACCCCACACTTACATTTTGGTCACTGTGATGATGGGGGTTTGGACCCCATTGCCACAATGTTCAAAATGTGCTTCAGCTATGGACCCCACACTTACATTCTGGTCACTGTGATGATGGGGGTTTGGAACCCATTGCCACAATGTTCAAAGTGTGCTTCAGCTATGGACCCCACACTTACATTTTGGTCACTGTGATGATGGGGGTTTGGACCCCATTGCCACAATGTTCAAAATGTGCTTCAGCTATGGACCCCACACTTACATTCTGGTCACTGTGATGATGGGGGTTTGGAACCCATTGCCACAATGTTCAAAGTGTGCTTCAGCTATGGACCCCACACTTACATTTTGGTCACTGTGATGATGGGGGTTTGGACCCCATTGCCACATTGTTCTAAGTGTGCTTTAGCTATGGACCCCACACTTACATTCTGGTCACTGTGATGATGGGGGTTTGGAACCCATTGCCACAATGTTCAAAGTGTGCTTCAGCTATGGACCCCACACTTACATTTTGGTCACTGTGATGATGGGGGTTTGGACCCCATTGCCACATTGTTCTAAGTGTGCTTCAGCTATGGACCCCACACTTACATTTTGGTCACTGTGATGATGGGGGTTTGGACCCCATTGCCACAATGGTCATGGCCTGCTTGCATTGTGGGTGCCACACACATATATGTGTGGCACATGTGCTAGGGGGTCACATTGTATGTTCAAAGTCATGTTCGGTGTTGGAGGCATTTGACACAGTCTACACACGCTTGTCATGGTGTTGGGGGATGTCTTCTTCTTGCATTCCCTAGGTTGTGGTGTGCTGGTTGTGTCATGCATTGTCCATCCTATGAGTGGGGGTGGTAGTAGTGGTAGGCATCCTGCCCCCCCCTGGGTAAGGGTGGTAGTAGTGGTAGGCATCCAGCCCCCCCTGGCTAAGGGTGGTAGTAGTGGTAGGCATCCAGCCCCCCTGGCTAAGGGTGGTAGTAGTGGTAGGCATCCAGCCCCCCTGGCTAAGGGTGGTATTAGTGGTAGGCATCCTGCCCCCCTGGGTAAGGGTGGTAGTAGTGGTAGGCATCCTGCCCCCTGGCTAAGGGTGGTGGTGTAGGCATCCTGCCCCCCCTGGGTAAGGGTGGTAGTAGTGGTAGGCATCCAGCCCCCCCTGGCTAAGGGTGGTAGTAGTGGTAGGCATCCTGCCCCCCGTGGGTAAGGGTGGTAGTAGTGGTAGGCATCCAGCCCCCCCTGGCTAAGGGTGGTAGTAGTGGTAGGCATCCTGCCCCCCTGGGTAAGGGTGGTAGTAGTGGTAGGCATCCAGCCCCCCCTGGGTAAGGGTGGTAGTAGTGGTAGGCATCCTGCCCCCCCCTGGGTAAGGGTGGTAGTAGTGTTAGGCATCCAGCCCCCCCTGGCTAAGGGTGGTAGTAGTGGTAGGCATCCTGCCCCCCCCTGGGTAAGGGTGGTAGTAGTGGTAGGCATCCTGCCCCCCCTGGCTAAGGGTGGTGGTAGGCATCCTGCCCCCCTGGGTAAGGGTGGTAGTAGTGGTAGGCATCCAGCCTCCCCTGGCTAAGGGTGGTAATAGTGGTAGGCATCCTGCCCCCCCTGGGTAAGGGTGGTAGTTGTGGTAGGCATCCTGCCCCCCTGGCTAAGGGTGGTAGTAGTGGTAGGCATCCTGCCCCCTGGGTAAGGGTGGTAGTAGTGGTAGGCATCCAGCCCCCTGGCTAAGGGTGGTAGTAGTGGTAGGCATCCTGCCCCCCTGGGTAAGGGTGGTAGTAGTGGTAGGCATCCTGCCCCCTGGCTAAGGGTGGTAGTAGTGGTAGGCATCCTGCCCCCTGGCTAAGGGTGGTAGTAGTGGTAGGCATCCTGCCCCCCTGGGTAAGGGTGGTAGTAGTGGTAGGCATCCTGCCCCCTGGGTAAGGGTGGTAGTAGTGGTAGGCATCCAGCCCCCTGGCTAAGGGTGGTAGTAGTGGTAGGCATCCTGCCCCCCTGGGTAAGGGTGGTAGTAGTGGTAGGCATCCTGCCCCCTGGCTAAGGGTGGTAGTAGTGGTAGGCATCCTGCCCCCTGGGTAAGGGTGGTAGTAGTGGTAGGCATCCAGCCCCCCTGGCTAAGGGTGGTAGTAGTGGTAGGCATCCTGCCCCCTGGGTAAGGGTGGTAGTAGTGGTAGGCATCCTGCCCCCCTGGCTAAGGGTGGTGGTAGGCATCCTGCCCCCCTGGGTAAGAGTGGTAGTAGTGGTAGGCATCCAGCCCCCCTGGCTAAGGGTGGTAGTAGTGGTAGGCATCCTGCCCCCTGGGTAAGGGTGGTAGTAGTGGTAGGCATCCTGCCCCCCTGGCTAAGGGTGGTAGTAGTGGTAGGCATCCTGCCCCCCTGGGTAAGGGTGGTAGTAGTGGTAGGCATCCAGCCCCCCTGGCTAAGGGTGGTAGTAGTGGTAGGCATACTGCCCCCTGGGTAAGGGTGGTAGTAGTGGTAGGCATCCTGCCCCCCTGGCTAAGGGTGGTAGTAGTGGTAGGCATCCTGCCCCCCTGGCTAAGGGTGGTAGTAGTGGTAGGCATCCTGCCCCCCTGGGTAAGGGTGGTAGTAGTGGTAGGCATCCTGCCCACCCTGGGTGAGGGTGGTAGTAGTGGTAGGCATCCAGCCCCCCTGGCTAAGGGTGGTAGTAGTGGTAGGCATCCTGCCCCCTGGGTAAGGGTGGTAGTAGTGGTAGGCATCCTGCCCACCCTGGGTAAGGGTGGTAGTAGTGGTAGGCATCCTGCCCCCCTGGCTAAGGGTGGTGGTAGGCATACAGCCCCCTGGGTGAGGGTGGTAGTAGTGGTAGGCATCCAGCCCCCCTGGGTAGGGGTGGTGGTGCGCATTCAGGCCCCTGTGTGCATATGTGGCATTGGTGATGGGCATCCCGCCCCTATGGTGCTGCTGTTGCTGGTGTAAGTATATTCTGCATCCCTCTGTGTGTGTGTGATGTGTCGTGTACGTGTTGTATGTGTTTTGTGGTTGGTGTCTGGCTTACCTTCTGCGCCGTACGCGTCCGTGCCTGTTCCGGTAGTAAATGTAGAATATCGGTATGATCGGGACAAAGGGATTCATGGTTGGTTCGTGTCGTTCGTCCTTCTCGTTGCTTCGCGTCGTCCTCGTCGCTTCTCCTTGTCCTCGTCGCTTCGCATCGTCCTCGTCGCTTCGCGTCGTCCTCGTCGCTGCCGTGTTCGTCTCGGAGCCGTGGATCGTGTTGTGGCGCGAATCGGAGCTTATGTGCGCCTCTCCCGGATGCTTTGACGTGCCGTGGCGTAGCGACGGGTTCGGCGCGTACGGAAAGCGCATCGTACTCGCTCGGCCGGACGGAGCTGCATTTTCCCTTCCGTGCGACTCGATTCAGCGTTTCCGGATTCGCCTCGGTCGGGGAACAGGACCTGGTTTGGGTGAGTACGGCTCGGCCGGATTCTTTGCTGTTGTGCGCATCGTACTTACTCGTTCGGTGTGCTGTACGGATCGGTCGTGAAACAGGCTTTCGCATGGCTTTTTTCCCGACCGAATGGTGTTGGGTGCGCCTCCGACCGAGATCGGAATCGGCCCCATAGTACTATTGTGGGGAAAGGATTGCAAAGATATTATTTACCCAATGTGTATGGGGCCACACATGCAGCTGTCCTTTACTCACCAAATGTAACCAGCTATACCAAAAATTAAAATGAAATAATGTTAAAAATTTCCCCGACCACATAATTAACCATGTAAAACATGCAAAACAAATGGTGGGCAAGAAGAAGGTAGTTCAGAACAAAGGAAGCTATCCGGCTACATGGGTGTGGACTCCGGGACTCATTGCAACCCTAGCCAGAGACAGTACATGCAGACAACAAATAAAACAGCCTTCTTTTTGCATTTTATCCCAAGTCAACTACAATCCTCAAACGTTTTAAAAACATATTTAGTAAAGCAGCAGTGAGAATGTAAAAAATATATCAAAAATACACCCAAGGCTGAATGCAGTGAAGGCTAAGCCCCAAAGAGTAAAGCAAAGAACACATTTTTCCTTTGGTTACTGTAGACTTAACATCACTCAAATTCAATCACACACACGTGTCTTTTCAATCACACTAAGTGGAATTATGCTATAAGCCCAAACAGTACACCAAAGATACATCAGAATTAGAAATTGTACAATTATTTATTAAAAAAATATAAAAAAAGTTGTTTAAAAACGAATCAGAGAATCTTACTGATTGCATAAAACAATTCATTTAAAAACAAGAAATTACAAGAAAAACATTTCATAGACACTTTAACATTGTCCTAATGAGAGAGATATGGAAAAAAATACTATTAACACAGATAATGAGATAGAGAAAAGACAGTACACTTTGTCATTCAAAAACACACATTCGTGTGACACAGTATACTGCTGAAACCCAAAACGTTGGCACTCGTTTGGTATCTACAGTTCCAGCCCACTCTACGAATTGTGTAACAGATGCGTCAACGCGTTTCGATGGTGTTGTCTCACTTTAAACCATCTTTATCAAGACATTAATAACACTCTCATAATTAGACATATGGAGGATCCTAAACGTAATCCTCTATTTTGAGACATATAAATATGTGTCAGTACTATATTCACAAGAAATAGTGTATAGGGAGGCAAATTAACTTGTTGCTAAGTACTGTCGTCTGGTTATTCATATCCAGATAAAATATCTGAGGGAAGAAAAGGGGAAGACTGATTGTCCTCTGCTGTCAATAAATTCTAAATGTCTTATGCTAATCCTTGCTTATAAAAAAGGGGGAACCTCACCTTATCGGCAAAAAGTCCAATGATAGCAGTTTTATATCTTCTGGAGTGCCACTGAATCCATTGGCAACACACAATCTTTATTGAGAAAGCTCTGACAGGATCTGTGGAATACAGTGATCCACTATCAGTCTCTTATAAGTTATCTTTTCTCTAATTATATAAACCCATGAACAATATTCTCCTACCTGTATGGAGCTCGATGTAGATTAGCGCTTATTACAGTCATCCAAATATCAGTAATTGGCTTTTCATAATATTCGATAAATGCCCTTCATAAATTAGGCCTGTTCAGGAATAAATATTAGATAACAACTCAGGGGCCGATTCTGATTCGGGCAGGAAATCTCTCCGACCGAGCCGGACCCGGAGAGATTTCCGACCGAATCGGACCCTAGCAGTCTGACCGAACGAGTACGATGCGTTCGCATGCTATCGGACTCGATTCGGTCGGACTCCCATTGAAGTCAATGGGAGCCGGTCGTACAATGCGTACTCGGGCTCTCATTGACTCAATGGGTGCGAGGCGAACAAGGGCGTCCCCTACAGCGGGTACGCGTTGACGCGAATCGCGCCATACATGCACAGGTAGGGGCGACCCATGGGTACCCCCTGTGTGCGACTCGCGCGGCTATGCGTACATGGGGGTCCGACACGGACCCCCAAAGTGCGGCTCCGACTGCTCTTTTGAGCCGGACGGCGCGAGTCGGTCGGACTGCTCGCGGCGCGCATCGTACTTACCCGGCCGGGGAACGTCTCCATTGCGCGGTGCGAGTCGTGTCCGTGCGAGTTGGTCGGAGCGGTTCGGACCCGGGAACGAGTCGGTCGGCGATTTCGCGTGCGCTCGCATCGTACTCGCTCGGCCGGACGCACGTACGAATCGGTCGGGAAAGAGGGCTCCGAATCGGATCCGGTTAAGCCGAATCCGATTCGGAGCCCTACCGGCCGAGATCGGAATCGACCCCTAAGTGCTCATTTGAAGCGGGAGACTGAACATGTTAAAATGCAAGGAAAATCTCCTCCAATTACATATCTGTTTGATTCCTATTTTAATGTTTTATTGTCGCTGCCCGATAGGCACTATTTTTCGCATAAGTATATGCGCTGATCACATTTAGGCAGTAAGTTAGACAAATTACTTAGTAATCGGGGACACATTCACCCATTTTCCTCATTGCTAAGAATTATTGGTCGGGTGAGAATTATAAAACTACGCCATAGATACGGGCAACAAAACATTGCTAAGTTGTCCATAGATCAATAGACAGAATCAAAGCACATAAGGCGCTCCTATGCTGTTTTTATTCTAAACTTTAATATCACATAGCAGGAAAACCAAGGGGCATATTAGCAAGACCCACGTTAAAATTATCGCTGTTTTAGCGGCAGGAAACTGCCGCTAAAACGGCGATAATGGGCTTGCTAATATGCGTTATGGAATTCCAATAGACGCCCAGGTTAGATGTCCTGCACATCTAACCTGGGCTTCTATTGGAATTCTATTACGCATATTAGCAAGCCCATTATTGCCGTTTTAGCGGCAGTTTCCTGCCGCTAAAACGGCGATAATTTTAACGTGGGTCTTGCTAATATGCCCCCAAATCTCTAAACTATTTATAGATTGTTTTTAAGTCATACAATTTAAAAAGAAGAGGGACAGACTCCCGCTATAAAGGATACGCCCATACCTGTAGAAGTATACTAGAAGGATCCTACGAGCTCTCCTGGCTTACGGCTGTCTCAGGCTGGATTTAAATACCCATAGGGAGTCTGCTTATCAGGAGGGCGGTACTACTTCCTGTACACTCTGGATATGTGACCTATTCACAACCCGGAAGTATCTCTGTAGCTACCAATAAGATAATCTCAGCCTCATGTAGTCAGGCACTTACGATTGGGAAAACCCGGAAGTGAAAAAATATTGCCACCCTGAGTCTGCAGACAAGTGTAAGAAGGAGCATTCCAGGGCATCAGGGAAGCTCTGCTGCAAGACCCTGAATCCTACTTTGGCCATGTCATGGAGCCAGGGCTCATTGTTGATGCTAGCCCAATTGGAATCTGTGCAGTCCTGATAGAACAAGGGAGCAATGAAACATGGAAACCAATTGCCTTCATGAACAGGACACTCAAACAAACTGAGAAGAGGTTGCGTGCACAAAGAAAAGGAAGCACTTGCAATTGAATGGGGCTGAATCAATTGCCACTCCACATGTAAGGAGAAGTTTTCAAAGTCACCAAGCCAAAGCCCTTGATACCTCTTGTTGGACCTGACAGCCTTAGGGTGATCTTCCCCCAAACTTTTTGCCTTAACTCCTAAATTTTTCTGATCTTGTTTTGACTTTAGGACTCTGAGCACTGTACCACTGCTAACCATTGCTTAAGTACAGATGCTCTCCTCCTAAAACATGGTAACATTGGATCATACCCAATTGGCATATTAAATTTACTTAAAAGTCCCTAGTGAAGTCATTACATGTCCCCAGGGACTGTAAATTAAATGCTACTAGTGGGCATGCAGCAGTGATTGAGCCACCCACATATGTAGCCCCTTAACCATCACTCAGGGCTGCCACTGCAGAGCCTGTATGTGCAGTCTCACACTGCCATGTCGACCTGACAAGTAAACCCTCTTGCCAGGCCTAAACCTTCCAATTTTTTACGTATGTCACCCCTAACATTGGGCCTGTATAACCCACAGACCAGGGTGCAGCAGTGTTTTAAAAAGGAAGGACATGTACTTTTAAGCTTTGCATTTCCTGGAATTGAAAAAATGATACATTCAGCCTATCTGCCCTATAGGTTAACATTGGGATAACCTTATTTCATCTTATAGGTCTAATTTTCAATTGGGACAAGATAGAAATTTTGAGTTTGGTATCTTTGGACTCACAATTTAAAATTACAACTTATGGTGAAGTTAGATTTTAAATTGTAAGTCTGAATATTCCACTTTCTTACTTTAACTATTCTGTGCCCATATCTGCATACACATCTTCGGAGGGTGACAGCTGGAATTTGTGCATTCCCTCAAGACAGCCACACACAAAGGGAGCGTAGCTGCGCCTGATTGGCCATTCACATCCTGATGGACCATCACCTGGCTGATGGGTCTTCCTGAGCTAGATGGGGGGAGGAGCTGACACTTGCAACTGAATAGGGCGGTGCCTGTTACTACACAAAGAGCTGCATACTCTCTGTAGTGAGTCTGGAGCCATGGCAGAAAAAGCCGGCACCTAGTGCACTTAAAAGTTTTTCTTTGAAGTCTCCACCACTTCAAAGGCACAACTGTGTTGAAATACTGGACTCCACCAACTCAGTACCCTTTTGGACCTGTGACTCCTCTGACAGTAGGAAGAACAGCTCTGCTGCTGAAAGGACTGCCACTCTGTTGGACTACTGCTTTGCTGGGCTCTGCCTTGTTGTGCTCTGGCATTGCTGTGTCTTGCCTTGCTGTGGTCTTGCCTTGCTGAGCTGTACTGCTGCCTGCTGCCTGCTGTTCCTTTTCCTGGATGAGAAGGACTGGACTTGCATCACTTGAACCCAGAGTGACTCAAAGGGCGTGCTGTTCCAACCCTTAGGCTCATCTGCTTGTGAGTCTGTCCTGCCAAGTGGGGCCATCCCAGTCCTGTACCCTTGGAAGTGGACCTAGGGCTTTGCTCCAGTGTAATCGACGCATCCTCTGCTGCGAGAGCAGAGTTGAAGCAAAGCCGCTGTTGTGGGAACCGGATTGGCACCTCACACTCGGAAATGCCACATCACACTTAGAACCACCGATCCAGATCCAGAACCAACGCATCGCTGCCACTGCGTGGAGAAGATTGGCGCATCGCCTCTACAGCATGGACAAACGCGGTATATCACAGTCGCAACCGCCGCACTTTGAAACCGATGCTTCCCTCATGGATCCATCGCATCGCTGCCATTGGGTGGAGAACTTCAGCGCAACACCTCACCTGTGTGGAAAAAAATCGGCGCATCCCCGACCTGCTTCATTAACATCAAAGTATCTCACAACGCATCTCGCTGTTGTGACCAGCAAAAGTACTTTGTTCCCCAGGGCCTGCATGGGTCCTGTAGCTGGCCTGTGCTCCATCGCAGGTGGCCTGAACACTTGACTTTGTCTCGGTTCAGTGCGACTAATTAACTCTTTGAGTGCTATTTGCTTCTACGTGCTATACTTGCATTTAATCTTTAAAAAATCATCTCTCGACCTTTACTGGATGGATTTTTGTCGTGTTTGTCTTATTTTCTTTGTAAAATCAGGATCTATTATTCTAACTTGGTGTGGAGTCTTTTTGTGGTGTTTTCACTATGTTACTGTATGAGGAATTGTACAAATACTCCACTAATTGCTTTCTAAGTTAAGCCTGGATGCTCTGTGCCAAGCAACCAGGGGGTGAGGACAGGATAATTTAGGTTGTGTTGTAACTTACCCTGACTAGGATTGTGGTTCCTACTTGGACATGGGTGCATACCTCTGACAACTTTGGTGATCAACGGTGAGGATAGGACTTGTGTTTGTTCAGTTTCATACAATAGCTAGATGTATGCTGCCAATCCACATTTAAGACCATTTCGAATTTCTTCTACATTTTTCCTTGCTTTGTATTTTTGATCCATCCTATACATCATGTCTCTGGCTGGTTCTGGATATGGAGTAATGGAGTTTGAGCTGACCAGGCTGGAAGATTATACTGTAAACCAGTTGAAAATCATCTGTAAGGAGATGAGGGTACCTGTCCAAGGACCTACCCAGAAGGTGGAGTTTCAAATGCCACTGAGGCCTGGGCAGAAGCCTGCTCCAAAGAGAATGATGGATTGGGAAAGTCTGGGAATGTCTCTTCTGAGTAGCCACCTGCAGTGGATGAGGGAGATATCCCTGAATTTGAGCTCCCTTTGAGAGCAGGAAGCAGTGTCTCCTCCCATGACCTATCCCAGAGGGACTGGCTGAGAGGAGGGAGGAGAGAGTATTCAAACTTCAGCTGGAAGATGGAAGCTGAGGAGAGGAAGGCTGAGGCTGAGGCTGAAAGAGCCTTAGCTGAGAAGAAACTTTGGATGGCTCATGATCTGAGTCTAAATGACCTGGAGATCAAAGCCAGGCAGTCTGATTCCAGAAGCGATGGTGTCAGCATACATACAATACCTGATGGAGATAAGAGGCTTTGTATACACAAGGACTTGGTTCCCGGTTATGTAGTGGGAGGTTATATTGATAAGTGGTTTTCTGCTAATGAAGTTGCACTGAAGGTACATAGTTTTCCTGAGGAGCACTGTGTGCAGGTCTGTGGAAACACATGCCTACATTGGGGAGGGTCACACTTCTGACATTAGAGATTGGAGACCAAACCAGGTATACCCCATGAAAGCCATTTTGATTTCTAAATTTGGGCTGACTCCCGAGAAGTATCGTCAAAGGTGAGGGACAGCCAAAAGCTCCACAACCAGTCCTGCGCAGATTTTGTTGATTACTCCAGTAAGGCACTGAATGGCTGGGTAAGGGGCAGTAAAGTGAATGATTTTAATGAGTTGTATCATTTGATCATGAGGGAGCAGATGCTCAGTGTATTTTTTCCAGAGTTGCGCCAGCACCTAGTAGACAGTAAGCTGACTGATGCCAGGAAGCTTGCTGAGTAGCCGGACATCTGGGCTAGCTAGCATCAGAATGTCCCAAAGGGTATTTGGGGAGGACTCCCACTAGGGAGGACAGGGTTCCCAACAGACAAAAGAGAGGGGAGAAAAACTTAAAAATAAGGAGTTGTCTAAAGGCCTCCAAAATAATTCCCAAGGGAGTAGTGGTAGCAGTCCCTGTCTGATCCAAAGAAGACAGGGTTCTGTGGCCATAATACAGGAAGGTTTGTATCCCAATGTACAGAGTGCTACAAATATGGTCACTCTAAGGGTGATGCCAAATGTCCCAAAAGAACCATTACAAAATAATGGGGTGACCCATACTAGTCCATGGACCTGGGTAATGCTCGGTATAGAAAACAATGGTCCTAGACTAATTTCCTTAGGGAGGTATTCATTAAGTCAAAATCTATGAACATGGTACACATAGAACTCAAGTTACATCATAAGTGTACCCCAGTAGTTTCTCAATTCAATTAAGTATTTCCTCAAAAATACACACAAGCACCATAAATAGCTTCAATAGTGACTGTTTAATCTCACAGTTATTATAACAGATCACTGTAGAGAGCGTTTCAAAACAGAAAGGAGGGTTGCTCCAGGGAGAGTGTGGAAAAAGGATTGTGCTTGTGAGAATAGAACAGATATATAGGGAGGGAAATCAGAGAGTAGTTAAAACAATCAATTTACACATAGTAATGTCCTTAGTAAACTGGTCGTGGTTTACAGTAGCACCAGTTTTACAATGGGGCCTGTCTCTCATGGATTCGAAAGTACTTTTCTGGTTCTTGAAGTTGTACAGAGTATAATCTTCTGTAAAGAGGTAGGGATGGGGTGAAGTAGGGTACAGGCCCACTAGGGGAAAGTGTCGAAGTTTCGACCCTGGCGCATAGAGGGTGGTTTGTATCCTCTGCAGGTGGGTCTTCCTCAGGACGGGGATAGGGGGGGAACAACCTGTATCAAGGCGAAGTCAGGGTTACAGCCCCTCAGGTGGCGGTCCGCATAATTGTAGCGGTGAATTAGAATAGCTATTGGAATTCAATGTGCAGTATTCAGGGCAGCAGTGTCGATTGAATCCTAACACTGGAGGATTAAGGCATCTGAGTAAGCCTCCGCAGCGCAGTCCCGGTGATCCCAAAAGGGCACAGCCCTCCAACATTGGGCAGCCTGGGTTGGCGAGTGTAGTGCTCGGGAGGAGGTAGTCTCAGTTAGTTTTGGAGGGCAGACAAAGGTGACCCTAGTTTCCCTAGGAGATAGAGAAATGGAACCAAAAGCCTACATGCCTAATAGTACTTCCAAATATAGGCAGTGGGTCACCATTATTGGGCAATGGGTGGGGGCTCTGCGAGACACAGGAGCCAGCATGACCACTGTCAAGTGTCAGCTGGTATATGCAGAATAGGTCCTACCAAACACATTCCACCAAGTCATAGTCACTGACAATTGAGTGAACCATCTACTGTTGGCTCTGGTTCCCTTTGGGTGGAAGGGATCTCAGGTTCCTTGAAAGTTGCTATGAGCCCTGCCATGCCTGTTGATTGTCTGTTAGGCAACGACCTGGAGCACACTGCCTGGAAGGATGTAGAGCTCAGGTCTCACTTGCAGATGATGGGATTGCTGAGTGGGTCAGTATAACCACACAGTCCATGGCTGCCCAGGAAGGGAGACAAGGGAGCCTGGAACAATGGCCCAGGCAGCTGCCAAGGAAATGGGCAGGTGGTGCGGGTAACCAGCCCCTTAAATTTCTGCAGTGCAAGTTGACGGGGTTCCAGAGAGGATGCCCCTGAGCCAACCGGGGATGACATCTCCCTAGGTGACCTGCCTGAGCTTGCTGGTTGGCAAGATGGGGGTGGGCCCACCAGGGAGGAATTCTGCAAAGCGCAGAGAGAGTGTCCCACCCTTGACGGCTTGAGGTTACAGGTCTCAGTGAATGCAGCAGGTGAAGCCTCTGGGGATCACCTAATCTACTGGGAGAATGTTCTCCTTTACAGCAAGCCTAAGGTTCCTGGTACTAGGGCAGTCCATGTGCTGGTGGTCCCCCAATGTTACCGGACCTACCTACTGGTTTTGGCTCATGACATATTTAGGGCAAGATAAGACCTTCGCCAGGCTTGTTTCCCACTTTTATTGGCCCAGAATGAAGACAGCCTCAGAGAAATTCTGCAGGACTTGTCCTACCTGCTAGACCAGTGGGAAATCAGGGAAAAATCAGAAGCTCCCCTGATCCCATTTCCCGCCGTCGACACCCCCTTTGAAATGGTGGGCATCAATGTCATTGGACCCTTTGACCCCAAGACAGCCTTAGGCAATAGGTTTATCCTGGTCTTGGTGGATTATGCCGCACGCCACTCAGAAGCAATTCCACTGCAGATGGTGAATGCACCGAATGTATGACAGAATATCGACGGACAGAAAATCGACCTGCAAAAATATTGACACAGAAATATAGAAGTCAAAAATATCGACGTCCAATCTACATAAAGGTAAGTACAAAAATATCGAAAAAAATATATAGTTGTCAAAAATATCGAAGTTAAAAATATCGTTTTTTTAAATGTTTTAATAATAATGTAAAATTAAGTAAATAATACATATAATTAAAATAAATATAGTTAAAAATATTAAAAGATATTTAAAAATAATAACTAATACATTAAATGTTAAAATAAATTAAACATATACATATAAATTAATATATATACTTACTCCACATACTGCAACAGTAGAGAAAGTGTTGGATAGCGTAGGGGTAAAAATTACTATTCCCACTCCAGTGAGTGCAACAGTAGGGAAAGTGTTGGATAGCGTAGGGGTAAAAATTACTATTCCCACTCCAAAGAGTGCAACAGTAGGGAAAGCGCTGGATAGCGTAGGGGTAAAAATTACTATTCCCACTCCAGAGAGTGCAACAGTAGGGAAAGCGCTGGATAGCGTAGGGGTAAAAATTACTATTCCCACTCCAGAGAATGCAACAGGAGGGAAAGTGTTGGATAGCGTAGGGGTAAAAATTACTATTCCCACTCCAGAGAGTGCAACAGTAGGGAAAGCGCTGGATAGCGTAGGGGTAAAAATTACTATTCCCACTCTAGAGAGTGCAACAGTAGGGGAAGCGCTGGATAGCGTAGGGGTAAAAATTACTATTCCCACTCCAATGAGTGCAACAGTAGGGAACGGGTTGGATAGAGTAGGGGTAAAAATTACTATTCCCACTACAGAGAGTGCAACAGTAGGGAAAGCGCTGGATAGCGTAGGGGTAAAAATTACTATTCACACTCCAGTGAGTGCAACAGTAGGGAAAGCGCTGGATAGCGTAGGGGTAAAAATTACTATTCCTACTCCAGAGACTGCAACAGTAGGGAAAGCGTTGGATAGCGTAGGGGTAAAAATTACTATTCCCACTCCAGAGAGTGCAACAGTAGGGAAAGCGCTGGATAGCGTAGGGGTGAAAATTACTATTCCCACTCCAGTAAGTGCAACAGTAGGGAAAGCGCTGGATAGCGTAGGGGTAAAAATTACTATTCCCACTCCAGAGAGTGCAACAGTAGGTAAAGCGTTGGATAGCGTAGGGGTAAAAATTACTATTCCCACTCCAGAGAGTGTAACAGTAGGTAAAGCGTTGGATAGCGTAGGGGTAAAAATTACTATTCCCACTCCAGAGAGTGCAACAGTAGGGAAAGCGTTGGACAACATAGATGTTAAAAATAACATACTTATAAATGAAATAAATATTGTAATTAAATAATGATTGATTAATAAATTTAGAAAAAAAAAAACCTGCAAATATATCAAAAATAATAATTACTTTAATAATATTAAATACTTCCCACCCTATTCCCCAATAAACAAACAACACACTCCACGTAAAATTTCACACAATTAAATTAATTTTCAATTAATCAATTAATAAAAATTAATTAGCAATCAATAATTAAATAAAAAAATGTCAATAACAATACATAATATGTAATAAAAATTAATAACCAATTAATAATTAATTAACAAACTAATTAATTAGCAATACCAATAAATAATATTTAATAAAAAGTAAGAACCAATTAATAATTAACTAACAAAAAAATAATTATTAATACCAATAAATGATATTTAATCAAAATTAATAACTAATTAATAATTAATTAACAAAAAATATCAATACCAATAAATAATATTTAATAGGAATTAATACCCAATTGAAAATTAATTAACAAAAAATTAATTATCAATACTCAATTTTTCTTAATTAATTACTTAATTACAAATAATTTACTTACCACCCTATTCCCCTAAAAACACACAACCCACTCCAATAATAAATTAATACAAATAAAATAATTATCAATTAATAATAATTAATTACCAATTAATAATTAATCAACAATAAATTAATTATTAATAACAATAATTAAAAATTTATAATTACTTAATAAAAATTAAATTACTTCCCACCCTATTCCCCTATAAACCCACAACCCGCTACAGAAATAAAACACAACATTTAATTAAAATAAATTAATAATTCCTAAAAATTATTATTTAATTTACTATAATTAAATTACTTCCCACCCTATTCCCCTATAAACCCACAACCCGCTACGGTACTAAAACGCAAAATTTACTTTTAAAAAAATTACTAAGTTCTAAAAAATGTATACATATATTTAAAAAAACAGTACAATACTTAACAAAAAATATAGAACACATACATATTAAATACATACTAAAATACATAACACTCATATAAATATCGATATTATTAACATCGATAATTTAACTATCGATATTACTAACATCGATATTTGCAACATTGATATTTCTTACCTTAACTTCGATATTCTGGTTGTAGATATTCTTGACTTCGATATTTTGTCCCTACGATATTTAAAACTCGATATAACTGTGCTTCAATATTTAAAAATCGATATTTTGACTGTCCACCGAATGCACCTGTGGTGACTTGAGCTCTGATAGGGATATTTACCTATCTTGGGTTCCCCAAAGAGATAGTGTCTGACAGAGGAACTAACCTCATGTCTGCATACATGAAGTCTTTGTGGGACGCATGTGGAGTGACTTACAAGTTCACCACATCCTATCACCCCCACACCACATCCTATCACCCCCAAACCAATGGTCTGGTTGAAAGGTTCAACAAGAACGTGAAAGGTATGATTGCGGGCCTACCTGGGCCCAAGAGGCATAAGTGGAAAGTCCTATTGCCATGCCTTCTCTTTGCCTACAGGGAGATGCCACAGAAAGGAGTAGGGTTCAGCCCCTTTGAACTCCTCTATGGCCACCCTGTTAGAGGACCTCTGAGCATTGTAAAGGTCTCAGGAAGGCCCTCCCCCCAGAATATGTTCAGCTACATGCTGGCCATTCGTAACCAGATGCACCACACCTGGAAGAAGGCTAAAAGCAATCTCAAGGCCAGCCAGGAAGAAATTAAATGCTGGCAGGACCAGAAGGCCATTCTGATAGAGTTTCAACCTGGCCTGAAGGTATGGGTCATAGAACCAGTAGAGCTCAGAGCTCTCCATGACAGCTGGATTGGCCCATACGAAGTCAAGGAGCATAAGGGCGAGGCCATCTACTTGGTAGACCTCCAGGCCCCTAGGAGCCCCCTAAAGATGCTCCATGTCAACAGGTTAAAGCCTTACTTTGAGAAGTCCAATGTGAGCATGCTCCGTGAAACAGATGAGGGAGTGGACAGGGGGAGTTAACTACTCCCTGACCTCCTTTCTGCACAGCAACACAAAGGGTCAGTGGAGGGTGTAAACCTCTTTTCCACCCTGACCTCAGAACAGCAGAGGGAATGCTAACAGTTGCTGGGGCAGATTGCCTCAGTGTTCTCTCTCACCCCTGGACTCACACATCTGTGCATCCACAATATTGACAATGGGGGCATACCCCTGTAAAGAACAAAATTTACAGGTTGTCAGGCCGGGTGAGAGCCAGCATCAAGGAGGAAGTATCCAAGATGTCGCCCTTGCGGGTGATTGAGCCCTCCAACTGTCCCTGGTGCAGCCCTGTGGTGTTGATACCCAAGGCTGCCCCGCCAGGTGTAACACCAAAACTCCGGTTCTGTATGGGCTACAGAGCCCTCAACTCAGTCACCAAGACTGAGACACACCCCATCCCTCAAGCAGATGAACTTATCGACTGGATGGGCGCTGCCATGTTTCTCAGTACCTTTGATTTGATATCAGGGTACTAGCAGACTACTGTGCCAAAGGGGGCCAAAGAGAGGCCCGCATTTTCAATACCAGAGGACTACTTCCAGTTTCGGGAGATGCCCTTTGGTTTGAAACATGCCCCTGCTACCTTCCAGAGATTGGTTAACAGGGTCCTGCCTACCAATATGACTTTGCTGACTATAGTTCCAGCTGGGAGGAACACCTACATCACCTCCAAGAGGTGCTCCAGGCCCTGAAAGAGGCAGGCTTTACCATCAAGGCCATTAAATGCCAAATTGGACAGGGTTCCATGGTGAGGGCAAGGTCCATCCCCTCCAGGCCAAGACTGAAACTATCATGGTCTGCAACCTCCCCAAAACACAGACAGAAGTGAGCACCTTCTTCGGCCTCACTGGCTATTACAGAAATCTGTTAAGGGCTATGGCACCATTTTTGCCCCCTAAATGGAGCTGACTTCTAATAAGCAGCCCAGATTGGTGATCTGGACAGAGGCTTGTCGGAAAGCCTTTGACACCCTCAAAGAAGCTATGTGCATAGCACCAGTACTCAAGGTACCTAACTTCTCCAAATAGTTCATCATACAAACAGATGCTTCAGAGCATGGTGTGGGGGCTGTCTTAGAGGGCTGTCGAAGAGGGCCTAGACCAACCACTAGCCTTCATTAGCAGGAGGCTAATTCCATGGGAATAGAGGTGGAGTGCCATTGAAAGAGAAACGTTCACTGTGGTCTGGGCACTGAAGAAGCTGAGACCCTACCTGTTTGGGAATCACTTCCTGGTTGAGACAGACCACAGGCTCCTCAGATGCCTCATGCAGATGAGGGGTGAAAATCTCAAACTGTTGAGGTGATCTATTTCTCTACAGAGTATGGACTTTATGGTGGAACTCCGCCCTGGGTCAGACCACGCAAATGATGATGGTATCTCCCGTTTTTTCCGTCTTAGTGAAGAGAACTCCCAAGGGGCTGAGTAGCTCTCCCCACTTTAAGCTGGGGTGACACAGGTTAGACCTAACAACCTTAGGGTGGTCTTCACCCCAACCTTTTGCCTAACTCTTCCATTTTTCTGATCTCGTTTTTGCTGGCTTTAGGACTCTGGGCACTTTACCACTGATAACCAGTGCTAATGTGCATGTACTCTTTCTGTAAAACGTGCTAACATTGGCTCATACCCAATTGGCATATTTAATTTACTTATAAGTCCCAAGTAAAGTGCATTACATGCGCCCAGGGCCTGTAAATTAAATGCTACTAGTGGGCCTGCAGCACTGTTGTGCCACACACATAAGTAGCCCCTTAACCATGACTCAGGCCTGCCACTGCAAAGCCTGTATGTGCAGTCTCACACTTCCATGTCAAGCTGGCAAGTAAACCATCTTGCCAGGCCACTCCTAAGGTAGACCCTGTATAACCCACAGGGCAGGGTGCAGTGCATTTAAAAGGCAGGACATGTACTTTTAAGCTTTACATATCCTGGTAGTAAAAAACTGTTACATTAACTTTTCACTACTGCAAGGCCTATCTGCCCCATGTGATAACATTGGAATTACCTTATTCCATCTTATAAGTGTAATTTCCAATAGGTACAAGGTAGAATTTTTTAGTTTAGTGTCTCTGGACAATTTAAAATCACAATTTATGGTGAAGTCGTTTTTAAATTGAAAGTCCGAAAATTCCACTAGCAGAAAGTTGGCCTTTCTTACTTTAACCATTCTGTGCTTCTGCCTGTCTCTGACTACACATCTGGGATCTGTGACAGCTAAGATTTGCGCATTCACTCTAGACAGCAACACACAAAGTGAGCATAGCTGTGCCTGGTGGGCCATTCACATCCTGATGGACCATCACCTGGCTGATGGTTCTTCCTGAGCTAGTTTGGAAAAAGGAGCTGGCACATGCACCTGAATAGTGATATGCCTGTCCCCACAGAAAGAGCTGCATAACCTGTATAGTCAGCCTGGAGACAGGGCAGGAAGAGTTGGGACCTCATGCACTTCAAAGCTTTTCTTTGAAGTCTCCCCCACTTCAATGTCACAACTGGATATAAGTACTTGACCCCTGACATCACCAACTCAGTACACTTCTGGACCTGTGACTACTCTGCCAGGAAGAAGAACTGCTGTGTTGCTGAAATGACTGCCACTTTGCTGGACTACTGCTTTGCTCTACTCTCCCTTGCTGTGCTCTTGCCTTGCTGAGCTGCACTGCTGCTTGTTGTTCCGCTGCCTGGGTAAGAAAGACTGGACCTGCATCTCTTGAACCCAGAGTGACTGCAAGGGCTTGCTGGCATGCCTCTTATTGCCTAAGCCTCAGGAACATAAAAGACTTAGAACCCACCTCTCCCAACCCTTGTGCTCATGTGCTTGTGAGTCTGTCCTACCAAGTGGTGCCATCCCAGTCCTGGACCCTTGGAAGCAGACCTAGGGGTTTGGTCCAGTGGAACCAATGCATCCTCTGCTGCAAAGGCAGATCTATAGTCGGAACTGGATTGGTGCATCACACTCCGAACTGCCACATCACACTCAGAACCACCGCCCTGGAACCAATGCATCGCCGCCACTGCATGGAGAACATCGACGCATCACCTCTACAGCATGGAGAAACCTGACGTATTGCACTCTCAACCGCCGCACTTCAGAAACAACGCTTCCCTCACGGACCCGATGCATTGACGGTGTTGTGTGGAGAACTTCGGCGCAGCACCTCACCTGCATGGAGAAGAACCGACACATACACGACCTGCATGATCGACATCAATGCATCTCACAACGCATCTGGCTGTTGCAACCGGGAAAGGTACTTTGTTCCCCGGGGACAGCATGGGTCCTGTAGCTGGCCTGCGCTCCATCGCGGGTGGCCTGAGCACTTGACTTTGTCCTGGCCCAGCACAACAAATTAACTCTTTGACTGCTATTTGCTTCTAAGTGCTACACTTTTATTTAAGCTTTAATTCATATGTCTACTACTACTCAATGGATTTTTGTCAATAGGGTCATATTTTTTTTATAACATAATCTATTTTTCTAACCTGGTGTTCAGTCTTTTTGTGGTGTTTTCGCTGTGTTACTGTAAGAGTTATTGCACAAATACTTTACACAATGCCTTCTATATTAAGCCTGTCTGCTCTGTGCTTAGCTACCAGGGGGTGAACACAGGATAATTCAGGTTGTGTTGTGACTTACCCTGACTAGGATTGTGGGGGCATATTAGCAAGACCCACGTTAAAATTATCGCTGTTTTAGCGGCAGGAAACTGCCGCTAAAACGGCGATAATGGGCTTGCTAATATGCGTTATAGAATTCCAATAGAAGCCCAGGTAGATGTGCAGGACATCTAACCTGGGCTTCTATTGGAATTCTATAACGCATATTAGCAAGCCCATTATCGCCGTTTTAGCGGCAGTTTCCTGCCGCTAAAACGGCGATAATTTTAACGTGGGTCTTGCTAATATGCCCCCTGGTCCCTACTTGGACCCAGTTTCTAGCACCTCTAATGACTGCTACAGCATCACACACCCCACCATGCGTAGATAAATAGGTGCTCCAGCTTTAAAAGTATCAATTTGTGTTGGAATACAAATCTAAATCACTAACTTGATGGAATATGTCTATGGCCTCTGGCACCCCAGAACATGACAGACCACTGCAACAGATAAAGGTGCTGTTGTTGACGAGTTCATCAAATCTTTTGCCATGACTAATTGCCCTTGATTAGACCTCAGGAATTTGCCTGCACAACAAACTTTTGCAGGCTTCCACAGCCACACTTTCTAGCTAATGAAAGACTTCCTTCATCATGTCACCGGCTGTGATGACGAAAGCTGCTGGGAACTGAAACACTACGCTATGTATGTAACTAACTCCGCATCATGGACTGGGAATGGAATATCCTTTTGTGTGGGTGCAGACTGGTTATCCTGCACTTGCATCATCAGATGCTACACCTAGCCCAGAAAGTACATCAAGGAGTGGCAAAGACCAAAGCCCGTCTAAGGGGCAAACTATAATTCCCAGCCTTGGACACCAATCTTGAGAAGATGGTTGCCATTTGCCATTCCAGCAGAACACCTGACAAGCCAGCACAGGTTATCACTGAGGATCTTGGTGACGACCCATGAAATAACATGAGCATAATTTTGGATCTCTGACAGATGGGCAAGACATTTTGGTTGTGTCAGATGCATGCTCCATGTCTCCAGTCGTAGAGGTAGTTACAGCACTAACCTCAAACAAATGAGGAGTCAGCTGGACAAGATCTTCACGGTGTTCAGACTTCCGAAGACATTAAAAACAAATAACGAACTGCCATTTCAAGGAAGAGATTTTTGAGCTTACCATGAGAAATAACACCACGGTGGCCTCAAGCCAACAGGAACGTCAAAAGGCTCATGAGGATCTTGAAAAAGACCATCAGGATTTGTGTCGAACAACACGAGGATGCAGAAGATGTAATCCACAAGTTTCTCAGAGCCTATAGATCTACACCTCATGGCAGCGATCACCACCCTACATCATAATTAGAAGAGACACAAGGGATGTCTTCACCCATGCAGTCGTGGTCCCCAGCACCACTAGACACACACACCAGCCAGCAGAGACAAGCCAGCAATAATACCCATGTAAGCCAATCCTGATGGTCAAAATAATTTAATCAGTGATGGGTCCTGGTGCTCAACCTGCACAGTGGAGGCAAACTGACTTCCTTTTGAAAGACAACCCCTCACAATAATGAGAAGGTGTGGGACTATAGTAACAGCCCACATGGGCAGTAATCAAGTCACAAGAAAAGTATCTGCTTCTTGAAGGTGGCGCACCCACCAACCGGAAGATAGCGCAGGTCATGTCCTGATGCTACAGAAGATGATTGTAGGAAAGTAGGATCTGCTTCTTATGGTTACCCCCACTTTTTGCTTGATGTTACACTGTTTTTGACGAGTCTGACTGGGATCCTGCTAATCAGGACCCCAGTCTATCTGATTTCTCCCTACAATGTTATGTCATGTACTTAGGTACACTCCAGATTGGATACTGGGTTACACTTATAAGTCCCTAGTATGTGGTACACATGTACCCAAGGCATAGGTACCCAAGAGGCCTCCCATGGGTTGAAGCATGTATTATGCCACCCATGAGAGGCCATACAAAATGGAACTACAGGCCTGCCATTGCAGCCTGTATAAGATGGTGCACGCACCACTTACTTTAGATATAGGTTTACTATATCCATAGGTCACTACACTTAAAACCTATAAGTCACCCCTATAGCAGGCCTTGACAATCATGAAGACAGGGTGCTGGATTTTACGTCAGAGGGTGCCCCTTCATGAGCAGAGCATCCCTGCAGCCTTCAGAGACCATTCTCCCATGTTGTCGGTGACGCAGCCAGACATATAGGTAGAGGTGCATTATATGCCTGCGTAAAATGCTATCTCGAAAACTGGTGCAACAAACCATGTCGTGTTCGGTATCAAACACCTTGGAATCATACCTCCACACCGGTAACCGGTGTGGGAGGTATGATTCCACCCCTCAGAAGCAAGCTTTGTGGGTCCCTGGTCTTCCCGATACCAGCCTTCTCGACCCGGACAGCACAAAATGGATGCTGCCGACCAGAGACACATTCCTGCCCTCCTGCTGCTGAACCAAGCTCGAGCAGAGGAAGGCAGCACAATAGGCATCCTGTCGCAGGGAGGTGTGACCACCTCCCAGACAGGATTTAGTGTATTGGGGCTGGGTGGGTGCACTTCCAAAGTGCCTGAAAGTCTGCACGAGGGGCACATTTGGTGTCCCTGTGCATAGTCCAGTTCAAACCAGTTCTGTGAGCCATTGGCTCCTGCTCTGGCGTGAAACTGGACAAAGGACATGGGAGTAACCTCCCCACTGTCCTGACCCTCCCCTTGGAGGGTCCCCTGAATCTGTCCAACCCTCTCCCGTGGGTACAAAAGGGCTTACCTGGCTGTAGGACCCTAGATTCGACGTGGACAAGATTCTGAACAAGAAACCACTGACCTTCGACCGTCTGGACACTCTGGACTTCGCTGGACTTTGACTGGGCCCGACGTCGTCTCCCTCTCCGTCCAAAGCAACATCTGTGCCCATGCACCATACAAGCTCCATGCAGCGCCTGTGGAGCATCAAGGACAACTGAAGTATCTCCCTTGGGGTGAAGGAGTCACTCCCCTGCATTTGCAGGCACTGAAATGCAACTGACTGATCTGCTGATCCTGAGCTCCCGCGGTCTCTGAAGACTCCAGCAACACATGAGGGGGGTTCCTATGTTCTTTTTGGTTGACTGCCCTCTCACTGAGTTTGAGGCCAGCATCCCTCGTGAGGACCGCATAACCCGAACCCCTGTGCAGTGCATTCTTTTGCAATTGCAAATGCTTGTTGGTGTTCTCGAACTTCGTGCATTGGGCTATTGATAGCCCCTACCTCTGCGCATATTTTGTACAAAGGAATCCGACCTCCTTGCACTCTGTGCCCTGCAAGCTGTGTCTTTGTGAAACTGCTAGAGGTCCCCTTGCGACTCCTGTGCCTTCGGCCTGTGGGTCCATTTGAAGGAAAACACTGCTTTTCTTGGGCTCCCCTGATTGCTCCAGGCCTGCCCTGACTCCCCTTGCTGTGGTGAGTCCTCTGGTCCTTGCTGGGCCAGACCATAACCTTCTTTGACCTTCTTCGTGGGTTGTCACTGCCAAGGCTTGTTGGTACTCCCGCTGGACACCGACCCCTCAGCACTCGACATCCTTCATGGGACAGCTCGTATCCAGCTCCTAGCTGCCCTCGACATCTCCTGGTCCCTGCAGCTGTAGAGTCAAGGTCTCCTTCTTCACACCTGAAGCACCCAACATCTGTGGGCATTCGTCTACCGAGCCCCTGGTCACTCCTGAGTGACCCAGACTCTGTCCCCTCTGCTTTCAGGTTCCTTCCATCAAGAATCCACCTGCGTATTCCACTGGACACTGTTCTTCTTCCCAGCAGTGGCATTTCTTTGAAGACTCCCAGTGAGAACGACGGCGGTTTCCAATGCCACTTCAGCCCTATGCACCCGGCTTCCCTGGGATAGGTAACTCTGGTACTTTGGTATCCATGTGTGAGGTGACCCTCCAACCTTCTATGTTCCAAAGGGTTTCCTCGTAATCCACTGGGAAGGGTCCTTAAACATTAAAACTGCAACCGCGACTCTCCCATTGAATTGCACTTAGCACGCAATCGTGTTTTCACACTGCACCCGTCCTCCGTGGGGTCCCTACTAACTCACCTTGGGTGGTTCCTTGGCGTCCCAGCAATTCTAGACCCTCTAGACATTGTCTTGACTAGAGTCGTGGTTCTTATACCACTGTTTTAGTATATGGTTTTGTCTCCCCCTGGAGCCCACTGTGTATTAGTGCTACTTACGATTGTTTCTGTGCTACATTATTGTGTGCTTTGTGTTTATCTGTGTGTAGCAGATACTGTGAGGTATTTAAGGTGTTATAATAATAAATATATATTCTTATAACTACTGTGTGGGTCTCCTTTCATTTAACTAATACCATAAGGTTGCATTCTGTGAAAACAAGCTGCTTAACATTCCTTCAAGACTAAGCCTGAAGGCTGCTCTCCACAGCTACCACATGGATAGCTTTCTAAGGTTATCTTTGACCTCTTAAATCACCATAAGGGTTGTTTGGACTGGTGCAAGGTGTCCACTTTAATTAGTGGACATCATATACCAGGCCAACTTCTCACAATGATCAACATGTAGTAGTGTGGTTCAGGTGGGTTAAACTTCGGATGATTTTTCTTGCCTGCAGGTGACTTTAGAGTGACCTTTAAACGTCTACCCATCTTTTACCATGAAATTCAAAATACTACCTAAATCAATATTTTTGTTTTCGTAAGTGACAAGCGAGTACCGAAGCATACAATGACGTACTGTAAAATGAGTGATTACAGTGTCCTTTCTCATTGGTTTCTCAATACATGGAAACTATACATTATTATTCATTTCTGAATCCCCGTCCTTAGTCTGCTTCTTGTAATCAGTGCCTTTGTAATGAGTTACGTGTTTAGAATATAAAAAATACTCCCAACTGAACATTCCTAATTGGTGTTTGTGGCATTTACTTCAGATGGATTCTTTCTAATTAACTATATTTCCCAGAAGATGCATTGTCAATCTCCCAATCGTGTAGTAGAGTTGTGCCCATCTTTAATGCAGAGGTTTATAAATTGTGAAATGAGAATCACATTCTATAGCAGGATGAAATCGAGTCCTTTGTCCTTCAGTGATCCAGAGCTCCAGAAAGTTCCCGAGTTCCACAGACGTCCACAGGTTTCTTTTTACTTCCGAATTAGGGGACACTGTTGCAAGACAGACGTTTACAATCTGTGCTATAGAAAACTGAGACGGAAATGTCAAGTGCTTGCCTCCCTCCCGTTATCCATGAAGGTAATGGCAATCATGATCAACATATACATGTTCTTTGCACGTTTACACATCACGCTCCCTCCTTGCTGTGACATTCGTATGGAAAAGCATAATCCTCAGCTAATATTTTATTTGCTGTACTGTGAGATATATTTAGGATTTTAGACAAGACACTGTGTCAAAAATTCGCCACGAAACAAAACATGAAAGAATAAAAGCAGAGTGACAGAAAGCAGCAACAGTTGTTGGAGAGATTTCTGTCAGACCGTTACCAATATCACAGCTTACTTTTGCAGAAAGTATTGGCATGTTCTTTTTCTTGTATTTTGCAATGGTAATGCTCCTCAGCTTCACTGGCTGGACCTTTGCAACTAAAGTGTCTCTTCTGTAGATTAGATTGTCTTCGAGAGGCATCCCAGTATTTAATTGTAAGTACTTATTTCATTATATTCAATTTGTTAAAATCATTCATCAAAGATGTGAGGGGCTGCTTTGGCTGGCTAGTTACCTTACTCCCATAATCAGTGATCTTTAATATTACAAACATTTATGCATTAAAGTGCACTAATAGGAGAATGTTTCAAAAGTTTTCAAAACTGACCAATGATTCAGATACTGTAGCTTTGGAAGTGGCACATTTTGACCCACTGTGTCACGTGATCACGTGTTTAGACACTAGTCCTTATTCTCCATAGACTTTATTGACGTCAATGTCTTTCACATATTTCGTCTAAAGAGGGCTATTTGCTATTCTAACATTTTAAATGTTTACATTCCCTGTACATACAGAAGTCAGCTTGTTGACTTTAGATTGTCACACAGTTTTGTGTTCAGTGAACCATTGTGATGCCAAACCTTCTCTTGAGATATTGTGCATAGGGCAGCTGAAGTTCCACTCGCAGATTCTTCATCAAACAAGGCACCATGGACAATCATCTGCTACCAACCTAACCTAAGTCAGACTCCATTTTTCGAAATCTAGTTTACAATACGAACCTTAATGAAAAATGTAAAAACATGTAGACAGGATTAAATGCAATGATAACCATTTTAAGGTTCATATAGCATTAATGTTAACGACGGTCACAGCAGCGATTATCAGGCATATTTAGAACCGTCAGTTAGCATTAAAACTAGCTCCCTTTTTTAGCACTAACACCAATCAGGAGTTCAGGTCAATTTGCAGTTCTGGTTTTTAGCCAATGAGCACTTCAAATCATGATGAGATTAAAATACCAAGTAATAGGGTGTACTGCAATAGTGTTTGTGGTGAATGAAGTGGTATAATATGCACTTTAAATGACATATACTTGTCAAAATTGCCGTTTGTAAGAAACAGGTATTTCAATGTTGATATAGCTTTAACAAAATTCTTGCTTGTAAGTTAATTGTACGTGGTCTGGGAACATGGCAACACCCAAGCTACGGCCATCTATAGCTTAAATTATGTAATACCCTTTATTTTACATCTAAAACTTTTTTTCTGACGTTTTCCTAAGTTTTTCTTATTTAGGCTTGGATCATACCTTATGATCCATTCATTAGGTAAGGCAGTCACCTCTTTAGATTGTGAAGATGGCCTCTGAAAGCTATAGGCTACATTGAGTGGTGCCTTCTGGCAGAACGACTGATATGCATGTGGCCTGGAGTGCACATGCTGCATCACTGCTCAAAGGCTGTGTATCCTCCTTTACACTGGGTAGTCTAATTCAAATACAAATGTATTTCGGTGTGGACAAAAACCATATTCCTCCGCCAGTTATAACTATTGATTACGAACAATATCTGGGCCTGTATTACAGAAGGTAACCGGGGGCGCAACGGGCGTTTGCACCTGCTTTGTGTGCCCCCGGGGCATTTTGGTATTATAGAAGAAGGGCGCAGACGCTTGTGCGTCCCCTTCTATAACACCAATAGAGCTGGTGCACTTAATGCGCCAGCTCTACCTTCAGAGGGTGTTCCCTCATTTGCATAGGGGCGTGCCCTATGCAAATGAGGGGATTCCTTTGAACCTGCGCCCGCGCCATATTACAGACAGGAGCGAAGAGTGAAAGAAGCCCGCAGGAGGCACACTGACAGTGCGCCATTTAAAAGGTGGCATACTGTCAGTGCGCCCCCTTAGAGCAGTCCTCTGCAGGGGGTAAAGGGGATCTCATGAACCCCCCAGACATCCCCTTGCAGGCGGGTGCAGTCGCTGACTGCACCCGCCTGCAAGGGGATCTCTAATCCCCTTTGAAAGTGCAGGCGGCTGCCGCCTGCACAGTGAAAACACAGAGCAGCTGCGAGTTCACGGCTGCCCTGGGGGCAGAGCATTAACAATAATAGGGCGCATTATCATTGTTTGCGCCCGGCACACCTTTTGAAAGGTGCGCCGGGCACAAACAATGATAATGTGTAATACGGCCCCTGGACTAATGTAGAATGTAGTAACCTCACTCTCAACTTGGAAAAGGGGAGACCCCAAAACCCCAAGAATTTTACTGCTTTCTGTTGACAATAAATTTGGAAGGTGCAGGCAGATTATAATTTTGAATGTCTTATGAGTCAAATATGCACACACTAAGGACCCTGTTGGCTCTTTGGACTAACGAGCGTGGTTTAAGTTACATTAGAATGATTTTCTGGTACGTTCCTTAAACTGCATTTATTGAACACCACAGCTAAACAAATTCATGAAATTAAGTTGCTACATAGTCCATTCATAGCTATATCAGAGATATTCTAGGGATAACATGTATTTAGGCATTGTCTGTAAATATAAGACTTTCTTTTAGTACATAGATAGGGCATTTCATGATCCTGATATGTAACTAAAGTAAGGTTCCAATTTACTTGTTATTTTTTCAGTTTACAATTGCATAGAATTCGTATATCTACAGAGCTGAGCTTAGTATTACATGGCTGAAATGATTTTGCTAGGTGGACTCTTGATATTGAACTAACTGGGATACTCCCTCAAACCTGAACTGTTCTGTAATTGACTCTGCCGTCATAGTCTTGCTCAAGTGATGTGCACATGAACCCAAGGGAATTGATCTTTCAAGCATGATCAGCTGCAAAACATTCACAGAGCCTTGTAGTTTTTTTGAAACATTGGGTATTTTTAGGCTGATTCAGGAATTCAGACGAAAATGTATTCAGGAAGGCTCTGCATTCCCAGACTCCTGAAGCGCTTACCACTTTTTCTATCTACACTAGATTTTGTTAAGCTTACAGTAAAGCATATATAGTCACATACTCTTTGCTTTAATTACACTAAAAACAAGAATTTGCAATGCAATAGGTCTCGCATTTGCGAGAGTTAGAGCTATTGGCATTGTTAATGGCAATGTCTTTTACCTATGTGTTTTAGTTTGGAATGTAGTGGATGTATGTGTTGTAGAGTGGAATTATGTGGGTTGTATTGGATTTGTTATGTTTTGGAAATGTGTGGGGTGGAATTTTGTGGTGTGGAGTACATTTGTGTAGTGGTACTATATGGCATGGTGAATAGATAGGGGTGAGAGGCGCACAGAATAGATAGAAAGGAAGATAGAGAGGGATAGGTAGTTTGTACAGGAAGAGGTGAATAAACTCGAGATAGAGGACAGAAAGAGTGTGTGAGAAAGAGAGAAAGAAGGGGAGTGCAGGCCACAGACGCATAAAGAGGGAGGACCTGAGTATGCAGAAGACACCCTAGGAAGAGGAGAAGAGTGTGGGTTTGAGGGACAGAAACCTTGAAAGGCACGGGAAAGAAACTGAGCTTAGTATGTGTGAGCAGGCAGTATAGAGAGGAGAAAAGAAGTGTGAGGGAGGGATGAAAGGGGGCAGTATGATTGTGAGATGAGAGGGGGTAGTGGCAGTGTGAGGGAGAGATGAGAGAGGCAATGCGTGTGTAGGGGAGAGTTGACAGGTTTGTTGGAAGTGCAAGGGAGTGATGTGTTGAATTGGAAATGCTTCTTGTGGAATTGTGTGGCATGGAATTGTGTGGTATGGTGTGAAGGTGTATTGGAAATATTCAGCACATTAGCCTGAGTGCTACAACATCTGCTGGTAAATGACCACACACATCCAATGATGGGCTTCCTTGCTAATTAATGAAAATATGAGAAAGACTTAAAATTAAAAAAAAAGTGTATTTCTTTAACAAAGAAGCTTTGACACTAATAGGCACTTTATTGAGTAGCACATATTAAAGTGTTATTTTTGTACAACTTGTAGCCTGTATCAACAAATCTCCTTTCTTTAGTTCTTCTTCATCAAGAGAACATTGAGAACCACTTTCAGAAAGTACATCATTAATGTCTAAGTGCTCGATTTAATTAAATATTTTTCTATTTGGACTACCCAAACAAAGTGTGATATTGGAATTCGACCTGGACTAAATTGTACCTGCAGCTAACAAGAACATGTTAATGGCACTGCATAAACTGATTCTTCTTTATAGGTTTAAAAATGTTATTTTTGGAAAAAAAAGCTAGATTTAAATTTAGCAATGAACAGCACTGGAGAGGTGATTTGAGATCTATGATGATGCACTTATTTAAAATAGAACCACTCCCTTAGAAGCCCTGGGGTGGAACTGCTCATCAGCCAATTAAACTGAACTTCATAATTATCAGGACACCCATTTAGCTGTATGATACATGTGGTGTTGGGGAGAGTGAGGGAAATTCAGCATTGTGCTGGCAGCTTTTTCAGACCAAAATGTACCATCCTTGCAATAAAGTGCCCTGATGAAAATATTACAGTCCTATGGTAAAGTGCAGGGATTACATATTAACATACTGCATATTTGCTAAGAAGTGCAGAGGTGATACTGTGTAACTAAAGATGTTTAAGTATTTTCTTAATTACATGACGATCTATTGCAAGTGCATTTACCTACTGTAGCTACTTCTCCACTGCAAACGAAAATCACAGATCAATTCAGCCTGTCTGTCTCTCGTTGTTGTTCTTTCATTTCAGAACTTCCACGTGGCACAACAGCCAATCCACTGGTCAAGAATATCTTGGCTATCGACAGGGAGTGGGAAGGAATCTCAGTGTATAAACTGACCTAGGATTGGAGTATTGGAGGGTCCTCGGCCAATCTTGGAGCGCAGCACGACAATCAATGTGCTCATTAGCCACTGAGTATGCATGTGTCTCTGCTTTATGTAAACACATTTTTGCACAGTTTAGCAGGTGTCATGCAGTGTGGAGAGAGTAGTGCTTTGTTTGGTTGGTTGTTCAGAGTAAGTCAGTCATAGTGCCTATATAGGCAACCCTCCCCACCTTTGCAGAACCTAGCATGCAATTGGAATAAATAATCACGCAACACAATTTTGTTGGGAAAAGTTTGCTGCATGTTTATTCCATACAAAAGTATGCCAACGTGGTGGTTTAACTTGCGGGCGATCCAAGGGCAGGCAGTGGTGACTGACCTACGCTGCCCTGCCCACCTGAAGAGCCACAATTGCACCGTGGCCAACCCAATTGGTGCTACCAGTTATGAGGGGATTCCCCCCTTGAATACCGTGAACCACCGGTCCACCACTTTACTCACGCCCTTTTAAGGGCAGAGCATTGCAAGGCAAGCCCTCGGTTGTTCAGGCTTACAACCGCGCGAAGGTCTAGCGGGGCGCAGACGATTTTCCTCCAGGGACCTGCCATAAAGACTCCTGGGGTTTGGCACAGGCATCCCTATTGTGCTCATGAAGAGGTACCCTTCTGTACCCTTCCACCTCCGGATCGCCCTGTAACTCCGCCAATGCCCAGGATGTGGCCACCGTCATATCCGGGGCCCCCCCACCATGGCATGCTCCTTACCCACCTGCAACCTGCCATTAGCCCTTCTACGTATACCATTTCCTTATCTACTTCTGACAGGTGTACCCCATCCCTATAATTCCATGTGGTGTTCCATGAAGAGGCCACACCTAATTTAACCAGCCATTCTTATTTTAACATGAAATAGATTTGCACCATGCCCTCCAGCTTCGTTGGCTTGTCCCTGGCTTTATCTTCCTTTCCGTAAGAATGTGATGGCCTCCCTGGAAGGGAGCTCTACTCTTAACCACAGCTTTATTACTTTTCAAGCTAGTGCAGGCTCCAACCTCCTGCAACCAGTAGTTACTAATCCTACTGGACAATCACCCTATCTACTTCTAATAGGTGTGCCCCGTCCCTATCCGGGTACCCAGTGGTGTGTGTACAGAAGAGGCCACGCCTCTTTACCACGCCCTTCTAATTGGTTTTGCATACGTGTTGACCCAAGCCCTCCTGCTTGGTGGGCTTGTACCTGGCTTTATTTACCCTTCTGTACCAATCCCTATCTCTACCCACTGACCTCCAATAGTAAGGGAGTGCAGTGTCAGCAGGAGCAGGACCCCAAGAGCAATAAAATTAAGCCCTTGTATATCCCCCTACTTGGCGGGTCCCCAATTTGAGGGTTCAAACTGAGAACCATGTGCTGCACCAGCACCTAGGCATAGCCCTCTCATCCTTTGGAGTCATGTGACATGTCTCGCATTAAGCTGTCCCATGTACGCCAGTTGACCTACTCACCAAAACCAAACAAGGTAGATCTCCCCACCGGAGATGAGGCCTAATATTCTGCTCAATTTCATATCCTTATTGCCTCCAAAAACCCATTAGTCTGTCTGTGATCATGAGATGCTGTGACACTATGCTGGCGTCCCCCATCCCAGCGTATGTAGCCCATATACAGCTTATGCTGAAGGTATACCAGGGTGCCAAAAAGGTTTCCAATGCTTTTGGCTTAGAGGACATGGAGTAAAACATATGAGCAATTTACTTGCCCCTCCTTAAAGTTGACTGCAAATTGTGTTCTGGTAATTGTCAGCATTTGTGCTCCAAACTAGGCCTGGGCGGTGAACTTCGCTCCGTTCGCGGAGTTTGCGGAGTTTTCTGCACTCCACACTCCACGGAGCTCGCGGAGTGCAGAAAACTCTGCTTCGCGATGTGCAGTGGAGTTTTTTCCTCGCTCGCGATCGCGAACGGTAAGTTCGCGAGCGCGAGCTGCCGCTCGGGTAGAATTTTTACCCGAGCAGCAGGAATACCAGCACAAACTGCAGTTTGCACTGCACTCCGCCACTCGCGGAACTTCGCAGAGTTTTTTTGTAACTTCGCGGAGTTCTGCATAGCAAACCTCTGCGAACTACGCCCAGGTTTTTAACACTATTGGTGTAAAAGCCCACTTTTCGGAATGACAAACTAACGCTAGACCTCCTGCTTGGTGGGCTTGTGCATGGTTTATATACCACATCGTAGGCAAGTTTGCTGGCCTCCACTTAAATTGGGAACTACTGTTATGTTTTAACCACAGCTTTATTTACCCATCCGTAGGCATGTACGATAGCCTGCCCGGAATTGAAACAACTGCTCTCTACTTTAACCGCAGTTCAGGGTGAAATCCCTATGGTGCACTGTGCCAATACGGGCCTACTTGTTAGGGTTGCCGGGTGGTGCATTACCCATCACCGCCGAGTCACTGATTTCAGAATACGCTGGAAAACGTATTGAAGTTCGCCTCCCAGGCCAACAGTGTACTTGTTAACAAGTTATTGTTTGTGGCCAACACCATACCCTTATCTCTGCCAGCTGGCCTCCTCCTGTATAGGAGTACCACACAGGCCAGAATTCTTACCCAAACGGGAATGCAAGACTACTGCTCTTCGTAACCATGGTTATGTCTGATGTTAATCCATTGTGCACTGCGTGCAATATGTGCCTTACATTTAGGATTGACTAAGCCTTTGTTTACCCCCGTACATGATTATTCCCAGACTGGGGATTCAAACTGATAACCGTGTACCACACCAGCAGTGAAAAGTTTCCTGCTCCCTCCAAATTTGAATCCATGCTGTGTTCTAGTAACTGATACCTGCCTTTTCTTGAATAATTGACATGCCAGATGTTCTAATACATTGTAGCCATCTTGTGCTTTAACAACTTGTTTCCCTAACTTTTGGGACAGTAGCACACTTGTTATATGACAGCTTCCACAACCAGCCTAGCTACTATGGCTATCAAGACAGGGAATTGTTGTGGTTAACTGAAGCAACCTGTCACATGCCCTCGGTTCCAGATTGCACATACTATGCTGAATTTGATCAGACATTTGCACAGACCTTTTTGATTGCTAAACCATGGCAAACACATTAATTGTATCAAATCTGGTTAGAGGGAATGTTTATATTTTGCACACTATTGCAGTCACCACACCCTTTTTGAGTGACACTTACGCAGCCCACCAGGCTTGCTTAACTGCAATCCGATCACAGATACTCACTACCTGCTAACCATCTGTGACCCTTGGTGCTTACTCCAGCTGAAGACCTAGTTCACTTCGTTATCCCCGGATTTGATTGCCCTCCACAGAATCAAAGCAGAGTTCGGCTTACCTTCTAGTCACCTTGTGATTCATGTTGGAACATTTTTACCCTGCATAGCCAGAGAGTCTTGCGTATTAAAACCGATGATAATGTCGGATTCAAAGATTCCCAGTTTCATGTTTTGCTGCAGCCTACCTTTTGTGGGTCCACTGGGACCCCTCTGCCTCACTGCAAGTAACCTTGCTACTTAATACAGCTCCCTTAATGCACTTGCCTGTCGCTCAAAGACCCCTGGCAACAACATGACGCACTGCAGCTTGGTGACGAGGGTTTTTGCGTCAACGTACCCCAGTCCGCTTTTCAGCATTTATCGTTTATAGAGGCTGCAGTTCGTATCAAGTGTGTGTCAATGTCCAGTCAAGGCATACCCAATCACCTGTTCCACATTGGTGACTATCCTACTATGATGTGTAAATGCTCAACTAACCAATGAGCTTAGAAATATGTGACATTAAGCAAAGGTGTCCTCATGTACTTGCTATGTGTCCCTCCTTTCTGACGGGAATTTTGCCTGTTCAGTTTGATCTGTAGTGTTTGCCCCCAGACTTCCCAGGCTGCTTACTGCTAGCAATGTGCGCAGTTGCTACCCTTAATGGGGGAATCGCCCGGTAGCGACTTGAAATTTACACCGCCCACCTTAATATGCTACGTTGTGCGCAATTAGGCACCTAACATATATCTCTTCCCCTTGATAAGATACAACCGCTTTGGTCTTGAGAACCATAATAAGCACAAAATTTTCCATGAACATACCCCCAAATGTCCCATAGGTGGGGGGGCCGAAGAACACAGTGTGCTAACTGGGTGTGTCTTTCCACCGCCGTAAGACCAGAGATACACATACATGAAACCCACCAATACACCTTTGAGGTATGCTAACCTGCCCCAAAATCTGCTTCCCCCTGCTCCTGAACTAGAAACATATTGCATGCAGGTGCAACCCCTCACCCTCTGAAACTCTCAATGATATCAGCTGTCTGAAGCTATGATTAAATGCATTACATTTGTTGAAATTAAATTTTATTCCATTATTCAGAGTCTGTGTGATCTTGAGGTGGGAGGGGGGAACTACTACCTGCCTTTGAAGAGCCAGACTTATTATTTTAACCAATATTGTGGGACATATGCTGCAGAAAATGGCCCTTCCGATCCCTGATTCTAGCCAATTGAAGCATAACTTGTGGCATTAGCCTGCAAAACCTCCAGATTTAAAGCATGCAGCCATATGGCGCCTTTACTGGGACCTGGAAGAGTAGAAAATGGAGGACCCATGTGCCTCTACTATGCCCATAGGGACTTTAGTATTTTAGGCCAACGTGATCCATCCTGTTATGAAGTCCCCCAAAAGAACAGCCAGCTGCAGCTCAACAGCCAGGTGAAATTATATCCCAAGCCTGCTGTATGAAATTAGGGTGAATGTGCTGCAGTAAGGTGATCAATGAAAGGTGCCCTTACTTCTGGTGCTTAAACCCTTGACTTGACAGACTGTAAGAACTCTTTAAGCCTTTTGCACTGGGCCCACCTGGCCACAGTGATGTTCCTTTGTTATCTACATTAAGGAACAAGTCCGTCCAGCTGTTTTATTAAATATGTTGCCCTCTGCGAGCTGAACCACAAAACGTGCGAGCTTGCACAAACATCTATAAAGGCATGCCAACAAACTGACCATCTCCAGCACCCGAGAGTCATGCCGCCACTCCTTGGCCTGATTACTCGACCCGGTTAAGTTGATGGTGTTGCATTGTATCGAAAAACCCAACTCTCGGTGCATGCCTGCAACAATTCCATCGCATCACCCTAGTCAGTTAAACCAAAAGCAGGGTAGCATGCAAGGCTAAGCCCGCAAAGAGATCACCTGCCCATGTGAGCAGGCCAAGCATCCCTTGCTCCATGAGCCATCCGAACTGTCGATGCTGGATATCGGCTGTTAGGCAACTCGCCCCACCCTGTTAAAACAAGCTGTACATGATCCAGTTCGAGTCAATGAATAATGGTCACGGGCATGTCAGAAATAAGCCAATCATCCCTTCAAACTGCACAAGGTAATGATTAAAAAAACATATGTCGTCCCCCTCTGGCAGTCATGAGGTGGACCGAAAAGGAATAATTATCCTACACTATTATCACATGTGCCATCTGTACGCTTACAAGTACATAGTCGAGCCACCCGGTGGCCTAATGATTCTGGCCTGGATCTTGAGGCTCTATCTTAGGCATTGAATTAAAACATTTAAGCTGAAACCTTTTCCTGGCATATTGTGCCGCATAGTTCTGCCTCTTCCGTCCTTGTGTCCCTCTATTTAAACAACCTGTAACAATGGACCTATCGTGAGCCATGATTATTGCCTTTGACAATGGTTGATAGTTGCATAAGTAAGTAACCTACAGTTATGGCTTCCTTGCAAGAATATTGAAAATTGCTTCAGTTCTGAACTGATGGGACTGTGTAAGAGCTATAATGCATTTGTTAGAAGTTACATCACAGTCACCAAACTCCACCACAACAACTTTATCGTAGTGTGCTCCAGTGCACACATGCTGCACGTGGGCCACCACCAACTCTACTAGGAATGAGCCCTCGCTTGCCCTACCACATTACTGCACACCAAGCCTGTCGCACCCATGGGAACACTTTATTAACAAACGTGTATTCCCCCGTATGAGCTAGTCCTGGTTACCTGGCAGATGTCAGTATGCATTATTGCTGCCCACCGGAACTGTTTGCCCACAAGTTGCGCTCATCTATCAGGGATCGTGGGCCCCCCGAGCGCGCCAGTAGCCCCGGTTATCTTGCAACATTCTTCAGCATTTCCCCCCCCCACATGGAACCAGTGGAATGAAACCGCCACTGCTTCTGCATGGGGAGGCGCTTATGGTTCTGTTCGTCAGCAATGCATCTTTAAGTGTGCAACACAACTCCCCCTTCCAAAGTACCATATCAGTCTGGTGGCGTTCATGAAAGGGGACACTTGCAATCCATGTGGCAAGTCGCAACTCTATTACTGGAAACTTGCCCGCATGCTACTGAGTAATTTTCCTCGCAAAACGCCCCGCCCTGTGTTGCGTTCTTATAGTTAATTATATATCTATATCTAGCTCTATATTGCACGGCCTTGCCCAGCAGGTGCTGGAGCACTCTACATGGGCAAATGTTGCATCCCGCAAAGTCATTGGTCACCTCTGTTTTGGTCCTCATACAGCACAGTGCACACAAGGCAGTCTCTCACCGCACCATGCAGCCAATGCACAGGCTGTCTCCGCTCAATCACCTCCTAGAGCACAGTGCACACTAGGCAGTCTCGCACTGCACCATGCAGCCATCGCACAGGCTGTCTCCGCTCAATCACCTCCTACAGCACAGTGCACACTAGGCAATCTTGCACTGTATATATTCGAATGGCTTACAAATGCACCATGGCAACTCGGTGGCCTGGGCGCCAGTCCTCCTGCGGGTATTATGCACAATGCTGGAAAACAAATTGCACATTGATTCCTATATATGGTGACATAACGCATTCACAGACATCTGCATTGCACTGTTGGCGGGCCTGCCAGCACCTTGCGGCGGGTACACCAAGCCAGAGCCCCCCATAACTATTACCAACTGTCCAGAGGCCAGGCGGCGTCAGGATTGCTGACCACATGCGTGAAACCAACATAGCGAGCGGGAGGGGTACCCACCAGGACCCATTCCCCGCGCGCGCCAGGATCCTTACAAGTTAGAAGGCTGGAGAGTAATGCTCTGGACTGTGCCCTAGCACTGGTCGTAAGAATGCATATATATAAACCATCATCACTTTGCAAGTGCATCTAATTAGTACTGGTATGGCTGCACACGTCCTGGAACATAATCATAACCCCTTACGTTCTCCCGAATTGTCACACTTGCACAGATATCAAACCACTATCCTGGAGTAGTTGGACCACTGTCCTGCATTTGCATTCGAAGCGGCTAAGGAGGAAAATGCCCCTGGTCACATATCATGCAACAGGTGCCTGTACACACGCCCGGCAGCTGTTTGCAGCCAGGATATTCAGAACCCCAAAACAAGGCCAGGGAATGGTGCCGCAAAATTAATGATTATTTCTGAACCTTGCAGCTTAGCACCTGTTTTTCTGCTTCAATGCGTGAGAAAAGATCCAGATCAACAGCCCGGCAGGGAATCCGTATAGGCGGTGTTCGGACCCGCGGTTGGGTACAACGCCTAGTCTAATCAAGGATTAGAGCCGCCCCAGCCTTGCCGATTTGCTGGGGCGGTGCTCAGCCATGCATGCGTGACGACCGATGAGGGCCCGGTCCAACCTTCGGCCCCCCTATTGTCTGCTCGGCCGTCGGGTGCAAGGTCACACACCGACCACTTATTTCTGCAGTCCCACCATTGCCACAAGTAGCTGGGGTGTGCTCAGCCCTGAACAGGGCCAGGGTGAGAGGCCCAACCCAATTCAGCCCCCCCCCCCGGGAGCGTTGATGCCTCCGCAAGCGCACCCGGCAGCGCCACACCTCGGACCCAACCCTTGGCTCACCGCCCGACCGGTAAGGTACGTGTCCCGTGGCTCCACCCCGCCTGCCCAGTCCACCTAAGGAGCCAGCGCCCTAAAAGCAACGCCTGGACCCCAGTTACTTTCTGGGGTAGGAACTGCTGCCCGAAGGAATACGGCCGATCGACTCTCTTTCCCCTGCCTAGCCACCACCTGGCCGCCGCCCCGCGACCTGTCTCGCACATCTCGGGTGGGTAGCTAGAGGGGCCGGGGAGGGGGGAGGGGTGTTGGGAGATCTAATGCAGGGGCCCGAATTGTCCCCCCGTATAACCCGCTCCAGGCTCAGAGCCACAATGCCACTCCCACGCGGCCCGTGTACATGCCAGCGGCGGTGGGGCAATTGTCCTGTCTGCAAGAGACAGGGGACACCAAAGAGGAGGGGGGGTGCAGGCCGACTCACCGCCGCATATATCCTGTTGCACCAGAAACTCATGCACAGACTCATTTTAGCCCAGAGACACAATCATTGAAACAGCAGGGTTTGACACATCCTTTGGGGTACAAATCAGAGACCTTAAACGCTAGGCGACAGTGATTATGCCCACATTTCTGGCCACCCCCGTTTCACCCGCCCCAGCCTCGAGCTACGATGCGTGACCCCAGACAGTCAAGGGGAGGGGGGAGGCCTTGGGCTCCTGGGCTGACTCACCGCCAACTCTCTTGCTAACCTGAAGAATCCTGCCCGGCGCACGATGCGACCCCCAGACGACGGCGTGTCCAGAGCCAAAGAGGGCGACAGATGGGTGGGGGCAGGTATAAATACCTCACCCCAACCCTCTGCGCACCGGAAGTGATACGGCTGGCGCGCCGGGCTGGGGGACTCCTCCCCGGGGTCCCCTCAACTAGAGGGGGTGGCGGTGTGCCTAATGTGGCACTAAGGTGGCCACCCTTTTGAGCTGGCCCACTGCGTGAGCCGCGCGCAGCCTCAATTTCAGACCTGAAGTTAAATTAACCCGAACAATAACAGCTCACCTCCAGCTAGGCAGGCGCAGCTGCTTCCTCCTGCGATTAGGAGAAGTAGAGGGGAGACATTTTAGAACAGGTCAAACCCCAGGCGGTGAGAGTAAGCGAGGATCTAACTCCAGTTACGGAGGCCCACTGTAAAGGCATTGAATCACCCCCACCCTGACCACTTGCACAAATAAAGAGGATGTCGCTAGTAAGGCTGACAGTTTTAAACACCCTAAGGCCGCTCTGCATGCCTAGATGATGCTGTTCACCGTCTGCTGAGGCCAGAGTACAAGGCAACATTACACACTCCGACAAGCCTCCTCCGGCCTCTGGTTAAGAGAAACCAATAACAAGCAATGAACGAAAAAGCAACGATGACAGGAAGCAACCAAAACAAGCGTACGCTGTGTAGATGAAATTAAAGTTATGCGCGCAGCTGCCATGCTGAGATATGAAAGGCAGCGACCATGAAGCTGACGGCCACCATGCTTATCAAATAAAAGGCATGCGGCCTCCAAAATAAAAGAAGGAGGAAGTGCAAACAAAACATACATGTACGTTCAACATGAGCAGGAAACAAAGAAAATAGATCCAAGATCAAACACTTCAACACAACGGTGGAACGTTATCAGAAGTTAGGTGCTGTTCTTTGGGCAGTAACAAACGACAAAATGGAGGAACTAAAAAGACATATTAGCCAATAGAAAGGAAGACTTTTTACATGACAAGTGAAGTAACGAATAAAAAGCCAATGTGCCGGCTAGCTTCTCTCAGAGAGACAGCGCATGCACTGTCTAGGCTCGACCTAACCAGAAGCTGGTCACGCTAAAGCCCAATACAAACCAGGCTCAATGCAGTTCCCCTTATAGCCAGTAATCACTTTCAATTATAACTTATGCATAATAGCAGTTTTTATAAATCCAAGTCATACATAAAGGACGAAATGCTGATCTCGACATTGTTCACTAATATACAATGGCATTTTCTGCTGTGCCCAGTAATTCATGGTCCCAATTTGCATGATGCCCAGTACTAGTCACATTACATTATGCCACATAATGCACGATTCTAGGGGCATATTAGCAAGAACGGCGTTAAAATTATCGCCGCTTTAGCGGCAGGAAACTGCCGCTAAAGCGGCGATAATGGGCTTGATAATATGCCCTTGAGAATTCCAATAGAAGCCCAGGATCACAGCAGAACATGGGATTCTATTGGAATTCTCCAGGGCATATTATCAAGCCCATTATCGCCGCTTTAGCGGCAGTTTCCTGCCGCTAAAGCGGCGATAATTTTAACGCCGTTCTTGCTAATATGCCCCCTAGTCCTTTAAGACATCACTTTCCATAGTGCCCGATATTGGCAAACTACCTGGCTCTCTTGTTATCACCCTGCCTGTCTCTTCTAACCCTGCTAACCCCCAACACAACGCCTGTCATTCCCTCCCCTTGCACTCCATGGAACACCTTCACTTTTAAAGCATGAATAAAAATCCGCAACTTCCAAACCCTCAGATCATTATTAATACATCATTGGGCTCCACTGGCACCTATCGACCACTATCCCCAACCACGCTTGCATCCTCATCTGTTTCTGTGAGTCAATCACGTCCCATCCTCCTCCCCTCACCCTCAATGTCACCCTCCCCACCTTCACCTCACATCAGCAGCTCCTGCTCTCGGGTTGCACCAGGATCTCAGTGGTTCTCACCTTGCGCTGCCATTTGATCAGTCTATCTTGCTCTCCTTTGCACCATCATATCCACATAGACTGTTCTATGAGGGGAAAACATCAATGTGTTCCTAAACAATTGTTTATATTTAACAGCAGTAAACGTTGAGTTTCAGTAACTGCTCACAGTGACTGCAATGGGAGCACTAAAATGACCCACAATGTAAACACTGAAGACAAAGTAAGGTGGGAGCCTTGGCCCCTTCAGAGGTTATGTGCTATATGCTCGTGTACAGAAAGACCTTCTCTTAAGATATATTTATAGCCATTGTGCTTGGAGTCTTGATCCTGAAACTGCTGGGAAGGGGTCACTTGAGCAACCGGTGTCAGTACCAAGCAGGTGTCAGCACATCACAGAAATGAATTGTGTGAATGAATTCTGCTGAGCTCTCCCGCAATGACTGTAGCAGTGAAAACATGTTCGAGCTCGGACTACAGTATCCAGTGACACTGACTGGTGTCCCCTTCTAGAACAAAACTTATACTTTAGAGAGAACACAGTCACTTTCACTAAGGCGGAAGGGTGAGTGCATTACCAGAAAAAAACTGCACCAGCACTGGGGGAGAGTAATTTGTGCCATAGTAGACATGCCACATTTTTATGTCTCCCTTTGACACAATGCAGCACAGCAGTTTTCTGGCTATTCTGCCTTGTATCAAATGTTGGTAAATCTGGGCATTGGAGTGTGAAGGAGAACCGAAATAAGTGTGGCACTCTGAAGACAACTACCCCTTCCACAGACCGTAGTAATGTTTAATTCATAATCTTCTCAAAATGTTTCAATTCATTTGTATGTGTTTGTGTATGTGCACAATCTTCATGACTGACCATTGTAAGTCTCTTCACCACTTTTGCTCATGGCCAGCTTGTGCCCCCCCCTCTACTAAATTAAAATATGAGAGACACCATTGGAGGAAATTCACAAGGCACACTGCAGAAACTTGCATGGTATAAGAAGTCACTGATCATACTATTCGAACCACTAATCAATCATAAAAACTCATTCAAGCATTGCCCTTATCTCTTTCTGTGCCCTCAGAGAGGAGCGCTGCCGAAAGGGCACCAAATCCCTCAAGGCTACCTCAGCTTTTTAAATTTAACCTACATAAGACCAGTTGTGGATTTCGTCCACACCTAGTGTCCACTTCTCAAGGAGGTCAGCAAGACACCAGATCAAGGAATCAATTTTAGAGGGAGCCGGCAAGGCATATGCATGGTTAAGGTAGTGTGCGGTCTAGACGCTGGGATGGGTGCGCCCAGGAACAGGAAGGATCGGGAGAGGACACAGTGAGGTAAGAGAGGCTGGGGCCTGGTTTTGGGGGATGGGGTCGTTTTTAAGGGTTGGGGTAGTTGTTAGGGCTCAGGTGGGTTGGGGGGTAGTTTTTAGGGCTCACGGGGGTTGAGTAGTGTTTAGGGCTTAGGGGGTTTGGAGTAGTGTTTAGGGCTCAGGGGTGATAAGAGTAGTGTTTAGAGTTAGGGGCCAGGGGTCAGGGTAGTTTTAGGGGTCAGGTAGTTTTTGGGGCTCAGTGGGGTTGAGGTAGTGTTTAGGGATCAGCAGGGTTCAAGGTAGTGTTTAGGGCTGGGGGTTGGGGTAGTGTTTAGGGCTCAGGGGGGTCAGGGAATGTGTTTAGGGCTTGGGAGGTAGGGAAGTGTTAAGGGGTCAGGGTAGTGTTTAGGGCTCAGGGGGTGTTGGCATAGTATTTAGCGTTCAGGAGGGGGTTGGGATAGTGTTTAGGGTTGGGGGCGTTGTCATTTTTAGGGCTCAGGGGGGGTTGGGGTCATTTTTAGGGCTCAGGGCGGGGTGTTTGGGTGTGATCTTTACCCTACATCCCTTTACCAGTCCTTGCCTTTACCATGAAATTATGTGATAAAGGCATGCATGGTAAAGGAATGCGCTGTTCAGATGCATTCGTTGTTGGGGCTGCATAGTAAAGGCAGGCACGATTTAGCCATGCTTGCCTCTGTCATACTACCAAGGGAGTGTGTTGACTTGCACTTCTCTTCCAGGACCTGCATGTATTAAAGACCATTCCTTGCAGCTAATGGAAGAGAGTGGCCATGCTTCTTGTTCTAATCCCCAGCCCGCTTAGATGTTGTTACACTGCACAGTTAGTAATTTGTGTTGGCAGCAACCAGGCCTTGAATGTGAAGATTATCACCACTTGATGAATGAGTAATTTAAAGACATCTATTATTACTACTTGATAATGTCATTAAACACAGGGATTTACTAATGACCAACTGCGGATTCAGAAAAGTGGACAGTGGCTCTGTGCACCACTGCTCTAAAAGGTGTGCGCATATCAACCAACAGGAAACAGGGCTTTAATACTTCTGGAGTCTATCAGATTTCAACTTGGAATATCTGAAATATGCTCCACCAGGAACATGTAAATGCTGCTGATGGACTGCATATGTATGGACAAGAGGCCAACTGAACATTGGTAAGACCAGAAACAAACCATGCTCTGATGAAACATTCATTGAAGCCATCCAAACAGAGTTAGCGATGAGGCTGTTAAGTTGGTTTAGGAGGGGATCACCCTACAGAAATACTGCAATCAATTTACATATGCATACGTACCCCTAGATTTAATAAGGGCTGCGCAGGTGGCAGCGTGATGCTACACAATTTTGCACTGGAGCTGTGGGCCTTTTTAGTAAGACACTTTGCACCACACAAGCGTCCACACAAAATAGTTAATAATAAAATAAAGTAATTAATAATGCATTTTATAAATTTAAGCATTGACAGCATGTTTCTCGCTATGCAAACACATACAATAAGCAAAACAGATGTGGGACAGCATTTCCGAAATTTGTTAGTGAGGTGGACTCTGCACACTTGGTGCTCTTGGGATGTTCCGAAGCACAAAGTGAGTTTCCCTGCGCTGTAACAGTTGAAACTGCACATAAGCTAAAATGGCAGGGTAAATAAATTACTAGTAAGCTACTTTTATTGAAAGAATACAAAAATAAGTTTATTGCATATGATTATTTAAAATCTTAGCAGACATATCAATAAAAAAGCAGTGTAATAAGAACTAATAGGAAATTAGTCATTTTTGTCATTTCACATTGTTACTAATGTCATTGTAAAAGGATGTTAATAATGCCGAACTTGGTGAAAAAAAGAGCAAATTAATGTACACAAATCTTTGTGTACACAACTCAAATCTATAGCTCCCAAGGGTTGAAACCATAAATATATGATGTGTTTGAAAGTCAGCCATCTAAAAGGAAGACACTTTGGGCATCATTACGGCATTGCTTTGGAAACAGGAGTGCCCGACAAGGAGTCGGCAGTCCAGCTTCACTAATTCGGATGCAACCGCCTTCACGGTGGTCAGAAAGTGAATATTTCCTATTGCGGCTTGTGTTGCATACTGCCCTGCAGGGCCCTGCTAGGTGCCCCCAAAGTCCCTTTCTGTCTGCTTTTCTATGGCAATCGGACCGCCATAGATAGGCAGATGGAAAGGGACATTGTAATCCCTACGGCGGTACCTGAGCAGGCACCGTGCCTGTTGTTGGAATTACTGTTCGTACAACGGTCCGAATGACTCCTTGAGCCCAACTGAAAGCGTTGGAGGGTCCCTCTGCCTGCTGCCTCCAACTGCACGCATTGTAATGCAGCGGTCGCACCGCAGCAGCAGATGTTGGGCGGACCACCACCTGCGAGCGGATGGCCGTATGCCCAACATCGGAATAAGGCACTTTATTTTTGTCAAAATGTATCTGAATACTGCTTGTATTAGATGACTGTATTAGAGGTGTAGCAAAATATAATTTAAAGATGTGTGTGTAAATCTGCAGTCCAGCTGTGGTAGATTAAGTTAGAAAACAGAATAAACTTGAAGTATTGAAGCATTTTTTTTCAAAAAAGATGTCAACATTTGCAACATTGCAGCTTGGCAAAGCTTGTATTAGTTATTCATGTTTAAGAAATACCTCAGGGAGTCTTTACAGCTAGTGACTAGTGGGACATATTTAGGGGATTGTGCACCAGAACGTCACTTTTTTGACATTCCAGTGGTGCAATGCCCTGCACCATATTTACAAAGTGGCATTAAGCCACTTTTTTGGGCTTAATGCTTAATGCCACTTTGTAAATACGGTAACCTTTCATGTAGGTATCTGCATGAAAAGGGCATGCAATGGGTGTTGCTGTGGGCGTTCCACTGCAATACCCATTGTTTGTTGATGCTGCCCCAGTTTAGAAGGATGTGTAAATCTGAAGCAGTGCCACATACAGAAAGAGCAAAACGCCTTTACTGAATGTTTTTGTGCATGTCCCTTCATGCACAAAAACAATCAGTAAATAATGGCGATTTGCTACTTCTATGTGTGCAATAATGGCGATTTGCTACTTCTATGCGTGTTGCACAATGCAACACACATGGAAGTAGCAAACCACCATTATTGAAGGTACACCTTCCTGCACACAATCATCCCTGCAATGCAGCCACCCTTGGACTATGGCGCAAGGGTGGCTGTGTTGGCGCTAGGCAGCTATTCTTAGAGCCACTGCGAGGGAAAACACAGGGGTGCGCTGTATTTTTGTAAATACAGCAAAGCCTTGCATTTACCGAGTCAAAATACCCCTTAGTCACATAATGTAATGTGTTTTAACACCACATGTTTTTCTATTGACACCTCTAGTCAGCAGCGTAAATCGTGCAGAAGGGACTCCTTTCGTAAAACGCAAAATACGCAGCTTAGTAACTGAATAGACACGTTCTCTAGGCTTCTAAATGTTCTTATTGAAAATAAGAGGAAGGGCACACAAATATATTTCTGTCTGTGCTAATTAAATTATACCATGACTTCTTTATAAATATTGCATTTATAAAACGAAGTCTGAAACCCGAGTATGAAAGCAGCTCAGATTTATTGATAGCTTTAAAAGCTAAGCTTTAAAAGCTATTCTAGGTGGGATGCTTGCCTGTGTAGTTGCATTTTTAAGGTCCTTTATGGCCAAATATAGGTATTTAACTCATGGTTTAACCTGTTGAACTGCTTTCCCCCAGAATAATGGGCTTTATAGCTACTTTCAAGAGACCTTGGCCACCATTTCTGATTCGATGACAGTAGTTAAAGAGTGCTATCTTGCATAGCCAGTCCAAACTCCAGGCATAAATAGGACCTGACTGTGCTCTCTGCTAAGTGGATTTTATTCCTGAATATCTTACACTGTAACACCTCTAAGGTGGGGCAATTCTTGATGGAAAAGGCCTCCTTCAGTGTCATAGCTGGAATGAGTTTGGCTATAATAACTGTTAATAAGGTTTCAGGAGAGGAACTCTAGTGTAGGACAGCGGAACTCCTGATGACGCTCACCAGACGGGAGGACAAACTTCCAGAAGAGGTTAAAACATGGCAATGCAATTTCAGGATCTCTTGGCCTGTACCTATCCATTTGAGAAGATCATAAAAAAATTCGGGCACCTTCTCTAGACCACAAACTGACTGTTTCAAACACAACATCCCTGGATATTTGACCATCACTATGCATACCAAGAAGAAGTCTACCTACCCTTCGGGTACTGGCTCCACAGTCACTTGACCATTATTAGATCATTCTCCTAACATACACATATAGGAGACCTTTATTTGTTCCTAGGTTCTATGACCTATGATCCTTGGATCCATTCTTATATTTAATGTTTGACATATACTGCATGAACACTATCCAGCTGGGTCGAAACGTAGACACTATAATAGTATACTGTGTATATGTAATGCAAGAGCCTGCAACTCTAGATTAGAGTATATATTATACAACTGTGCATCCTCGACAATCACTATTGATGTATATATATATATATATATATATATATATATATATATATATATATATACATATATATATACATATATATGTATATATATATTGCATAGCATTAGCACACTTCTCACTCACTTACCTCACATCCACTTCGCCGTTGCGTCATTTGGGTAACATCACTTAATTGTACAACATATCAGAACTCGAAGAGTTCACTTTCCTATCGTTATAAATATTTGTATGTGAATAAAATTGTATTTGTTGTAGTAAAACTAATCCTCTGATGGTGATTGACCAGCATTGCGTAGAAGTCGAGGCTACGCTTCCCCCTTCAGGGGTGTTAGAAATGGAGGTCTCTAGTTGACAATGGTTTGCACCTTTGTCCATGTAGGGTCCCTTCTTCCTAGTCAGGGTAAGGGGGGTGCACTTGTAAAATAACCCCTGCTCACCCCCTTGGTAACTTGGCACAAGCAGACAGGCTTATCTCAGAGGCAGTGAAAACACTATAAATGGACACCATACCAGTTCAGAAAAATAGCAAATCTTTATCTAAACTAAACATGACCAAAAACGACATAAATCCAACATACAATCCTGAAAAATAGGTATTTTGCAAGATAACCTTTAAATTGCAGAAATATCGCAAAACCACAGTTCTTCCGGGTTGGTAGCTCAGTCTGGGGCTACTGTGATGCTGAAAACGACAGAGTCTAACAGTTCCAGCTAACCACGTCGGTACGGGTCAGCTGTAGCGTCGACAGACTCGTAGACAGTACCTTTTTCGTTGCTGTGATTCCATTTGTATGAATCGGTCGGGGGCAACAGTTGCGGTTGTGTTGAGAAGTAAAGAGGTGCAGCATGCGGTGCCCTCATGGCGCGGTGCAGGCAGTGGCTCGGTGACGGTCATCCAATGGCGTTGGTGAGAGCAGGGCTGCAATGCGGAGTGAGGCGGTGCTCGATAAGGTGCTGGCAGGTCATGGTGCAGGCGAGGGAGACTGTCTATTTTCGGGCGAGCAGCGACTGTGTCGGTGAGGTCCACGAGGTAGATTGAAGCAAGGCGGTGCGGAATGCTGTGCCCACAAGCGGTGCAAGCAGCGGCCCGGAGATGGTCATCCACCGGCATTGCTGAGACCAGGGTTGTGATGCGGAGTGCGGAGGAGCCTTCAGGACACAGAACCAGCGACGGACTTGGTGACTGAGTTGGCTGCTTTTCTCTCCTGTGGAAACTGAAACCCGTGGTTTCAGAGATGGTGCCTAGAGGGATGGTGAAGTCTTTGCTGTTCCTGAGACTTCTTGAAAAAGGGCAAGCTCTACCTCAAGCCCTTGGAGATGCTTTTCAAGCAGGATGCACACACAGTTCTTTTACTTGGGAGAAACAGCTACTGCAGGCCAACCCAAGACAGCACACAGCAAAGGGGCAGTACTTCTCCTTCAACTTTCCCAGCTCTCCTCCTTGGCAGAGGTTCCTTTTGAATTCCAGAAGTAATCTAAAAGTCTGGGGTCTGGGCCCCACTTTTATAGTCAAAATTCCTTTCTTCTCTTGTGGCAGAGAGTGTCTGTGCTCAGCAAAAACCAGTTCCTTCTTCCCTGGCCCAGCTTCCTGGCAGGAGGTGGAGATAGCATTGTCCAAGGCAGACCAGGCCCATTCAGGTGTAAAGGAAATCTCCTCCCCCTACTTTAAAGGCAGCCCAGGTCTATTCAGCCCAGCCCTGACTCACCCTGGAAAGGCAGGACACACCTCACTCCCCAAGTGGCTGTCTGAAAATAATGCACATCCCCAGCCCCTTTCACTCCAAAGCCAGACAGTCAATACACAAACCTAGCAGAGGCAAACTGGATGGCTAAGCAAGAAAATAATCACTTTCTAAAAGTGGTATTTTCAAACCCAGAATATAAAAATCATCCTTACTAAAAGATGCAGCTTTAGATTCTGAGTTCAGGCATACCAAATCCACTTTCCTATCTTGTTCCCATGGGCAGTTATACGTATAAGTTGTTATAAGTAAACTCCCCATTCTGGTCTTTGGGACAGATAGGCTATCAATAGTGAAAACGAAATTGGCAGTATTTCACTATCAGGACATGCCACACACATCAGGACATGTCCTACCTTTCACATACACTGCACTCTGCCCACATGGGTACCTTTGACCTACCTTAGGGGTGACTCACATGTAATAAAAGGGAAGGTTGGGGCCATGCAAGTGGGTGCACTTGCCAGGTCGGCATGGTAGTACCAAACTGCGCACAGACACTGAAATGGCAGGTCTGAGAACCTTTTGCAAGGCTGCTTGTGTGGATGGCAAAATCAGTGCTGCAAGCCCACTAGCAGCATTTGACTTACAGGCCCTGGGCACACACAGTGAACCGTACTAGGGACTTAGTAGTGAGTCAAACAAGCCAATCATGGAAACACAAATCCATAGTCACAATTTACACAGAGAGCATATGGACTTTAGCACTGATCAGCAGTGGTAAAGTGCCCAGAGTCCTAAAACCAACAAAAACAGGGTCAAAAAAAGCAGGTCAAAAAGCAAAAAGTCTGAGGATAAACCTGCTGGAAAAGCCAGGTCTAACAAGGGGTTATTGTTTTCCTTTATCATTATCATTATACTACCCAGGTCACAGAGTTGCTGGGTTGCCTCTTGTTTTCCAAATATAAACTTATCATTTGGCCAGCATCCTAACTAGTTATAGGCAGTATAATCATTAGAGGTGGAGTGCCCAGTGGCCTGCGGATTTTAGCCTTAGTCCTATGCCTACCAAAGACCATCATCTTTGCTTTAGACAGATTGGCGACCAGCTTGTTTGGAAAATTAAATCCACTGGTTTCATTTAACGCTCTCTGGAGACCAATACTAGTTCGGTCTCGGATAACTAATTCATCAGCATATTGCAAGATTTGTATATGTTGCAGGCCTATTCACAGTGTAAATTTTCTAGCCATTCAAAGGGCAGAACCAATGTCTGCACTAGTAAATGGGCCAGAACACACCTTTGCCTGAGCCCCCTGCTGTTGCATATAGGTCTTGGGCATGAACACATAGCTTACCTTTACTCTGACCCAGGTGTCAGAAGAAATAGAAATGATGCATATTAATTATGCAGCAGAGATTCCTCTTGCAACAATTTTCTCAACAAGAAGGAGAGTTCCACTCAATTAAATAAGCAGAGTCATCAATTTAGCACCCAAATTATGTGCAACCTGGAAATGATCTGCTTGATATGCCATGGAGGACAGGATGACAATAACATGAATTGTGTTTAGGCCTAAAGCCAGGTTAAAAGAAGGGAATAATCTGTATTTGTTCTGCTCATTTTTCCAATTTTCATCAAACATCGCTGTCATTCTGAACTTTTGACTTTGCCCCAGTCCAGTGCAACCAGATAACACATTTAAGCGCTTATTGCTTCTAAGCACTACTTTACTTTTATTAATTGACATTTATATCTCAACGACTACTTTTGAGATTTTTGTCATTTTTTTCTTGTTTTACTTATAGAATTATTCTCTATTTTTCTAAACAGATGTAGAACCTTTTTGTGGTGTTTTCACTGTACTACTGTTTGAAGTGTTGCACAAACACTTTAGACATTGCCTCTTAAGTTAAGTCGGACTGCTCTGTACCAAGTTACCAGAAGCTGAGCACAGGATATTTTAGGGGGTGTTGTGACTTACCCTGACTAGCATTGTGGTTCCTGCTTGGATAGGGTGCATAACTCTGCCAACTAAATTTCTAACACATATCTATTAGCATTTGGTAGACAGGGCTTTGAGCCCAAAGATACTACTCCTTCAGGCAGGTGCAAAGTAGAAGAAATATTTTTTTTCTTCAAACTATTCAAATCTTGCATCCATGCTGCTCTGAACAGCACACATGGAACGTGTGAAAAGTTGATACTTTTGTCTGAGCATGTTATTTTGTACAGGACGATTGCACTTCCAGTACTGGTGCAAGGCTGTGTGTGTGTGGTGTAAAGCAGCCTAATTGTACTGCATCACTTGAAAAGATAGCAGTACCACCATATATTTGTACAAATGCACTGTCCTGTTCTCCTTCTCCCATGCAAAGCAGCACAGCAACTTTGGTTGATGCACTAATTTGTGCACCTTTTTAGTAAATCTCCACTTGAGTTCTCTTCATTTCCCCAGCTGTAATGCCTGCTCCAAATATACAGGGCACTAAAGCCTTCCATCATCAAGCAAACATGGTGGAACAGCTGGTAAGGCTCCCCAACTGGCCTCTATGGTAAACAGGGGCATTGACTGATCAAGTCCTGGTTGTCAGGGCAAAGTTGAACTAGACAACTGAAGCCTGGTTATAGATGGGCGTTTCTTAATGAGTAAATATGTAGCACTACACTGTGTAGCTGAATGTTGAGTTTCTACTGTTTTCCTAGCCTTAGATCGACTGGGGCTAACCTGTCCTTAGTTCCAACCTCTCTGTAATGAGAACAACTTGAATAATAAAAATCGCCAGAAGTTACTAACACATTTTATTGATGTTGCAAAAGTAACTACTTCTGATAAAATTTAAATAGTGACCAGTCCATGCAGGATTAATAGTGGTGACCACCCCAAAGCGTCAGACAAGATTACCAAGAGCTATGTCAGAAAAAGCTTTAGTAATAGAAAGTGCATCCACTGGACTCATGCCTTTATAGCCGTAGCAGCAAGTACTCTCTGACACAAAAGGAAGTACACACCCATGTCTCCCTTCTTGGACTTTTCAGTTACGGGTTAGTTAATTCTAGGAGCTCTCCCACACAGATATTGGAAAAGTGTGCTGGTTTTTTATTTATTTTGCAATTTAAAAAAAAAATAGCATTACAAGAAGCAGGGGAAGAGCAGCAACTGCTTGAAGTTGTTCAACTGCAGGAGATCCCAGCTGCACAAGAAGAGACTTCCGATGAAGAACCACCAATGAAGAAACAAAGCACAGCTTTAGATTTCTTCACTATTCCATCAGGTGAATCAAAGACTACAGCTAAATTGGTAAAGTGCAGCATGAGTAAAAAGACATTATGTTGGGGCACAGTACCAAAATATTCATGTGGTACAAGTATGCTGTACCACTTGAAAACATATCACAAGAAGCAACTGAAAATTGCACAGAGGGAGAGAGAACATCACCCTCCAGACCTCCAGACCCTCTTCCTGGCGACAAAGTACCAGTTGAGTGGAGAGAAGACACAGTCATATGTTACCAGAATAAAAGCAATTTGCTACCTTCTGCATAGACTGTAACACTATCGTAACAGCCAGGGAGCAGCCTGTGGATGTAATCTTGCAGAGTGTGAAAAACCACACCTGTTATTTTTCTTTTCTTTTTCCTTGCACCACTTACAACCACTGTTATTCTCTTAATGGTCACAATTATGTTGTTTTTGTTGCCATTTATTTGTGATAAAATACAAAAAAAGACAAATTCTGGTTAAAAAGAGTTATGCTGAATAAATGAAGGAGTCCATGAGTACATCTATGGTGATTGAATGAATGCATGAGTGTTATATGGATGATTGAATGAGTGCATGAGTGGTGCATGGATGTTGAAATAAGTGCATAAGTGGTGCATGGATGCTTGGATGAGTGCAAGGATGCTGCATTAAAGCTTGAATGAGTTCATGGGTGGTGCATGAATACTTAAATGAGTACATGAGTGGAACATGAATGATTGAATGAGTGCATGAGTGAAGCATGGAGGATTGAATGATTGCATGAGTGGTGCATAAATGCTAGAATGAGTGCTTGAGAGGTCCATGTATGATTGAATGACTGCATTAGTGGTGCATGGATGCTTTAATGAGTGCATGAGGGCTGCATGGATGAGTGTATTATTTATTATTATTTATCCATTTATAGAGCGCATGGTTACACCTACGGTGTGTCCCCGCGCTAGTAGCAGACTTTCAGATGACAGAAATTGAAAGTAGAACGTTATCCACTCAGCCCTTGGGCAGATGACAGGAGATCTCGAGAGTCTATTTTGGTTTGATGGTGGGGAAGAGCCATGTCTTTAGACTTTTACGGAAGGTGGCTTCACAGGGCTCTGTTCTCATGTCATGTGTTCCAGTGCTTAGCTGCCAGGTATCTAAAAGATCGTTCACCCATCCTAGCCTTCCTTATTCTTGGTACATTTACCAGTGCCCTTCCTTCAGATCTAAGGTTCCGGCTAGGTGTGTAGGCTGTTATCATCGTTTGGAGGTACCGTGGACCTTTTTTCGACAGGATTCGGTGGCAGTAGCACATTGTCTTGAACAATATTCTTTTCTCCACAGGTAGCCAATGCAGGTTAGCTAGGGCTTTTGTTATAGATGTTCTTTTTGGGAGATTCAACACTAGGCGGGCTGCCGCATTTTGTATCGATTGCATCTTCATTAGCCTTTTTTTGGATGAACCTAAATATAGGACATTGCCGTAGTCGATCTGTGAGGTGACCACGGCATGTACTATTGTTTTCCTTTTTTTTTTAATTGTTTTTTCTAGTATTTGCCAGTATAACAAGCGTACAATGTGGGCTACAACATACAGCAACGTAAAGAAACAAAACAGGTCATGTCACGATACTATCTGATTGTAATTTGAGACAACAGTGCGAATTGCGATTTCTAAGTAAGTGCTCAGTTCCGGTAGGGGTAGTGCGTCCCCCAGTCTCCCAGGTTAAGTGAAGTGAAGTGTCGTGGGTTATTGTGCGCCGCTTGCGTGATTTGGTGGTCATTTACCCACCAGCCTCCCCTGTATCCTCTGTCTGATCTATCGACTGTGCCAGCAGGTAGTGTTGCAGTGGGCTCCAGATGTCACGCGGCTGTGAGGATATTGGTAGTGGCTCCGCATATGTATTCAGTAGTTCTTGGCAAAATGTGAGATCTTGCAGCCATTCTTTAAATTTAGGTGCCCTCCCTCTTCCCCATCTGCATGCTACTCGTCTCCTTGCAATCAGAAGTGCTAGTGACGTGTACCGTCTATACCGTATGTCTATCTCCTTGGTGTACCCTAATATCGCGACCAGTGGGGTAGCTGGGATGTGCAGGCCAGTCATCTGATCGAGCGCCACCAAGACATCTGTCCAGAAGTGCTGAACTGGGGCGCAGCCCCAGGCTATGTGTAGAAAGTCCGCCCCTTCTGCCCTACACCTGTCACAGTGATCTGTATTTCTGAGGTGGAAGCGCATGAGTTTTGCGGGGGTATAGTACAGCCGGTGCAGATATTTGTAGTGGATTATACGCAATCTGCTACTGGCGGATACATTCCCGGTTTGCTGACAGCAGTAGGTCCATTGGTCGTCCGTGAGGGGAAAGCCTAGCTCTTCCTCCCAGTGCTGTCACGAGGTAGGGGTGCCGTGTGTGCTGTCAGACTGGGTTCTACGATATAACATGGAAACCACGTGTGTGGGAGTCTCTTTTTGTAACAGTAAGTGCAAAGGCCTCATGGTTGGAGGTTCGTGTGGGAAGTCGGGGGTGAGAGACCTAACAGCCTGTCGTAATCGAATATACAGAAGGAGTTCCAGTGGTGTCGGAGTGGCGTCCCCAAAGAATTCCTCACAGGTGCGAAATGTGCCGTGTCTGTATAGGTCTCCCCATGTCAGGACCGAGAAATTCCTAAACAGTTGTCGGCAACCTCCCTCTTGAGTGACAGGGAGGTCTATTCTTCCTGCGAGAGGCAGCAAGGGGGAATACATTAGATCAATGTTGAGTCTGTGTGCCAGAACTCTCCAGGCTTTGTTAGTGCATTCCACTGTAGTTGAGGTGGTGCGGGCGTGAATGGGGGGAGCGCTAAGATAGGCTGAGCTAGGGGTGGGGGCCATATATCCATCCTCTACGGCAAGGTGGGGCATATAGGGCAGAGGATTTAACCAAAACGCTGCATAGTGGGCTTGAGCGCAGTTAAAATATAGTTTCATGTCTGGGATTTCGAATCCTCCCACAGCAAATGGGCGGGTGAGTGTGTCCCATTTGAGCCGAGGTTGTTTTCCCCCATGTCAGGCGGAGGAGTTGGGTTTTCAGGGTTTTGAAGAAATGGTCACTAGGGGCATATGGAATGTTGAGGAAAAGATATAAAAATTTGAGGAGAATCACCATCTTTATTAGTGAAATTCTACCGGCCATGGAAAGTGGCATGGCTAGCCATCGGGTAATTTTCTCCGTGATAAGATCTAAGGCTCTCCCGTAGTTGGCCCTAAATAATTCGTCCTTATCCCTCGTGATTACGATGCCCAAGTATGTGACCGTCTCCTCACACCAAGCGAGAGGGAAATCTGGGGTGAAGCGGGTGGCTGCGGCGGTGAGGGGGAAAATTTGAGATTTCGCCCAGTTTATACTTACGCCGGATAAATTCCCAAAGAGAATGAGGACCCGGAGTATCGGATTCAGGCTCTGTTCAGGGTTACGAAGATATAGGGTGAGGTCATCGGCATATAAGGATATTAAGAGTTGCCGTTCAGGGTAGATGAGGGCAAAATCACGATGGTGCTGGCGTAATGTTGCTGCTAGAGGCTCTATCGCGAGGGCGAAGAGAAGGGGGGACAAGGGGCATCCCTGTCTCGTGCCTCTCGCAATGGCAAAGGGAGTAGAGCGGGATCCGTTAATGAGGATACTAGCTTGTAGATTGGTATAAAGAAGTTGGATCCAGGCTAGGAAGGGCAAGGGGAAGCCCATCCTACGGAGGACGAATGCCAGGTAGTCCCATTCCAGGGAATCAAATGCCTTGGTCGCGTCTAAAAAGATGGCCACCGCATCCTCCGATGGGTCTATATCCTGAAGGACAGTGAATAGGGTCCGGAGGTTATGAGAAGTTCCTCGGCCTGGGATAAAGCCCGACTGGTCAGGCAATACCAAGGCGGACATCAAGGGGCCGATGCGATTGGCCGTAATCTTAGCCAGGATTTTTGCGTCTACATTAATGAGGGAGAGCGGTCTGTATGAGCCGCATCGGTCCGCTTGTTTACCTGGCTTTAGGAGGGAAATGATTAATGCTTCACGCATTGTTTGGGGGAGGGAACCCTTCTCTCTAGCTTCTTCAAAAACATGGCGAAGGATAGGAATGAGGGAGGAGCTATAGGTCTTATAGAATTCGGCTGTGAGCCCATCAGGGCCAGGGGATCTGCCCGACTGCAGCTGCATTATCGCAGCTCTGATTTCCTCATCTTCATAATCTGCTAGGAGATATTCCCGTTGAGAGTCTCCCAGCCAACCTATAGCTGTATCATCAAAGAAGGGGGCGAAGTCCGTCGTCTGAGTTCTATGGGATTTGTATAGCGTTTTGTAGAATTTGTGAAAGACGGCCATGATGTCTGGAGTGTTTCTGTGCACCTGTCCCTCCTCGTCCACGACCTCAAGTATAGTGTTCGAGAATCTAGGAGGTCTGGTTAGCGCTGCCAGGACCTTCCCCGGTCGGTCGCCCTCCCCATACTGCCGGGCGCGAAAGTGTTTCCCCCTGAACTTGCATTCTCTCTCGGCAGTGTCCTGGTAGTCGGACAGCAAGTCCCTCAGTTTAGCCTGCAAATCTGGGGACGGTGCCTGCTGCAGTTGGATATTGAGACGGGTAATATCTTCTTCTAGTTTGGCTAGGGTATTGCGTATGTCTTTTAAAATCCCCCTCCCTTGGCGATACATATACCCCGGACGGTGACTTTAAATGCCTCCCACACCGTGGCGTAGCTCGACACCGACTGCACATTTCAGGGAAAGAAGTCCTCTATTTCAGTTTCCAACTCATCCTTGAAGACCGGGTCAAGAAGGGCGAGGGCCGGAAGATGCCAAGATCTATATGGGGGCATTGCACAAGGGGGGGTAAGGGCGATGGAGACCGGAGAATGGTCCGAATAGGTGCGTGGGAGATGTGTAGCGTGTGTGAGCCAGGGTAACAGACCTTTGGAGAGGAGCCAGCCGTCAATACGGGATCACGAAGAGTGTGCCATAGAGAAGCAGGTGCCCTCCTTGTCAGCAGGGTGAAGGTAGCGCCACGCGTCAGTCAGATCTTCATCCGCAATAAGGGTCTGGAGGTAGCGCTGAGAGTTGGAGTAATGATGGGGTTGAGGTTGCGATCTGTCCATACCCGGGTTCAGAGTGACATTAAAGTCGCCTCCCCAGACCGTGTGGTCTGACCCAATGGCTATTATTTTCCCTCAGAGGATGTTGAAAAAGTCAGGGTTGTCTGTGTTAGGGCCGTAACAGCTAACAAAAGTAATGGAGTGGTGTTCAAGTCTTCCCCAAATGATGCAATAGCGCCCCGATGGGTCCGAGTAAGATCCTATGGCGGTGTACGGTGAGTTGCGCTGGAAGAGTATTGTGGTGCCCCGAGCGTATGTAGAAAAAGATGAGAAACAGCGGTGTGTCGCCCATCGGGCTGCAAAGGTGGGCGGAGCTTCCGGGCCAAGGTGGGTTTCTTGCAGCATGGCGCAGTGTATTTTGTGCCTGTCTAAGTATGCTAGAATGTGCCTGCGCTTGCGTGGGTTACCGAGGCCGCGCACGTTCCACGTCAGTAGATTGTAGCTGGGGGCACTAGGGAAAGTCATCCCAGGTGTGTGTTTTAGTCAGGGTCATGAGTGGTATGAGCATGTCTCGCCAGTCACTAACACAGCAGTTGTCAGTGTCTGTTGTGGCATGTAAAAATGATAAATAAAATCCCCCCTCCCACTCTCCCACATCAGCAGCCCAATCCTGCCGTGTTGCGCAGCCCTCCCTCCCCTCCCCATGTTCCCTAACAAAGCGTTCCCAACAGGGGAAGCAAACCGAAATTCTGCAACATCAGAAAACCACACCATGTAGGGGATGCCTATTGGGTGTAGGCTAGAGGGCGACACAGGGTCTCCTCGGTGGTACGAGGGTGCTCGGGAGCAACTATAGTGTCTCAAATGGCTCCGTACTGCAGTGAATCAAGTCGGGGGATTCTCCGCCTCATTCAAGACCCAGTTCAGAGAGGCGCTTTAAAATTCCCCGATCACGTCCGGGTGATGAAGTTCACCACCACCTGTGATGACGTCGGCGGGGCATAGTGGATATCCGAGGGGTGAGCCGATTCCTTCAACATTCAACATCCGATAGGACCGTTGCGGGGGCGTGCAATGCGTCAGGTGACGGTTGGCCAGGGGGGCTCTTAGGTAACGATTTTAAAAAGTCTTCTACGAGATGAGGCTGGTTGAAAAAGTGCTGCTTATCCTGATAAGTGACTTTCAGTCGCGCCGAAAACAGCATGGCATAAGAAATGTTGGCTTGCTGGAGCTTTCTTTTGACGGGCTGAAATTTTTTCCGGGCCTCCTGAACAACCATGGTGAAGTCCGGGTAAATGGAGATGGACATGCCCTCTATAGTTAGTGGCTGATTTTCCCGTGCCACACGTAGCGCGGTGTCGCGGTCTCGGTAGTTTAAGAGTCTCGCGATTATCGGCCGCGGAGGGGCCCCCGGGGGAGGGCGAGCGGCCAGCGAACGGTGTGCCCTTTCGACTATCAGAAGCGCAGAGAAGGTTTCTCGGCCAAAGAGCGTGGTGAGTAGACGCTCGACATAGTCCTCCATTTTTCCGGTGTTCGTGGACTCCGCCACGCCAAGAATGCAAAGGTTATTTCTGCGCGACCTTGATTCAAGGTCTTCGTTCTTGGCGGCGATGACTTTTAGAACCTTCTCCATGTTCAGCAGTTTCCCAGTATTGACGGAGGAGGCGTCTTCTAGGTCAGAGATACGGTGTTCAGTGTCTTTAATCCGTTCCTCATGGTGGTCCAGCCTGTGGGTGAGGTTATCAAGACAGGAGCACACAGAGTCCATTTTGGTCTCAAGTGAGGTGAGGCTAGAGTTCATTGTGAGGAGAAGATCTTTCAAGTCCTCCATGGATGTGGGTGTACTCGCGGGGGGGGCCTCAGCAGCGCCATCGTCCGGTTCGTGCTGTGACCTGGTTGTTTTGCGGGCATAAAAGGTAAGCTTAGTTTGCCTGCTGTCCGCCTTCCCCATGGTGAGCGCCCCAAGATGCCGATCAACGTGGCAGAACCTGGAGGGCAGGAGCAGAGTGTGAGTGGGCAAGGGTGTGGGTTTCCCGTTGCTGGATGGTAATTTGCAGGCGGCAGCTCCAGTAGTGGGTTGTTGCGGATGGGTTGGTAGTAGTGAGGAGGCCACCCCACTAGAAAGGCAGCAGTGGTATCTGCGTGAGCCCCCCCCCGGTACGGCCAGGGGTCAGATGGCATATGGGGTCTGCAGGTCTGTGGCGGCGAGGGAGAGGTAGTGGTGTTACATACCCCGTGGGTGTTCGTGATTATTTCTGAAGGTGGAGTGATGCTAACGCATCCAGTGGCCCCAGCAGCGGGGGAGATAAGGCAGTAAACAAAGCAGAGGGGTCAGGTCTCTCCCAGGAGCCGGTGGTCAGCTTGCGCGGCGGTTCCTCCCCTGCTGCGGCGTGTCCCGCAGCCGACCGTCATCCAGGGGGAGGTTCGGGCGCCCAAATACTGAGAGGAGAGCGGCACCCGGGCACAGCACCTCAGTCGACCGTCAGGCCCCAGGTGAAGGGCCGCGGCGTCAGCTAGATGGCCCCTCCCCCAGCGGTAGAAATGGTGCACACACAAGGCAGTTGGGGGTATGCTGAGGCGGACTCAGCGCTCCAGGGTTCTACCAGGTAAGTCGGCTAAGAAGGTTGGCGGCTTCCGCACCCCAGGGGGTGTCCCATCCCGTTTATATTTCTCTGCCGGATCGCTCGGAGTATCGGGCGAGGTGCCGGCCTCCCGCTGAGTCAGCGCGGGGCAGTTCAGTGAGGTGTCGGCAGCGGGGCTCAAATGCAGGGGAGGAGGAGAGTCTTCTACTCTGGTGGGCAGTATTTCGTCCCGGGGCGGGTCGCACTCACCAGAGCATCCGCGCCGTCCTCACTCCCAGCCGGACATGTGGCACGGGGATCCAGTTGTGTCCGCACCGATGGCAGGTGTGCCGCAGCGCTCTCAGGGTCCCCGGTCACATCTACCGGTGCAGTCTCGGCGGTGCCAGCGGGTGGGCCAACAGGAATGGGCAGAGCGGGCTGTAAGTTCCATGCCGGTACAGGTAGGCCGCCCCTACGGCTGCGCTAGCTGACACAGTCTCGGGGACAGGAGCATTCTCCGTTAGCGAGCGGCTGTCGCCATTTTAAGAATCTCTGGAGCTTAGGTTGCAAGGCAGATATCTCGGTCTCTGGGTGAGCTTCCGCGCCGTCTCCCGCAGTAGGAGAAAGCGGATGCGTTCCGATCCTTCAGCAGTTATGTTTGGCACTGCAGCAATGGCATTTGAGGAGGATAATGGTGTTTGTGGGCTCCGAGCTGCAAGAGCCTTACACGAATGCGGCCATCTTGCTTGCGCGCCCTCTAGCGCCCCCCATGTACTATTGTTTTCCTTGCATTGACTGGTAATAGATCGAGGACCTTCCTCAAGATTTTCAATGTCCCGAAGCATTTACCTGTTACTTTCCGGATTTGACTGTAAAATATCAGTTTGGAGTCAAGCCACACTCCAAGGTTTTTGACTTCTGTATTGGAGGTTGGAAGTTGGCCAAGCGTCTCAGGCCACCAAGCAGATGTCCAGACAGATGGAGCCCTTCCCACTATCATCACCTCTGTTTTGCTTCCGTTGAGTTTCAGGCAACGGTTGGACATCCATGCTGCTACCTCCTCCAGGCATTGGGATAATTGGTGGGCAGTCCATTCCGGATTTTGAGACAGTGTGACAATTAGCTGATTATTATCAGCATATGATACAATGGACACATTATGACCTTCCACTATATCTGCTAGTGGACCCATGTATAAATTGAACAGCGTGGGGCTCAGAATTGAGCCCTGTGGGACTCCCTGTAGCAGGGGAATACTTTTGGATGTATGCGAGTGTTGCGTGACCTGGAAACACCGTGAAGACAGGAAAGATGTCACCCAGCGTAACGCCAAGCCCCTAACACCGCACGTCTCTAATCTTTGGAGAAGGAGACCGTGGGAGACGGTGTCAAAAGCTGCACTTAGATCTAACAGGATCAGTGCAGCTGTCTGTCCTTCATCCGCGTGTTGCCTTAGTGTTTCGTTTGCCAGGAGCAGAGCTGTTTCAGTAGAATGTGCAGCTCTGAAACCTGATTGCGAGGGGTGCAATAGGGCATTCCTGTCAATATCAATCAATCAGTCAATCAGGCGTTTGTTAAGCCCGACTACTCACCCGTAAAGGTCTCAAGGCGCTGGGGGTAGGGGGTGCATGTTCCAGTCCATCAAGGAGGGGTCTGTCGAAGAGCCAGGTTTTGAGGTTTCTTGCGAAGATGGGAAGCGATGTTGTCTGTCGGAGGTGGAGCGGAAGGGCGTTCCAGGCTCTGGCCACGAGGAAGGAGAAGGAGCGGCCTCCCGATCTGGTCTTTCTAGTGCGGGGGACCACGGCGTAGGAGAGCTGGGCTGATTGTAGGGTCCTTTGGGATGCGTAGAAATTGAGTTGGCTGTTCAGGTATGCTGGTCCGGTGTCGTGGAGGGCCTTGTGTGCGTGGGTGAGCATCTTGAAGGTGACTCTGGCCTCGATGGGGAACCAGTGGAGTGTGCGCAGGTGCTGGGAGATGTGGCAGTGTCTTGGCAGGTTGAGGACCAGTATTGCGGCAGCGTTCAGGATGTTCTGTAGCTTGCGGTGAGGTTTTTGTTTATTCCGGCGTAGAGTGCGTTGCCGTAGTCGAGTCTGATGGTGACCAGTGAGTGAGTGACGGTCTTTCTTTGTTCGAGGGGGATTTATTTGAAGGTCTTACGTAGGAGACGGAGGGTGTGGAAGCAGGAGGACGAGACGGAGTTGATCTGGCGGTCCATTTTGAGCTCGGAGTCCAGGATGATTCCCAGGTTGCGTGTGTGGCCCGTGGGGGTGGGCGGGTTTCCGAGGGCGGGGGGCCACCAGGTGTCATTCCAGGCATCGGGGTTTGGGCCCATGATGAGTACTTCTGTCTTGTTGGTGTTTAGTTGTAGGCAGCTGTTTTTCATCCATTTGGCGATGGCTTCCATGCCTTCTCGAAAGTTGTGTCTGGCGGTATTGGGTTCGTTGGATAGGGAGAGGATGAGTTGGGTGTCGTCTGCGTATGACACGATGTTGAGTCCGTAGGTTCTGACGATGGGGGCGAGTGGAGCCATGTAGACGTTGAAGAGTGTAGGGCTGAGGGAGGACCCCTGAGGGACTCCGCAGGTGGTTGGTGTAGGGTCCGAGAGGAAAGGGGGGAGTCTGACCCGCTGCGTTCTGCCGGAGAGGAAGGAGCAGATCCATTCGAGGGCCTTGTCCTGGATTCCTGCGTCGAGGAGTCTGTGTATTAGGGTGCGGTGATAGACTGTGTCGAACGCCGCTGAGAGGTCGAGGAGGATGAGGGCTTCTGTTTTTCCTTTGTCCAGTAGGGTGCGGATGTCGTCTGTTGCGGCGAGGAGGGCGGTTTCCGTACTGTGGTTTTTTCTGAAGCCGGATTGGGAGGAGTCGAGGATGATGTGCTCTTCGATGAATGTGGCGAGTTGGCTGTTGATGGCTTTCTCGATGACTTTCGCTGGGAACGGGAGCAGGGAGGTGGGTCTGTAGTTTCTGAGGTCGGTGGGGTCCACCGAGGGTTTCTTCAGGAGGGGGTTGACCTCGGCGTGTTTCCAGTTGTCGGGGAACGAGGCGGTCGCCAGGGAGCGGTTGATGGTGTGGCGGAGTATGGGTGCGATGGTGTTGGCGGCTCTGTTGAAGATGTGGTGGGGGCAGGGGTCCGTGGGTGCCCCGGAGTGGATTGACTTCATTGTCTTCAGTGTGTCTTCGGTGGTGAGGGCTGTCCAGTTGTCAATCGCTGGCTTCAGGGTGTCGGGGTGGTTGGCGGGGGTTCAGTGTGTTGGTTGTCTTCATCGAAGTTGTCATAGATGCTCTTGATTTTGTGGTGAAAGAAGGTGCTGAGTTTGTCGCAGAGGTCTTGTGAGGGAGGAATGTCCATCGATTCGCTGGTGGGTTGGGCGAACTCCTTGATGATGTTGAAGAGTTCTTTGCTGTTGTGTGCATGTGTGGAGATTCTTTCTTCAATCGCTTTTTTTCTTGTTTTTCTGATGAGTTGGTGGTGGGCGTTGGTAGCGGCTCTGAGGTTGTTGTGTGCTTCTGTGGATTTGGTGTTCCTCCAGGCCTTTTCAAGGCGGCAGCAAGTGTGTCTGGACTCGAAGTTTGGTGGTAAACCATCTGGCTTTCTTGGCGTGGGTGTTGTTGTTTTTCTTGAGGGGGGCTATGGTGTTGGCGCTGTCGTAGATCCATCTGTGCAGGGTTCGGGCTGCGGTGTTGGGGTCGTCGTTTCCCCCGATGGTTGGGGTGGAGTTGCTGAGTGAGGAGGTGAGCTGGTCGTCGGTGATTCTGGTCCAGTTTCTTCGTGGGAGCAGGTGCTGGTGTCTGTGGATGATGGGTGTTCTGAAGGTGAAGTGGACGCATCGGTGGTCAGTCCACGGGAGTTCGGTGGTGTGGCTGAAGGTGATGGAGTTTCCTGTTGTGAAGAGGGGGTCGAGGGTGTGTCCTGCTGAGTGCGTTGGTTCGGTCACAATTTGGCGGAGTCCAGTGTTGTGGAGGTTGTCCAGGAGGGATGTGGTGTTGGGGTCCAGTTGGTTGTCGAGGTGGAAGTTGAGGTCTCCCAGCAGGGTGTAGTTGGTGGATGCGATGGCATGCGGGGAGATGATGTCCGTGTGGAGTTAGTGAACGGTCCGTGTGGTCCAGGGGGTCGGTAGATGAGGGTTCCTCGGAGGGTGGTGGTAGGGCTGGTCAGTATCTTGAAGTGAAGGTGTTCCATCAGGTCTGTGGTTTCGTTGTGGAGTGTGCTCAGGTGGACGGTGGATTTGTGGACGATGGCGATTCCTCCACCCGGGTGGGTGGGGCGGTCCTTCCTGGAGATCTTGTATCCTTGGGGAATGGCGATGTCTGGCCCGAGGTGGTGTTGGTCCAGGTTTCGGTGAAGAACGCTACGTCTGGGGTGGTGCTGTCGAGGAGGTCCCAGATTTCGGTGGCGTGTTTGTGGAGGGATCAGACGTTGAGGAGGATGCATTGCAAGGTCTTCGGTACGGGTGTGTTAATGCGGTCGGGTTGTGCTGGGTCCGTGTTCCTAGCGGTGCTGTAGGTTTGTCGGCAGCGGTGACAGCTGAAGGGTCCGTGGGTGTCGGCTGGTGAGGCTAGCATGCAGTTGTTGTTGTGGCCTGGGTTGAGTGTGTGGAGTGCTGCTGGATCATAGCGTTAGCAGTGCCGAGGTCCAGGGTTCCTAGCGCTGGTCGCGGTCGGGTCACGGACGGGCGCAGACGGGCTTGACTTTGGCGTACCAGCGGCCGCCATTAAGTAGGGGTCAGGGAGGGCTGGACAGCTGGGAGGCGGGAGCGGGGAGGGGAGCTGGATTGGGCTGGTCGCGGTGGTCGTGCTGGGGGGGAGGGGCCGCGGGGGCAGCAGCGGCAGGGAAAGCGGGCAGGAAAGGAGGGAAAAGGAGGAGTAAAGGAAAAAGGAAATAGAGCAGAAAGGAGCAGAAATGCAGAAAAGTGCAGAAAGGAGAAGAAAAAGAGGGTAGAAAAACGAGTGAAAAACGAGTGAAAAACGAGTGAAAACGGAGCTAGAGAAAGGAGATAGAGGTCCACTGGACCACCAGGGATGAGGCGCAGGGAAACCTGCGGGTGGAGGAGGGCCTCGAGCAATATGGTTGGTTAGCTGATTATTCGTTACTTTCTCTGCAATTTTTGTGAAGAAGGGTAGTAGCGAGATGGGCCGTAGGTTATCTAACACAGAGTGGTCTATTAGTCACTTTTTTTTAGTGGGCGAACTATAGCTTGGTTCCACTTATAAGGGACTTCTCCCAATTGAAAGGAGCGGACGATTAGCTCCGAGATGAATGGCATAATACGGTTGCCTCTCTGCATTAGGATCTCCGGGCGTGCTAGGTCCATCGGGGATCCAGATTTAATTCCATTAGCTAGGCTCCTCATCTCGTCTAGCACCTTAAATTCATCTAGGGTTTCTCCCTTAAATACTGTATTTGGAATGCATTCAGTGCTTCTGCCCTGACCCTTTTAGCAGTTTGTAAAGTTCTGATGTGATTGAAAAGTAAACGTACCGGTCACCGAGGGCACTAGCTGTTACCCACCAATCTCTGGTCCACGCCGTGGTCCGCCGCGGCTGTTTGTGCCGATCGAGCGGAGGGCAGGACCATAATCCCCAATACTCACTTCCGGGGTCAGAGGTTGACGGACTGGCTTTCGCTCCCATCGGGCTATATCTTGAGCATGCTGCAGCGGACGCGCAACATTAGTTAGCAGGAAGCAGAACTCTACTCGAGATATAAGGTAGACGCCAGCTCTCTGGTTTTAAAATCGAAACACGCTTTGCGTATTTTGCACACTTCCTCGAGCGAGGAAGCCCTTAATCTACTGACCATTGATTTCAGCTGCTGGCCATAATTTTTATATTTTTATATGAGCACTCTTTTAGCAGTTTGTAAAGTTCTGATGTGATTGAAAAGTAAACATTCCGGTCACCGAGGGCACTAGCTGTTATCCACCGATCTCTGGTCCATGCCCTGGTCCGCCGTGGCTGTTTGTGCCGATCGAGCGGAGGGCAGGACCATAATCCCCAATACTCACTTCCGGGGTCAGAGGTTGGCGGACTAGCTTTCGCTCCCATTGGGCTATATCTTGAGCATGCTGCAGCGGTCACGCAGAGGGCGCGCCAGAGGCGCGCCAAAGGCAAGCCCGTCTGCGCCCGTCCACGCCCGGCCGGGTCCAGGGACCAGGACCCCTGCCGGTTGGAAGTCCCACCAAAGAATTAAATACACGGCAGATGAACTGTTGAGTTTGGTGCCGCCTAACATGAAGGCCTGTAGGCACAACATATATATAGATACGGAGGTGCTGATATGTGAGAATTGCAACAAGGATTTCACACCGATACAAACAAAGAAACAGCAGGAGGAAAAGTTGTTCTTCCTCCTATTGAATTGTCGGTCGCTAACAAAACACAAATATGAGATCTTTGAAATACTGAAGGAAAAAAAGCCTGACGCCATGTTTCTCACTGAAACATGGATCAATGATAGCTCTACCCCTGATATTCTGGATGTGTTTCCAGAAGGATATTTATGATAATGAGACAAGACCGGGTTGGACAAAGAGGGGGGGGGAATCGCAATAATTCATAAATTGCCAATGAAATGCTGCCTAAATGAAGCCAACCTAGAGAAATGCGTGGGTCTCTTTTTCACTCTCTCAGTAGCAGGTAATAACACCATAGCGGGCTTTCTGATTTACCGTCCACCTGGCCCAGAAACTCAGTTCGTAACTAGCTTGGGTTAAAAAGTGATCCAACCAGCACTACGTCACAACAAACTCCTCATTCTAGGTGACCTTAACATACATTTTGATGAAGTAGAGAATCCGGAGGCACAAACTGTATGTAAAGACCTCATGATGTTTAACCTAGTTCAAAAGGTTAGGGCCCCAACGCACCAAGCAGGCTATATCTTAGACCCAATATTTACTAATATAACAGACATCGAAGAGGGCGCACCATGGCCAGTTCCCTGGTCAGACCACCACATAATTCCTTTCCTCATTCCGCTTCAGGGTCCATCGATCGAGAGGCCTAAACAGATAGTCACCCGTAGGAAATGGGTCAAATTCAACCCTAACACATTCGCACAGGCACTTATGAAAAATGAGCCCAAAATGGATAAGGACATAAACATAGCCAATGGGCAGGTTGAAACATGGATAACGGAGGCACTGGATGAAGTAGCACCATGGACCACAATTAACACTAAGAGGTCGAAGGCATCGGCACTGTGGTTTAATGAGACATTAATTAAGGCTAAAAAAAAGTGTAAACAGTTGGAACGCAGATGGCGTAAGAACTACTGTATCAAAATTAAGGAGGAGTATAAAACAGAACTAAAAAAATACCACACACTTATTAAAAGAACACGCTGTGATTTCTATAAAGGAAAGATTGAAAGGGCTAAAAACTCTTCGAAAGAAATGTTCTCCATACTGAAATCCCTACATTCAATCGAAAAATTAACGGAGCCACCTACCGCCTCGGAAGAATCCTGCAATAGAATCGCAGATTTCTTTGCAGGGAAAGTGGCAAAGATTTATGACGCCTTCATGCAGTGTATGAGTGGTGTATGGATGATTGAATGTGTGGTGCATGGATGTTTTAATGAGTGCATGAGTGGTGATTGGACGATTGTAGGAGTGTATGAGTGATGCATGGATGACTGCATGAGTGCAGCATAGATAATTGAATGAGTACCTGAGTGCGCCATGGATGATTGAATCAGTGCATGGGTGGTGCAATGAAGTTATAATGAGTGCATGCGAGGTCTATGTATGATTGAATGAGTGTAATCATGGTGGATGGATGACTGAGCGGATGCATGAGTGGAATGTGCATGCTTGAATAAGTGCATGAGTGCTGCATGGATGGTTGTTTGAGTGCATGAGTGGTGCATGGATATTAGACTGAGGCATTAAGGGTGAATGGATGATTGTATGAGTGCCTGAGTGATGCATGGATAATTGAATGAGTGCATGAGAGGTCCATGGATGATTGAATGAGCACATGAGAGGTGGTGGATGATTCAATGTCTGCTTGAGTGGTGCACGGATGACTGAAGGAGTGCATGAGTGGTGCATGGATGTTAGAATGACTGCATGAGAGGTGGGTGGATGGGGGCGTGGCTTAGCCAGCAATGGAGCTGGATGCGTAGTAGTGGAGCTCCGCCATCGGCACACGGCTCTGGCCGAAATATCCGGCTGAAATTGGAAACTGGTGGCCGCGGCTGGACGTGGCTGCTCCTGTGACTGCCCTGGTGCCTCGGTGGCAACGGTGGGAGCCTGGGCGACGTGCGGCGCCGTGCGGCGCCCCCCGGCCCGAGAGGTCGCCGTGTGCGCCCTGCTGGTGCTGGCTGTGGCGGACTACGCGAGGCCGGGGATCGGCCCCGCCTTCCAGGCCCGACCGGCTGTGGTGGAGGTGTGCAGCCCTATATACTGCCTGCGATTGCTGCTGACCCCGTACGGACACGGCTGATCTTCTGCGGAGGGGTCTGGCGGCTCGGCTCATCACCCACGGAGCGGCGGTGGGAGAGAGGTACGCACTCGCGGAGGGCCTGTGTGAGACTCCGGGGACCGGCTCCACCTGATTGGCCTGCCCGCAACCAGTTGAGACACTGCGGGGCCAAAATCGGCATCCGACGATCAGGGCTGAGAAGGCTGGGGAGCCGGTGTGTAACGAGTGGCCCGTCCTCCAGCCGCGAGGTGAGGTGCGGTGCTGGGACTGCGGCCTTGTATGGGACCTGCTGTGGGAGGGCACCGGAGAGTGTCTGATCGGGCCGCAGTGGTGATCTCTTTGGTCTGCGGCCTTCAGGGGATTGCCTCCTCCCCCTGGACCTTGTTGGTGGCTGCATACAGCTTATACCGGACAGAGATCAGCTCGGCTGGAACTGTGCTGTGGAGTCCGTCGAGGTGCCCGTCTGCGTACAGAGCTACCAGGTGGGGAATGGTGGTACCTACTGGGTAGCAGCGGATCAAAGGTGAGGAGGGACCTGTTTGCTGAGCGCCGCTCGGCGGCGGGGGCTGAAGGTGGATGGCGGTCGTGGACTGTGGCGGCTGGTGTTCCAAGGGCACCGGTGGGTCCTTGCGGTAGGACGACATAGATTTGTGATCAAGGACTGGCCTGCCCTCCTGCGGGTGAGTGGGGTCGGGCGCCGGGCCCGGTGACCCGTCTCGAACTGATAGTTGACCTCTTCCCCCTCCGTGATGGAGAAATTGAGACCCCCCGCCCAAGTGAAGTAGCCTGGGACAAGACTGTGGCCTGGCGCATTGGTGCAGCGAGGGGTTAGCTTCACGCGGTTCGTTAATACTGTTGGGTGTAATCTGGAGAGCTGCGGGACTTCACGCTATCCACACACGGCTTCCACGCCGAGGACCGACGCTGCCTGGGCGGTGCTCTGGTCGCGATCTGTGGGCCCTAGTGGAAGCCACCGCACAGGGGTTTGTCGCCTGCCATACGGCCTGTACCCTGGTTAGCACGCTACAGTTGTCAAGTGAGGGGTCCACGGCTTCTTTCGGAAGCGACCGACGTTCATTAGCCATCACTCCATGTCGCGCGGTGGCCGGACGAAGACTGGCACTGGGGGCGCGGCGGCTCCTCACCCGCAGACTCGGGCGCACGTAGACAAGATGGCAGGAGCGGAAACACAGGACCCAGTGACGCACAGGTTGGATGCGGTGCTGGCAGCTGTTGAAAAGTTGGGAGAGACTATGAACCAAATCCGCACCTCCTTAGAAGGCAAGATAGACAAGGTGGCACTAGACCTCACGTTATTACATGCAGACCATCGCAAGCTCGCAGACCGCGCGGCCGCTACGGAGGGAGATGTTGCAGAGGTTTCGCCGCGAGTAACCACGGCTGAGAAACATATCCGGGACTTATTGAACCGAGTGGAGTTCTTGGAAGACAGAGCAGAGGATGCCGAAGGCAGGGCCTGCCGCAATAATGTACGCGTTATAGGTCTGCCGGAAGGAACGGAGGGGAGGGCTGCGGTGATGTATGCGGAAGACTGGATCCGGTCAATGGTTCCGAAGGAGGCCCTGTCTCCGCAATTCGTTGTTGAAAGAGCGCATAGAGTGCCTGCCAAACCTCCACCTCCGGGCTCGAATCCAAGGCCGTTTCTAATACGCTTACTGAACTACAGGGATCGGGATGCCATACTCCAAGAGACTCGGAAGTTGCAGGACCTTCAAGTAGACAACCATAAAGTTATGATTTTCCCGGACTACACGTTCCAAGTTCAGAAGCAGAGGCACTCATTCCTGGCGGTGAAAAGGCGTCTGCGACAATGTGATCTTAAATACTCCCTGCTGTTTCCGGCGAAACTGAGGGTAGTCGCGAATGGCAGGACACACTTCTTCACTACCCCAGACAGCGCTGCAGAATGGGTAGAATCCTATACCTCAACACCATCGGGACGAGGGGAGGCGCTTCCGGGGGCCGCACCACGGCGCCGCAGGAGTAGGAGAAGGAAATCGCAGTCGTCGGCGTCTCAGGCTTCTGGCCCTGCACCGGAATTAATCTTAAGTGGTCAGCTTGGAGCAGTACAGGCAGTGGCGAACATCAGTGGAACATCGGGACAGGCTTCTGATTCAGGCTCTGACCGTCGGGGCCCACACAGCGACGAGGAACTTTCGGATGGACTCCTCGGCTCTCAGGACTCTCCAAGGCTGCCGCATGTTACTCCACAGACCTCTGAAAATATCGTTTGAACATTCGTTTGTATTGTTAATTCTTCCTCCATTTGCGGATAGCATGAAGTGAGCCCCGCCGGACATGCAAGTATATATAAATGACACTAAGTACTGTTGAGGTATTGGGTGGTTAGTATTGAGGAGTCATGTCAATGTTGGTAATCCGTAGGGTGGTGTCTCTGGTCGTTGCCAGGTCTCTCCCTCCATCTGTTCCTATTTTTTCAAGTATGGGAATATTATATATAGTAAATAGGCAGCGGCCCCAGTTGCTGAATGATCGGCCAGAGCCGAGTGTAGCCGCAATTGGCGGTTCCCCTCATTTCTTTATTTGTTTAATTGTTTGCTGTGCACAATAGTCTCCCCGGACGCAAGTAGTGTGCCATTGCATCATAAGTTTAGGCGACTGCCAGTTGCAGACTCGCTCTTATGGAATTTTTAGTGTGTTGTTTATTTATTATTATTTTTTATGCCATCTTATATCAACATGGGTATGAGTGTTGGAGAATGGATTTGTACGGAGGTGTGTGCTCCGGGATGAACGATGTCCTTCTGCTGCCCCCCTGCTGTCTCGCGGCCGGCCGGGGCCAGTCGCATTCCAGATATATGCTGTTTATGGCTCCCGTTAGGATAGGCACATGGAATGTGCGAGGTATACATAGCCCAGCGCGCCGCTATCTTATATATTCCTATCTTAAGCGACATCACATACAAATAGCACTTCTTCAGGAAACACATTTGGCTAAGGCAGAAATTGCGCGCCTTCACAGGCGCTGGAGAGGGCAACTATATGCAACAGGGTATTCGTCCTATGCACGGGGGCTCTAGTGTGGGTGAGGCCGGGGACCCCATTTAAGGTGGCGGACGTGATAGTGGACGGGGAGGGCAGGTATGTTTTGGTAAGGGGGACATTGGATGGCAAACCGATTGTATTGGCATCCCTTTATGCGCCCAATGTCGAGCAAGCTGCTTTTTAGACCAGCTGTCGCAGAAGTTATCCGTATGGCATGATATTCCTATGGTTTTGGGTGGGGATTATAACTGTGTCCTAGACATCTCTCTAGATCGGTCCTTTCCCCCTTACCGGGCACCACCACACACGCGGCAGCGAAAGCATTGACACACTGGGCTGCGCAGTGGCATTTCACAGACGCGTGGCGACATAGGAATCCACTAGATAGGGTATACTCCTATTACTCTGGGGCCCATCGACTGTATGTGCGCTTAGACCGATTTATGGTGTCGGACGGACTCCTGCCCTGCGTTGCAGATGCGCTATATATGGGACGCACACATTCTGATCATAACCCACATGTCTTAGAGCTTCAATGGGAAGTGGAACTGCCGCCGATTCCGATATGGCGTCTTCAACCGGATGTACTGCTTGATGCGCCATTTCGCGACTCGCTGGCTACCGCTGTAGCACAATACTTTGAAGACAATGAGGGAACGGCCACTTCGGCGTTGGTGGAATGGGATGCCCTCAAGGTAGTGACCAGGGGACATTGCTTGGGGACGCAAGCGGGAATGCGCAGGCAACTGGAAAAAGACCTTACCAGTTTAGAACAGAGACTAGCCGCAAGCGAACAGGCTGCCATAAACGGAGCTCAGGAACGGCTGGAAAGCCATAGGGAGGAACACACGCAGCTGCTAGAACGGTTGCGCTGTCTCAATTATGCTGCACACTCGGCGAGAACGCATCACATGGGCGATAGAGCGGGCAGGCTGCTCACGTGGCTTATCCGCCTGAACGAGTCGCCGACGCCGATAGCATCGGTGAAATCAGCCACTGGAGATATCGCATACACCCAGCGGAGCATGCATGGTGCGTTTGTCACACACTATCGAGACCTGTACAGCTCGTGTATGCGGGTTATGCCTTCGGAACTGCGGGATTACTTGGGTGATATAGCTTTGCCACAGCTCACCTGCACCCAAAGGGATGAATTAAATGTTGCCCTTAGCCCTGAGGAAATCCGAGATAGCGTTTTCTCCTTGTCTAACGGGAAATCGCCAGGTCCGGACGGTCTACCGGCCGAATTTTACAAAGCATATTCACATATCTTGATACCGCAATTATTGAAGGTATACGAGGCGGCACTCGATGACGCTGCCCTCTCCACCACACAAAATGAAGCCCTGTTGGTATCCCTCCTCAAGCCTGATAAAAATCCGGAGCTGCTGGGCTCTTATCGGCCGCTTGCGCTCCTCAACACGGATTACAAGATATTTGCATCTCTACTGGCCAGGCGTCTTTCACCATTAGTGTCTACGATGGTGCACCCCGATCAAAATGGCTTTGTCCCCGCGCGATGCACCTCCCTTAATATACGGAGGCTATTCAGAGTACAACAATATGCAACACATAGTTGGCCAGACTCAGGCTGCCTGGTACTAGATCTGGAAAAAGCCTTCGATTCATTGGAATGGCCTTACCTGGCAGCTGTGTTGGAAAAGTATGACTTGGGGGATCAATATTTACGCATGGTTAGTTTACTGTATCGGCGACCTACGGTCCGGGTCCGCACCGGTAATCTGGTTTCCGACTGCATTAGGGTGAAACGAGGGACGCGCCAGGGTTGCCCACTGTCCCCGTTGTTGTTCTCTCTCGCTATGGAGCCTCTGGCGGTGCTGCTCAGGGCTGATGGTGAGCACTGGGGTATACGATTGGGAGATGGGTTACATGCCGTCTCCCTGTATGCGGATGACTTGCTGTTGTATCTCCGAGATATCACGGCGATCCCGGAATCCATTGCAGGGATACTTCAGGCATTTGAAGAGAAATCAGGACTGCGGGTCAATTGGGCCAAGTCAGGGATATACTCCTTTAACGCTGGCGTAGTGGAGGAAGATGTCACTTTGAACGGATCACCTCTTACGTGGTATCCCACCACTTTCAGGTATCTTGGAATTTTTATATATCGCTCACCTGATGATTTATTTGACGGAAATTTGGTGCGGGCTATTTCCGCCATACGAGCCCAGGTGCAATTTTGGAAAACGCTCCCACTAAATGTGCCGAGCCGTATAGCTCTGTTGAAAATGATTGTACTCCCTAAATTGCTCTATTATTTTTCCAATCTCCCTCTTTATGTCCAGCCTAAGATCTTTCGAGATCTGGAACGCTTGTTCCGTGATCTCATATGGAATAAGGGCAGGCCACGGCTAGCTTTATGGAAGATGTATGCTCCTCTCGATCAAGGTGGGTTAGCCGTTCCTAATATGGAGTTGTATTATTTAGCTGCACAACTACAGTGGTGACGAAGTGGTTAGACGGTAGACATCTGGAGGATACGGCAACGCTGCAACAGCCCTGGACATATTCTCAAATATGTCATTTATATCATCCCATTGCTAACTCCCCGCGGCCAAAGCAATTATATTTAGGCCTGGCCCATAAATGCTACAAAAGAGGTTTATATCTTACCCGCATGACGACACCTTATGCCCCGATCCTGCCATTATTGGGGACCCCGCGAGGAAGGTTGGGCACGTCAGAGGCAGTGTTGTCGACCTGGCATGAGGCAGATTTACACACTCTGGGTGATTTGTATAGGGACGGGGCACTGCTTACATTTGAGGCATTGGTCGAAGAGTCCGGGTTACCGGCAGGCCAATTCCTACTACATACTTCTCTTTTGAAGGCTCTGTCATCGGTTTGGGGTGATCTAACGACTGAACCGCCGACGCACCTGGTGTTGCAATACCTGCATGTTATGGGGGCTGGATCGCATGTAGTACACTGGCTGGTGGAGGCGCTGCTCGCGCACACATTGAAACCGATGCAGCGACTCAGGGAACGATGGGAGACAGACAGGGGTCGGCCCTGGACGGAGAGGGAGTGGGGGCCATACTATCAGGAGCTAGGAATATACCAAGAAACGCCAGATTTAGGATTATACAAACATATATTATACACAGAGCATACCTTTCACCAGATGTGATAACCAGGTATTTTAACACCGCCACTGCGGCATGCGCACGCTGTCAACAACTTGGCGCGGACCTGCTTCACATGCTGTGGGCCTGTGCATCTCTTCAGCAGTACTGGCAGGAAGTTGTCACGGCACTGAACTCCTGTACGACTATGCAGCTGCCACTGTCATGGGAGTCCTGTCTCTTAGGGCTCTATGCCAGATCCCAAAAAAATAAAGTTGTCTCGAGATTTCAGGATTTGGGCTTAATTACTGCAAAGCGCCTTATAACCAAAAACTGGAAGAACGCGAACCCTCCAGTAGTGCCCAACTGGCAGCGATCCTTCCTGACATGGGCACAAGCGGAAAGCACGGTGTTGCACAGGGAGGAGACCGCAGGGCTCCGTAAATTCCCTATTGCGCAAGATTGGGATGCACTTCTCATTACATTACGGGCCAATATTGCCGCCGCTGTAGAGGGTAACTTAGTCACCGATCAGTGATTGCACCATACGCCTTCACCACATCTCCCTGACTCCGAGCATGGGCGCTATCCATTCTCTGACTGTCTGACCGGACACTGGAGTCCCCTTCTCCTGAATGGCAATTACGCCAGAAGGCACGCACCGTCCCATTGAACAGAGAGTACTAGATTCAACAATATCTTCAAACACCCAGCCAAGAGAGAATGTTTCCTTTGGTATTTTATGATGGCAAATTTCCCTTTTTTTTTTTTTTTTCGTTATTTGTTGTTTATAGTATTAGTTTGGGTTGCATAGTTTTTAGTAATAAGATTTGTTGAACATTCTCGGTGTTCTCGTTTCACACACTGTCACTGGACGGAAATGTCATTTCTTTTATGTAATAACGTACGATTCAGTCCCGAGAAGCAGCAAAGGTATATCTGTGTTGGAGATATATAGGAAAATGTTAATATGTAGCCAATTTATTGAGGCGAGAGTTAGTTATGATTAGGACTGATAATAAAGTTAAAATTGTGTAATAGAAGCATTGTGAGTGATGGCACACTGAAATTCTAGTGTGCATATCTAGCAGAGATGCAAGCCAAGTTCTTCGCAAAGGTAAAGACGTCATCAACGGTGTTTGTTGAAATATAAGATATATTTTGTTCCTTTTTATATTGTATAAAATGTTATTGACATTTGGATATATTGTGAATGTCTGTGTGAAATATTCTGTCTGAGATTGCAGAATTCTGAAAATGCCAATAAAGAAATTTAAACAAAAAAAATGAGAGGTGGGTGGATGATTCAGTGACTGCATGAGTGGTACATGGATGATTAAATGAATGCCGGTGTAATGCATGGATAATTAAATGAGTGCATGAGTGGTGCATGGGTGATAGAATGAATGCATAAGTGTTGAATGGATGATTGAATTAATCCATGAGTTGAGCATAGGTGATGGAATGACTGCAAAGAGGTTCATGGATGATTGAATGAGTATATGTGTGGTGTATGGATGATTGAATAAGTGTGTCAGTGGTGCATGAATGATTGAATGCATATGTGACTGGTGCTTTGATGATTGAATGAATGCATGAGTAGAGTATGTATGATTGAATGAGTGCATGAGCGATGTATATATACTTCAGTGAGTGCATGAGTGCTGCATGGATGGTTTACTGAGTACATGCGTGATAAGCGGATGTTATAATGAGTGCGTGAGAGGTGAATGGATGATTGAATAAGCATATGAGTGGTACATGGGTGCTTGAATGAGTACATCAGTGGTATTTCCAAGGTTGAATCTGTGGAATAGTGGAATCTGTGGATCTGTGCATGAGTGCTGCTTGAATGAGTGTATGAGTAGTGCATAGATGTTAGTATGAATATAAGAGTGGTACACAGATGTTTGCATGACTGCCTGAGTGGTGCATGGATGTTTGCATGAGTGCATGAGTGGTGGATGGATAATCGAATTATTGCATGAGTGGTGCATGGATGTTAGAATGTTTACATGTGAGGCTTATTGATGATTGAATGAGTGCATGAGTGGCGCATTAATGATGTAATGAGTACATAAGGGGTGCATGGATGACTGAATGAGTGCATGAGTTGTGCATGGATGTTAGAATGAGTACATGACTTTTGTATGAATGACTGAATGAGTACAGTAGTTGTACATGGATAATTGAATTACTGCATGAGTTGTGCATTGATGTTAGAATGAGTGGATGAGTGGTGCATGGGTGTTTGAATGAGTGCATTCATCGTGCATGGGTGATTGAATGAGTGCATGAGTGGTGCATGGATGTTAGATTATGTGTATCAGTGCTGCATGGCTGAGTGAATGAGTGTATGAATGGTACTTGGATGATAATATGACTGTATGATTAGTGCATGGATGATGAAATTAGTACATATGTGGTGTATGGATGATTGAATAAGTGCATGAGTGATGCATGAATGTTTAAATAACTGCATAAGTGGTGCACGGATGATTGCAGGAGTGGTGCCTGAATGATAGAATAAGTGTGTGAGAGGTTCATGGATGATTGAACTAGTGTATGAGTGTGGAATGGATGCTTCAATGAGTGCATGAGTGATGCTTGAATGATTGAATGCATGCATGAGTAGTGCATGGATATTAGCATGAGTGAATGAGTGGTGCATGGATGTTTTCAGGAATACATGAGTGGTATATGGAGGTTTGTATGAGTGCACAAGTGGTGCATGGATGATTACATGAGTGCATGAGTGAGTGGGACATGGATGACTGAAGGAGTGTATGGGAGGTATATGAATGATTAAATAAGTATATGAGTGGTGAATGGATGATTGAATGAGTGTATCGGTGGTATATTAAAGATTGAATGAGTGGATGAGTAGTACATGGGTGCTTCAATGAGTGCATGAGTGCTGCTTGAATGATTTGATGAGTACATGAGTAGTACTTGGATGTTTGCATGAGTGCTTGATTGGTGCATGGATGATGACATGAGTGCATGAATTGTGAATGCATATTAGAATGAGCGCATGAGAAGCATAGGGATTTTTGAATGATTATGTGGGTATGATTGAATGAGCATATGAGTGTTGCATAGATGGTTGAATAAGTGCATGAGTATTACATGGGTATTAGAATGAGTGCATCAGAGGTACATGGATGACTTAATGAGCTTTTGAATGATGTATGGCTGACTGAATGTGTATATCAGTGGTATTTCAATGATTGCATGAGTGGAGGAGTAGTTCATGGATGCTTCAACAAGTGCATGAGTACTGATTGAATGATTGAATGAGTGCATGAGTAGTGCATGGATGTTAGCATGAGTGCATGAGTGGCACAAGGATATTTGGATGTCTGCATGAGTGGTGCATGGATGTTTGCTTGATTGCCTGAGTGGTTCATGGATGAATGTTGAAGTGCATTAGTAGTGCATGGATGTTAGAATGAGTGCATGAGAGGTGTTTGAATGAGGGCATGAGTGGTGCATGAAAGATTGAATGAGTACATTAGCGGTACATGGATGATTGAATGAGTGCATGCTTTGTGCAAGGAAGGTACAATGAGTGCATGAGTGGTTTATCAATGATTGAATGAGAGCATCAATGGTACATGGATGACTGAATGAGTGCATTAGAGATAAATGAATGATTAAATGAGTGTATGAATGGTGTTTGGATGATTAAGTGAGTGTATGAATGGTGCATGGATGATTGAATGAGTACATAAGTGGTATGTCAAAGACTGAATGAGTGGATGAGTAGTGCATGGATTCTTCCATGAGTGCATGAGTGCTGCTTGAATGATAGAACGAGTATGAGTTGTGCTTGGATGTTTGCATGAGTGCTTGAATGGTGCTTGAATATTTGCATGAGTGCTTGAATGGTGCATGGATGATTACATGAGTGCATTAATTGTGCTTCCATGTAAGAATGAGTGCATGAGTAGTGCAGGGATGATTGAATAAGTGTATGGGTGTTGGAGGGATGATTGAATGAGTACATAAGTGCTGCATAGATGGTTGAATAAGTGCATGAGTGTTACATGGATATTAGAATGAGTGAATGAGAGGTGCATGGATGACTGAATGGATTTTTTAATGGTATATGGTTGATTGAATGAGTACATCAGTGGTATTTCAATGATTGAAGGAGGGGATGAGTAGTGCACGGATGCTTCAATAAGTGCATGAGTGCTGCTTGAATGATTGAATGAGTGCATGAGTAGTGTATGGATGCTAGCATGAGTGCATGTGTGCCGCAAGGATGTTTGGATGACTGCATGAATGGTGCAAAGATGTTTGCTTCATTGCCTGCATGGTGCATGGATGAATGAATGTGTGCATGAGTAGTGCATGGATGTTAGAATAAGTGTATGAGATGTATATAAATGATTGAATGAGGGCATGAGTGGTATATGAAAGATTGAATGCGTACATTAGTGGTTCATGGATGATTGAATGAGGGCATGTGTTGTGCATGGAAAGTGCCATGAGTGCATGAGTGGTATACCAATATTTGAATGAGTGCATCAATGGTACATGAATGATTGAATGAAAGCATTAGTTGTGCATGGATGTTGGAATGAGTGCATGAGTGGTGTATGGTTGATTGAATGAGTGCATTAGTGGTACATGAATGATTGAATGAGTGTATGAGTGGTGTATGAATGATTGAATGAGTGGTACATGGATGTTAGAATGAATGTATCAGTGCAATATGGATGTCTTAATGAGAGCATGAGTGGTGCATGGATATTAGACTGAGTGCATGAGTGGTGCATGGATGATTTAATGAGTGTATGAGTGGTGCATGATGATTGAAAGACTGCATGAGTGGTGCTTGTATGACTGAATGAGTGCATAAATGGTGTATGGATGATTGAATGATTACATGAGTGGTACATGGATGATTGTATGAGCATATGATTGGTGCTTGGATAATTGTATGAGTGCATGAGTGGTACATGGATGTTTGAATCAGGACAGGAGTGGTGCAATGATGTTAGAATGAGTGCATGAGAGATCCATGGATGATTGAATGAGTGTATTGAGTTGTGAATGGATGATTAAATGAATGTGTAAGTGGAGGATGTATGATTGAATGAGTGCATTGGTGGTGCATGGATGCTTGAATGAGTGTATTAATGCTGCATGGATGGTTGAGTGAGTACATGAGTGGTGCATGGATGTTATTATGAATGCATGAGAGGTGCATGGATGATTGGATATATGTCTGATTTATGTATAGATGATTGAATGAGTGTATGAGTGATGTATGGATGATTAAATGAGGGCATGAGTGGTGCATGAATGATTGAAAGAGTACATCAGTGGTATTTAAAGAACTGAATGAGTGGATGAGTAGTACTTGGATGCTTCAATAGGTGCATGAGTGCTACTTGAATGATGGATTAGGTATATGAGTAGAGCATGGATGTTAGTATGAGTGCATGAGTGGTGCATGGATGTTTGTATGCCTGAATGAGCAGTGCATGTATGTTTGCATGAGTGCAGGAATGGTACAGGAATGTTAGCATGAATACTTCATGGATGATTGAATGAGTGTGTGACTGGTATATGGATGTTTGAACGAGTGTATGAGTGCTGCATGGATGGTTGAATGAGTGCATGATTGGTGCTTGGATGTTAGAATAAGTGTGTGAGATGTGCATGGATGTCTGAATGAGTGTATGAGTGGTGTATGGCTGTTTGAATTAGGTTATGAGAGGTGCAGGGATTATTGAAAGAGTACATCAGTGGTGTTCTGATGATTAAATGAGTAGATGAGTAGTGCATGGATGCCACAGTAAGTGGATGAGTGCTGCTTGAATGATGGAATGAGTGCATGAGTAGTGCATGGATATTAGTATGAGTGCATGAGTGGTGCATGGATGTTTGCATGACTATATGGGTGGTGTATGGATGTTTGCATTAGTGCATAAGTGGTGCATGGATTTTTACATGAGTGCATGAATGGTGCATGGATGTTAAATGAATGCATGAGTAGCACATGGATGATTGAATGAGTGTATGAGTGGTGCATGGTTGATTGAATGAGTGCATGAGTGCTGCATGGATGGTTGAGTGAGTGCATGAGTGGTGCATGGATGTTAGAATGAATGTGAGAGAGGTGCATGGATGACTGAATGAGTGTATGAGTGCTGTATGGATGATTGAATAAGTGTATGAGTGGTACATGGATGATTGAATGAGCATATCAGTGGTACTTCAATGACTTAATGAATAGATAAGTAGCACATGGATGATTCAATGAGTGCATGAGTGCTGCTTGAATGTGTGCATGAGCAGTGCATGGATGTTAGTATGAGTGTATGAGTGGTGCATGAAAGATGGAATAAATACATTAGTGGTGCATGGATGATTGAATGTGTGCATGAGTTGTGCATGAATGTTAGAATGAGTGCATGAGAGGTGCGTGGATGATTGCAGAAGTGCCTGAATGCTGCATGGATAATTGAATCAGTGCATGAGTGATGCATGCATGTTGGAAGGAGTGCATGAGAGGTCCAGATGATTGAATGTGTGCATGAGAGGTAGGTAGATGATTTAATGTCTGCTTGAGTGGTGCACGGATGACTGAATGAGTGCATGAGTAGTGCATGGATGTTAGAATGACTGCATGAGAGGTAGGTGGATGATTCAATGACTGCATCAGTGGCACATGGATGATTGAATGAGTACATGCGTGCTGCATGGATAATTGTATGAGTAGATGAGTCATGCATGGATAGTAGAATGAATGCTTAAGTGGTGAATGGATGATTTAATGAGTGCATGAGTGAGCATAGGTGATGGAATAACTACAAGAGAGGTGCATGGATGATTGAATGAATGTATGTGTGGTGTATGGATGATTGAATAAGTGCATCAGTGGTGCATGGATGATTGAATGCATATGTGACTGGTGCATAGATGATTGAATAAATGCATGAGCGGAGTATCTATGATTGAATGAGTGCATGAGTGATGCCTAAATAATGAATGATTGCCTGACTACTGCATAGATGATTGAATCAATGCATGATTGATGCATGGTTATTAGAATGAGTGGATGAAAGGTCTATTGATGATTGTATGAGTGTAAGATTGGTGGATGGATGACAATTAATCTATGAGTGGAATATGCATTAGTGGTATATCTTTGATTGAATGAGTGGATGAGTAGGGCATAGATGCTTCAATGAGTGCATGAGTGCTACTTGAATTATTGAATGTATTCATGAGTACTGCATGGATGTTAGTATGAGTTCATGAGTGGTGCATGGATGTTTACATGACTGCATGTGTGGTGCATGGATGTTTGCATGAGTGCTTGAGTGGAATTAGTGGTGCATGGGTGCTGCTTGGATGGTTGATTGAGTGCATGAGTGGTACATGGATATATATTATAAGTACATGAGAGGATCGTGGATAATTGAAAAAGTGTATGAGTGGTGCATGGATGACTGAATGAGTACATCAGTGGTATTTCGTTGATTGAATGAGTGGATGAGTAGTGCATGGATGCTTCAATGAGTGCATGAGGGCTGTTTGAATGATTGATTGAAAGCATGAGTAGTGCATTAATATGAGTGCATGAGTGGTGCATGGATGTTTGCATGACTGCATGAGTAGTGTATTGATGAGTGCATGAGGGTGTGTGGTGCACATGGATGATTGCATGAGTGCAGGAATTTTGCATGGATGTTAGAATGAGTGCATGAATGATTGTATGAGTGTGTGAGTGGTGTAAGGATGATTGAATGAGTACATGAGAGCTGCATGGATGGTTGAATGAGTGGTGCATGGATGTTAGAATGAGTGTGTGAGATGTGCATGGATGACTGAATGAGTGGTTGAGTAGTGTACAGATGCTTTAATGAGTATATGAGTGGTGCATGGATGATTGAATGAGTACATCAGTGGTATTTCGATGATTGAATGAGTGTAATAGTAGTGCATAGATGGTTCAAGAAGTGCATGACTGCTGCTTGAATGATTGAATGAGTGCATGAGTAGTGCATGAATATTAGTATGAGTGCATGAGTGGTGAAAGGATGTTTGCATGAGTGGTGCATGGATGTTTGCATGAGTGCATGAGGGGTGCATTGATGATTGCACAAGCTCATGTATGGTGTATGGATATTATAATGAGTGGTGTATGAGTATTGCATGGATGATTGAATGTGTGTGTGAGTGGTGTATGGATGATTGAATGAGTGCATCAGTGGTATTTTGACGATTGAAGGACTTGAAGAGTAGTGCATAGATGCTTCAATCAGTGCATTAGTGCTGCTTGAATGATTGCATGGATATTAGCATGAGTGGTTCATGTAAGTGGTGCATAGATGTTAGCATGAGTGCATGAGAGGTATATTAATGATTGAATGAGTGCTTGTGTGGTGCATGGATAAATGAATGAGTGTATGAATGGTGCATGGATGATTGAATGACTGTATGAGTGGTGTATTAGTAAGTGAATAAGTACATGAGCTGGCACCACTATCGCCCCAAACTATATCTCACAATGAGCTGCCCCATCAACTTCACCACCTTCCCAGAAGACTGTAAATATGCAGAGATAAACTACTAGCTGATGAAACCCCTGCCAACCCAAAGTACCTCAAAAACCTCAGACCATCTCTCTTCTCCTCTTTGCAACCAAGGTCATCGAGAAGGCCATCAATTCACAACTTTCTGAGTTCATCAAAGCGAACCACATCATGGACCTGTCCTAATCCGGCTTCCGAAGCAACCACAGCACTGAGACTGCCCTCCTCACTGCCACAGATGAATTCCACACCCTCCTCAACCGAGGGTAAACTGCAGCCCCCATCCTCCTTGACCTCTCAGCCACTTTCAATACCATTTCTCACCGCATCATATGCATAAGACTTTCCGCCACTAGCATCTGCAGCAAAGTGCTGGAATGGATCTGCTTCTTCCTCATTAGCTGAACACAGCGAGTCAAACTACCACAGTTCCTCTCTGAACCCATGGAGATCAGATGCAGAGTGCCTCAGGGCTCCTCCCTGAGCCTCACTCTCTTTAACATTGACATGGCCCGCTCGCTGCCGTCATCAGGAACCACAGACTCAACATTGTCTCCTACGCTGATGACACCCAGCTGATTCTCTCCCTCATCCAACAAACCCACAGTCTCCAAAAATAACTTTTATGACAGGATGAAGCCTGTCACCACCTGAATTAAGAACAACTGCCTGAAGCTCAACTCTGAGAAGACCAAAGTCTCCATCATGGGCTCCACCCCGCCACCTGGAATGACTCCTAGTGGCCCACAGCACTTGGAACTTCCTCCACACCCACAGACCACGCACAAAACCTCAGCATCTTCCTGGACTCTTCGCTCACCATGAAATGCCAGATCGAATCTGTCGCATCATCCTGCTTCCACATGCTATGCCTGTTCTGAAAGATCTTTAAGTGGATCCCCATCAAATCCAGAAAGAGAGTCACCCATGCACTCATCAGCAGCAGAATCGGCTACGGCAATGCACTCTATGCCGGCATCAACCAGCAACTACTCAAGAAACTGCAGAACATTCAGAACGCCTTCGCCAGACTCATCCTTAACATCCTACGCTGCAGCCACTGGCTCCCAATCAACAAAAGGATCACCTTCAATCTCCTCACACAAGCCTACAAAGCCCTACATGACGCAGGACCTGCAAACCTTAACCACTGCCTCGCATTCCAAACATCCATCAAAGACCTCTGCTCCACCCAACTGACCCTGGCTACGTCCCATGAATCTCCAAGACCACAGCTGGAGGAAGATCCTTCCCCTACCTTACAGCAATTTAGAATGGAGGAACCACTCCTCCTCCCTGTGACATGGGGAGCTCAGCCCCACCCCACCCTAACCTGGCAGCAACTACAATACAAAAAATAAAAAAATATAGTAACGCTTTGTTATTATCATTTTATTTTTTCCTTTGCACTGCTTTGAAGCAGTGGGGCGACGCTCCTCCGCCTTAGCGGAGGAGCCACTGATGAGTAGATGGATGATTCAATATCTGCTTGAGTGGTGTATGGATGACTGGATGAGTGAGTGAATGCTGCATGGATGTTAGAATGACTGCATGAGAGGTGGATGGATGATTCAATGACTGCACGAGTGGTGCATGGATGATTGAATGAGTGCATGAGTAGTGCATGGATGTTAGAATGAATGCATGTGTGGTAAATGGATGATTGAATGAGTGCATGAGTTGTGCATGGGTGATAGAATGACTGCAAGAGAGGGAATGGATGATTTAATGAGTGTATGAGTGGTGTATGGATGATTGAATGAATGCATGAGTGGAGTATATATGATTGAATGAGCGCATTAGTGGTGCATGGAGGATTGAATGAATGCATGAGTGCTACATGGATGGTTGAATGAGTTCATGAGTGGTGCATGGATTTTAGAATGAGTGCATGAGAGGTGTATGGATGACTGAATGAGTGTATGAGTGGTGTATGGATGATTGAATGAGTGCATGAGTAGTGCATAGATATTAGTATGAGTGCATAAGTGGTACACAGATGTTTGCATGGCTGCATGAGTTGTGCATGGATGTTTGCATGAGTGGTGCTTGGATGATTGAATGAGTGCATGATTGGTGCATGGATGTTAGAATGTTTGCAGTCGATGTGTATGGATGAATGAATGAGTGCATGAGTGGTGAATGAATGATGGAATAAATACATTAGTGGTGCATGCATGATTGAATGAGTGCATGAGTTGTGCCTGGTTGTTTGAATGACTACATGACAGGTGTATCAATGACTGAATGAGTTTATCAGTGGTACATGACTGTTTAAATGAATGCATGAATTGTACATGGATGTTAGAATGAGTGGATGAGTGGTGCATTGGTGATTGAATTAGTGCATTAGTGGTGCAGGAATGAGTACATGAGTGGTACATGGATGTTAGAATGAGTGTATCAGTGCTGTATGGATGTTTGGATGAGTGTTTGAGTGATGCATGGATGTTAGACTGAATACATGGATGAATGAATGAGTATATGAGTGGTACATGGATGATTAGATAACTATATTGTAGGAGAGTAGGATCTGCCTCTTATGGTTACCCCCACTTTTTGCTGGTGTATCACTGTTTTTTTACTTTAGTCTGGCTGGGGCCCTGCTATCCAGGACCCCAGCCTAGCTGCTTCCTCTCTAAATTGATTCCATGTACCTTAAGTACACCTCAGATTGGATTCTGGGGTGCCCTTATAAGTCCCTAGTATATGGTATACTATGTACCCAGGGCATAGGTACCCCAGAGGCCTACCAGGGGCTGAAGCATGTATTGTGCCACCCCTGGAAGGCCATCCAAAATGACACCACAGGACTGCTACTGCAGCCTGAGTAAGGTGGTTCATGCACCCCTTACAGAGATATAGGTTCCCTATATCTCACCTATCACTGCACATAGAAACCTATCAGTCACCCCTATGGCAGGCCTTATCAATCCTGAAGGCAGGGTGTTTGGTTTTATGTGAGAGGGTGCCCATGCATGAGCAGAGCCCCTCTGCAGCCTTCGGAATCTCCTCTCCAGGGTTGTCTGTGGTGCAGCCTGACCATATACTCTTAAGTGCATTATATCCTCGCGGTAAATGCTAACTTTAGGGATGGCTGCATGGAAACATGTCGTGTTTGGTGTCAAACACCTTGGAATCATGTGTGGGAGTATGATCCCACCCTTCTAGAGGGAGAGACATGACAGCACCGGTATACCCGGTACCAACTAAACCGAGCCCTGGCATCACAAAATGGATGCTGCAGCCACAGACACGACTCTGGCCTCCTGCTGCTGACCGAAACTCCGGCAGGGGAGGCCTGGACAATAGGTTTCCTGTCACAGGGAGGTGCAGGGAGGTGTTACCACCTCCCAGACAGGCTTTAGTGGATTAGGGCTGGGTGGGTGCACTCGAAGAGTGCTTTGAAGTAATGCACTGGGGGCACATTTGGTGTCCTCGTGCATACCCCAGTTCAAACTGGTTGCAGGGGCTGCCAGCCCCTGCTCTGGCATGAAACTGGACAAAGGAAATGGGTGTAGCCACCCCTCTTTCCAAACCCTCCCATAGGTGGGTCCCCAGAGTTAGTCCAACCCCTTTCTTAGGTATAAGTAAGGAACCCCTGGCAACAGGACTTTAGATATCCCTGGACAAAACTCTGCAACTGAATCCTGGAACTTTGACGCTCTACTCAAGACTAGAGGACTGAAGAAATCTCCCTTGGGGTCAAGGAGTGACTCCCCTGCTTGGCAGGCATCAACAAAGCATTTGCCAGTCTGCATCTCTGAAGCTCCCGCTGGACTCCGAAGTAACTGTGGCCCAGGAAGAGGATTTCCAGACTTCTCAGAGGCCGACCCGAGTCCCCAGAAAAGCTGAGACCCACAGCCCACACGAGTGACATGGAACTGGAACTCCTGTACACTGTGCACATTTGCTAGTGCATCAACTTCTCGATGTCTCTTGAAGTCCTGCTTTGGAATACTTGTAGCACAGGCCGCGAGCACCATTTGCACCAAAGATTGTGAGCCTACACTCCATGAGTGTTCCGTGGGCCTGCTTCTTGCATTTCAGCTTGAGGCTCCTTTGCGATCCCTGGTCCGTCAACTGGTGGGTCCCTGTGAAGGCAACTCTGATTTTCTTTGGCCTTCCCTGATTGCTCCAGACGTGCCCTGACTCCCCACCGAGTGGTGAGTCCCTCAGACCTTGCTGGTCTGCACAGAAGCATCTTTCTATTTTCTGCGTGGGTTGCTGTTGCCAAGGCTTGTTGTGTTCAATCCGGGCACCAACGCTGCAGCACTCGACATCCTTTGTGGTACAGCTCGAATCCAGCTCCTGGTTGTCGTCGACACCTCCTGGTCCTCGTGGCTGAAGAGTCAAGCTTCACCTCTTTCACCTGAAGCACCCGACATAGGTGGGCATTCGACTATCGTGCCCCTGGTCACTGGCAAGTGACCCAGACTCTGTCCCCTCTGCTTTCAGGTTCTTCTCATCTTCGATCCAGGCTTGGATGAATGAAATGAAATGAAATGAAAAGACAATTTATTGAGCGCGATAGCTACCCTTAGGCGTCCTAGCGCTGCAGACAAACACGTGCGGGCAAAACAGTTGAAGCTATTCAAGTTTATTAAAGAGAAAAGTTTTTAGGAGCTTACGAAATGGGAGCAGATTGGGCTCTGAACGCAGGTGCAAAGGGAGAGAGTTCCAGAGTTTGGCCGCGTTATAAGCGAAAGAGCGGCCACCACATCTGGTTCTTTTTATCCTGGGTACTCTGGCGAGGAGAGAAGATGCTGATCTAAGCTGTCTGTTAGGATGGTAGGGGGTGATCAGTGGTTGGTTGATAGCAGGGCCTGTCTTCCAGAAGGCCCTGTGGGCAATACAGAGAGCCTTAAATTCGATTCTCTCCCGGACTGGGAGCCAGTGGAGAGTGTTTCAGACCAGGATTGATAGAAAGTCGACGGGGAACCTGAAGGAGTGTTCGGGCAGCGCAGTTTTGAATAACCTGGAGCCTGTGCAAGGTGGACTGAGGGGCTCCCAGATAGAGGGCATTCCCAAAATCCAGGCGTGTCAGAATGAGGCCCTGGACCATAATCTGTCTCGCCTGGAATGGAAGTAGGGGAAGAATCTTCCGCAGTAATCTCAGTAGACCATAGCAAGTGGCTGCAAGTTTAGCTGCTTGATGGTTAAAGCTGAGGGTGTTGTCCAGCCAAATGCCAAGGCTCTTGATCGTGTCCTTTGGTACTGGGGCAGGGCCGAGGCAAGGGGGCCACAGTGAGTTCATAATGAGCTTGGGAGCATTACCCAAGAGCATAAGCTCCGTCTTGTCTCCGTTCAACTTTAAACAGGACAGTGTCATCCATTTGACCACCTCCTCCAAGCATCCGCTCAAGTTGTTATGGACAGTGTTAGGCTGGTTAAGGGCCACCACTAGCTGAGTGTCGTCGGCGTAAGTGATGATTTTTATGCCGAAAGGACGGACAATCTCAGCTAGGGGGCTCATATATATATTAAACAACGTGGGGCTCAGGGAGGAGCCCTGAGGCACACTTCGCATCCTCCCGGTAGCAGCACTTCCTTGCAGGCTGCCATTGAAATCGACGATGCGACCCGACACCATTCGACACCTATGCACCCGGCTTCCCTGGGTGAGGTAACTCGAGTACTCCGGTGCTCCCGTGGGTGTTGACACTAGAACTGTCTAAGTCCAAGAGGGTTTGGTCCTAGTCCATTTCTAAGTGTCCTCAAACTCTAAAACTCTAACCGCGACTTTCCCATAGACGATAACGGAGCTCGCGGCTGTGTTCACACACTGCACACAGCCCCGTGGGTCCCCTGTGTCACTATCTTGGGTGGTTCCTTGGGGTCCCAGCGATTCTACAGGCTCTAGGCTTTGTGTCTACTTAAGTCGTGGTTCTTATACCACTTTCTTAATATATGGTTTGGTACGCCCCTAGGGCTAATCGTATATTGTGCTAATTTACTGTGCTATTTGACTTGTAACTTGTGTACTTTGACCTCTAGCCTCATAAAGAGACTATTGGGTAGTGTTTAGTAATAAATGCATATATTTTATATATATACCTGGTGTGGTTCTCCTTTCATTTGGTCATTCATGAGCTTATAACTGGTAAAACAAACAGCTTAACACTCCTTCAAGACTTAGCCTGAGGGCTGCTCTCCATAGCTACCACTAGGATAGCTTTCAATAAAGGTTGTTTTTAAACCTATCATCAATAAAGGTCGTTTGGACTGGTGCAAGGTGCCCACTATAACTAGTGGACAGCATATACCAGGCCAACTTCTCACATTGGTGTGCAGCGGTTGGATTCAAGCTTGTTTTGTTTTACCAGATAATCTCAAGTGTGTGACTAACTGAAAACCACTAAAGGTACCTCAGGTACATATAAATTCAAGCTTAGAAATACAGTAAGCTCTACTGAACTTAGAGTTGTGTGTCAAGGGCTTAGCACACCCTTTATACAACTCAAGAGAGTTTAGTAGGCCACACTAGAGTAGGTAGTGCATACACCACACCTCACTAGTGATGTCTTCAAGGCCAGGAACCAGTGGGTCCCTGCCAGAAGCCAATGGGCTTCTACCATCCAAGTATGACAACCTCCCATTCTTGGAATTGAGAGCATTGTGCAGTACTAGGAAGCTGAAGACAGGCAAAAGTGCCAACACCCAACGCCTCATAGAGGTGCTTCTGTTGGATGATCTCAGAAGACCCACAGGGTCTGAAGGGGTAGGCAGAGAGGGTGGGGCAGAAGATGAGGAAGGGACCTGGGGTGAAGAAACCCAGGACCTGACCTCTGAAACTGGCCAGGAAGATGACAATGATCTTGCCCTGGAAAATCCAGCTCCTCCTGCAGATGAGGGGGAGGACCAGAATGGCCTCCCCTTTGTCCCACCAGGAAGAGTTGTGAGTGTGCCTAGAAGGTCAAGATCTCCTTCTGAGGAATCTAACCATTCTGACACCTCAGTAGGGACCTCTGTTTCCTCTCATAGGAGGGAATCCTCTCATGAAAGGAAGAGAGACTGCTCAAGTATGAGGAATCTCAGTTGAGAATCTGAAAAGAGCAGTTGGCTATAGACAGGAGTCCCTAGAGCTTCATAGACAAAGAAAAAGTTGGGACTAGAGTCCCATGGTGGCAGCAACTTCCCTAGGGATAGGGAAAGGTCTTATGACCATAGAAACCTGAGCAAGATTGTCCCTCCCTACCAGAGTGGGGATGACATCCACAAATGGATTACTGCACTGGAAAGGGCCTGTAAAGTTCAGAGGGTCCCCCAGGAGCAGTGGGCAGCAATCTTGTGGCTCTCCTTTGCAGACAAAGGAAGAGACAAGCTCCTCACTGTAAGAGAAGAGGATGCTGATGATTACCATGTCCTGAAGAGTGCCCTGATAGATGGGTTTGGCCTAACCACTGAGCAATACAGGTTAAAGTTCAGAGATACCCCAAGGCACAGACACAGGACTGGGTGGACTTTGTAGATTGTGCTACTAATGCTCTGGAAGGCTGGTTACTTGGCAGTAAGGTGTGTGACTTCAAAGGATTGTATAGTTTAATCATGAGGGAGCAGATTCTTAATAACTGTCAGAATCAGTTGCTACATCAGTACCTGGTTGACTCTGATCTGACCTCTCCCCAAGAATTGGGAAAGAAGGCAGACAAATGGGTCAGAACCAGGGTGAAGCAGAAGGTACAGAACCAAGGTGGTGACCAGAAGAAGCAAGATTCCAAAAACTCTGACAAGGGTGGGGAAAAGGGTAAAGACCAGAAGTCTTCTCAAGGTCCCCAAAAATCTGCATCTGGTGGGGAATCCCAATCTACCAAAGGAAAAGGCCAAAAGAAACCATGGTGCAAAATCTGTAAGCAGAAAACTCACTGGACCAGTGACTGCACCAAGTCCAAAGACTCTAATCCAGCCACCATTGCCCCTAAGGCAACTGTTCCCCCTAGTCCAGCTACAAGTGGTGGTGGAGGTACTCAGAATAAGGGTTTAGTAGGGTTGACGCTGGGTACTGAGATGGGCTCTGGCCTAGTCAGAGTGCCAACTCAGGCTGTCCTAGTCTGTGATGGGGGCATGGATATGTCCCCCTTAGTGAGTCCCAATAATTTGGGCACATACGGACAGTAGCCTTTAATTAATGGAAGAGAGGCTTTGGCATTCAGGGACACAGGAGCAAGTGTCACCATGGTGACAACAGATCTTGTGGATCCTGGGCAGATTATACTTGGTGAAATGTACCAAGTGACCAATGCTAGCAATGTCAGAACAGACCATTCTCTGGCAGTTGTTAACTTCTCCTGGGGAGGGGTAACTGGCCTTAAGAAGGTTGTGGTGAGTGCAGACCTACCAGTAAAATGGTTCTTGGCAATGATCTTGAAACCTCAGCTTGGGCAGAGGTGGAGCTCAGGAAACATACAGAAATGCTAGGGATCCCTTCACATGTCTTTGCTGTGACTAGGTCACAGGCCAAAATGTCAAAAGCTGAACAGGCCCTCGATTCTGGAACAATGGACCAGGTGCCTCCCAAGAGGAGGAGCAGTAGGGTTAAGGCAGTGCCTTCCCCTTGGCTCAGGAAGAAGATCAGTCTTTTGAGGAAGATGATCTCAGACCTGAAGAAGGAACTGTCCCAGAGGAGCTTGAACCTGATCAGGTTGAGTTCTTGGGGACAGGGGCCCTTCCAGTGCAGATCTGAGCCAGGAGCAGCTGAACTGGCCCTCTCTTGAACCCCTCAGACAGCAAGCTGCTGCTGAGGCTGCTGGGAATGCTAGTGGCACCCATAAGATGTATTGGGATGATGGACTCCTGTACTCAGAGAGTAGAGACCCCAAGCTTGGAGCAGCCAGGAGGTTGGTTATACCTCTGAAGTTCAGGGGCTTCCTACTGACACTAGCCCATGATTTTCCCTTAGCAGGTCACCTGGGCCAGAACAAGACTTGGGACAGAATTGTCCCTCACTTTCACTGGCCCCACATGTCTGAGGACACCAAGGAGTTTTGTCGCTCCTGTGTAACCTGCCATTCCAGTGGGAAGGCAGGTGGCACCACAAAGGCCCCCCTGATACCACTACCTGTGGTGGGGGTTCCCTTTGAGAGGGTGGGGATTGACATAGTTGGTCCCATGGATCCCCAAACAGCATCTGGGCACAGGTTTATCCTGGTGGTGGTGGACCATGCCACCAGGTACCAGAAGCCATTCCCCTTAGGACCACTACAGCACCTGTGGTGGCAAGGGCCCTCCTGGGAATTTTCTCAAGAGTGGGCTTTCCTAAGGAGGTAGTATCTGACAGAGATGCAAACTTTATGTCCAGTTACTTGACTGCAATGTGGAAGGAGTGTGGAGTGACTTATAAGTTCACCACACCCTATCAACCACAATGCAATGGTTTAGTTGAAAGGTTCAACAAAACCTTGAAGGGCATGATTAAAGGGCTCCCAGAAAAGCTTAGGCGAAGATGGGACATACTCTTGCCCTGCCTTTTATTCGCATACAGGGAGGTGCCTCAAAAGGGGGTTGGCTACAGCCCTTTTGAACTTTATTTTGGCCACCCTGTCAGGGGTCCATTGTGTCTGGAGAAGGAAGGTTGGGAGTTACCTCTCAAACCCCCTAAACAAGACATAGTGGACTATGTACTTGGTCTCCGCTCCAGGATGGCTGAGTATATGAAATTATGCTATAAGCCCAAACAGTACACCAACGATACATCAGAAGTAGAAATTGTACAATTATTTATTAAAAAAATATAAAAAAGTTGTTTAAAAACGAATCAGAGAATCTTACTGATTGCATAAAACAATTCATTTAAAAAACAAGAAATTACAAGAAAAACATTTTTTAGACACTTTAATATTGTCCTAATGAGAGAGATATGGAAAAAATACTATTAACACAGATGAGAGAGAGAAAAGACAGTACACTTTGTCATTCAAAAACACACATTCGTGTGGCACAGTATACTGCTGAAACCCGAAACGTTGGCACTCGTTTGGTATCTACAGTTCCAGCCCACTCTACGAATTGTGTAACAGATGCGTCAACGCGTTTCGATGGTGTTGTCTCACTTTAAACCATCTTTATCAAGACATTAATAACACTCTCATAATTAGACATATGGAGGATCCTAAACGTAATCCTCTATTTTGAGACATATAAATATGTGTCAGTACTATATTCGCAAGAAAAAGAAAAAACATTTATAATGCTATTCCAACAAAGAGTTTTTCTAATAATAACTATATGACAACCAAAATTAGATATGTACATACTAAAAACAAATAATTTCATACGCAAAACATATATTGACCTACTGAATGGGCAAAGTAAAAAGAGGGGGCTAGAAGCATTCCCATTCACACCACACATGCCGTACTATATTTAGTTATCCACATGCTTCATCCAGCACTATCATATTATTAAATTGATAAAAGGAGAGCAGTCTCTATGATTAAAGCTCATTTATTTAAAAAGATAAAAGAAGATACCAGGGCAGGACGAACCTCACCTGTCCACTTGTACACAATTTATTGTAGTATAGGGAGGCAAATTAACTTGTTGCTAAGTACTGTTGTCTGGTTATTCATATCCAGATAAAATATCTGAGGGAAGAAAAGGGGAAGACTGATTGTCCTCTGCTGTCAATAAATTCTAAATGTCTTATGCTAATCCTTGCTTATAAAAAAGGGGGAACCTCACCTTATCGGCAAAAAGTCCAATGATAGCAGTTTTATATCTTCTGGAGTGCCACTGAATCCATCGGGCAATGAATCACATCGCAGACCGATGGGGGTTAAAAGGTCGCTTTTATTTCAGCAACAACAAACAGTATCATAATGCAATCAATGACTTTCAAGAAAAAACTCCACCCCTGCCACCCCTCCTTGATCCCACATGAAAAATCCCCATATAGATCCCCCAATGACATTTCCCCCATATCGATCCCCCAATAGATTTCCCCCATGAATTTTTCCCCCAAATAGATCCCCAATTTTCCCCCACCTGGAACCTCGACCCCAACCCCTTATCTCTGTTTCCCTTCTGTCCTAAGCTATTCTGCCTGCCCCAACCCTTCCTGCCTACCTCAATCCCGTCCCAATCTGCCTCTAATGAAAAAAGTAAAAAATACCACGAAACCCAGGAAACATCCCCAAAAGAAAAAAGGTGCAACTATGAAAATTGTACTAAAAAAGAGGGAGGGTGGGTGGGGCACAAAATTAGCACGCTGCCTGCCTACCTCGCTTCAGGACCCCCAACTGGCACTAATTAGAACGCAGCGTTTGAAAACGCTGCGTTCTAAAGCAGGCACCTCGCCTGTACGAGCTCGCTCTGGGCGAAACCAAATGCCCGAAGCTGCCCGGGGGTGGACATTCTTTGAATGCCACCCCCATGCCCCCCATCGGGCAATGAATCACATCGCAGACCGATGGGGGTTAAAAGGTCGCTTTTATTTCAGCAACAACAAACAGTATCATAATGCAATCAATGACTTTCAAGAAAAAACCCCGCCCCCGCCACCCCTCCTTGATCCCCCATGAAAAATCCCCATATAGATCCCCCAATGACATTTCCCCCATATCGATCCCCCACGAGATTTCCCCCATGAATTTTCCCCCCAAATAGATCCCCAATTTTCCCACACCTGGAACCTCGACCCCAACCCCTTATCTCTGTTTCCCTTCTGTCCTAAGCTATTCTGCCTGCCCCAACCCTTCCTGCCTGCCTCAATCCCGTCCCAATCTGCCACCAGGAAAAAACCCTGTAAAGGCGTTTTTCCTGTCCCCCCCCCACCCCTAAGGATTTGAATTGTGAAAAGTTCCCCCTTTCAGTAAAAATGAAATCAAAATCCCAAACCAGTTCAGTATCAACAGCTGACCTAGATGAAAACGCCAGAGCATAAAATCTTGCTGTCAAGACACAAGTAGGGGACTGTCGCTAATACAGCCCTCAACCCCAAGGTGCAATCCCAATATATCAAGTAACTTTCTTTAATATTCACCAAATACAATTCTTTTGGTATAAACGAAAGGTGAACCCCATCAGGTTTGAAAAATCTGAAAACAAGTAACACAAGGCCGGAAAGTTGTACCAAGTCAATTTTCCCTCGAATGAACAAGTAAGACGTTTGGGCATGGCTTTATAAGAAAATAAATCATGTGACAAAAGCATCAATTTTCCCCAAAGCATGACACTTTTTCCCCCATCAATCAATCCTAATAAACTCAAAGCTAAAAACTTAGGTTAGATCTATAACGACTTCGTTCAGCCTTCATGACTGCCCACTTTAGAATGGAGTGTCCCACGATCCAGACGCTTGCCATGTATGCCGGAGAAGAGATTTGACGACCTGGAAGGAAACAGATGTTAGCAAGACCAAAAAATGATGTCTAAAATTCATACAAATCCCTAACATATCTTAAACAGCAATTTGATGTCCAACGGCCCAACCTTCGCAGCTGCTGTAAAGAAAAACCCCTTCTGACAGCTTCTGAAGCTTCTTCTATTCTAAAAGAATGGGTACCAAATTCTAAAGGATTAAGAGCAATAAAAGCAAAAATGTTCTCAAGACCACTAAAAGCTGTAGAGCGGTTAAGGCAGACCCATCCTGATGCTGACAAATAAAATTATTATTTGGATAACTTTCAAATTCTTTAAATTGTAACCAAGCTGACCATGTGCATAGCGGACCGCCAAGCTTCCGCAATGCCACAGTAGCCCCTTTCTTCTTATGGTCTGTTTAAGATGATTCTAAAAGAATACTTAAGGAATTTGGTGTGGTTGACATTGGAATATTTTAGCCCTTGAAGAAATGATTTTCCTAACAACTCAGATATCCTAAAAGCTCCAAAAAATAACCATACATGCAAACTTTAAATAATGAAGCTTCAAATGTGGAACAACAAAGTTTATGCAGTGTTGGTACAATGCCCCCCCGTAAGGAAAAAGATATAGGTTTGCGCAGCGCAGTGCCACGCCTCTTTATTTTAGATCAACCTAGTAAAATTCTCGTTCCCAACTCACCTAAAGAGGGGTCATAACCCCAAAAGCACTTACCATAGAAAGAAATGCCTAAAAGCTTCCCGCAATGGTGGTAGGGGATATATTCTTGTCAATGTTGCTCAGAATAAAACGCAGTATGTCATCGTACGTAGTAAAGAGCCTACTTGATCATAGTTACGACAAGCCGCACCTGACTGGAGAAACTCCGCCCAAGCCCTACTGTAAGCTAAACGTGTGCTGATAGCAAGAGAGTGTTCCACCAACATCTTTATCTTCAACCAACACAGCATGAAATCTCTGCCACAATTTAAGCATACGTCTCTCTTTTGCCCTTTGACCCTTCACCAGATCCACTACAGTTTTTGTTGTCGACATGAAAAAGCACTGATTTGTTTGCCAAAAACTCGCCCCAAACTGTCAAAGCTACGATCAGGGGAAAAAATTCAAAGAATGCAATATTGCGATTCTCATTAAGCCACTTATGAGGCCATGGTTCCGCGCACCATTTTCCGTCCCAAAAAGCCTGAAACCGTTAGCTCCTGACGCATCAGAGTTGTTTTTATTTTTTTTTTACTAACCATACAAAGCGTTCGTCCAAAGACCTGATAGGAACACCGTTGAAACCTTTAAGGACCATAAACCAAACCTCGAAATCGGATCTCATGGACAGAGACACTCTAACCCTGTGATGAGGTAAAGAAACACCAGACATAGCAAAGACCAACCTCCGACAGAAGGATCTCCCAGCCTTTATTACCCTGCAAGCAAAGTTTAAGTGCCCTAGTAACCTCAGCATTTCAAACAGAGTGAGTTCTGGTGACATCCTAGCATGTTCCAACAAATTCATAATGTCCTGCACTTTAGTAACTGGCAACCTGGCCTCCATTTTCACTGTATCAATCTCCATACCCAGAAATATGAGGCATGTAGCAGATTTCACTGTCTTTTCTTTAGCCAGAGGCACGCCTAACTCTTGCACTAAAGATTGAAAGAAATGGAGTGCCTTGTCACACTGTTGAGATCCTTTTGATCCAACAAAAAGAAAATCGTCCAGATAATGGGACACCTGGGAAATGACCTGATCTGAATGAGAAAATCCATTGCAAAATAGAGCTAAAGTTTTCGAACAGCTGCCAAGAGACTGCACAAACACATAGGCAACAACTTTGTCGACAAAGAAATTTCCTTGAAAGTGTATGCCGAGTAATTCAAAGTCTTGTGGATGAACTGGAAGTAACCTAAAAGCAGATTTTATGTCACATTTTGCTAAACTCCGCTCCTGAGCCAGCCTTCTTTACCAGATCAAGAGCTACATCCGCTAAAGCAACTGCACCACAGTGTCTTCCTTGGCGATAAAATCATTCACAAACAAACCCTGGGGCCAGGATAAATGTTGTATCATGCGAAATTCTCCCTGAGTCTTTTTATGAACCATTCCCAAAGGAGAAATGATAAGATTGGGAAGAGGCCAAGAAAGGAAGGGGCCAGCCATACTACCCCCAGAAATTTCAGAGTGTAATTTATGAGTAATGACCTGTGGGAATTGTTTTGCAGATTTCAAGTTTTGGGCAAACATGCAGTGTCTAAGAACCTGATAAACGAGCTTAAAACCTTCTTTAAAACCCCCACTCCAACTTCAAAGCTTCTTCCCTGTGAGGATAAAAACTGAAGCCAATAACAGAGCTTGGGGATATCAATTGGTGTAACTGCCTTTTGAAGTAAGGCTGGAATGGGGCGCCCCCCCTCTACCTAGACTGGTAGGGAAACCGGATGCGTGTTCGCTAAACATTGCAAAATGGCGTGTTTGCCATCACATTTGTAAAATTCATGCCTAAATTTGCATGGATTCTTCTGGCAGAAACCTCTGTTCAAATTCCAGCAGGCTCCTGTAGTGAAAGCTTGAGATTTCTTTTTGTTTTTTTTCACAAGTGCCCACCCCCCGGGTGGGTCTGTTAAGAAAGGGCCGGGGAGCAATAGCAAGCCGACTAGCAGTATACAACGTAGGGGGAGGTCTCTGGGGGATATATCCATTGCACCCATAATTCGTTATCCTCTAGAACGAGGACAAGATGGGCTCTGAAATCTTCGTCATACTCTAGCCAGGCAAAACCTCCAAGTTCTGACTGAGCCTTTCTAATTGTATCCAAGTATTTGAAAATTGAGACCGAACATTCTGAAAATCTTACACAGTAAACACTTGCAAAACTCAGAAAGGCCGAGGTCCAAGAGTCAATGTTAGTGGGAACCCTGGGTCTTTTAGCTAGCTCCCAAGCCTCCTTCCTAGAGCCTTCTTTGGATTGAATCTCCCTGTGCAGTAACTTGAACACCTCCACAAACTCTCCATCCCCAATTTTGTCATTGGTATGCTTGTTAAGACGTGAACCCAAGGGCATCGACGGCCCCATGTAGGAAGTCTTTTAAGACCTATGACTTTGTCCTTACCATCCTTTTTCGCCTAGCGAATTTGTGTCAGGCACCACCAATTTGTCTTGAACTATATCAAGCTGCGGCAAAACTACATTCTGTAACAGTGAAGGTGACTCACAGCGGCAACAAACCTTAGCCTCTGCGGCCTTACCGACAACTCCATCTGCTTTACGTTTCCTAGAAAATGTCTTATAATGAATATCAATCAGCGGCTCACCTGCTTGACCGGGCTTGTCCGCTGTTGAAAGCTTTTTCTTGCTGGCGCCTTCAGATGCCTTGGAATATCGCTCCAAATTCTTCCACTCCTTTCAGATTCTTTTATCTGCAAAATATTAGCTCGGGAAATCTTGTTAGTAAAACCCCCCCCCCCTGTTTGAAGAGAAAAAAGGCTATTAGACAAATCATCATCGCTAGCAAGCTCACCCTCTTCCAAATCAGATAATTCATCATCACCATTAGCATGAAACCCCCTGCCGAGCCCCACTGTAGGATGGTTGGGCTCCATCGCCCACACCACCATCAAAGTGTCTCCAGTTCACCGCTTTTTTGAACTGTGTAATTTTGTGGTTGGACGAAGGCATTAGGAAAACCCGCTCCGTGATTTTCCTTTTGCTGAAGAGGAAATGAACAGGACGCTTGATACCTGTTCAAAGGTGTATTACTGCACCTGATGCCCTTTTGCAGACTTGTCCTATCGTAGGCCTGCAAGACACTAGAACTCACAGACATGTGGACTCACATTAGCTCGAATGAAGTAGCAATTTTCTTTACCCTCATTGCTAACCCACATCCATTGTCCCTGCCCTTTATGCTCACTATTATCCCTGACTGAAAAAATCACTGACGCTGCCAACCTCAAAGCCTAAAAAGAAAAATTAATATAGGAATATCATGTTTAGTAGTTGAACTTAAGCAAGCAGTGACCTGAATAGCATCAACATTAGCCATATATTAAATCCCCACAGGTGGCGCAAATACCCCATTTCCTACCAAAAGCACATCCTGTCATAGCCTGACCCAGCACCCCTGGGACCAATAAAACCATCCTTCCCTGCATGACAAAGCAGCCCAAAAAAATTCCCTAACGTCGAGAGGACTCAGCCATAATTTAAAATAAACAAACAACAGAAAATGCTACAAAAACCACCAAAAACGGCACCAAAGACAAAGGTGCTCCTCAATAATGCATATTCCTTGCCGTCAAAATCACCACTGTACAATGGCTGTATGTCCCATCCCAACACCCCATATGTAAATTACAAAACATTTAATTACATGCTGAAGAACCAATAAGATTATCACTGTAACAGTTATTACTTCACAATCTTTTCGGAAAAACAAAATAGGCACCAAAATTTTGAAAGCTCATAATATACAAACACCAGCAACTTAAGCAATGGTGCATCTACAGACATCTTGTAAAGCATTTTGACATACTGTTTAAAAAATATACTCTCATTATATTCTGCGCAAAAACTCACTATATCCACTAGGTGGCACAGTCACACTACTTAGCAATTCAACTCCTCATTTGCTCAAGTGAAAGAACTCACGCTCAAAACAAAACCTTTAAAATACACCGAAAGCATCATTTAAATAACCAATAAAGGCACAAGACCTTAAGAGCCTCCACTACATTACCAAAGGCTTCAGCCATCTTTATTAAAATAAAAACAACCTCCCAAAATCAAGACAAATTGTCAAAAGCGGCAAAAAATGAGCACGCTGCCTGCCTACCTCGCTTCAGGACCCCCAACTGGCACTAATTAGAACGCAGCGTTTGAAAACGCTGCGTTCTAAAGCAGGCGCCTCGCCTGTACGAGCTCGCTCTGGGCGAAACCAAATGCCCGAAGCTGCCCGGGGTGGACATTCTTTGAATGCCACCCCCAAGCCCCCCATTGGCAACACACAATCTTTATTGAGAAAGTTCTGATAGGATCTGTGGAATACAGTGATCTACTATCAGTCTCTTATAAGTTATCTTTTCTCTAATTATATAAACCCATGAACAATATTCTCCTACCTGTATGGAGCTCGATGTAGATTAGCGCTTATTACAGTCATCCAAATATCAGTAATTGGCTTTTCGTAATATTCGATAAATGCCCTTCATAAATTAGGCCTGTTCAGGAATAAATATTAGATAACAACTAAGTGCTCATTTGAAGCGGGAGACTCAACATGTTAAAATGCAAGGAAAAACTCAGAATGAGTCCCTGGACCATAATCTGTCTCGCCTGGAATGGAAGTAGGGGAAGAATCTTCTGCAGTAATCTCAGTAGACAATAGCAAGTGCCTGCAAGTTTAGCTGCTTGATGGTTAAATCTGAGGGTGTTGTCAAGCCAAATGCCAAGGCTCTTGATCGTGTCCTTTGGTACTGGGGCAGGGCCGAGGCAAGGGGGCCACAGTGAGTTCATAATGAGCTTGGGAGCATTACCCAAGAGCATAAGCTCCGTCTTGTCTCCGTTCAACTTTAAACAGGACAGTGTCATCCATTTGACCACCTCCTCCAAGCATCCGCTCAAGTTGTTATGGACAGTGTTAGGCTGGTTAAGGGCCACCACTAGCTGAGTGTCGTCGGCGTAAGTGATGATTTTTATGCCGAAAGGACGGACAATCTCAGCTAGGGGGCTCATATATATATTAAACAACGTGGGACTCAGGGAGGAGCCCTGAGGCACACTTCGCATCCTCCCGATAGCAGCACTTCCTTGCAGGCTGCCATTGAAATCTACGACGCGACCCGACACCATTCGACACCTATGCACCCGGCTTCCCTGGGTGAGGTAACTAGAGTACTCCGGTGCTCCCGTGGGTGTTGACACTAGAACTGTCTAAGTCCAAGAGGGTTTGGTCCTAGTCCATTTCTAAGTGTCCTCAAACTCTAAAACTCTAACCGCGACTTTCCCATAGACGATAACGGAGCTCGCGGCTGTGTTCACACACTGCACACAGCCCCGTGGGTCCCCTGTGTCACTATCTTGGGTGGTTCCTTGGGGTCCCAGCGATTCTACAGGCTCTAGGCTTTGTGTCTACTTAAGTCGTGGTTCTTATACCACTTTCTTAATATATGGTTTGAGTACGCCCCTAGGGCTAATCGTATATTGTGCTAATTTACTGTGCTATTTGACTTGTAACTTGTGTACTTTGACCTCTAGCCTCATAAAGAGACTATTGGGTAGTGTTTAGTAATAAATGCATATATTTTATATATATACCTGGTGTGGTTCTCCTTTCATTTGGTCATTCATGAGCTTATAACTGGTAAAACAAACAGCTTAACACTCCTTCAAGACTTAGCCTGAGGGCTGCTCTCCATAGCTACCACTAGGATAGCTTTCAATAAAGGTTGTTTTTAAACCTATCATCAATAAAGGTCGTTTGGACTGGTGCAAGGTGCCCACTATAACTAGTGGACAGCATATACCAGGCCAACTTCTCACATTGGTGTGCAGCGGTTGGATTCAAGCTTGTTTTGTTTTACCAGATAATCTCAAGTGTGTGACTAACTGAAAACCACTAAAGGTACCTCAGGTACATATAAATTCAAGCTTAGAAATACAGTAAGCTCTACTGAACTTAGAGTTGTGTGTCAAGGGCTTAGCACACCCTTTCTACAACTCAAGAGAGTTTAGTAGGCCACACTAGAGTAGGTAGTGCATACACCACACCTCACTAGTGATGTCTTCAAGGCCAGGAACCAGTGGGTCCCTGCCAGAAGCCAATGGGCTTCTACCATCCAAGTATGACAACCTCCCATTCTTGGAATTGAGAGCATTGTGCAGTACTAGGAAGCTGAAGACAGGCAAAAGTGCCAACACCCAACGCCTCATAGAGGTGCTTCTGTTGGATGATCTCAGAAGACCCACAGGGTCTGAAGGGGTAGGCAGAGAGGGTGGGGCAGAAGATGAGGAAGGGACCTGGGGTGAAGAAACCCAGGACCTGACCTCTGAAACTGGCCAGGAAGATGACAATGATCTTGCCCTGGAAAATCCAGCTCCTCCTGCAGATGAGGGGGAGGACCAGAATGGCCTCCCCTTTGTCCCACCAGGAAGAGTTGTGAGTGTGCCTAGAAGGTCAAGATCTCCTTCTGAGGAATCTAACCATTCTGACACCTCAGTAGGGACCTCTGTTTCCTCTCATAGGAGGGAATCCTCTCATGAAAGGAAAGAGAGACTGCTCAATTATGAGGAATCTCAGTTGAGAATCTGAAAAGAGCAGTTGGCTATAGACAGGGAGTCCCTAGAGCTTCATAGACAAAGAAAAAAGTTGGGACTAGAGTCCCATGGTGGCAGCAACTTCCCTAGGGATAGGGAAAGGTCTTATGACCATAGAAACCTGAGCAAGATTGTCCCTCCCTACCAGAGTGGGGATGACATCCACAAATGGATTACTGCACTGGAAAGGGCCTGTAAAGTTCAGAGGGTCCCCCAGGAGCAGTGGGCAGCAATCTTGTGGCTCTCCTTTGCAGACAAAGGAAGAGACAAGCGCCTCACTGTAAGAGAAGAGGATGCTGATGATTACCATGTCCTGAAGAGTGCCCTGATAGATGGGTTTGGCCTAACCACTGAGCAATACAGGTTAAAGTTCAGAGATACCCGAAGGCACAGACACAGGACTGGGTGGACTTTGTAGATTGTGCTACTAAGGCTCTGGAAGGCTGGTTACTTGGCAGTAAGGTGTGTGACTTCAAAGGATTGTATAGTTTAATCATGAGGGAGCAGATTCTTAATAACTGTCAGAATCAGTTGCTACATCAGTACCTGGTTGACTCTGATCTGACCTCTCCCCAAGAATTGGGAAAGAAGGCAGACAAATGGGTCAGAACCAGGGTGAAGCAGAAGGTACAGAACCAAGGTGGTGACCAGAAGAAGCAAGATTCCAAAAACTCTGACAAGGGTGGGGAAAAGGGTAAAGACCAGAAGTCTTCTCAAGGTCCCCAAAAATCTGCATCTGGTGGGGAATCCCAATCTACCAAAGGAAAAGGCCAGAAGAAACCATGGTGCAAAATCTGTAAGCAGAAAACTCACTGGACCAGTGACTGCACCAAGTCCAAAGACTCTAATCCAGCCACCATTGCCCCTAAGGCAACTGTTCCCCCTAGTCCAGCTACAAGTGGTGGTGGAGGTACTCAGAATAAGGGTTTAGTAGGGTTGACGCTGGGTACTGAGATGGGCTCTGGCCTAGTCAGAGTGCCAACTCAGGCTGTCCTAGTCTGTGATGGGGGCATGGATATGTCCCCCTTAGTGAGTCCCAATAATTTGGGCACATACAGACAGCAGCCTTTAATTAATGGAAGAGAGGCTTTGGCATTCAGGGACACAGGAGCAAGTGTCACCATGGTGACAACAGATCTTGTGGATCCTGGGCAGATTATACTTGGTGAAATGTACCAAGTGACCAATGCTAGCAATGTCAGAACAGACCATTCTCTGGCAGTTGTTAACTTCTCCTGGGGAGGGGTAACTGGCCTTAAGAAGGTTGTGGTGAGTGCAGACCTACCAGTAAAATGCTTCTTGGCAATGATCTTGAAAACTCAGCTTGGGCAGAGGTGGAGCTCAGGAAACATACAGAAATGCTAGGGATCCCTTCACATGTCTTTGCTGTGACTAGGTCACAGGCCAAAATGTCAAAAGCTGAACAGGCCCTCGATTCTGGAACAATGGACCAGGTGCCTCCCAAGAGGAGGAGCAGTAGGGTTAAGGCAGTGCCTTCCCCCTTGGCTCAGGAAGAAGATCAGTCTTTTGAGGAAGATGATCTCAGACCTGAAGAAGGAACTGTCCCAGAGGAGCTTGAACCTGATCAGGTTGAGTTCTTGGGGACAGGGGCCCTTCCAGTGCAGATCTGAGCCAGGAGCAGCTGAACTGGCCCTCTCTTGAACCCCTCAGACAGCAAGCTGCTGCTGAGGCTGCTGGGAATGCTAGTGGCACCCATAAGATGTATTGGGATGATGGACTCCTGTACTCAGAGAGTAGAGACCCCAAGCTTGGAGCAGCCAGGAGGTTGGTTATACCTCTGAAGTTCAGGGGCTTCCTACTGACACTAGCCCATGATTTTCCCTTAGCAGGTCACCTGGGCCAGAACAAGACTTGGGACAGAATTGTCCCTCACTTTCACTGGCCCCACATGTCTGAGGACACCAAGGAGTTTTGTCGCTTCTGTGTAACCTGCCATTCCAGTGGGAAGGCAGGTGGCACCACAAAGGCCCACCTGATACCACTACCTGTGGTGGGGGTTCCCTTTGAGAGGTTGGGGATTGACATAGTTGGTCCCATGGATCCCCAAACAGCATCTGGGCACAGGTTTATCCTGGTGGTGGTGGACCATGCCACCAGGTACCAGAAGCCATTCCCCTTAGGACCACTACAGCACCTGTGGTGGCAAGGGCCCTCCTGGGAATTTTCTCAAGAGTGGGCTTTCCTAAGGAGGTAGTATCTGACAGAGATGCAAACTTTATGTCCAGTTACTTGACTGCAATGTGGAAGGAGTGTGGAGTGACTTATAAGTTCACAACACCCTATAAACCACAATGCAATGGTTTAGTTGAAAGGTTCAACAAAACCTTGAAGGGTATGATTAAAGGGCTCCCAGAAAAGCTTAGGCGAAGATGGGACATACTCTTGCCCTGCCTTTTATTTGCATACAGGGAGGTGCCTCAAAAGGGGTTGGCTACAGCCCTTTTGAACTTTTGTTTGGCCACCCTGTCAGGGGTCCATTGTGTCTGGTGAAGGAAGGTTGGGAGTTACCTCTCAAACCCCCTAAACAAGACATAGTGGACTATGTACTTGGTCTCCGCTCCAGGATGGCTGAGTATATGAAAAAGGCAACCAAAAACCTTGAGGCTAGCCAGGAATTACAGAAAGCCTGGCATGACCAAAAGGCTGTGCTGACTGTTTACCAACCAGGGCAGAAGGTGTGGGTGTTGGAGCCAGTGGCCCCAGCAGCCCTCCAAGACAAGTGGAGTGGCCCCCATACAATTGTTGAACAGAAGGGAGAGGTTACCTATCTGGTAGACCTGGGAACTCCCAGGAGCCCCCACAGGGTGCTCCATGTCAACAGGCTGAAGTCATATGTGGACAGGGCTGACATGGGCTTGCTCATGGCAACTGATGAGGGACAGGAGGAGGAGAGTGACCCTCTCCCTGACCTGCTCTCACAGAACCCTGATGATGGGTCAGTAGATGGTGTAGCCTTGGCAGGCAGCCTCACTGCCCAGCAGCAGACTGATTGTAGACAGGTGCTCAATCAGTTCAGACACATGTTTTCTCTGACTCCAAGTCAGACCACCTGGTGCACTCAAGAAGTGGACACTGGGGACAGTCTGCCTGTTAAAAGTAAGATTTACAGGCAACCTGACCAGGTCAGGGACTGTATCAGGACTAACCCTGGGCAAAGCACTACGCTACGCTCGCGTAGTTTGCGAAGTTTGCGCTACTTCGCACAACGCGAAGTGCACGTAGCACAGTGCAAACACGCGTAGCGTAGTGCAGCGGTCATTTTGCTTGCTCGCGGTCCTCAACGTCAAGTTGGCGACCGCGAGCAAGCTAAATGACATCCCGGCGAAATTCTCAACGCGGGAGGTCAGGTTTCTCATTGCGAGTGGTCGCGTATGCTCGCGACCGCTTGCGATGAGAAACTACCAGTCCGCATTAGAAAGCTGCCGCTCGAGTAAAAATCTACTCGAGCGGCAGTAAAAGACAGCTCGCACTGTGCAAGATGCCGTTTTCAATGATTGCACAGTGCGGACAAGCATCCGGCACTGTGCAATCATTGCGAACAGTGCACTACGCAGTTCGCGTAGTGCTACGCGTAGCTCGCGTAGTGCAAACTGCACTTTGCGTAGCTTCGTGTAGCGCTACTTCGCGAACTATGCCCAGGCTTAATCAGGACAGAAGTCCAGAAAATGTTGGAACTGGGTGTCATTGAGCCTTCAGATAGCCCTTGGGCTAGTCCAGTAGTCCTGGTGCCTAAACCTCACACCAAAGATGGAAAGAGAGAGATGAGGTTTTGTGTGGACTACAGAGGCCTCAATGCAGTCACTAGGACTGATGCAAATCCAATCCCCAGGGCAGATGAGCTAATAGACACTTTGGCCTCAGCCAAGTATCTAAGCACATTTGACCTGACAGCTGGCTACTGGCAGATCAGACTAGCTGATGATGCAAAGCCAAAAACTGCATTTTCTACCCCTGGTGGGCTTTACCAATTTGTGGTGATGTCCTTTGGTTTGAAGAATGCACCTGCCACTTTTCAGAGGTTGGTGAACACAGTCCTTACAGGTCTGGAAGCCTATAGTGCAGCATATCTAGATGATATTGCTGTCTTTAGCTCCACCTGGGAGGATCACCTGGTCCACCTCAGAAATGTTTTGGAGGCCCTGCAGAAGTCAGGCCTCACTATCAAGGCCACTAAGTGCCAGATAGGGCAGAGTCAGGTTGTGTACCTGGGCCACCTTGTGGGTGGAGGCCAGGTTCAACCATTGCAGAGCAAAATCCAGACCATCATGGACTGGGTTGCTCCAACTACCCAGACTCAGGTGAGAGCCTTCTTAGGCCTGACTGGGTATTACAGAAGATTTGTCAAGGGGTATGGATCAATAGTGACACCCCTGAATGACTTAACCTCTAAGAAAATGCCCAAAAAGGTTCAGTGGACAGTTAGCTGTCAAAAGGCATTTGATGACCTGAAGCAGGCCATGTGCACTGCTCCTATTCTGCAGAGTCCTGATTACTCCAAAATGTTCACTGTGCAAACAGATGCATCTGAGTTGGGGGTAGGGGCTGTACTATCACAGTTGAATGATGAAGGTCAGGATCAGCCAGTAGCTTTTATTAGCAGAAGGCTGACCCCCAGAGAGAAACGTTGGTCAGCCATTGAGAGGGAGGCCTTTGCTGTGGTTTGGGCTCTGAAGAAGCTGAGGCCATACTTGTTTGGCACTCACTAAATTGTTCAGACAGACCATAAGCCCCTCTTATGGCTAAAACAGATGAAGGGTGAAAACCCCAAACTTTTGAGGTGGTCCATTTCCCTACAGGGGATGGACTATACAGTGGAACATAGACCTGGGAGTAACGATGCCAATGCAGATGGACTCTCCAGATATTTCCACTTAGAACATGAAGACTCAACTGGTCAAGGTTAGTTTAATGTCCCTGCATTTGGGGGGGGGGGTTGTGTAGGAGAGTAGGATCTGCCTCATTGTCAGTGAAATTGCTCTCCCACCCTCGCAGCTCCACCATTAAGTGAGGCCTGCCCCTGTCCCTGCACTCTCGAGTGTTGGTGATCGAGGCCCTCCTCCACCCGCAGGTTTCCCTACGCCTCATCCCTGGTGGTCCAGTGGACCTCTGTCTCCTTCCTCTAACTCTGCTCTTTCACTCGTTTTTCTACCTTTTATCTTTCACCTTTCTGCACTTTTCTGCATCTCTGCTCTTTTGTGCCTTATTTCTGCTCATTTTCCCTTCCTCTCGCTCTGCCCTTTCACTTGTTTTCACTAGTTTTTCTACCCTCTTTTATCTTTCACCTTTCTGCACTTTTCTGCATCTCTGCTCTTTTGTGCCTTATTTCTGCTCATCTTCCCTTCCTCTCGCTCTGCCCTTTCACTAGTTTTCACTAGTTTTTCTACCCTCTTTTATCTTTCTCCTTTCTGCATCTCTGCCCTTTTGTGCCTTATTTCTGCCTATTTTCCCTTTTTTCTTTATCCCTTATTTCCTACCTTTCCCCGCCGCTGCTGCCCCCGCGGCCCCTCCCCCCCAGCGCGACCGGCCCAATCCAGCTCCCCTCTCCGCTCCCGCCTCCCAGCTGTCCAGCCCTCCCCGACCCCTACTTAATGGCGGCCACTGCGGGGACAGGCGAGCAAGACCACTGACTCATTGTCAGTGAAATTGCTCTCCCACCCTCGCAGCTCCACCATTAAGTGAGGCCTGCCCCTGCACTCTCGAGTGTTGGTGATCGAGGCCCTCCTCCACCCGCAGGTTTCCCTGCGCCTCATCCCTGGTGGTCCAGTGGACCTCTGTCTCCTTCCTCTAACTCTGCTCTTTCACTCGTTTTTCTACCTTTTATCTTTCACCTTTCTGCACTTTTCTGCATATCTGCTCTTTTGTGCCTTATTTCTGCTCATTTTCCCTTCCTCTTGCTCTGCCCTTTCACTTGTTTTCACTCGTTTTTCTACCCTCTTTTATCTTTCACCTTTCTGCACTTTTCTGCATCTCTGCTCTTTTGTGCCTTATTTTTGCTCTTTTTCCCTTCCTCTCGCTCTGCCCTTTCACTAATTTTCACTCGTTTTTCTACCCTCTTTTATCTTTCTCCTTTCTGCATCTCTGCTCTTTTGTGCCTTATTTCTGCCCATTTTCCCTTTTTTCTTTATCCCTTATTTCCTACCTTTCCCCGCCGCTGCTGCCCCCGCGGCCCCTCCCCCCAGCGCGACCGGCCCAATCCAGCTTTCCTCCCCGCTCCCGCCTCACAGCTGTCCATCCCTCCCCGACCCCTACTTAATGGCGGCCACTGCGGGGACAGGCGAGCAAGACCACTGACTCATTGTCAGTGAAATTGCTCTCCCACCCTCGCAGCTCCACCATTAAGTGAGGCCTGCCCCTGCCCCTGCACTCTCGAGTGTTGGTGATCGAGGCCCTCCTCCACCCGCAGGTTTCCCTGCACCTCATCCCTGGTGGTCCAGTGGACCTCTGTCTCCTTCCTCTAACTCTGCTCTTTCACTCGTTTTTCTACCTTTTATCTTTCACCTTTCTGCACTTTTCTGCATCTCTGCTCTTTTGTGCCTTATTTCTGCTCATTTTCCCTTCCTCTCGCTCTGCCCTTTCACTTGTTTTCACTCGTTTTTCTACCCTCTTTTATCTTTCACCTTTCTGCACTTTTCTGCATCTCTGCTCTTTTGTGCCTTATTTCTGCTCATTTTCCCTTCCTCTCGCTCTGCCCTTTCACTAGTTTTCACTCGTTTTTCTACCCTCTTTTATCTTTCTCCTTTCTGCATCTCTGCTCTTTTGTGCCTTATTTCTGCCTATTTTCCCTTTTTTCTTATCCCTTATTTCCTACCTTTCCCCGCCGCTGCTGCCCCCGTGGCCCCTCCCCCCCAGCGCGACCGGCCCAATCCAGCTCCCCTCCCCGCTCCCGCCTCCCAGCTGTCCAGCCCTCCCCGACCCCTACTTAATGGCGCGCCGCTGGCGCGCCGCTGGCGCGTCAAAGGCAAGCCCGTCTGCGCCCGTCCGCGACCCGACCGCGACCAGCGCCAGGAACCCTGGACCTCCGCCCCATCAACGCTACGACCCAGCAGCACTCCACGCACTCAGCCCAGGCCGCAACAACAACTGCAAGCTAGCATCACCAGCCGACTCCCACGGACCCTTCAGCTGTCACCGCTGCCGGCACACCTGCAGCACCGCCAAGAACACGGATCCAGCACAACCCGCCCACAAGAACACAACCGAACCGAAGACCCTGCAATGCATCCTCCTCAACGTCCGATCCCTCCACAAACACGCCACAGAAATCTGGGACCTCCTCGACAGCACCACCCCGGACGTAGCGTTCTTCACCGAAACCTGGACCAACACCACCTCGGGACCGGACATCGCCATCGCCATCCCCCAAGGATACAAGATCTCCAGGAAGGACCGCCCCACCCGCCCAGGAGGAGGAATCGCCATCGTCCACAAATCCAGCCTCCGCCTGAGCACACTCCCTGACGAGCCCACAGAACTGATGGAACACCTTCACTTCAAGATACTGGCCAGCCCCACCACCACCCTCCGAGGAACCCTCATCTACCGACCCCCTGGACCCCGCGGACCCTTCGCCAACTCCATCACAGACATTATCTCCCCGCAGGCCATCGCATCCACCAACTACACCCTGCTGGGAGACCTCAACTTCCACCTCGACAACCAACTGGACCCCAACACCACATCCCTCCTGGACAACCTCCACAACATTGGACTGCGCCAGATCGTGACCGAGCCCACGCACTCAGCAGGACACACCCTCGACCCCCTCTTCACTACAGGAAACTCCATCACCTTCAGACACACCACCGAACTCCCATGGACCGACCATCATTGCGTCCACTTCACCTTCAGAACACCCACCATCCACAGACACCAGCACCTGCTTCCACGAAGAAACTGGACCAAAATCACCGACGACCAGCTCACCTCCTCACTCAACAACTCCCCCCCAACCATCGCGGAAAACGACGACCCCAACACCGCAGCCCGAACCCTGCATAGATGGATCTCGGACAGCACCAACACCATGGCCCCCCTCAAGAAAAACAACAATACCCGCGCCAAGAAAGCCAGATGGTTTACCACCGAACTTCGAGAGTCCAGAAGCACATGCCGCCGTCTCGAAAAGGCCTGGAGGAACACCAAATCCACAGAAGCCCATGACAACTTCAGAGCCGCCACCAACGCCCACCATCAACTCATCAGAGAAACGAGGAAAAAAGCGATTGAAGACAGAATCTCCACCCACGCGCACAACAGCAAGGAACTCTTCAGCATCATCAAGGAGTTCGCCCAACCCACTAGCGAGTCTACCGACATCCCTCCCTCACAAGACCTCTGCGACAAACTCAGCACCTTTTTCCACCACAAAATCAAGAGCATCTACGACAACTTCGACGAAGACAACCAACACACTGAACCCTCACCAACCATCCCTGACACCCGGAAACCAGCGATTGACGACTGGACAGCCCTCACCACTGAAGACACACTGAAGACAATGAAGTCAATCCACTCAGGGGCCCCCACGGACCCCTGCCCCCACCACATCTTCAACAGAGCCGCCGACACCATCGCACCCATACTCCGCCACACCATCAACCGCTCCCTGGCGACCGCCTCGTTCCCCGATGACTGGAAACACGCCGAGGTCAACCCCCTCCTAAAGAAACCCTCAGCGGACCCCACCGACCTCAAAAACTACAGACCCATCTCCCTGCTCCCGTTTCCAGCGAAAGTCATCGAGAAAGCCATCAACATCCAACTCGCCACATTCATTGAGGAACACAACATCCTCGACTCCTCCCAATCCGGCTTCAGAAAAAACCACAGTACGGAAACCGCCCTCCTCGCCGCAACAGACGACATCCGCACCCTACTGGACAAAGGAGAAACAGTAGCCCTCATCCTCCTCGACCTATCAGCGGCGTTCGACACAGTCTCCCACCGCACCCTAATACGCAGACTCTACGACGCAGGAATCCAGGACAAGGCCCTCGACTGGATCCGCTCCTTCCTCTCCGGCAGGACGCAGCGGGTCAGACTCCCCCCTTTCCTCTCGGACACCAAACCTACCACCTGCGGAGTCCCCCAGGGCTCCTCCCTCAGCCCGACGCTCTTCAACGTCTACATGGCTCCACTCGCCCCCATCGTCAGAACCTACGGACTCAACATCGTGTCATACGCAGACGACACCCAGCTCATCCTCTCCCTATCCAACGAGCCCAACACCGCCAGACGCAACTTTCGAGAAGGCATGGAAGCCATTGCCAAATGGATGAAAAACAGCTGCCTACAACTAAACACCAACAAAACAGAAGTACTCATCATGGGCCCAAACCCCAATGCCTGGAGCGACACCTGGTGGCCCCCTGCCCTCGGAAACCCGCCAACCCCCACGGACCACGCACGCAACCTGGGAATCATCCTGGACTCAGAGCTCAAAATGGACCGCCAGATCAACTCTGTCTCGTCTTCCTGCTTCCACACCCTCCGCCTCCTTCGTAAGACCTTCAAATGGATCCCCTCGAACACCGAAAGACCGTCACTCACGCCCTGGTCACCAGCAGACTCGACTACGGCAACGCACTCTACGCCGGAATAAACAAAAACCTCACCCGCAAGCTACAGAACATCCAGAACGCCGCCGCAAGACTGGTCCTCAACCTGCCAAAACACTGCCACATCTCCCAGCACCTGCGCACACTCCACTGGCTCCCTGTCGAGGCAAGAATCACCTTCAAGATACTCACCCACGCACACAAGGCCCTCCACGGCACCGGACCAGCATACCTGAACAGCCGACTCAAATTCCACGCACCCCAAAGGACCCTACGATCAGCCCAGCTCTCCTACGCCGTGGTCCCCCGCACCAGAAAGACCAGATCGGGAGGCCGCTCCTTCTCCTTCCTCACGGCCAAAGCATGGAACGCCCTTCTGCTCCACCTCAGACAGACAACATCGGTCCCCATCTTTGCAAGAAACCTCAAAACCTGGCTCTTCGACAGACCCTCTCCTTGATGGATGGAACCTGCACCCCCCCCCCTAGCGCCTTGAGACCCTTACGGGTGAGTAGTTGCGCTTTAACAAACCCCTGATTGATTGACTGATTGATGGTTACCCCCACTTTTTGCTGGTGTATCACTGTTTTTCGACTTTAGTCTGGCTGGGGCCCTGCTATCCAGGACCCCAGCCTAGCTGCTTCCTCTCTAAATTGATTCCATGTACCTTAAGTACACCTCAGATTGGATTCTGGGGTGCCCTTATAAGTCCCTAGTATATGGTATACTATGTACCCAGGGCATAGGTACCCCAGAGGCCTACCAGGGGCTGAAGCATGTATTGTGCCACCCCTGGAAGGCCATCCAAAATGACACCACAGGACTGCTACTGCAGCCTGAGTAAGGTGGTGCATGCACCCCTTATAGAGATATAGGTTCCCTATATCTCACCTATCACTGCACATAGAAACCTATCAGTCACCCCTATGGCAGGCCTTATCAATCCTGAAGGCAGGGTGCTTGGTTTTATGTGAGAGGGTGCCCATGCATGAGCAGAGCCCCTCTGCAGCCTTCGGAATCTCCTCTCCGGGGTTGTCTGTGGTGCAGCCTGACCATATACTCTTAAGTGCATTATATCCTCGTGGTAAATGCTAACTTTGGGTTGGCTGCACGGAAACATGTCGTGTTTGGTGTCAAACACCTTGGAATCATACCCCCACACCAGTAACTGGTGTGGGAGTATGATCCCACCCTTCTAGAGGGAGAGACATGACAGCACCGGTATACCCGGTACCAACTAAACCGAGCCCTGGCATCACAAAATGGATGCTGCAGCCACAGACACAAGTCTGGCCTCCTGCTGCTGACCGAAACTCCAGCAGGGGAGGCCTGGACAATAGGTTTCCTATCACAGGGAGGTGCAGGGAGGTGTTACCACCTCCCAGACAGGCCTTAGTGGATTAGGGCTAGGTGGGTGCACTCCAAGAGTGCTTTGAAGTCCTGCACTGGGGGCACATTTGGTGTCCTCGTGCATACCCCAGTTCAAACCGGTTGCAGGGGCTGCCAGCCCTTGCTCTGGCACGAAACTGGACAAAGGAAATGGGTGTAGCCACCCCTCTTTCCAAACCCTCCCATAGGTGGGTCCCCAGAGTTAGTCCAACCCCTTTCTTAGGTATAAGTAAGGAACCCCTGGCAACAGGACTTTAGATATCCCTGGAAGAAACTCTGCAACTGAATCCTGGAACTTCGACGCTCTACTCAAGATTAGAGGACTGAAGAAATCTCCCTTGGGGTCAAGGAGTGACTCCCCTGCTTGGCAGGCACCAACGAAGCATTTGCCGGTCTGCATCTCCGAAGCTCCCGCCGGACTCCGAAGTAACTGCAGCCCAGGAAGAGGATTTCCAGACTTCTCAGAGGCCGACCCGAGTCCCCAGCAAAGCTGAGACCCGCAGCCCACACGAGTGATGTGGAACCGGAACTCCTGGACACCGTGCATATTTGCTAGTGCATCAACTTCTCAACATCTCTTGAAGTCCTGCTTTGGGTTACTTGTGTAGGAGAGTAGGATCTGCCTCTTATGGTTACCCCCACTTTTTTGCTGATGCTTCACTGTATTTTGACTTTAGTCTGGCTGGGGCCCTGCTATTCAGGTCCCCAGCCTAGCTGCTTCCTCTCTAAATGGATTCCAAGTACCTTAGGTACTTCTCTGATTGGATTCTGGGGTGCCCTTATAAGTCCCTAGTATATGGTATACTATGTACCCAGGGCATAGTTACCCCAGGGGCCTACCAGGGGCTGAAGCATGTATTGTGCCACCCCTGGATGGCCCTCCAAAATGACACCACAGGTCTGCTACTGCAGCCTGAGTAAGGTGGTGCATGCACCCCTTACAGTGGTATAGGCTACCTATATCACTACCATTGCACACACATATAAACCTATAAGTCACTCCTATGGCAGGCCTTGACAATACTGAAGGCAGAGTGCTTGGTTTTTATGTGAGAGGGTGCCCCTGCATGAGCAGAGCCCCTCTGCAGCATTCGGAGTGCCTCCTCTGATGCTGTTTGCAGTGCAGCCTGACCATATACTCTTAAGTGCATTATAAGCTCGCGTTAAATGCTAACTTTGGGATGGCTGCATGGAAACATGTCGTGTTTGGTGTCAAACATCTTGGAATACTACCCCCCGCCAGTTCTGGTGGCCGGGGTAGCATTCCACCCTTCTAGAGGGAGAGACATGTACAGACCGGCATACCCGGTATTGACTTTACAGAGCCCTGGCATCACAAAATGGATGCCACTGCCACAGACACGGGTCTGGCCTCCTGCTGCTGACTGAAACTCCGGCAGGGGAGGCCTGGACAATAGGTTTCCTGTCCAAGGGAGGTGTAACCACCTCCCCAGACAGGATAATTTGTATTGGGGCTGGGCGGGAGCACTCTCTGGTGCTTTGAAGTCCTGCACTGGGGGCACATTTGGTGTCCCTGTGCATACCCCAGTTCAAACCGGTTCAGGGGCTTCCAGCCCCTGCCCTGGCGCGAACTGGACAAAGGGAACGGGTGTAACCACCCCTCTTCCCTGACCCTCCCATAGGTGGGTCCCCAGAGTATGTCCAACCCCCTAACTTAGTATAAGTATGGGACCCCAGTCCTTAGGACTTTAGATTACCCTGGACGAAACTCTGACACTGAATCCTGGACCTTCGACGCTCTACTTTAAGATTAGAGGACTGAAGAATCTCCCTTGGGGTCAAGGAGTGACTCCCCTGCTTGGCAGGCACCTAAGAAGCAATTGTCCGGTCTGCATCACTGAAGCTCCCGCCGGACGCCAAAGTCTTTGCATCACCAGAGGTGGATTTCCAGACTTCCCCAAGGCTGCCCTGAGTCTCCAGCAAAGCTGAGGCCTGTAGCTGTCATGGGTAACGTGGAACCATGACCCCGGGACGCCGAGTACTTTTGCAAGTGGATCCTCTTCCTGGTCTCCCACAAAGTTGTGCTTTGGGTTCCGAGTAGCCCCCGCCTCCAGCACCGACTGCACCGAAGATCACTGACCTTCACTCCACGAGTGTCCTGTGAGCCAGCTCCAATTGTGTCCACTCGAGGCTCCTTCACGGTCGCTAGTCCATTGGCTAGTGGGCCCTCCCGAAGGCAACTCTTCTTCTGCTTGGACTTTCCTGGTTGCTCCAGACATGCCCTGACTTACCCTCGCTGGGTGAGTCCCCCAGACCTTGCTGGTCTGCATCACTATCCTTTCTTTGTTTCCACGAGACTTCCCGTTGCCAAGTCTTGTTGGGTCCAATCCGGTCGCCGACACCTCAGTAAGTGACAGACGTTGTGGAACAGCTCGAATCCAGCTCCTGGTCATCGTCGACGCCTCCTGGACCTCGTGACTGAAGAGTCAAGACAACCGTCAACCTACCTGAAGCACTCGACATCGGTGGGCATCTGCTCATCGCCTTCCTGGTCACTGGCTAGTGACCCAGACTCTGTCCCCTCTGCTTTCAGGTTCTTCAGATCTTCGATCCACCCTTGGATCCACCCGAACACTTTCGACCTGGTCGCCAGCAGCACTTTGCAGCAGATCGCCATTGAAACCCGACCCCGAAAGACACCTATGCACCCGGCTTCCCTGGGTGAGGTAACTCGAGTACTCCGGTACTCCCGTGGGTATAGACTCTAGAACAACCTAGGTCTAAAGGGGTTTGCTCCAAGTCCTCCTCTAAGTGTCCTTTTTCTTCAAAACTCCAACCGCGACATAGAAGTCAACGGCGGCTCGCGGCTGTGTTCTCACACTGCACGCGTCCCCCGTGGGTCCCCTGTGTCACTACCTTGGGTGGTTCCTGGAGGGCCAAGCACTTCTACAGGATCTAGGCCTTGTGTCTAGCTCAGTCGTGGTTCTTATACCACTTTATTGGTATATGGTTTGGTACGCCCCTAGGGCTCAAACGTGTATTTGTGCTATTACTGTTGATATTCGACTTGTAATTTATGAACTTCGAACTCTAGCCTCATAAAGAGACTAGAGGGGTGTGTTTAAGACTAAATACATATATTTTAAATATATACCTGGTGTGGTCCTCTTTCATTTGGTCACTAAAGAGATTATAGACTGGTAAAACAAGCTGCTTTACATTCCTTCAAGACTTAGCCTGAAGGCTGCTCTCCATAGCTACCACTAGGATAGCTTTCAATAAAGGTTGTCTTTAACCTATCTCCAATTTGGGGTTGTTTGGACTGGTGCAAGGTGCCCACTATAGTTAGTGGACAGCATATACCAGGCCAACTTCTCACAACTTGTAGCCCAGGCCCCAAGCACCATTTGCACTGAAGATTGTGAGCCTACACTCCACGAGTGTTCCGTGGGCCCGCTTCTTGCATTTCAGCTTGAGGCTCCTTCGCGATCCCTGGTCCGTCGACTGGTGGGTCCCTGTGAAGGCAACTCTGATTTTCTTTGGGCTTCCCTGGTTGCTCCAGACGTGCCCTGACTCCCCACAGAGTGGTGAGTCCCTCAGACCTTGCTGGTCTGCACAGAAGCATCTTTCTCCTTTCTGCATGGGTTGCTGTTGCCAAGGCTTGTTGCGTTCAATCCGGACACCAATGCTGCAGCACTCGACATCCTTCATTGGACAGCTCGAATCCAGCTCCTGGTTATCATCAACACCTCCTGGTCCTCGTGGCTGAAGAGTCAAGCTTCACCTCTTTCACCTGAAGCACCCGACATTGGTGGGCATTCGAATATCGTGCCCCTGGTCACTGGCAAGTGACCCAGACTCTGTCCCCTCTGCTTTCAGGTTCTTCTCATCTTTGATCCAGGCTTGGATCTCTTCGGACACTTCGCATCCTCCCGGCAGCAGCACTTCCTTGCAGGCTGCCATTGAAATCGACGACGTGACCCGACACCATTCCACACCTATGCACCTGGCTTCCCTGGGTGAGGTAACTCGAGTACTCCGATGCTCCCGTGGGTGTTGACCCTAGAACTGTCTAAGTCCAAGAGGGTTTGGTCCCAGTCCATTTCTAAGTGTCCTCAAACTCTAAAACTCTAACCGCGACTTTCCCATAGACGATAACGGAGCTCGCGGCTGTGTTCACACACTGCACACAGCCCCCGTGGGTCCCCTGTGTCACTACCTTGGGTGGTTCCTTGGGGTCCCAGCGATTCTACTGGCTCTAGGCCTTGTGTCTACTTAAGTCGTGGTTCTTATACCACTTTCTTAATATATGGTTTGGTACGCCCCTAGGGCTAATCGTATATTGTGCTAATTTACTGTGCTATTTGACTTGTAACTTGTGTACTTTGACCTCTAGCCTCATAAAGAGACTATTGGGTAGTGTTTAGTAATAAATGCATATATTTTATATACATACCTGGTGTGGTTCTCCTTTCATTTGGTCATTCATGAGCTTATAACTGGTAAAACAAACAGCTTAACACTCCTTCAAGACTTAGCCTGAAGGCTGCTCTCTATAGCTACCACCAGGATAGCTTTCAATAAAGGTTGTCTTTAAACCTATCATCAATAAATGTCGTTTGGACTGGTGCAAGGTGCGCACTATAACTAGTGGACAGCATATACCAGGCCAACTTCTCACATATATGAGTGGTGCACTGATGAGTGAATGAGTACTTGTGTGGTGTATGAATGATTGACTAAGTGTATGAGTGGTGCATGGATGATTGAATGAGTGTATGAGTGATATATAGATGAATGAATGAACGTATGAATGGTACATCAATGTTTGAATGAGCACATCAGTGGTATATCAATGATTTAATGAATGGATGAGTAGTGCATGGATGCGTCAATGAATGCATGAGTGTTGCTTGAATGATTGAATGAGTGCAAAAGTAGTGCATGGATGTTAGTATGAGTGCATGAGTGTTGCATTAATGTTTACATGACTGCATGAGTGGTGCATAGATGTTTGACATAGTGCATGAGTGGTACATGGATGCTTGCATGAGTGGTACATGGATGTTAGAATGAGTGTATGGGTTGTGTATGGATTATTAAATGAGTGTATGAGTGGTGCATGGATAATTGAATGAGTAAATTAGTGGTATTTTGATGATTGAATGAGTGGATGAGTAGTGCATGGATGATTGAATGAGTGCATGAGTTGTGTATGGATATTAGAATGAGTGCATGAGTGGTGCATGGGTGATTGAATGAGGGCATTAGTAGTACATAAATGATTGAATGAGTGGATCATTGGTGCATGCACAATTGAATGAGTGCACGAGTGGTGTATATAATGTTAGAATGAGTATATCATTGCTCTATTCATGATTGGATGAGTGAATGAGTGGTTCATGAATGTTAGAAAGAGTGCATGAGAGGTGCATGGATGATTGAATGTATGTATGAGTGGTGTATGGATGACTGAATGAGTGTATGAGTGGTGCATGGTTTATTGAATGAGTGTGTGAGTGGTGTATGGATGTTTTGAGCGAGTGTATTAGTGATGCATGAATGGTTGAATGAGTGCATGAGGGGTGCAAGGATGTTATAATAACTGTGTGAGAGGTGCATGGACAACTGAATGAGTGTTTGATTGGTGTATGGATGATTGAACGAGTGTAAGCATGGTGCATGGGTTATTAAGTGAGTACATCATTGGTATTTCAATGATTGAATGAGTGGGTAAGTAGTGCATAGATGCTTCAATAAGTGCATGAGTGCTGCTTGAGTGATTGATTGAGTGCATGAGTGGTGCATGGATGTTAGGCTGAGTGCATAAGTGGTGCAGGGATCTTTCTATGACTGCATAAGTGGTACATGGATGTTTGCATGAGTGCATGAGTGATACGTGGACGATTGAATGAGTGCATGGATGTTAAAATGAGTACATTAGCAGTGCATGGATGATTGAATGAGTACATGAGTTGTGCATGGATGTTACAATGAGTGCATGAGTGGGGTATCAAAGATGGAATGAGTGCATCAGTGGTAAATGTATGATTAAATGAGAGCATGAGTTGTGCATGGATATTAGAATGAGTGCATGAGTGGTACATGGTGATTGAATGAGTGCATTAGTGGTACATAGATGATTGAATGAGTGGATCAGTGGCACATGCATGATTGAATGAGTGCATCAGTGGTGCATGAATGTTAGAGTGAGTGCATCAGTGCTTCATTTATGATTGAATGAGCGAATGAGTGGTTCATGAATGTTAGAAAGATTGCATGAGAGGTGTATGGATGACTGAATGAGTACATCAGTGGTATTTCCATGATTGAATGAGTGGAATAGTAATGCATGAATGCTTCAATGAGTGCATGAGTGTTGCTTGAATGATTGAATGAGTGCATGAATGGTGCATGAATGACAGAATGACTGTATGAGTGGTGTATGGGTGATTGAATGAGTACATGTGTGGTATATGAATGATTGAATAAGTGTATGAGTGGTGCATGGACACTTGTAGGCTTGGTGGATTGATGATTTAATGAATGCATGAGTGGAGTATGTATGATTGAATGACTGCATGAATGATGCAAGGATGCTTGAATGAGTGCTTGAGTGCTGATCGGATGGTTGAATCAGTACCTGAGTGGTGCATGGATGTTAGAATGAGACTTTGATGACTTCTCATCTTACGAATCAGGGGTTCTACCACCCCTGCCATGTGAACTAAAGGAGTGTGTCTTCAATTGTTGGCTAAAAAGAAAATACTTTGTTTCTCCATGGTTACACCTTTGAATTACAATTGCATTACTTTTCCTAGTTCTTTGGATTGGTTTTGTCACTGTGTTCTTCCTTCTCTTAAATGGACACTTTGTCCCAGAATGCTCTGCAGTAGAGAAAGTGAACTTGGTTCTGAAACCGCACGCATCATCACACCATGAGCAAAGAGACTTGTCCCTGGTGAACATTTCAGCTGTTCCTGTTCTGGATGGGATTGTGGTCCCACTGAACTATCACATATTACATCACTCATGACATGGACAGTGACATCACTCATTACATCACCGATGACATCACTGATGACATCTTCCACAGAATGTCCGATGCAGCCACTCACACCCCCATGTAAACATTCGTACACCCACTCCAACTTTCACACTACCATTCTCGAAACCATTGATACCCCCATACCGGTACTTACATACCCACTCACTCATTCATAGGTCTACACACACATCCACTCTCTCACCCTCACGGTGAGTGAGTGAATGGATGTGCAAGTGGTATTTGGGTGTGTAGTGTATCTGTGAAAGGCAGTATATGTGAGTGTTGGAGTATATAAGTCACTGTGGGCCAGATGTACGACCCTAAATTGGGCATGGCCATGTACAAACTTCATTTTGCGAATCAGTAAATTTTACCGATTTACAAAATGAGGTTTGCGACTCGCTATTAGGAAGGGGCATGCCAAGGGCATCCCTTCCTAATAGTGACTCGCATTTGTATGTATGAATGTTTTGCGACTGCAATTGCGGTCGCAAAACACTCGCAATTTACCACCTACTTCAAATAGGTGGTAAACCATTTGCAAACAGGAAGGGGTCCCCAGGGGACCCCTTCTCCTTTGTGAATGGTTCAAAAAATATTTTTTAAAGGCAGGCAGGGGTCCCAGGGATCACTGCCTGCCCTTAAAAATGAAAGTGAAAAGTTTAATTTTCTTTTTTAAATGCATCCTGTTTTCCTTTAAGGAAAACAGGCTGCATTTGAAAAAAACTGCTTTATTGACAAAGCAGTCCCAGGCATGCTGGTCTGCTGACTGGGGTCTGGGGTCGCAAATTGCAACAGTCTCATTAATATTCATGAGGCATGCAATTTGCGACCCCATTGGGAATCGCAAACAGTGTCTGAGACACTGTTGTACATTGAATTTTGCGACTCGCAAATTGCGACTCACAATTTGTCGCAATTTCCGAGTCGCAAAATTCAATGGTCGTACATCTGGCCCTGTATGTGTAAGTGAGTGATTGTGAGAGTGGCTGTATGGGTGTGTTTATGCTTGTGTCGGTGACTGTATAGGTGAGTAAGTATGTGTTAGTATCAGTATGAATAAGTGAGTTGGTGTGTGTATAACTGTATAGTTGAGTAAGTGGCTGTGTGATTGATTCTATGAGTGAGTGAGTTGCTGTATGAGTGGCTGTATGGGTGACTGAGTGGATGTGTGTAGACCTATGAATCAGTGAGTGGTTATGTAAGTACTGGTTTGTGTGTGTCAATGGTTTCGAGAATGGTAGTGTGAAAGTTGGAGTGGGTGTATGAAAGGTTACGTGGGGGTGTGAGTGGATCCATCAGAGATTCTGTGGATGATGTGGAGATGTCATCAGTGATATCATCAGTGATGTCACTGACCATGTCATGCTCTCAGGAATCCCACTGTGTAGGATTTAAAGAAAGTACATGAGGGCTTCTTGGTCCCCAAGGTCCCTTAGCAATCAAAAGGAACTTTATTCCCCAAGCAGTAGTGTGCCAGGAGATGTGTTCGCAGAGTGGTTCAGAAAGGGGGCATGGACTCTAAAGATCTCTTAGTAAACTGACTGTGTGGGACTTGTTAGAGGTAACAGGAGGGATAGTTGGCCCCCAAATACCTTCAACAGCCAAGGGGACTTCATCCCCCAACTAGTACTATGCCTGGCGGCATGTTTGCAGAGTGGTGGAGAAAGGACGTCCTTGATGATTGCACAGGTATTGCCTGTATGATTCTATGAGTGCCATTGCCAAGGACACACTGCAAATATCGGGTGTTTTTAACAAAGTGTAAAACACATATATAGAAATATTTTACATAAGTTTCAGTGTAGCTATTTAGTAAAGTACTAGTTTAACTTTCCCCTTTGTTTTAATTTTTCGAAATAACAAAATCAAAAATACATTTTCCTTCTTCACAGCAACACGTGAGGTCTCAATGACATCAGTAGTCATGAATACAAAGGACAATGTGTAAAACAGATATATAGACATATTTTACAAAGAGTTTGAGTCTTGCTGTTTCATAACATATTTGTTTATCTTTATTTTAATTGCGCATTCATAAAAAACAGTAGTTACAAAAAATATCTCAAATTCTGAACTCATGAATAGAACATAACTACCAAACACCGATAAAACAACCATTGTTACCCAAACTCATGGGGAATTAAAAACTGTTGCAAAACTAGTGCAATGCACAATCTGTTAAAATCACATGACTGGGAAAGTAAGGAATATCATTGGATAATATACTTTTCAGTAAAATGAATACAAAGTATACACCCACTGCTCCTTGAATCTTCTTTTCCAGAACTTTATTGTGAGCAGGTGGTAGATTTTGGCTGGGGACTTTTTTTGAACTTATGTGGGATGACATTCATGTTATACCATCTTAAAACTTATCTTAGAAAATGTCTCGAACTGCCGATCAAGCAGAGGGAAGCTGGAGGAGCATCTACATCAGTGGCAGCAGCAACAATTCACGGCCTGAAAGACATTCAGAGGTACAGACTACTACAACAGATATGGCTCCAGAATTTTTAAGAATGGTCACGTATTTCATGGACTGTAGTATTGTTATGAGAGCTAGTGAGCAGTGTGTTACAGCTATTTTCAATGCTGCCAAAAATCATACATGCTAATTTTTTCCCCCTTTTATATTTTTTGTACATTTCATAGGAGGTGTTCATAGTGAGCAGCAAGAAGGCAACGCAAAGCTGAAGGACCCTCGACTTCAATAGCAGCCACAACAACACTGAAGCAGAGAGTCTAATCTCAACTTCAAGATTTGGCTCCACAGTTTTCCCTGATGGCATTATACTGCATGGATTGTGGAGCTCTAGAGAGTGCTGGAGAGCAGTCCATAACGGCCCTTTGCAATGCTGCAAAGAATAATAAATGTGGATTTTTTTTTTTTGGGCCCTTCATAGTTTTTATACAGTATCAGGCATTTTATTATCTTACAAAATGGGTATCTAATATCTATGTGTTGTTCATTTTTTTTATCTTCTATTTATTGTAACACTACTTACACATAACTTGCTGTATAGACAAGTCAAACCGTTCCTCTACAAATAAATACACAGGTAACTCTTGCCAGTTATCATTATTTAGTTTTTCACTTTTTAAATATAAATCAACAGTCTGTGTTTAAATCTTCTAGTAAATGCATCGACAACATATACAAACATACTCTGGTTTTTTAGACAACACTGTGTTAAGTTTTGCAATCTCCTCTTTAAAACTATCAACTGTAATATATGTGTCCTGTTCTACAACTCCTCCTCTTAATAACTCTTCATTTTCCCTAGAATCGTGCTCAGGACCAAAGAAACAAAACTGCACATCACCAGAAACCTTTTCTATGTCTGCCACACTACCATGCAAAAGTGCTCTATTCATTTCTCCTAAACATAAAGCAGGAGTTCTCACATAGTACCACCTCCTAACTAAAGTTCGCATTGTTGAGTGGTATAACTTATTTTGTGTTTTAAACTTCACCTTGGAAAGATATGTAGGAATTGTCTTAATGTATCAATGGATTGCTGTCTAATACTACAAACACTACTACAATTCCATATGTATACAGGACCCTGAGTATGCCTTCCTTGTTCCTCTTCTGCAATATCTTCTTTCTACATTTCTAGGTACCATCACCTCTTTTGCTATAGGACTACCTTTCTTCATTTCATAACATCATCCTCTTTAATCAATAGCATGAACTAATCTATTATCCTTTAGATAGCTTTTTTCATTAAAGAAAGGGTCTGTACAAAAGTATGTATCCATTCACCACTGAAAACTGTACAAAAGTTAATTTTATTCACTAATATTTTCTTCTGGCTTTGTCTCCTCATGCCCAACATTATTTTGTCAAGAGTCTTCATTCTATTTAGAATCAAAATGAAAAGCTTCCTCTTCAAAGCAAAGGTCTTAGCAACTACTCTATCAACTTGTTCTTGCTGTTTCTCTGCATCTTCTTCTTCTACACTTTTTTAAATTTATCACTACATTTACAACCACTCTACTACGAAACATCTTGGCTATGATTTCCTTAAACTGCTTCTGTCTCCTGGTTATGTTGTGTCCATGTTTGTTACAATCTTTTCTCTTCTTCCAATGTACACTTTGTCCTCTCTTGTTGTTTCTCCCACATATATTTTTAAGAAATGACTTTGTCCTCTAACCAGTAGTTCTTTTTCTTTCAGACTTTTTCTGCATTTTGCTCCTTTTGTAACTCATTTCTGCAGAGATACTGTAGTTGCTCCGGTTGCTTTTTGGTCTGATCTTTTGTAGGCATTCTAACTGTGTGTACTTATGTATATCTTGTTCTGTTAAAAAAGACAAGTATATTTAAATTTTTACCCTAGCCAATGTACAAACTACTTTAGTACTGACTTACACATAATACAAAAACAGTTTTTATGGTATGTTTCTCTTAAATCTACAGATGAACCTAGCTATATTACTAAATGTACTTACTTTAATATAGCAAACCCAAGCAAAACACAAAACTTTATTTATTAGTTACCTTTTAACATTTTAGCACTCTGTCCTACACCACAGCTGCACCATATCTCACTTCAGCGTATACATGGTGAAAGACCATTTTATCCTTTCTGTCGTAAATTTTAAAATGAACATCAAGCCAAGAGAGCGTATTGACAAGCCCATGTGCCAAAGCGTCACTTTTTTTGACACACCATTGGCATAGTGTGATGCTTCATATTTATAAGTCCCTGTAACTCCACTCTGCATGGCTTTTCGTGGCTTGTTAAATACTGGCCCTTTTCATGCAGCACTTTGCATGAAGGGAGCGTGCCATGGGTGTTGCTGTGGGTGTTGCCACGCCACACCCATGCCTTTTTCCACATTCCTAGATTTATAAAGATTCGTACACCTGGGAATACATCAGAATTATACGTCTCCCCAGGGGAGATTCGTACACCTGGGAATACATCAGAATTATACGTCTCCCCAGGGGAGGTGAAGGGAGGCCAACAAGAAGAAAACACCTCTTGTGATTGTTTTTGTGCATGAAGGTGTGCCTTCCTGAACAAAAACAATCATCCCCGCAGCACAGGCACCATTGCACCATGCGCAAGTGTGCCTCCATTGGAGCATGAAAGCCAGTTGTGCGCCAGCGCAGGGGAGAGCACAGGGATCTATCATATTGTTATAAATATGATGGATCCCTGTGCTTTGAACATAATGCAGTATGGCACAGCCAAATGGCTTGCTGCTCTGCAACGTATGCCCTAAGGTTTGAAGAACATACAGTGTTTCAACACTGTAAATCCAAAAACACACCATAAGAGGCATTTGCATGCCTCTCTCTACGACTGTGTAACTGATGTATTTAGTATCTCTGTACTTTTCTACTTAAGTGTATCAGATTGCAATTTTAGTTAATGCTCCATATAAAAATCTGCATATTAATCTAGATCCAACCATATATCTTACTAATTCTTTTGAGTACTTGCAAAGACTGTGTGACTGGTTGCATATATAATTCCCCACATGGTTCTTAAAGACTACATATTCCTCAGTAAAACTTGTAAATACATACATTTGTGGTTGAATACATCAATACTCCCTGGATGATTGAATGAGTGCATAGGTAGTGCCTAGGTGAAACCCCTAAGGATACAAGTAGTGCCTAGATGCTTCCCTGAGTCATTCCATATCTGCATCCTTACTGCCTGCATGCATGAGTATACCACTAGTATCTGGGTGTTTGGATGAGTGCATGAGTAGAGTCGGAATGATTAGATGAGTGTGTGACTAATGCTTCAATAATTCAATACATGCATAGATACTGGTGGGATGATTAAATAAGTGCAATTCTAGTGCCTGGATGATTGCAAGAGTGCATACATAGTATATAGGTGAGTTATAAGTGCATGGATAGTGCATACATGATTGTTTAAGCCAATACTGTTGATGTAATGCCAGGGCACGTGGCCAGAATGCAATGATTGCAGCGTCATGCTTAGCAGTATAATGGACCGCAATTGTGATTGTCCATGCTGTAGAATAGACAAATCCTGTTCCATTATATCTATTGCAGAAGACACAATGTTGCCCAGTGAATAAATTCTGGATGTTAGTGTGGTCATACCATTGTCGACCACAGCCAGAGTTTTTTAAGGTTAACCCTATCTATTTCACGCAATCTCTAAGCAGCCTCCTGTTGAGAGATTTTCCATAGCTTGTTGTAAATAGCATACAATAAACGCTTTTTACATGGTTTCTGGGGACCTAATAAAAAATCCCTAAGATCCATGTTATCTGAGAGAAGGGACAAGTGTTGTTTCACTTAGGACAGTGTCGAGGTCTTTAGCTACTCTAGGCATAACTTCCTAACACTGTAAGACGTCACCACCCCTAGTGTTCTGATTGTACGTACCCTTCGTTAGTACTCCTGAATCTTGACTGACACTTGTTTGTGTCGATAGGCCAAACCAACCATCCCTTCCCATTGGGGTCTGATGAATTGCAGAAACCATTGTGTAGCATGGCATCTAATATATCCTCACTGTGTTGTGTGTCATTTTGCCAACGCTCAAACTGTGTAAGTGAGGGAACGATGGTGTGTTCAAATCCATGATCTTGGCTAGCTCAAGACAGGAAGTCTGTTACACTGTGACGTTCAGGAAAAGCAGTTGATGTGGTATGAGGCATGCTCTAAATAAGGCCTCAGTTCACTGAACTTGCCAATCTTTAGTACCCCAGACAGATTTTGTGTCTATAGTGTCTTTCCAAAAGTCGAACCCATGTACAGACAGCTGGGTCATAAAGGAAGCAAAGTATATCAGCTTAGTGTTAGTGAGCATATTTTTGTTTGCAGGTGTAGGAGCAAGCTTATAATAAGAGACCAGGGGCCATATGTATCAAGCCAAATTGCATTCGCAAACGCCGAAATTCGCAGAATTTCGGCGTTTGCGAATGCAATTTTGCTTAGAGGTATGTATGAAGTCAAAACTGCCTCGCAAAATAAGGAATCGCAAAATTTGCGATTCCCTATTTTGCGATTGCATTTAAGGAATCGCAAATTGCGATTCCTTAAATGCAATTTAAGAAGCACCAAAAAAGTGCAATTTGACCTTAAGGAATGCAAATTACCACCAACTTCAGGTTGGTGGTAATTTACGATTCCTTTGAAAATGCACTTTTGCATTTTTCAAAGTGCCATGTGGCGCACATACATGCCCTTAGGGCATGTATGTGCGCCACATCTGCACCCATGCTCATTTCAGGGTGCAACAGGGTGTCCTTTAGACACCCTGGCACCCTTGAAATTGCATTCTCAATTTGCGATTCTCTAATTGGGAATCGCAAATTGCGAATGTCTTCCCATTCATTCCTATGGGCCTCTAGGCCCATAGGAATGAATGGGGAGGTATTCCTTAATTGCGAATCGCACTTTGCGATTCGCAAATAAGGAATATGTAGGATTCATAAAATTTATTGCAAATCCTACATACATCTCGTTTTGCGATTCTCAAATAGCGATTCTCTAAAATTCGCTATTTGAGAATCGCAAAACCAAACTTTCATACATATGGCCCCAGGTCTTAAGTGTTAAATCCAGAAAAATAAGCAAACTTCTGTGCAAATGTTGTTGAACTACCTTTCAGCGGTGTTGGGCAATGTTCCCATTGATGGTAAGTGAAAACATTACGTGGGATACTTGCTTTGTGCAAACAAATGGTGACCATAGTGTTGGTAACAAAACATGGTGTCAAAATTAGATGCACCATAATACAATTCATCATTTAAATATGCAGCAGCTTGTTTTAAATCAGACAGCATAGTATGCACAGTTTCAAAGTCCCAATCATCAGAAAAAGTACTAGAGGTGATGATATCACTAAGAACTTTTTTAAACAAATGGGGTATTTTTAAAAGTTCGGTAGGACCATACACATCATAGTAAACTCTGTCTCAAACTATTCCTTCAGGAACTGGAACTGCCGTAATGTTGACGAAGGACAGGTCCCTCTGTTCACAGTGTGATGATGCATGTGGTTTCAGGACCAAGTTCACATGTTAGACTGCAGAGCATTCTGGGAGGTAATGTTCATTCAGGAGCAAGAAAAAAACAGTAACTATACCAATCCAAAGGACTAGGAACAGGAGACCAATTGCAATCCAGAGCTGTAGCGAGGGAAAAATAAAGTCAGTCTTTTTCAGCCAAAAGTAAAAATCATGATTTTTTTTTTCATGGAGAACAGGCGCTGGAGGTGACTTTGGTTTACTTGGATCCAATGAGAAAATGTCAAAATCAATGAAGTAGCCAGATGCAGTCCGATTTATCTTTGGTAGCTCAGCAGGTTTTTTGGAACTGGCAAATGCCTCCGTTTGAGACATATTCACATAGATGTCGGTATTTGGCCGATTTGAGATCTGTGTTTCATTTGTAGTTTGATGTTGTTCAATTTCAGCAGGTTCGAGTTGCATTCCATTGTTGGTAACTCCTTCCCTTCGTAGATTAGAGTCTTCAAAAGTTATTAATCTTTCCATCTGAACTTCCTGTATGTTGGCAAGAAGAGATCTGTGGCTACCCAGGAGCCCACGAGGCCTACTGTTGCTAATTAGCCACATAGTGTGGTTTGATCATATCAATTGAGATGAATCTCTTGTCTTTGCAGCCTGCAAGAAGAGGAAGAAGTACTTTCCTTGTTCCTTCGACAGCCAGGACAGATACAGGCTCTCTCTAACATGGCCCACATTTGTATTTGTCCACTATCTTTTCTCTGACCAGGTCCCCAATCTTCGGGACCCAGGCCGGTCTTGCTGGTACAGCTTTCACTTCACCAGTGGTAGTGCGTTTTACTTGGACGTTGCTTTGTAATGCCTGGAATTCATTGAGTTCCTGTAAAACAGCCAAACGATCATTGATGTCACATGGTTTTTCATCCGCCACTGTGCTGCCACAATCGAGCTCAAGTACCCACATTCTTGTCCCGAACATGACTTCATATGGAGTCCAGGCCCCTAGGGATTTTCTTGGCATGTTGTTAAGTGCTCTTTCAACCCATATAGGTGATTGACCCAACTGCCACCCGAGCCTAATACCCTAGCTGTTACGGATTACTTTAAGTCACGGTTCTTCCTCTCCACGATTGAAGTTTCCTTCGGGATGATGCGGGGAGGAGTACCACAAGGTCACACCCAAACTTCCCATGCTTTCTTTGTAAGCCTGTGAGCTAAACGCAGGGCCACGGTCAGAATGTAATGTCCCTATGAAGAATCACAAATCCTTTATAACAGTTCGGGCATCGATCGAGTGCTAAAGGCCAAACCCACAGGAATCTAGAGCATGAATCCACCGCCACCAAGATGTACTTGTAAGCCCCGTCAGATTGTAAGGGGCTGCAGTGATCCAAATAGACACATGCAAGGAGCCTGTCTGAAATCAGTAATGGTGTTTGTTGTGGACGTGCTATGGTGGAACCCTTCATCTGCTGACAGATGGCACACTTAAGGATGAAACCCTTGATTTGTTTAGCGAGACCTGGCCACCAATAACGCTGCTTCTGCTTTCGTAGTGAAACAGTTGCAGTGATACCTGCATGTGCTGAACCCAGAATCTTGTGTGCAGCTAGAATTAATCCTATTCTGCAATCCATGTTTGGTATTACTCTATCCCCCACTCCTGGAATTTAAGCATCCGGAATGTTTTGCGCATATAACTTGTGGGAGTACTTGAGTGGAAAACATTTTGACAAGGCTGAGCTGTTGCGCGTAGCATTAACAGCTATCATTATCTGTCTGTATATCCTCATGCTAGAACAAGTGATTGAACCAACGGCAGCAGTTCGCACTGCCAACTTGGCGGCTTCATCAGTCAATGAATTCCCTTCAACATGCAAGCCAACATGCTGGTGACTCAATGTGCGTATTACATGAGCCTGAGGCAAGCATTTTTTCAGCTTTGCCACCAGTTCCCAAAGAAGCTTGTGCTTTAATGTGCAACCTTTGGAATCTCTAAACCCATTCCGGCCCCAATAGTGAAGATATTCATTGTAAGACTGGACACAATAAAACTAATCGCATACAATGAGTGTGGGGAATTCCCGATCTGTATTTTGTAGTTCCAGTATCAGGGCTTTTAGTTCTGCCAGCTGTGCCGTGCAATCTCCTAGCGAGTGCGTCTGTGTATTGCTAGGACAGAACTTGCCATCCCACATACGTCTCTTCACAATCGCACAAGCTATGCTGTATTGCTGTTTACTTCCTACAGCAGGCTGGGCAGACCCATCTGTATAAATTATGTACTCATACTGGCTAAGAGGCAGGATTTCATTTGGGAGAGGATATTCTTGTTCATACTGCAGGAATGCTTGTGTTTTTAATGTAGAATCAAATTTGTAGTCTACATCTGTTGCAGTGAGAGAATTAGTCCATTGTATCCATCGTGGATGCAGTGTTTTTGCGTTTGGAATGCTTGCTTTGGTAACAGCCTCTAAGGTTGGTCCTGGTGTAACGACAATTATGAGTTCCCCTGTGCTAGTGCTCTTTCTCTCACTACAGCAGTTTGAACTAGTCAGTATCTTTTCCGTGGATGCAAAACGCATATTTTAGCATTTGTGTATAAATGAAATTTGTACGCTATGGGTTATGTTTCACCTTCATTGAAGGTGAGATAAGTGTGCCCTGACTGACCCGCGACTACACGGATCACCTAATTAGTGGTAGTTACACCTGTGTTGAGGTGTTTTGAAGCTATCATGTCAGCTTGTACAGAACTAAGGATTTTTGTGTGTTCCTGTGTCCAATGTTGGACTGAAAAATCAGGTCTTATTAGGTTGTAGAAAGGTTTAACCCTTTCTGCGTAATCCAAAATGTTTGTTCTTCCAAAATGTAGGAATCCTAAAATGGATTGTAAAGAGTCTTTGGAGGTTGGAGCAGTGCACATTTTTCTAAAAAAATTAGCTGCCAGGCTTTTCCATTCACTTGATAGCTCATATCCCCAAAACAGGACATTGAGGTGGGCAATTTTTGATTTTTTAAATTTAAATTTGTAGCTTAAATTGGTGAACCCCAGAATTATGCTGTTCACCCTGTCAAATGATCCAATAACTCATTGTCCGTCAGATAAATATCATCTACGAAGGACAATGCCTTCTCATCACAATTTTAAAGTAACTCTGTTACTTTTGCTGAGAACAACCCGGGCTAGTATTATACCCTTGAGGCAGTCTACAGAATTAGCGTTGAAAGCCGAGGGCCAAGAATGCTGTTAAATATCTGCTTCCAGGCATTATATTTTGGCAGAAAAATCCATTTGAGATATCTAGTGTTGTTTTGTATTTTTTCACAGAATGTTATTCATTAATATGACACTGTGTGCATTTTGTCCTGCAAATGTTCGTGTGCATGTGTTTAAATGCCTGTAGTCTAAAACTAGACGGTATGAATTGTCGTTTTTCATTACGACAAACAAAGGATTATTCATGGAAGAGGTGCAATTTTCAATCACACTGTCGTGTAGTTCCTATAAACCTATATAGGATCTGCGCGTTTAGATAACATACACTGTAGGATTTGTGTCCATACTGATTCTAGACACCCCCACTGGGTATGTTAGCCTGTGTACCAGCTAGCTCACACTGCCACTAGAAACCCCTCTTACCAAGGAGAGAATAGTTCTTGGCAACTATCTAACATGACAACTCTGATCCCTCAGGATCATGGAAACAGTGCAATACTTTTCGCTCAGTCACTCATGCTTACTTGGTCTCAGAGAAATACAGAGAATAAACGGTGGGGACATTTTTCAATAAGCATTTATTGAACCAGCGTCATGCTAGTTTAAAATAGGTGCGCTGAAACAACCATAAGACAGTAACAGATATAAATGATTATAAGCACCAACAAAGTAAAAGGATGGTAGATTTCTACCATAGTGCTAAAACAATGAATACAGGCAGGTATTAAAATACATGACAGTAAAATGCGTACTCCTACGATGCGACCCTAACTAGATGTACCTAAATGTACCTAGCATGTATGTAGGTGTAAAGGCCAAGAATCCCTCTAGGATAAAGTCAGCCCCAATACCTGAAGTGAGAGACTGTGGGACCCTGTCTTGGTCTCGAGATGGACACCCCACAAGGGATGTCAGACCACTGCGAGCAGGAGTGTCTGCGTGCAGGAACCTCAGCGTCTCGCATCAGTGTGTCGGCATGGAAGTCCTTTTCCCCTCTGACTACCTTAGCAAGATATGGTGTTTATATACCCAAAGTGGTACCCTCAGGGGTTCTACCTTGCTGTGTCATGGCGGAATTAGGATGACGGAAGGAATGACCCTTGTAAATAGTTATTATGCAGGAGATGGTAGTCCTGCTGAGTTTCCAAGAATCCTCATGCATAATGGAAGAGGCTAGTTTTTAGGGAAAACCCCACGTCCCTTTTGCAGTACCGTAACTAGGTAAAAGGTCATTCCCAAGAACCGTTATGAAGTGTAATGGTAGGGAGAATATAGGTGAAAGGTTAGGTGACTACCTGAGCCTATATTGGGGTATCTATATGGAACATAACAACACCAGTTGATCTAAGATCTCCCTGACTTGTTTCTTTGCATCATGTTTTATTGGTTACTGCCTCTGTGAAGTAGGAGTAGATTTTAATTGGATTTCATGGTGAGGTGACTCAGCATCACTCCCTACAGGATTGCGGTAAAGTGCACGAGTTAGTGCTAACGCCCACTCCTGGGTGTATTATGTTTTAGTGACTTAGGAACGAGGTCGGAGAAAGCTGGTTGAATTACATCTTCCCCCTTAGGGCACTCCATAACAAACTCAGACAGCCAATCTCTTTCAGCCAAAAAGATGTTGTATCCATATGTCAGGTTCTCCCAAAAGAGACCTTTGTCTTTCCTGGGTATGTTCGCTTACATTTGGAGCCTAAGTTTGTATAAACGATGTAGAACACGTACCCTTGCATCAGGTGTCTCCACTGTGATAGGTTCATTCAACGCTGCTGTCACCAGAAATTCCATCTGGTTCTGGCAAGCTATTGTTACTTCTGCTGCGATGTCCAGCATCATCAGAGCCCATTCCCCGTTCAATAGCAGAGTACTCAGTAGCCTGGGAAGTTCTTATTTTAAGGCCAGCTACCTTCTTCTTTTTAAATTGAGATTTAATTTTGGGTTTATCTTCTTGTTTGATAATGTAGTCTGAAGTGCAATGTGTCTCTCTTTGCAGCTTGACTCGCTCTTCTGATCTGTGTTCAGCCCGTCCTTCCCTCTCCAAGTGTTTTGATGAACTCTGAAAGGAACAAGAGGAATGTGTATCAGTATCCTGATATCTGCCAGATTTTTTTAAATATTATCACGGTTTCTAAGATTGCATCTCTTTTCAAAGGGCTCCTGTTGAGGAGACCCACCCTGTGATCGTGATGCATTCTGCTTATTATGTTTTGATTGTTTGTTATCCCATTTCTTTTTAGAAGAATCAGGTGCTTGCTTTGAGTTAACCTTTTCAGGATTGCTCATCACTTGTAGTTTCCCAGGTCTAGCTCCCAAGTTATATCTATCTAGTGAAGCATATGTTTCTTCAAAAATCTTAGGTATTTAAAAAAAAAAAAAATTCTTTATTGGTTTTCAGTAAACATAACACAAAGATAGTTGTATTGAAATAGACAAGAAAGATAATTAGACTACAACTATTTTACAGTTATGACCATATTACTTCCCTATCCACATAGGCTGCTTGTTTGATGCGTAATTCCTCATCTCCAGCACCCTCAGGTTCCCCTGTCTCTTTGCCTATCAAGTATTGTTGGACTAGCCTCCAGAAAGCCTTGGGTCGGGCCTAAGGGGGTAGATGTTCACTATATGTGTCCAAATGAGTGTTGCAATATATCATGTCTTTGGTCCATTCATCTGTTGTTGGTATTTGGACTCTAGCCCAGCGCATCGCCACCCACCTTTTGGCAAGTAGCAAGCCATTTGCAACCAGTCGCCTTACACCCTTATTAATTTCTTTATCATACCCCAGCAGTGCAAGGAATGGGTCGGGGTGAGCGAGAGTCCTGTTATTTTGTTAAGGATATGAAATACCTTCTCCCAGAACTTTGAAATTTTAGGGCAGTACCAGGCAGCATGTAAAAACCTGGCTTCCGTGACTGTCAACGATTGCAGGTTGCTGAGTACCTTAAGCCGTACCTGTATACCCTGTCCGGAGTGTAGTATATCCTATTTATATATTAAAAATGAATGAAGTGGTGCCTGCTATTTAAAGAGATTCGTCTGGTCACCTCGCAGCAGTAGAGCCAACTGTCATCGTCTATTACGCGAGCTAAATCTTTTTGCCAATCTTGTCGCACTTTCAAGTGTCGTGACCTTCTTTTTTCTTGCGTAATGTTATAAATTCTTGCGACCAATTTAGATGGGGAGGGAGTGCGAATAATGTCAGTGAGGGTCAACACCTCTGCTGGCTGTTGCAGACCATCTCCCAAGAGTGCTTTTAAGTTGTAACGCATGTCGAACTCTAAGGTACTGATATTGCTCAAGTTTCGAAGGTGCATGCCCCTCCGCTAGAATTTCCTTCTTTTTGCCGAGTACACCATCCCTAAACAGATCACCTACTTCGGTAATGCCTACCCTCTGTAGGGCCTTGGAGACTTTCCTTTCTTTACCCGTCGGGAGCCAGGTACACCGCTCTAGAGGACTGTCTATTAAAAAATAATCAATTTTAGATTGATGTTGGTATTTCCTATTATTATTAACCCTGGGCCTCGAATTCCGCTCCGCTCGCGGAATTTGCAGAATTTAGGCAATTTCGCGTTCCGCGGAGAACGCGGAATTGCCAACAATTCCGCGATCCGCGGCGTAGCGGAATTATTTTCTTGTTCGCGCTTTAAAAATGCATTCTAGCACGCGCGATTATGACTTACCGGGATTCCTGCGTTCGCCGACGGGAGAGATTGCGATCGCGAACACGTCATTCGGGCGCCATCGGATTTCCGGCAGAATCTTTGTAAAGCTGCGATCCCGAACACGCAAAATTTTCAATCTGGAGAAGAATAATATCGCGAGCAGCATAAAACCTTCTATAAACTGATGATTTGCATGAAAAAAAAACCTCAGATTGATATTTGGGTGTCCTTTTTTATCAATTTTTTGGGGGGGTAGAGGGAGGAAGTGCCACAGAGTCTACTACTTCCTGTTCCTTTCCAGCAGGCTCCTCCCAGTGCTTTCTCCATCTCCTGTTCATTTTTCACTTGGATTTGAGCTGGAAGGATCACTCTTTGTGCCTGCTGCATCATTATCATTGGATTTGAGGATTTTTGGATTTGAGATTTTACAAGTAAGTTGGTGTTGTTTGATTGGGGCATTGCAGTTGCTGCAATTACAATTTTTGTACTTTTCATCATTTTTAAAAATAAATATAGTGGTGGGTAGCCACTGTAGCCAGTAGGCCCAGAGCTAGTCATGGGTGGGTGCATGATGAACTGTTCCTTTGCTGTGTGATGTATTTTTTAATTTCAAACATCATTTAGGGGGCATGGATGGCATTGAATTGAATTGCAAATGTGTATTTTTGGGTGTATTTCAGTTTTTGGGCTGTGTGCTAAATACATGCCTTAGTTGTGTGTGGTGTGCTGCAGGCCTTGTTTAGCCCTGTGGATTTTCGTTTTTGCATTTTATTGCATTACAGGCAAAGCAGTGTGGTTTACCATGCAGCCTTTGCCTGGCTATTATAGGTCTGTTTTCAGTACATTGTTTTCCAGGCCTCCTGCTTGTTGCTTGTGATTTGTGAGTGTCCATGTGGCTGGTAGCCATTTCTGGTGGGAGTTATAAGTGTGCTGCTTTTGCCATATAGGCCTGCATGTGTTTCCTTTGTGACCTAGGCTTCTTGTTGTTGTGGGCCTGGCCATGAGGCTGACGGCCATTTTGAAGCCAGGCAGTGTGCTTTTTGCCATAGGCCTGCATTGTCTGTCTTCAGTTTCTTGTTGTTGTGGGCCTGGCCATGAGGCTGGCGGCCATTTTGAAGCCAGGTAGTGTTCTTTTTGCCATAGGCATGCATTGTCTGTCTTCAGTTTCTTGTTGTTGTGGGCCTGGCCATGAGGCTGGCGGCCATTTTGAAGCCAGGCAGTGTGCTTTTTGCCATAGGCCTGCATTGTCTGTCTTCAGTTTCTTGTTGTTGTGGGCCTGGCCATGAGGCTGCCGGCCATTTTGAAGCCAGGCAGTGTGCTTTTGCCATAGGCCTGCAAGCTTGTAGCCTAATCTGCCAACAGGCCTTCCATCCAGTGGGCCCAGAGGTAGTCAGGGGTGCATAAAAGAACTGTTTGTGTGTTCTGTTGAATTTAAACATCATTTAGGGCACATGGATGGCATTGGATTGAATTGCAAAATGTGGATTTATTTTTGGGTGTATTTCAGTTTTTTGGGGTGTGTTACATGCCTTAGTTGTGTGTGGTGTGTTGCAGGCCTTGTTTAGCCCTGTGTATTTTCGTTTTTGCATTTTATTGCATTACAGGCAAAGCAGTGTGGTTTACCATGCAGCCTTTGCCTGGCTATCGTAGGCCTGTTTCAGTACCTTGTTTTCCAGGCCTCATGCTTGTTGCTTGTGATTTGTGAGTGTCCATGTGGTTGGAGGCCATTTCTGGTGGGAGTAATAAGTGTGCTGCTTTTGCCATTTAGGCCTGCATGGTTTTCCTCTTGGCTTACTGCTTGCATCCATCCCCTTTGCCAGCTGCAGCTCCCTGAATGATGTGATGAGCAAATAATTTAATGCCAAACAGGGTCCACTTCTATTACATTTGTATTTTGGTTGTTGTTCCTCTTCTTTCCTATCCTTCCTGACAGTGTACACAGTATACCATGAAAGCCCTTGTTGACAGTCTCACAAATGGCTACACTAATTTATATCTTTTATTTGTTTGTTTGTACTACTAGTAATTGAACCACAACAACAAATGCAACATTTCACTGATGTTCTTCTCCTGGCTTCTTTGCTTTTAGGTGCACAAAAAGACAGAGGAGGAGGTGTCATCATCATCATCACCCGTTGTACTGCCAGGCAGAAGTCCTGCTGCGCGTCACGTCCACGTGTGACCACAGACATCTCTGCAACTTGTGCACCTGCGTCCTGCTGACATCTGAAGAAGATGGCCCCAAAGAAAGGTACCAGGTCCTCCAGTAGCAAGAAAGTTGCCAGTGAGAAGAAGGGACAGAAGAAGGAAGTGGCACTTGCCAAGACTGGTGTGCCGGCCGATGTGTTTTTGGTAAAAAAAATTACGCCTGCAGCAGCGGTGTCCAGCGGGGACCAAGCTGGGAGCAGCACCTCTGCATCAGTGGGCCCACCCCAGCAACCTAGGCCCAAGCCCATGACTGTGGCAGAGGTAGCCAGTCTACTAACGACCAGTGATGTTGAAATGTCATTATCGCAAAGTAGTACCCAATCCACGCACTCGCAGGCGCAAACTCAGCAGATAAGTGGGCAACCCCAGCCGCAACCCCAGCCGCAGCCGGAACCGCAGCTGGAACTGCAACCACAGCCGGAACCCCAGCCGCAACCCCAGCCGCAACCCCAGCCGGAACCGCAGCTGGAACCGCAACCACAGCCGGAACCACAGCCGCAGCCGGAACCTCAGCCGGAACCACAGCCCACAATAGTAGCTGTTCCACCTGAAGTAGGGGCAGTTCAGGAAATCGAGCTTTTTGCAGACGAAGAGGAGCAAGCCACTGTTCCAGAAGATCCAGTGTCTTCCATACCCCCAGCAAGGAAAAGGAGGGTTAGTCCATCAACTTCTTCTTCAAGCCCCGCTTCTGATGATCTAGATGCCACTTGGAAGCCACCACCTCAGCCTGAGAGTGATGCACAAGACAAGGCTAGTGAAAAGGAAGGTTCCAGAAAGCCTTACAGTTGTAGATGTAGACGAGGGGGGTGATGATGATGAAGAGCCAGTCATCACGAACATCACTCCTGGGCCTGCGGAGATGGAGACCAACATTATTAGACTATCCCAAATCGCTGCGAGGGATGTAGCACGGAACCACCAACACAGGTAACGCCAACACGACCTCCAGCTTCCATATTTGCCTTTGCAAAGGCCCGGCAGGGACCTACATCAAGCTCAACCACCACCTCAGTAGGTGGTGGTAATGTAAGTGCACAGAGTCAAATTCCATGCACACCCTCCATTTCATCTGGTATTGAAAGTGTCACCTCCAGCAGCTCCAGAAAGTTCTCCTCCACAGTTTGGGACTTCTTTTCGGTTAGCAGTAAGGAGGAGAACATTGCTATATGCTCAATTTGTCGGCAGGCTGTTAGGCGGGGTAAGCTTGGTACAAACTATGGTACCGGAGGACAAACAAGTCATCTAAAAAAACACCACACTATCAGGTGGGAGGCTCACCTACTTCACTTAGAAAAAAGTAAAACTGGACCCATTGCTGTTGTTGGGGATGAAGAAGTAGGGGAAGATATGATCGCGGTGGAAGGTCAACAAGAGGGAGACATTTCTAGCCCTACCCCCAGCAGTGTACTGGTAACGCCCACATCCTCAGCAACATCTCAGTGGCACAGTAGTAAGAGTCAACATGAGACACCAAGGCAACCGGGCACTGCAATGAGCAAAAGTGCAGCGTTGTCGAGCCTAGCTGGGTTCAAGAAGAAAGGTGCACCACTAAGGAAAATATTCCAGCCTACCATTGACAGCATGCTTAGGTCGGAGGGGCAGTACCAACGCAACCACCCAACGGCACGGTTGTACAATGCGAAGCTGGCTAAAATGTTAGCGCTGGACCTTCTCCCTTTTTCATTTGTGGAAGGGGTGGGTTTCCTTGAATTTGTGTCAGCCATCTGCCCTAAATGGAAGGTTCCCAGCCGGTCCTATTTCGCCCGAGTTGCTGTTCCAGCACTACATCACGATGTGCTGGAATTGGTTGGACAAGCTTTGCAGCAGAGTGCTGTTCACAAAATCCACCTGACAACAGACATGTGGACCAGTTGCCAAGTCACTGATTACATGTGCATCACTGCACACTGGGTCTCTTTTGTGGGGGTTAGAGACAAGCTATCTGAAGTAGGTGCTGTTGATACTGCTGCAATTTTTAATGCTTCTCGGAAACATGCAACTATAGCCATGTTCGCCATGGAGAAATCTCATACTGCTGAAAACATTTTGGAAGAGTTTAACAACAAGGTCTTTGAATGGCTGCGCCCCAGAGGGCTTCACATTGGTTTTGTTGCCACGGATAATGGCAGTAATATACTTAAGGCCATGACGCTTGGTGAGTATTTCAGGGTCCCGTGTTTGGCACACTGCATTAACATTATAGTTCAAGACTTTCTGAAAAAAGAACCCATAGTCAGCAACTTACTGACCACCTGCCGCAGAATATGCACGCATTTCAGCCATTCTTTTAAAGCCCGGAAGCAGCTGAGGATCATTCAACGTGACTATAGAATGCCAGTCAAAGCACTGATCCAGGAGGTGGCAACACGTTGGAACTCAACGTATTACATGCTTGACCGTCTGTTTGAGCAGTACAGACCAATCAATGAATATGTCATGCAAAGGGCGGATGCTGCTGTGAAAGGCATGACCCTTCAGATGGACCAATGGTGCCTAGTTAAATCTCTTACAGAGATGCTGCTTCCTTTCGAGGTCTTCACACGTGAAGTCAGCAAGGAGGACTGTACTATGGGCCAAGCTATCCCATTGTTGCACATGCTAGAGCAACAGCTGAAGGGGGTGTGTGAAGCGTACATAGGTGTGGAGGAAAAAAAAGAAGCATATGAGTTGGCGAAGAGCTTATCATGTCGCTTAAGTGAAACTGCAAGGGTGCAAAATAAGATTCTGTCACAACAACATTACATTTGTGCCACAATTCTGGATCCATGGTACAAATCGGCACTGCACAGTAAGACATTACTCCCTTTTTCAGAAGTGGATGTTGCCCGGTACAAAACTTGGATAGCTGAGGCAGCCAGTACATTGGAAAATGAACGGCTGGTAATTAAAGGCCTCAAACCCACATCAAGTACTGCAGCAGGGCATCCTGCGTCAAGTTCAACTTCAGAGCCTGTGGGCAGTGCATTTGGTTCACAGCTGTCACCAACACTATCGACAACAGCAAGAACCGTATCATCAGCCCCAGTACAAACGGCACAGGATTGGTATTTACAGCAAGGACTTGCTAGGTCCAGTGCTGATGCAAAGACAAAAGAGGCCGCACTAAGTTTAGCACCCCTGAACATTGACCGAATGGTCCAGGCCTACCTGGATGACCCAACAGAGGTCTACATTGATCAAAACCCATTGCGGTATTGGTATGGCAAAAGGGGCCAATGGCCAGTGCTCAGCAGGCTGGCGATAAACTATCTGGCTTGCCCTATCGCAATTGTCTCTTCTGAACGTGTTTTCAGTGCTGCTGGTTCCATTGTAACAGTGAAAAGGACCAGTCTCTCACCCAAAAACGTGGAGAGGTTAACCATGATCAAAATGAATCAGCAATTTATACCACCGAATTACACAATACATGAATCAACGCAGGAAGATGAGGACAGCGGCTCAGGTGATGGAAGTAGCGTGTTGGATGCTGATTACCTACTTCTGGTTGAACGTCCAGAGTTTGAGGACGAGCTATACTTCCCTGACAGTGACAACTAGGCTTCCACTTCTTACTGTGGTTCTCCCTTATTTACTTCTATTTTTGTGTCTGTCTTTCTGTTTGGAAACTTCAAATCACAACAAATCCATCACCACCGTCTTCGTATTTTATTGCCTTATATGAGTTTCAGCTCTCTGCATTTCAGTCCACTCCTCCGAGTCCTGCTCCTCCATCCTCCTAAATCGACCTAAATCTATTGCCCTCAAGCCAGATGATGATTGGATGTAGCATAATCGAAGAAAAACTAAAATCTTGCCTCGTTGAGTCTCTCCAAAAGAAGTGGAACATGATGATGACTACTATAGCTATCCTCCTTTCCGAGCCGATACAGACTGCCCATTAACTGAAGATGAGAAGGAACAGGTAATGAATGATGACATGCATTGGACGCTGACTGAGTGATTTGTGTTGTTGTTGTTTGTAGTGCATGAAGGTAATTCATTGTGTACTATTATCTAATCTACACACTAAAAGTAACTCAATGCAATGTTTGTTTCCATTCTTGTTTTTCAATAACAATTTTCTACTTCTACTGCAGGCCGATCCATTGCATTTTGAATATGGAAAGGGGACTCAATATGTACACTACTGCACACTGAGTTGGACAACACACCATGATGATGACCACAGTGACATTATCTCTTCGCACTCCAGTCACTCAGTACGATCCGAGATGATTGATGGAATAACTCAGTGCGTTTCATGAGTGCATTACAAGGTAACCAAGTCAACAACAACCACTGCAGACCTACATGTCTGTGTAGTGGTGGAGTCGAGTGTGGTGGTATGGTATGACTGACAGCGGGGCATTGATTTAGTCACTTAATTTGTAAAATGCTATGTTGCTGTATATCTGCTTTGTCTGCCTCTGTCAAAAAAGGTACGCTAAATGGAGGATGTGTCACGGGTGCCGTGGGCCTGCTCTGTCCTGTTGTTGTTGGAGGTTAATGCTGGAAACAGACTAGAGTAGACATGATGTATCCAAATCCATGCCGCCTCTGAAAGTGTTCTTGTTGCACTCCACCGTAATTTAGGCATTTTTTTTCTACTTGATTTTTCAATATCCCTTTGGTTTTCCCATCTGCAATTACAGGCCGGCCCTTACCCTGTGCTACACTGGGAAAAACAACTCTCACTTACCTTACCAATGAATCTACATGTGCCAGGCAGGCAGTGGCGTCACCCAAGATTGATGGCTGGAGCGTCCATGGAAGGGAGGACCAAGACGAATGCCGAGATGCAACTCCCCATTTTGACCAGGATAACATACAGTAACAGTATCAACTTTCATCATCTTTTAAATTTGATTCATTTTTTGGTCTTCAATCATTACTACTGTGTGTTGTTGTTGTTAGGTTTGCTCTCTGCTTATAATTCAATTCATCCCTATAGCAATTTTTGACTTTTCTTTGCTATCTTTAAGCCCGGGCCGGTACAACAGAACATAAACTGTATGTAATTCGGGTCTCTCTGAGGGCAGACAGGCAAGGCAAATTGCATAATATACTGCTGCCCTGTACTGTCTAATTGTCTAGTAGTAGTAGTTAGTAATATCATTAACCATCAAGTTATCATCATCATGCATGCATTTCCTTTTTCTCCCTTAACTGATTTATGGATATGGTTGTCTGCCAAGATTGTGTTTTGTTGTTGTCCATGCGTACTGTTTTTCTTTCTCAAACCTTTCCCAAAACCCCCCTTCCCAACCATTCATCAAACCCTAACCCTCTTCCCCCGGGCTGTGTGACTTATTGAGGTGTGACTAAATTAAATGTACACCAATAATTTATCACACGCTTGCTGGGGCGGATGTGGCTAAAGCAACATAAATGCATTTTCAAGGCAGGGCGCGGATCTTCTTCTGCTTGCCCACCCTCCTATGAGCAGTATATTTGGGATTTTTTACCAAAGGAACCTAATCCATCAGCATTAATTGCCATCATAGATTGGATTTGTTGTCATCCTCCGAAACAGCACTAACGGTTACGCTTGTGTCAAGTCACGGTGTACTGTAGGCCTAGTCGAGTGACTCGACACAGCTAGAGTTTGTAACTCTATGTACTAGGCTATCCCCGCAACCATTATGTTTCCTTGTAGTTTGGCATATATTGTTTGGCAGTAAGTTCCGTACTGTACTTCGTTCTACTACTCCTCCCACAGTCTCTCTCAGGTGACTGACTGTCTCATTTTCTTTTATTTGCAAGTGCTACTGCCAGGGTCTACTACTACTACCACCACAACCATGGCATGTTGGGAAAGAAAACCATCACCACCATGCAGCCATCGCCGTGCCCAAGTTAAACATCAAGAACAGGTAAGAGAAGAGGTTTGGGGGAGGCATAATTAATAACGGATTTTTTTCATTAATTCTATTTCACACACCCCTTTGAGTCCAGTTGCAGAATGCATAGATTAGGAGGAGAGACTGACAGTACTAGTAGGACAAGTCCCTCAGTGAGGGGTACCGCATCTGTCTGTTTGTGTCTTAGTAACTCAGCCAATTATTTAAATCAAACACTGGCTGTGGCACTGCACCAGCAAGGAAACCGTGTGACGTAAAACAGTAACCCCACCCACAAAACATTAACCACATCGTATATAAAGTCTAAATATGTAATTTAATACCCTAACAAAAATAAACTATGTAAAAAAAATCCCACAACACCTGACCCACCCCTCTCCCTAACCCCAACCAATGTTCATGTCCCGCAACGAAAAGTCCAACAAATGTCCAAAAGTCCAAAACCCAACGCCCGATTCCCACCCACCAAAATAAGATATAAAAAAGGGGCAATAAATAAACGGGGTCTCAGCGGGCTCGCCTCTCCAGGACACGGATGCGCTCCTCCAGGCGGGCCACGCGGTGCTTCAGCGCGCAGCAGTTGCATCCACAGTGGGGGTGGGCAGCAGTGCTTCTTGCTGTGTGGCGGCGGGTGGCTGACAGGCGGTGACGCCGTAAGACTGGAGGGGGTGTCTGGGGCCCAGGGCATTGGAGGAGGCTGCATCTGCTGCCGCCTCCTCCTCCTCCTCCTCTAGAAGAACCAGGCGCCGGTATTCGGCCTGTATGGCCTCCAGCTTACGGCACTGGGCCTTGGCCGCCAACTCCTTCCTGTTGACTTTAGGAGTAGCTATATCAAGAAGAAAAAACAAGACTATTGTAAAATATACTCTTAGCAAAGCAGTCAGACAAATTCATTATACACAGTGGCACAGTAGCACTAGCAAGCACAGTACGTAACATTTGTGGTATGTATCTATCCTCCCACTACCTCGGCCTCGAACATTTGTGGGATTTTCAGGCATTCCACCACCCATGCATCTGATTCATATCACACACCTATGCATGCATGCCACGTATCCTTCTCTGCCAGTCATAAATATAAAATCTCGCCCGTCCTTCCTCCTTCCACCCTTCTTTCCCTTTTTGTTCAACCCATCCATCAAGGTCATCTGATCAGACTTTTAGTCTTCTCCATAAAAATTTCACAGCTGAGTTGAAGTCCGATAGAAGAGGCCATTGGTTACTCTCAGTACACTCCCGTCGCTAATGCTATTGCTAATGCTAAGTAAAGGGTGTCTTCTTCAACCGGCGTTCACAACAACTTCTTACTTAAGTCTCAACAGTACAGTATATACATTACACCCTTGCAGCGAGTGTAATGTCAATAAGTAAGGATTAGGAATATAACTTACCACCGCCCGCCACTGCTGCTGGCTCACCCCCTGCAGCTCCTCCAACTGCTGCATCGCCTACACCCTCAGCGGCCGCGCCACCTTCGCCGCTGGCCCCAGTACTGGTGGTCGGTAGTACGCCTGGAAAAAACATTACACATTTTTCAGATGCCATATACACCTCCCCCTATTTTCCACTAGCAAGAATGAAAAAAAAAGTTAATACATACATAATACATATTCAACATACATCACTAGTATAAATCAGGTAGTAGAGTAGACACTAGTAGTGTTATATGGTCCCTAGGGTCATTCTAGTCTTTGGTAAGTTACCCCGAGCCATGCAACCATTTTAGCTCTGTTTTTTATTTTTGCGCAAGTTACCTCGCAGCTTGTTGTGAAAGACGCCTTTGAGCCCACATGAGCTCATACTGCTACTGTCTGAGCGCTGCGTACAAGGTCGAAAAACAAGCGACTTTTTTATGGAGTTCTGATGTTAGTCCATATTGCTTATCCATAAAAAAACCAGCACTTTTTGGCACGACTGAGAAATGCTTGCACTATACTAACGCGCACCATTTTTCTCATTACAAACGGAAGATTCCCTTATACGAAGAACCAGAGCTTTGCAGAGCTTATGATGTAACCAGTACTAGGTTCTTCTAAGGTGAGGGCTCCCCAGAAGTCTCACATCTCCATTTATAATTTTATATAAACTAGATTCCTACCAAGGGGAGGGTGGTTCTTCCACCACTGTTCAGTTATCATGATCTCGCCTTTTGGCTTCTATGGACTTGTAGTTGTAAGTAACTTGTAAGTCTAACTAAGTGTAACAATGTTTATTATTTTAATCTTATGCATTTTGCTGTTGCTGCTGCAGTATACAACGTACAGAGCTTGTCAGTTGGAAATAAAAAGAAACCTTTTGAACTTACATAGACTCGGTGGTATTTGGTGTGGACTTACATGAGAGTGAGCAAAAGGGTGTGCATTGCTTCCGCGACAGAGGTTGGGAGTGTTATGTTGTCTGGGTTGTCTACTCATTGGGTATTTTGGGGGCATTTCGGAGTAATGAGACACTATAACTAGTCGGTCAGGGGATTGTGGTGGCTTCCGATTGAGGTGTGAGGAAGGTCCAACCTCCCATCACCAACGTCCTATTTTCTTGTGCAAAGTTCTGTATGTGCAGAATCCCTACAACAGTAGTAGTATGTCCTATCCTATCTAAAATTCTAAAATGTGGTTGGGCATTTTCTTGGTGGGAATTGTCGAAAAGCCTCAAGAATAAGAAGACTAGAAGTAGTAGAAGAGGACAACCCAAAGGACTGGACTCAATGGCTATAGCTATTGGTGAATATGAGTTTTATTTAAAATATTTGAAATAAAGAGTGGGCAACTGGGCAAGCTTAGCTACAGACAGACTAATAGTAGTAGTACAGAGAGTCATAGCAGACGCAGTTAGAGGCAGGGATAACAAGAATTTAGAAACAGATAGTATAGAGCAAAGAAGATTTTGTAAAAATTCGAATTAGGATACCGAAATAATAGTTCGGAAAAATAAGGTGCAGGAAAAGTTTGGGAAATATAATTATTAATATTAACCACTGGAGGACTTACTGGGGCCAGCAGCAGAGCCCTCGATAGAGGAGCGGTCCTGTCCTTGGGAGGCATCTTCTAGATGTTCTTGGCCCACCGCCTGCGACCCCGTCTTCTTGCCCCTGGGTGCTGCTGATCATGTAAGATTTCATAAAGAAAGAGACAAAAATTAAAGTTTGGTGTGAAATAAATAAAATATTTTAAAATAGGCACCAAAAACATTTTTGGTAACAAAAATTGCAATAAAATTGACCTATCTGATCGACTGGTAGTATTGCGAGATTCACGGACCGTCTAGCAAGCCTAACTACCACATGACCTAGCCCACCTATTCCAATCCAGACGGGCCAATTGTTCAGTAAGTCTGCATTTCCATTTATTTTAGTCCTCAAAAATGCATAGATGGAGGACACATGCATATATTTTTGCATACACCAAATTGTTGGCTGGTTGCTGCTGATGTTCTGCTAGTGATGATATAAGCCTATTAACACACTCACTAAACAAACTACAAAAGGTTCTGCTAAGGACTGGGGTAAGCAGCACTCAGCAGCACGTGACGTGACAGAGGATGCGTCACGCACACAACTTACAAATTACCAACTAATAAGTAACTAAACCTATCAAGCCACCACTATCCCTTCTTAGTGGCAGGAGGACAAAGGAAGGACTACTCTCTCTAGCATTACATCACTTAAGTTCTCTAAAGTAAACTCTTACATAATCATCAGGCCAAGCGAGCGCAAAGTTGCAAACAAGTAAGATTAGTAGCGCCGAGCGCCTGTGTCATAACAATCACAGATTTTTAAACGTAATTTACCTGCAATGTAAGCAGCAGCATTCTTGCTGGTCGGAAAAAAAATATTCGCAATATATACACAGAGCAGAAGAACACAAGGTAGTAATATTAAATAGCTACTCACCAAGCCCCGGGACCTCCACTCCTAGCAGGTCCAGCAGGTCATGCTCCCGGTCCAGAATATCGGACCACCGGTGCGTCAGCTGATTCTGGGTGCGCCGGACACCAGAGCAGCGAAACACTGCCCGACGCACCTTGCCCCACCGCTGCCGACGCTCCTGGAGCCCGTACCCAGACCCAGGCCTGCCGCCTGCTGCCAGGGTTAAGGGGAGGTGGCGCTGAATAAAAAAAACCAGTGCGGCCACCTCCGCCTCATTGAATAAGGCCCGTGCCTGCACCCCTCTTTGGCGCCGCCTTCCGCAAGGAAGGCGGTCGCGGCTCTGGCTCCGACTTCGGGCCCTGTGGCCCTTTGCCATGGTTCTGGGTAGGCGGGGGACGGAAAAGAAAAGGTAGGAATTAAATAAAGTAAGTAAAAGAAATGAAAAAGCAGGTAATATAAAAAGTGTGAAAAAGTAGTTAAAAACACACCAAAAGTAGAGAGAAACTCAAAATATAGAATCAGGAAAATAAAGAGATAGATAATAAACAAAAAAGACCAAAAAAAAGTTTACAGAAACAAAGGATTGAAAAGATAGAGGGAGTATGAAAAGCAGGCCCAGAACCATAGCAATAGAGTGAAAAACAAGATGGCCGCCCCCATTGCGACCGCATGGGCAAGTTCGCGCGATATTTCCCCCCGAGCACGCAAAAAGCGTCGCGAACACGTAATGCGCGTTCCCGAACAGGAAACCCTTATCGCGAACGGGCGGGAGCATGCAATACGCGACCCGGAACAGGAAATACCATTGCGAGCGGGCGGGACAAGTGAAAACAAGATGGCCGCGCCCATTAGCGACCGCATGGGCATGTTAGCGATATATTTCCCCTCGAGCACGCAAAAACACATCGCGAACGGACGGGACCAGCAATTCCGCTGAATTTCCGCGAACTCACGGAATTTTTTAGCAATTTCGCGAAGATTTGCGTAACGCGACTCCGCAAATTCCGCCCACCCCTAATTATTATACTTATATCCTCTTCTAGCCCCTGCTCTCTGTCGCCATATATCACATAAGCCTATTTGTTCCATAGTTCGTTTTATCTGAGCTACCATCTTTTGATTAACTAATGCTCTGCTTTTAGTTGATCTATCTAATATACTATCCAAGACTGCATTGAAGTCTCCAGCTATAATTATTGGTTCAGAAAATTTCAATAGTTCTGCTAACATCTCTTTAAGAGGTGCTATTTCATCCTTATTTGGCCCATAATGCCCCGCTAATGTAAAGCCCTGCCCAGCTACTATCAGTTTTGCTATGATCCCTCTCCCTGAATTTTCCGAAACACTCTCTGTAATAGTGATCTTGGCATCTTGTTGTAACAAAATAGCCCCCCCTTTTGTAACTGATAAGTGTTTTGTACATACTATTTGCTGCACCCATCTTCTTGCCTTGAATACCTCCAAACATTCTTTCTCCGTCAAGTGTGTCTCGTGTAATATTATTACCTGAGCAGGGTAATCTCTTATATACTGCAATATTCTTTCCCTCCTTCCCCTTAACCCATTCACATTGCAGGACAGCATCTTAATTAGTGCAATTTGATCCCTTTGCATCAAGCTTAGCACCCTGTGAATCTGAAGCGTCTGAGGTTCCTTTTTTTTATTTTTCCCCACATGTTCCCCACCAAGTGCCCATCACCTCCCCCCACCCCCCCGGAGAACCTGCCCCCTTCTCTCCATGGCCTCAGCCTTGTGGGTGTCCCTCCAAGTGTGCCCATCACTACTTAGTGCATTCATTAAGAAGGGGTTTTACCTATAACCTAATTTATCAGTTATCAGACTCAAACTGCTTTCTGTACGCTCTCTATATACTCGTCCACTTCACTTGTGAGCCGGAAGCTGTGCATTTTATTATTCAGCATCACTTTTAGGGCTGTTGGGAACTTCAACTGCACTGTAGCCCCCAATTTCTTCAGTGGTTCCATCCTCTTTCCCAGTTCTCATTGCCTGTTGGAAGTAATCTGAAAGATATCTGACCTGATCTCACATGTAACCCCATCTACTTTCACAGACTTTGTTTTCAGTGCTTTTAACAAAATTGTCTGTTTTAGGCTGAAAGTGAGGATATTTATCAGAATCTTTCTCCGCTTATTTCTATTTAGTTTCAGCCTGAAAGGATCCCTATGAACACTCTGGATATCCTGAAGAATCTCTTGCTCTAAATCTTCCATCTGTAATCCACTTTTAATCAAATTAACTACAAAAGATTACAAATCTTCCCCTTCTGCCCCTTCCGGCACATTTATTATCCGTAAATTGTTCCGTCTCTGATTGTTCTCTATTCTCTCCAGCCTCTCCTGATGTCCCTATTCTTTTAATTTTAAGTTCTTAATATCTTCTTTGTTAATCTGCACACTTATTCTAAGATCTTTTACTGTTTCCTCAAGAATAGTAGTTCTATTTGTGAGCTCGCCTATCTTTTTTTCCAGATTTTCACAGGTCATCCTAAACTCCTTTTGGTTGGCTTCTGAGATTTCAAACCTGCTCTTAATCTCTAAGGTGAGAACCGTTATTAGGGCCCCTACTGAAGGTCCCTCTGTGCTTGTGACAGCCTCACTCCTTTCAGGTACCTCAGTATTCCTTTCCTCTACGAGCCATTGTACAACAAGTAATGATTTAGGATTTTAAAGGGATGGTAGTACTGCATCCCTTTCTTGATTTCCTTTTGTGATCTCTCCGACCCTAATATGACTGGCTGATAACTGTCCCAGCCTGCCACTGAAACTGCTGGGTCATCCATCGTCAACCCCTGGATTCTATTCAGGTTCATACATTTCATCCAGTCAGACGTAGCATTCTTTCCCGAAGAGTCCAGCTGTCCCCCATCAGCCACCCTCTTCTGATCTCCCTTATCTAACATACTTCCTTCACATAATAATAAAGTCTTTGGAAGGACTTTAAAAAAATTCTGAGAGAGGGTGTGAACTTAAGCCTTTGGTCTACCTTATTTTGGCTTCGTTCTGTTCTTTTCAAATTCTGTTTCTTAGTTGGGACCGTTTTTTTGGATTCATAATTTGTGCTTTCCCCTCATCAATCCCTCCTTCTGAAACCTTTTCCTCCTCCATTATTTGCTCCGCAAACTCCCTTCCCTTCCTCACACTCCTCAAAGAGTACCTAGAAAAACCCTTCTCTCCCCTCAATCCTCTCCCGTCCACTTTCTCCAGACTGACCTCACTCCTTCAGTTACCTTTCACTGCCTCAGCATGTCCTTTTACTCCCCGGGTCAGTCCCAGCTGTTTATCTGATTTTTCTTGCCCCTGCTCCTGTTGTTTGGCCGACAGCGTCTCCAACTTGGCCTCCTCTCATCTTCTAAACCTGTCTCTGCCCCCTCTACCCTGGAAGGGAATCCTAGCAACTGGTCGCCGCCCTCTGCGTAGGTCCAGCGTGGCTCTCGACCAATGCTGTTCTCCCTCGCCGTGACTGTGACTCACCGCACTTCTCCCATGGCTTGATTCGGTCAGAGAACTTTTCCTTGCTCCTCCAATAACAGTAATTATTTTAAGGTTGTTTTTTTTTTTCAATCATGCTTCACGCATGTTTCCTTTCACAGTCGGCCACTCTCTCCTCCCAAAAAAACCCTCAGGCAACGGCATACTTGGAGTTGCTCCTGCGACCTGCCTCTAACTTGCCGCCACGTCCTGCTCTACAAAAAAGATAGCCTTAGGGGTTCTACCACAATCGATATGTTGAGAGTACGATTAAGTAGATGAGCCTAAATTGATAATTGTAACTATGCAAAGTAGCCTGGTCGCCCTAGGATAAAAGACTTTTGTACAGAGTATGTTAATCCTGTTATGTACGTCACGTGCAGGGGATTTTACTAAGAATCCTCATGCATAATAAATGAGGCTAGTTTCAAGGAAACCAATCAACATTTATTCAGCACATAACTGAGTAAAAGGTCAGTGCTAAAACTGTTATGCACAGCAATTTAGGACAAATTTAGGCAAAAGGTCACTTGGGGCCAGATGTATCAACATTTAATTTTGCGAGTCCATAATAGCGAATTTTACAGTCGCTATTATGGAATCGCAAAATGCAATGTATGTAGGTTTCGCAAAAAAAATTGCGATTCCTACATATTCCTTAATAGCAAATCGCAAATTGCGATTCGCTATTAAGGAATGCCTTCCCATTCATTCCTAAAAGGATTGAATGGGAAGACATTCGCAATTTGCGATTACCAAATTGGTAATCGCAAATTGCGAATGCAATTACAAGGGTGATAGGGGGCCAAAAGGCCACCCTGATGCACCCCCCAAAAAAGGTAAGTGTGCACATGTGGTGCACATACATTCTCTAAGGGCATGTGTGTGCGCCACATGGCACTTAGAAAAATGCAAAAATTTGCATTTTTCGAGGAATTTGCAAATTGCCACCAACTTGAAGTTGGTGGTAATTTGCGATTCCTTAATTCAAGGTCGCAATTTTTACCTGCTTCCTGCATTGCATTTTGGGAATTGCAAATTACGATTCACAAAATGCATTTGCAAAATAGGTAATTGCAAAAATTGCGAATCCCTATTTTGCTAATGCCTTTTGGGATGCTACATCCCAAAAGGCTTTTTACCGTTCGCAAATGGGCCGATTCTGCGAATCGGCCCGTTTGCAACCGGTAAAAGGCTTGATACATCTGGCCCTTTGCTACTTAGGCCTAGTTTAAGGAACATAACTGCTGTGACAGCAGTGTGTGGCAGTAGGTGATGGACAGGGTAGAGCGTTGTTGTTCCTGTGGGAGGAACATGTAGGGAAAAAGAAAAGGAAAAAGCAAACAAATCTAATAAGGAAACTAAGTCTGTCCCACAGTTCAGGGAGGAATGGGAGGGGGATAAAGGAGAGGGAAGTAGGGAGAGGCTCGATAAAGTCCTGTCATGAGGGAAAGGCATTAGACAAACAAGCGGTTTTTACCTAGAAGCCAGAGGAAGGGGCTGTTCAGTGTCATCCTCACGTCTCCGGAAGAGAGACCAAGTCGGTTTTAACCTGAAGTTGGTAAAAAACTCACTCATTGGGGGCCACTTAGTACATTTCAGCTAACTGCTCATCATGTGTGATTGTGTCAGGAGAACACCAGTGGCGCAGATTACAGAGTTTTGGTGTGGTCAATGCTGTCATCAGTAGCTGCCGGTCATGGGTTCTGAGATCAGATAACTCAAACATATCATGTAGCATACTCAGAAGTCTCAGGAGCAGAAGGGGTAGTTCAAGAACATGGTTGAGGATAGTGCCCATGTGGTTCCGGAGGCATGAAATGTTTGGGCAGTCACATAGGATATATGTTGTGATGCATTCTGACTGTGTGCACCTCTAGCATTGTGTGTGGTGGAGAAGGCTCGGTGCCACAAGTTTCCAATTCTGGTTGAATCAATTTGATAGGGCAAAATTTCATTCTAACCTTGCGTGCCCCTCTTACAAGATTCGGTATCACCTCTGTCCAGTCATCATCAGTGTATTGTTTTTTTAGAGTATTTTACCAGTGTGTGCAAATGAGGGACAGTAAGGGAAGGTAATGGAGGTTTTGGACCAGTAGGTTGTAAAACCCAACATGATTCCTTTATACGTTTCCCATTGTGCCAAATATTGTTGTATGGGTGAAGATGGGTAATCCACAGCCTTAACTCCAGGGCACCATGGAGGCAGTGTTGGATTTGACAGTAGTGCCATATTTGTGATTGAGGTAATTGAAACTCTTCCCTCAAAGAGGCAAAATATTTCAGCTCTAAGTCTTGGACGATATTGTCCAGGGTCAATATCCTATTTGTTTCTCAATTTTTCCACTCCAGTGCGTAGCCTCCTACCTGAATGGCTACATTGTTCAACAGGGGGCTTTGAGATGTAGTCAGGCAGAGCTGTGCAGGATTTTGTGTGAGTGGTTCAGACCTTCACCATCATTTGTACAATGGGATAGGATGTTAGCAAGGAGGACATTTTGTGATGTAGAGGATGGCCAGGCCCACTATCTATTATGATGCTTTTTAGGTGGACCCAGGATAGAGGATCCTGGATCTTCGATCCAATGTATGACAGTTGTCCCAGGTTTAGGACATGACAACAGAGTTCTATGTTGGGTGCCCCCAGACCTCCACATTTCAGGTGCACAATCAATTTGCAAAAGGACAGTTGGGGTCTTATACCGCCCTTTATGAAGTTTGGGGGTCCGTACAAGGAGGGGCAGCATTCCTAGAATGTATATGGAATGAAGGGCTACTACCATTTTGCATGCATTCTCCCCCAGAGGGATAGGTTGAGGCGACTTCATTTTGAGTATTCATCATTGATTTTGGCAATGACAGGGATCTAGATCTACAGAGACCATGTCCTCTATGCCCCTATTAATATGAACACCTAAGTACTTGAGCTGTGTCTTACACTCACCTGGTCCCAGCGATGGAGACAACACTGGAGCCAGTGCTGGACCTCCTATCCCTCTCAGAGCTGTGAAAGATCAAGGGGCCAAATTCCTTAGATCACGCCCGGCCCCCAGGCGAAGGGAGGTTGGGCCAAAATAAGAAAAGAGAGACTTGCAGTATTGGATCTGCTCAGCAGCTGTTCGACACTGAGTAACAGGAAATACATCATTTGGGCAGAGCCAAGGGCACTGGGACTGGAGTGTTAACTGACATGATCAGTATTAGTGTTTCCTGTAAGGCGGTGCTTGTTAGATTCCTTAATTCACTAAAGTGTGGTGTTGTGGAACGGGAAGTGTGCTCTTGGGAACAGCTCCAGTCCCCATCTCAAATGACCATGCTGAGGAGGGAGGGCGACACCTGACCAGTTAGTCCTTAATCGACTGATTTTCCTATGGCACGGACTTAACTTCATGCTGTACATCCCCTAAAGCCATTGCTAACTTTAAAAACACTCAGGATGTCCTCTGGCAGGGCATGGGCCAAGCCCTGAATGTGTATCGGGTCATCCATGTCGTCAGGGTCGTGGAAGCATGCAAGACTTGGCATTCTGTCAATAAATCAATCAACCAATCAGTAAAATTATAAAACACGACTACTCACCCATGAGGATCTCAAGGTGCTGAGTTGGGGATGGTGGGTCTGCAGTTCAGTCGAAGATCGAGGTCTTGAAGTTCTTCCTGAATTGTGGCAGCGATGATGCTAGCCTGAGGAGCAGAGGCAGGGAGTTCCAGGCATTGTCATGCACTCACCTGGTCCCAGCGCAGAGACGACACTGGAGCTGATGCTGGACCTCACATCACTCTCAGAGCAGCTCAGGATCAAGGGACCAAACTCCTTAAATCACGCATGGCCCCCAGGGGGAAGAGGGGTTGGAACAAAATAAGAAAACAGATACTTGTGGTATTGGACCTACTCAGCATCTGTCGTTTCTGAGAACTATGTAGATGAGCACTGGACCAGAACCTCAGGTTTTGAGGTGATGCAATGCACTGTAAACAGCAAGAGAAGGCAGATACCCATCAGTACACTAAAAGGTCACTACATGCCATCAACATGCATTAACTTCTGAGACATGCACTTACAGGTTTTATCAGCACCACAGCCTGAAAGCAGAATAACCAAAATCACAAATTGGAGTTAGGCACTCATAGGAATAAACTTGAAATACAGATTGGAGTTATTGGCACTCCCAGGGATAATCTCGAAACATAGGTTGGAGTTACTTGCACTCCCAGGAATAAACTTGGAGCATAGGTTGGAGTAACTTGCATTCCAGAGGGACAAACTCAGAACATAGGTTGCAGTTAATTGCACTTCCAAGGATACACTCGTAACACAGGGTGGGGTTCAAGGTTGATGCATATATCATGGACTCTGATGTGCTTTCACTTGGCACTACTGTTAATCAGAGAAACACAGAGCTCGAGTCTTTCATCCTTGCCTGGTGACAATTCTAGCACCAAGGTTGTAGGACCGGCCCAGAGAATAAACACACAAGAAGCGCTAAAGTAAATCACAGAGATAGCATGGAGGACAGGTCTATAGTCTTTGAAGATCTGTATACTAGGTCCTGTTTACTACTATAGAAGGTTTAGTGCTCTCTTACCTGATAGCAAGTACTTAGCTTAGTACTTCCACTTGACTGAAGTTCGAAGAAGATATTGAGGCTTTGACTCAGGCAGTTGAGGGGGGTCCATAATTTCTGTGCAGGAGGGAGCAAGGAGGATGACGCCAAGAGAGCTGGTGCCACAGGAACCACTGGTTCCGATGGACTTAAAGGAGACTGGAGGGCCTCTTGGTTCCGACAGGATTCTTGAGGTGAGTGGAAAGGGTGAAGCTTGTTCGAAGGGAGCAAGGTAAAGCCACGATTTGGGGTTTGGCAGGGTTTATATACCCTCTAGAAGAATCAACGGATGTAGTTAGAGCACATGTGGCACATGGCTGTCTGAAAGGTTCTCGAACCTTGGAGAAAACATGTGTTAGTTTACTCTCTTTGACCTTACAGAATGAGCAGGTGCAACTTGTTGATCAGAACCAAATAATAGGAAATTAATTTATTGTTTTCGCTTGAATGCTCATAATGGAAAACAACACCAAGGTCCCAGTAACAGACGGAGCAAGGTTTGCCATTGGCTCACAGGATTCTGCAGGATGCTTGCAGGGATTCAATGCAAAAACCACACCAAGGCCATAGTAACAGTGGGTGCAGCTAATCAATTTGCTCACAGGTTTTGGGGGGCGCTTGTAGAGATTCAAGTGCAATTTAATTACTGGTGCTGGGGAAGCATTGGTCATGAGGGTGCTGGGGGAGCATTAGTCATAAGAATGCTGGGGAAATATCAGTGATTAGTGTGCTGGGGGAACATTAGTTATGAGGGTAGGAAGGGGTGGGAGCACACTGCTTCACCTCCCAGCACAGTTCGCCCCTTAGCATTATGGTAAATGCAATTCATGTTACATGCTTACTTGAATATTTCCTGGAGTATTCCACCAAAGTTGGTGCAGGTTAGTGCTGTAAATCTCTAGACACGTGTTTCTGGATATCATCCGTCATCAGTAGAGATAAAAACGAATTTAATCTGGGGTTGCTGAGCAGGCTGCCACAATCCTTTCAGGTCTCAGTACCTCTCACAGGCGCACAGGTGCATCTCCACAAGCTCGTCAGCTCAATGGCTCAAGGGAGCCTTTTCAAACAGGAAGGGGTGGGAGCACACTGCTTCACCTCCCAGCACAGTTCGCCCCTTAGCATTATGGTAAATGCAGTTCATGTTACATGCTTACTTGAATATTTCCTGGAGTATTCCACCAAAGTTGGTGCAGGTTAGTGCTGTAAATCTCTAGACACGTGTTTCTGGATATCATCCGTCATCAGTAGATAAAAACGAATTTAATCTGGGGTTGCTGAGCAGGCTGCCACAATCCTTTCAGGTCTCAGTACCTCTCACAGGCGCACAGGTGCATCTCCACAAGCTCATCAGCTCAATGGCTCAAGGGAGCCTTTCAAACAGGAAGGGGTGGGAGCACACTGCTTCACCTCCCAGCACAGTTCGCCCCTTAGCATTATGGTAAATGCAGTTCATGTTACATGCTTACTTGAATATTTCCTGGAGTATTCCACCAAGTTGGTGCAGGTTAGTGCTGTAAATCTCTAGACATGTGTTTCTGGATATCATCCATCATCAGTAGAGATGAAAACGAATTTAATCTGGGGTTGCTGAGCAGGCTGCCACAATCCTTTCAGGTCTCAGTACCTCTCACAGGCGCACATGTGCATCTCCACAAGCTCGTCAGCTCAATGGCTCAAGGGAGCCTTTTCAAACAGGAAGGGGTGGGACCACACTGCTTCACCTCCCAGCACAGTTCGCCCCTTAGCATTATGGTAAATGCAGTTCATGTTACATGCTTACTTGAATGTATTACGAACTGCATTTACCATAATGCTAAAGGGCGAACTGTGCTGGGAGTTGAAGCAGTGTGCTCCAACCCCTTCCTGTTTTGAAAAGGCTCCCTTGAGCCATTGAGCTGACGAGGTTGTGGAGATGCACCTGTGGGCCTGTGAGAGGTACTGAGACCTGTAAGGATTGTGGCAGCCTGCTCAGCAACCCCATATAAAATTCGTTTTTATCTCTACTGATGACGGATGAAATCCAGAAACACGTGTCTAGAGATGTACAGCACTAACCTGCACCAACTTTGGTGGAACACTCCAGTAAAATCTCAAGTAAGCATGTATTACAAACTGCATTTACCATAGTGCTAAGGGGCGAACTGTGCTGGGAGGTGAAGCAGTGTGCTCCCACCCCTTCCTAGTTATGAGGGTGTTGAGGGAACATTGGTCATGAGGATACTGGGGTGTTGGGGGAATCTCAGTCATTATATCATAGCATGCCATAGGCAACATAAGGGTAAAGCAACATGCACCCTGCGTGCTAGACCACTACACAGACGGTGCAGTAGGGAGTTGTGACAGAGAGGGAGCAGGAGGGGGTTGTGACAGTTCTCTCTCATAAGGGACAACCTACAGGATGTGGTTTGTCTGGATGACTGGCATGGAAGGAATAAACCAGGTGAAGGGCATGCACATTGCTGGCTAGATCCCAAGACTGTTCTTCAAGACCATATCCTTTGCAAGTAATCAAGTAAAACAAGCTTTCTTTCTCACGCTTAGAATCAAGGATTCACTGTACTTCAAAATCCAAATAAACATCCAGTTTTATAGGTGAGAGAGGGGAAATAGTACAGGTCTGGTCACAATAGGGCTTCCTTCAATAAGGACACAGAAAAAAACTGGATGAACTGGTAAATCTTCTGGCAACTGTAATTTCACATCTACTGGGTTAATGACTCATTCAATAGAAAAGGGACTCACATATCTGGTGGTAGCTTATGTGGCCCCTGTAATTGCACATGTTTTTAGACAGCCAAACTTGATCTCTAACATTGTAGTTTGGCTGCTGTTGTTGATGTCTATTATTATATTTTCTATACACAACTTAGCCTGATGCAAATGTGATAACACCTTCTATTGTGAATCAGATGGGTGTTTTACAAAGTCTTCTATGACAGGTACATTTTCAGAGTTCATTACAACATTTTCGGGCAACATACGAGGATGCGTACCTGGTAACAGTGGCTGAATGCTGTGAGTTATTGTAAACAAATTCAGTGATGTCTAACAAGGATTCCTGATACTTAGGAGTAGGGGGTCAATAGACCGCAGTGTCTATTCCAAAACCTGGTGTACCCACTATATCTGCTCATCAGTTTGTGCGTGATAGGCAGCTCAGAGTCAAGCATTAATGTCCAATGATGTGCAAAGACTGCACTAAAATTGTGAAATGGATTGCGGGCCCCATCAGAAATGATGACCGAGGGAAGTCCGTGTAACCACATGATTTGTTGAATTAGCAGCATTGCGAGGGTCTTGGCAGCGGTATTTCTTTTAGGTCAATAAAATGCACCATCTTGGAAAAAAGATCTACTACCATCCAAATGGTATTTTAGCCATAGGAGTTGAGGAGGTCAGTAATATTGTCCATGCTAATGGTATGCCAAGGATTAGGAGGCACTGGCAAGGTTCTTATGCAGCCTGTTGGGGCGGAATGGGATTCCTTACTTTAAGAACATATTGGGCAGGTCTGAACATAGTCATGTACATTTGGAAACATGCTTGACCACTGAAGACCAGACGGTGTATAGTCCCAAAGTAACTTCCACAATCACCGTGATAAATTAAAATAAAAATGAAGCACCAAAGTACGTGAATAAAAAAAAATCAGTGAGCACTAATGTACCGAACTAGTGTAAAAAAATGATAATAAAACCGTATGCAGATGCAGTGCCTGAGTGTAGATGTTAGTGGGGCCTAAATGAATCTCAAGCATACTGTTATTACAGAGTGGAAAACACACAAAAATCATGCAGAGACATATTCAAATACGATGGCCCATGAAGATGACGATAAAGATTGAACCTCATCCATGTGTGTAGTACCTAAAAAAGGAAATAGAATTTACCTAAGACCACATTAATGTGACCACAGCACGATAGGGTTGGGCCCAAGACATCAAAAGAGCCTGCTATAATCAAAAACTTAGCCTAGTTCCAATGTTTAACAATGCAGGGAAGACGCCAAAGATCTGGGTGCTCTGCATGTGATTGACAAAAAAGGAACAGAAGGCAAAGCAAGATGACACATATGCCTTAAGCAAGAAACTCAGCTGTAAATTAAAATGTTAAATAAAGCTCTGTCGTCAAGGTTCAATATAATTACCTAAGTAAATGTGTGCAGCTGCTTCGTAGATAACGATAGGATTACAGTAAGGAGTCACCATTGTAAAAAGCTAGGGAGATGATGTAATGCCGGGAGAGGATAAAGTGTAATTAGACCACTAAAGGGCCTGGTCCAATAATGCAATGAAATAATGAGTTATATGGGGTGCAGACAGATATTATGCACAGGTCAAATCGCAAACTCAAAAATATAGAAGTAAAATATGCCCCGATATGTAAAAAAAGTGCAAAGAGGGCTGAATGTAGCGGCCCAAATGTCTAATATGGACGCCAAAGCAATGTACTAAGCGCTAGACATTCTGCGAGTCCCCAGGGGTCCAATTCCCCAAAATTTCTAAATGCACTAGGTCTCCAAAATATTGCATCGATAAAGAAATGTCCAGCTAAAGATATAACTAATACTCCTTACAATCTTGACTGTGATGAATAGGCTGCTCTCACGTATCTTAAACAGACCTCTGAAGAATCTACAAGCATGGGTAAAAGCTACCTCTGTTAGGGTGCAATGATAAGGGTGACTAGTATTGTTAAATGTCGTGGAACTTTATGTGAGATATCAGCCAGGTAAATGTGGGTCGGTTCAAGAACCACACCTGACTGAGTGACCCCTATGTCAAATGGGCACTCTAGCTTTTTCAGCATCATCACAGACGTCAAGGCAGTAGCCTTTTGCATTCCCTTCAGTGTGGCAGGGCATTCTCATGTGAAATGCCCTGCTTCACCGCAATACAAACAGTTTTAATTTCTTTCTGTGTTCTTGTTGGAAGCCGGAGTCCCCGTCCCGCGCCACTGTCACAAATGCGAGAACCGGGACTCCTCCCTCAACGTTAGGCCAAGTAAGGACACCGTCTGAGATAGCCCTGATCACCCCCTTAGTAGCTTGGCACGAGCAGCCAGGCCTATCTCCAAGGCACGAGTGTACAGTATGTGCAACCACGCTCACAGCAACCCACTGGTGACACCAAAAATGGACTCCACACGAGTTTGATAAAACGAGTATAAACTTTATGTAAAAAGATATATGATCAGACCACACGATACATAAGCCAACATATAATAAAGGGTAATATTCGTTCCGGCTGGTTGGTAGGTTCAAATCCTAACCACCGCTTTCAAAATGCTATGCTGGTCGTAATGCTAGAATCACACACGTTGCAATGGACAAACAATAGTGCGTTGCGTAACGATACAATCCTGTGCTGGGCACAGAAGAAATAATACAATGAGTAACGATACACCCCGGTACCTGCAATGGGAGGAATAATGCAATGCGTACCGCTACAATCATGTACTGCGCAATGAAGGAATAATGCAATGCGTCACACCCCAATCACGTACTTTGCAATGAAGAAATAATGCAATGCGCACCGCTACAATCATGTACTTTGCAATGAAGGAATAATGCAATGCGTAGCTACAATCATGTACTTTGCAATGAAGAAATAATGCAATGCGGGCCGCTACAATCCTGTACTTTGCAAGGGAGAAATAATGCAATGCGTAGCGCTACAATCGTGTACTTCGTTATGCAGAAATAATGTCAGGCGTCCTAAGACAGTCCGGCAGTTCATTAGCAGCAATATCGGCCATGTGTATTACGACAGTCAGCCTCTTCGATAACAGTTGCCCCCCCACACATATCAACGATGACACAAAGTACAGCTTCCCACTCTGGCCCCAGTACTGCCACTCCTGAACGCAGTACGGGCCCCACTCTGAGCCGAAGCAAAGGCTTACGCCGCCAGAAGGTCTGAGAGGCCGAGAGAGTGTCCCTCCCAGCCAGCGCCCCGCCCAGGCAGTGATCCACGTTACCTGGGGGCACAACCCCACTCTCCTCTCCTCCTTCAGCGAACTGGGCCTTCCGTGTAGAACTTTCTCAATGGGCCTCAGCGGCTCGGCCTGGCAGCACAGCTCCTCCGGGCTGCCGGACCGGGCCACGACTGTTAGGAAGGTCTCAGGCGGCCGCAGGGCACACGTACCCCACGTCCCTGAGATTACGTTACTCTGGGTCTCCTCTGGCACGAAGCCACACACACAACGCTGACGGGACTTCATGTCAACTCCGAGTGCACGCTCACCAGGCACTCCTTCCTGCGGTCTCAGTTGGCACCAAGACCCGCACACCACGTTGCAGAGACTCACTTTCTTCCGGTGCACACGATGATCAGCCGATCACCTCCACAGTCCCAGGTTGCACCAAAGCACCCACACTGCTTCACTGAAACTTACTCCAAGTCCGGTGCCCCGATATCCAGTCGCTCTTCACCAACGCCTTCGGCCGCTCCCTGACATGCTCACCGTGTCCGAGCCTCACTTCTCCTCCGGTGCACTCAATGACCAGGCGCTCTTCACCAGCGCCTCCTGTGCACCACAACACACACCCTGCATGTCCAAGACTCACTCCACTTCCGATGCACACGCTGACCAGGTGCCCTTCACCAATGCCTTCTGTGCACCACGACACGCACCCAACGCGTCCGAGACTCACTTCACCTTCGGTGCACATGTTGACCAGGCGCTCTTCACCCACGTCTCCTGTGCACCACGACACGCACCCAGCGCGTCCGAGTCCCGCTCCTCCTCCGTGTATCCAAGATCATAGGGCACACCTTCCGAGGGTCTCAAGCTGCCACAACATGTGCCCACCGCGTCACTTGAAACTTCTCCGGAAACTTTTATGTTCCTGTGTTTTCAAACAGGGAGCCAGCTCACCTTGGGCCCTTGGGGGGTAACAAGACACAGCACAAAGCACAGTCTTCTTCAAGCAGGGGGACCCAGCGCACAAAGCACAGTCCCAACAGCCTCTTCCTTGGTTAGAACAGCAAACTGCAGACCAGCCCCAGATCACGAAGCAAGGGTTGGTCCTTCCCCAGCAGTCTCTTCAGTTGTTCCTTCCTTAGCAGAGGTTCCTCTTGACCACGAAATGGATCCAAGCCTTTTCAGTCTCAATCCATTTCTAATCCATTCCCCCCGTTCAGGGGTCTCAGCTCTCCTAGTTATACCCCTAAACGTCTTTGAAGTTTGTTGTGCTCCCCCTGCCTAAATCAGTTCTGGGTGTCTCCCTCCCAGTGTCACCTTTCTCCCTTTGATACTGGGGGTCTGGATCCTTAATCACTCAGCAGGAGATGGGTCAATTGTTTTATAGCTGCAACCCAGGCCTCTTCACCTCCCGGTGCTTTTCCTCACCTGCTCTCCAGCTGCAGGTCAGCCTGGTGCCATCTCAACCCCTCCCTGGGTCAAGACCTCCCCCGGCTCCTCTCACCTCTCAGATCCAGACAGTCAATCCACATTCAGCAGAGACACACAGAAATGCTTAAAGGACAACACTCAGCCACTTTCTAAAAGTGTGGCTTCTCAACACACAGTGACAAAACCACTTTCATAGAAAGATGTGTTATGACGCTGAGAGTTCATACATACTAAACTTCACCTCTCCATTTTAAACTTATGGGAAACTAGGCTAACAAACACAATATCCAGCCTCCCCCATTCTGTCCTATGGGCAGAATGGCCTTTCACCAGTGAAAAACGAAATGGAGCGTTTTCCACTGTCAGGACATAACACACACCTCAGTATATGTCCTGCTGTCTTGTGGTTTGTTGCCTGCCTTGTTATGTTGGCCTAGGCCTAGCTGCCATGCTGCTTTTCTTTGCGCACGTTACATTGAGCCAGGGCTCCCTCACCCTTTGCTCTTGCTAAGTTCTTTTGCGCTGTCTGCATTTTCTGTCTTTCACCTTTTCTCTTGTTCGATTTGGGCTCAGACTGCACAACATGTACAAGGTCACATAACAATGTATTTCGGTTCTTCCTGATATGGCCAGTCTCGCGCACCCAGACATAACATTAGGCGCAAATGCCATGAAACTTGGTGTGCCTTTAATACTGCAGTTTTTACTGGCGCTTAACACACTTGGAGGAATCATTTCCAGGGAGAAGAGCTGTGATTGTCTGCTGATGTAGTTCTGCATCTAGAGACCAAGGTATGAGGGTTCGTTAGTCAAAGCCCAGAGGTCTTCTATTTTTATAATAAACTATCTTACTGCACGGGGAGGGTGGTAATGTTATTTAGACATTTATCCACTGAGTTATGAAATGCTTTCCCCGTTTGTATTCTATGGAATTGTAACCATGCTGCTTATATTATTCATATGCATTATGCTATTAGTGCTGACACGTGTACTGTACCTTAGAGCACGTAAGTTGAAATAAATATTTCAATCTACCCTGTGTCTCTTCATACGCGCATTGTGAACAAGTACGAGTGAGTGACGAAAGAGTGTTCTTGCTTCTGCGAGTCCTGAGATAAAGATACCGTGTTCTGGGTTGTCCAATCATTGGTGCTTTGGTACTAATGGGATGCTAAGCTAGTTGGGTTGGGGTTTTGGGTGCTACGGTATATGGTAGGCAAACCACTGTATTCCGGGGTCCTATTATCCTGTGCATAGCTCTGTGTATGTGCAGAAACCCTATGACATGGCGCCCAACGTGGGGCTGCTTATCTGCGAGACGCTTGAGTAGTACTTGTGCTTGTCCACAAAACCCTCACGTACGCTTCCGGAGGCGTAAGTGACGGTGATACCTCCTATATTGAACGTTTTATAGGTTCTTTCAAGCTTGAAGTTATTAAAAAGGTTACATAAATAACCCATTTTGTGCTCCCTGTTAGGTTGTCGAATACAATTGTTTAGTTATGGCTGGTGTGGCGATAGCTGCACATAGCCGAGGACCACTCCGAGAACACCTAGGTGTATACGGAGTGCCCGATACTGGGGTCGAGTTGGTCTTTGTGGTTCAAGCCGATCCGGCTTATCACTTTGAAGTGTTTTACACTTGGATCACTTTTGAGGCGGTGGATGCAGGTGATAATCTGTTTCATGAATATAAACTCACCGCTATTCCTGCTGCCTATCGACCCTATACTAATCTTGAAGTGCCTCTCACGGCTTGGCAGCACCGTATTTGGTTTAATGGCGCCCTCCCACAACCAACTACCGCAGTTCGTTTAGGCCCCTTATCAATTCAGGGGGCCACTTGGCCTGTATTGGCCGGGTATACCCCGCATCCAAATTATCTGGCATTACCGATTGCGGAACTGCGCACTATGCATACCGAACTGGTGCGAGTGCATAGAGCCTTAGTGACATACGTTACAGGTAGTCTCCATGGAGCTGCTCCTGTAGTCACTGGCCAACCAGCTGTTGCAGCTGGAGTGACCATAAGTCCTGTCATGGTAAATTCTGTGATGGGCAAACGTCCACAAAGTAAGGACGATTATCCTTACTGGCTTGCCGAAAAGTTCGATCAGATAGAAGCGGTGTTTCCACATATGTCCCCAGTGGATAAACATCGCATCCTTACGATAAGTTTGCCAAAAGACTTAATCCCCGATTTGACATCATGTGAAAACTGGGGTAAGGTATTCGCAGCAGTTTATTCAAAATGTTTTGGTACTCCTTCCATGACGGTTCTACCCTCTGTAATTAAAAAGTACAGGACGAACATGGCCCTGAAGCGGCTGTGGAATTAGGGATGAGACTAGTGGGAGTGTTTGATGTAGTAGCTGAACTGATCCTTGGAAATGTCAAGGGCGATGCTATGAACTTTCAAGTAGCGAATGCTTTGGCTTTGGTCCCAGAGTTGGACAGGCCCCGCGAATTACCGAAAATTATTGCCCGGGCTTATAAAACAATTGGAAGAAATAGCCTAGGCAACAAGCCTTTTATAAAAATGCAAACTCAATCGCAACCACAAATTACACAAACAAAAAGTACATCTGAGAAAGATGATAGACCAGTCTTCACTAAAAAGAGTTGGAGACAGAAAAAACAGGGTAAGCAACAAAAGAAGCCGGGGTCGAGAGGCGCTTCCCCAGTTTCAGTTTCTTCTGAACGTACTTATGATTTACGTGATAGGTCGAGAATTAAATCACCAGAAAGGTTTCAGAGCTCTGATACGCGTTCTCCTCGTTCTTCACAGGCCCAGACGTCGTCACAGGCTGGTGGAGGAGGACGGCAAGATAGAGGAAGGGGCCGAGAGGCTCCCCAGGAGCGAGACCAACCTCGACAACAAGTCAGAGGGAAAGCAGAAGACTTTCACCTTCCTCGACCGCAATTTCAGAAGAAAAAAGTTGCCGCTGTAACAGCGAAATATGCCACAGACCGTGAGAACGAGACTCCAGAATTGGACGTGGGCAGTGACCCTCCTAGACAGCGCCGCGGAAGTTACCATAGTGCGGGAGGCGCTACGTCCTCATATGGAGGCGACAGCAACTGAAACATTCGTTACTGTAGAGACAGCTGACACGAGAGTGGCACCCCCTGACAGACTTTACAACATAGTCATACAAATTGAAGGTGACATACCGCGTGAAATAAAAGGGATTTTTTGGGAAAATCTAACCTCTTCATATGACATTTTGTTAGCAGAGGTGGATTGGCCACCCCCATTCGTTTTAGCTGCACATAAAGGAGAGGAGGTAATCCTTCCAAGCTTTTCAAGGCATGTCCCAAAAGACAAAGCTGAAGCACTTGCAGCTGAGTGGGCTGTGTACCTGGCACCGGCATTATACCGCAACCATGTGGGATGGGATGAAGAATCACCTCCCCATGCAATACCTTTGCGGTCACTACCGCAGCCACAACCCCAATATCCCATCAAACGGCAGGCAAAAGGCCCCGTCTCCGAAATTCTGACACAGTTGGAATATCAGGGAGTAATCGAACCATGCGTATCACCTATGAACAATCCCCTTTTCGTGGTTTCTAAACCCGATGGATCGTACCGCTTAGTTTTGGATTACCGGCATTTAAATTCCCATTGTCGGAACTTTGCGGTACAGAATACACACAGTTCTGCACTTGTAGACAGTCTTGTTCGTAAAAAATACAAAACGACACTTGACCTTTCAAACGGTTTCTACACGCACAACCTAGCCCCGGAGAGTGGTCAATGGACCGCATTCACTTCCGGTGGTAAATTATTCCAGTTCCGGCGTTTACCCATGGGCTACAAAAATAGTCCGGGTGTATTCGCCGCCCGTGTTGTCTCTTTGCTAGACAGCATAGACCAAGATGCATGTTCGTACGTTGATGACATTTATCTGACGGACGACGAATTATTTCCGCATCTGTCCCGTGTGGACCGCATTATTCTTGAATTTGCGGAGCAGGGTTACAAATTTAACTTTGCTAAGTCACACATTGCTGAATTTACCGTTCTGTTCTTGGGCTATGAGCTCAACAACGAAGGTAAGGGCTTAGCCCCCATTTCTTGGAAAAATGTGCACATTTGTGCCCCCCAAATACTCTGAAGAAACTTCAGTCTTTGCTGGGTTTCCTGAATTTCGGGCGTACTTACATTCCCGAATATGCCCAGCGTATCAAGCCTTTGTATGCTTTGATACAACCTACTTATTCAAGGTCTTGCTGGCTGCCTGAGCATACCTTGATTCTGCAGTCTTTGCAGACAGACCTATTGGAGTCTAAATATCTTTTGACTTGTGATAACCACACAAACCTGGTGATTAGAATAATTCCGGGGCGGTGGGATTTACGTACTTAACCTTTAATGAAGGTGATACAGTACCCATCGCATACAAGTCGCATCTGTACACTTCCGCTGAATTGCGCTTTACATCTGTCGAAAAGTTCTAACTGCAGTGCAAATGGCGATTCTAAAAGAACGCGCACTGGCACAGGGAAAGCGAATTCTGGTGGTAACACCCTGTCCTGCCCTAGAGGCAGTAACAAAGGCAAGTGTACCGAACTCAAAAGCAATGCATCCCCGTTGGATACAATGGGCTACATCCTTGACGTCATCAGACGTCACCTTTATTTTCGATTCTTCTCTTCAGACTCAGGAGTTCTTACAGTATGAATTCGTTCATCCTCCTCCTCTGTTTATATTGCCGCTTGAGGATTACAAATGTGTGATCTACACAGATGGTTCGGCGCAACCGGCCACTGGGTCCAAGCACGCTTATTCAGCTGCATGTGCTATTGTTGCGGGTTCCTTTGTAAATGGAACGTTCAAATCCTCTGTAGTGCACACTCGCACACTTGGAGATAGTACCGCACAATTGGCCGAGCTGCATGCATTGCTACTTGCGCTTGAGTTTGCTTCTCAGGATGAGACCACTCTTATTGTATGTGATTCCTTCTACTGTGTACAGTCTTACAATGACAATCTGTTTTTCTGGTCGAAAAATGACTACAAGGACGCAAAAGGGAGCACAATTAAGCATAAAATGCTTTGGGTTCGAGTGGCAGAATTGCAACAACGTCTGCCCCTCACACAGGTGGTTCACACCTTAGGCCATCAGCGGGTGGGCGCACACGCTATTGGTAATGATCTGGCAGATGAAGCTGCCCGTTCGGCAGTAGTCACGTGTTCAGTAGCAGCGGTTACCAGGTCCATGTCTAAAATTGACTCTGTTATTCTAGCAGCTATTGATGCAACAAAGGAAGGTGTTAATTACCCTACAGGTTTTCCTTCCAAGTATTCTTACAAGTTAAGTCCCGAACAGGTTCCTTATGTAACAATACCTGACGTTGGAGATCGGCTGATCCCCAACGCGGACCGCAGGAGTGCCTTGATATCAGCTGCACACGAAGGCATGGCTTCTGCTCATGCAGGTGTGTCAGCTACAGTTTCCATCTTGCAGCAGCGTTATTGGTGGCGTGGATTGTATAAAGACACCCGTGCTTTTGTGCTTTCTTGCGACGTTTGTCAACAGATTAAGCCTTCCATGGTAACACGCCCTCCACAGACCCCGCTCTGCATTGCTAACAGACCCTTTGGGTGTGTTTACTTGGATCACTGCGGTCCATTCTCATCAGACACTGCCTATAAATACATCTTAGTAGCAGTGGACTCGTGCACACGGTTCCTCTGGGTCTGGCCACAACGTAGTGCTGACGCTCGAAATGTAATCAGGGATTTGCGTGTCTTTGTGGGAATTTTCGCATGCGGCACCTTCCATTCGGACCAAGGTCCGGCGTTTGCCTCTAGGGCTTACAAGGATGCAATGGCTTCGCTTGGGGTGCGGGTGAAATTTTCTTCTCCGTATAGGCCTGAGGGCAACTCTATCGTTGAACGAATGAACCGTGACTTAAAGCAATCCTTAACAGCTAGAGTTATAGGTACTGGCAGGAACTGGCTGGCCCACTTGTATACCGTTCAGCGTGCACTTAATAATCTCCCTAGAAGACCTCTGGGTGGGCGGACCCCATACGAAATGCTCTTTGGCATAAGAATGTTTGTGCCTGACCTTGAGGGTCCAGACATCGCGGCGCAATCCGCCAAGTTTGATGTAGATAATCATTCTGCTATGTTACAGGACTTACAAGAAGCCCGAGACAAACTTGCAACTACACATTTGCCTTCAGCCACAGATCCTGCGTTGCAGATTCCGGTAGCCGGCTGGCTTCCAAAGGTTGGAGAACTGGTTCGAGAGAAGGTTGAAAACAAGAAAGAATTCGGCCCCTCTTTTCGTGCACCGGTTCCAGTTCTGGGCTTGAAGGGAACACGTACAGTCATTTTACCACCGCTTCCTGGTCGCAAGGAGAACAGATACATCTCAGTGGAAAATGTCAAGCTACAGCGCCTGGCCGATCCTGAATAGTGTCACACCAGCGGTCTCTTGTCCTGCCATTTATCGGACATATGTTCGTGGCCCATCTACACGAACGGTCGCTGATGCTGTAATTGAGATGGTTGATTTGCCTGAATCCTCTCCTTTGCCTGAAACTATAATTGATCCCCAACTCTCCACCAACATCGACGAGGACGAGTATACCTATCCTACATCTGAATCGGTGGCGCATCAACCAACAACGCCACTTGGCCCGACTCGTTATTCCTTTGATTCGGATTCCACCTCTTCAAAAGTCCCATCCAAGTTCAGTATTTTTGTATCCTGGTTTAGAGACAATTTTTTGATTCCACCCTGGACATACATCTGGTTGGTACTTTTCTTGATTTTTTTGTTCATGTCCATTGGCTTTGTCACAGTGTTTTTTCTACTAATCAATGGTCACTATTTACCTGAACGCTCTGCTGTAGACTATGTTTCTGGAACTTTGGCTCCTCATTCCTAGTCTCACATCATGAAGCGTGACCACACATTTGTGAACATTTCAGCTTTTCCAGTTGCTGATGGCATCGTATGGGATGCAGTGAACTATCAAATCCATGGTCCGACGGAAATTATTAATGTACCTAATGTCCTTCGTGTTTCAATGGGTGATGTAGTACAAAATAATATTCATTCTGATGATTGGGATGTGCATGCCGTTGAAGCATTGTTTGCCGATTTAAAATATTATGCATCTTTTAATGCTGAAGATTTATATATGAATTCTGCGAATTATGCCGATTTGTATTGTTACCAACATTGGGGTAATCATTTTCTCCATAAGCCAAGTGCCCTGCGTAGTTCTGTTAACTACACCCAATGGGAACATTGTCCAAACCCCTTGCCAGGTAGCTCACAAACTCTTCGAAATAAGTTTACCTATTTTACTGATTTTAATCGGTCGAACCCTGCATCCTATTATTTTAAACTTAATACCACATCAACTCAGAAAATTATGTTAACACACACCAAATTGCTTTATTCGGGTTCCTTTTTAAGTGCCCTAGCAGTGGGTGGTTATGAGTACTGGGAGGATACAATAGATTTGAAATCCATTTGGGGCTCCAAGCCATGGCAGGTACAGGGAACCGAGGCGTTGCATCGTGCTTGCCTCATCCCTACCCAAATTATGTTCCTAAATGCTTCCATCTATCAAACTACGTGTTGGGGCTTAGCTACCACTAAACAATTAAACTCGCCCTCAATTCCATCCCTTTCGAGTTTTCCCAATGATAGCTCACGTTTTAACCTGTCCTTGACGACCCTACAGGCTCTATTACAGAATAATTCATTTAATGTTTCCGAACTGGATCAGTCACCCTGGTTGGTATGGCCTATATCATCTAATGCATGTCAAATGCGTTTTCACGACTCAGGTACTAGATACACACAGGATAGGCCTGATCCGAGATTTACTGCTTCTCGTACTGTCACTACATATTCTGTTGGTAAATTATGCAAACAATGGCTGCAACATTCGTCCCTTGATTCTGTTAAACAACATTTGTCCCTCCTTTCAGGCAATATTGATCTGTCCGACTTTGTTTTGGGACCTCGTGGTCCCCGACCTAAAAGATTCATTTATGAGACATATAATGAACTCTGGAAGCTATCACAAATGGAAGCTGCTTCCCGTCTTCGGGAAATAGATCAAGCAAATTTGGAAAAGGTGCTTGCTGTTGTTGACAATAGTATTAATACCCTGTCTTCTCGCATTTATACTTTAGAGAATATTGTGTCCTCTGTTGTTGATATTGTACAAGATGATATTTCTGTGTTATATCATGGTCAAAATCAATTGCGTTCAGTTATGCAGTTTGCATGGACTTTACAAACGCTCAAGTTAGGTAAAGTTCCTTGGCATTTTTGAACACCTCTGCCTTGTTTCTACCTTTTAACTTAACTGACAAACAGCAATTTATGTCCATGAAAGATGCAACTTACACTCTATTACATATCGAAAAGATGGATCCTTTGCCGTTCTCTGTTGCAGAACTCGATTCTGCTGTGTGGCTAGTTCATGGGGTTATCGCTTTACCTTTTTCCTTGTTTGAATTTGACTCGTGCATGAAACATTATCCTGTGGGCCGTTACCGGCCCTTGGGCAGTGCTTTCCTGCATGAACTCTGGTCCTTGCCTTTCATGTATAAATGCCTTCGGGACGGCAAGGAAGTCTTTCTCACGGGGAGTACTGCGACTCGACTATGGGTCATTCGCTTATTTGTAAACACATTAAATTGCATGGCTCATGTAGCGTTTCCGCTCCTAATCTTGCTTGTGTGCTGAAAGGTATTCCTGCTCCTGTTATTTCTCCTACTTTCACTCTCCTTTCCAATGGTAGTTATTTACTTTTAAATAACGAAAACTGTTGTGGCCTGCAGGCTGGCATTCCTTACATTGTAACAGTTTCGCACAGGGTTGTCTGCTGCAAAAATGTGCTTTTTCCTCCCCCTCATGGCAAGGTTGATATCTCTATTTGGCCTTCCATCCCTACCATGGAGGCAGATTTCAATAGACTGAGCAGAATAAAGGCACTGTTATTGAACGAGGAAGTTATGCTCACGTCCGCCCGGGAGACATTCATTCTCCAGGTGGCGAGTACCCACAGTGAAATACAGGCCCTTTTGAACACTAATCTCCCCCAACATTTTGGGGAGTTAATTCATCGTATTTTTAACGCATCTAACACAGAGGGTCTGGTACACTTTTTTAAAGTCGTGGGGTCTGGTTTGGTGTCCTCCTTCCAAACTATTTTTGGTGTCATCCCGGCGTTTATTCATTCTATTTTTTCCAGCGTCTTTGGCGGTTTCCCGTTGATCATCGCATTGGCGGCTGGTGTCCTGATATTAATTTGTTTTATGCGCAATGGCTGCTCCCCGATGGGACCTGCTCGATCCGGACCGCCTCCAGCTGCTCCGTGAGCGCCTTTTGGCTGGTTTTGGTGTCTTGCCATTGGCGACACTGAGTGTGTCATATACTCTTTCTTTTCGCTTTGCGTATTTCACTTGCGTGCAACCTGTAATGACTTGTGTCCGCTGTCCTTTCACCTGGACTTTGGATTATTGCCTCTCCAATTCGTCATTGTCTGTTCCGGATTTTGTTCAGTTGATGGGTCCCTTAGAGGCCCATGAGCAGGACTGTTCCGTTGCCGGCTGTATGGCGCGTGCGGCTGCACTGGGGATTTTGGCGCAATGGGATATCTGGGCGGCTGCCCAGGATCTCCTACATCAAAGCTATTTCGATTATCACGCAAGTTGTCCCGCATTGCTTTTGGATGCTCCCTCTGCTGAGGAGCATTCCTGCTCTTTTGATCTCATGGATTGGATGGCATCTATGTTTTTTGACGATTCCAATGATGTCCTCTTGGAGGGTATGGCTTTTTTCTGCACTTACACTTTCATGGATTGACTTGTCCTCCGCCGTTTGGGCGCTCCCTGTGCTCTACTGGATTTTTTTTTGCCCTCTGTCCTGGCCGCCGGACTGTCCAGGGAGGGTGTCTTGTGGTTTGTTGCCTGCCTTGTTATGTTGGCCTAGGCCTAGCTGCCATGCTGCTTTTCTTTGCGCACGTTACATTGAGCCAGGGCTCCCTCGCCCTTTGCTCTTGCTAAGTTCTTTTGCGCTGTCTGCATTTTCTGTCTTTCACCTTTTCTCTTGTTCGATTTGGGCTCAGACTGCACAACATGTACAAGGTCACATAACAATGTATTTCGGTTCTTCCTGATATGGCCTGTCTCGCGCACCCAGACATAACATTAGGCGCAAATGCCATGAAACTTGGTGTGCCTTTAATACTGCAGTTTTTACTGGCGCTTAACACACTTGGAGGAATCATTTCCAGGGAGAAGAGCTGTGATTGTCTGCTGATGTAGTTCTGCATCTAGAGACCAAGGTATGAGGGTTCGTTAGTCAAAGCCCAGAGGTCTTCTATTTTTATAATAAACTATCTTACTGCACGGGGAGGGTGGTAATGTTATTTAGACATTTATCCACTGAGTTATGAAATGCTTTCCCCGTTTGTATTCTATGGAATTGTAACCATGCTGCTTATATTATTCATATGCATTATGCTATTAGTGCTGACACGTGTACTGTACCTTAGAGCACGTAAGTTGAAATAAATATTTCAATCTACCCTGTGTCTCTTCATACGCGCATTGTGAACAAGTACGAGTGAGTGACGAAAGAGTGTTCTTGCTTCTGCGAGTCCTGAGATAAAGATACCGTGTTCTGGGTTGTCCAATCATTGGTGCTTTGGTACTAATGGGATGCTAAGCTAGTTGGGTTGGGGTTTTGGGTGCTACGGTATATGGTAGGCAAACCACTGTATTCCGGGGTCCTATTATCCTGTGCATAGCTCTGTGTATGTGCAGAAACCCTATGACACTGCCTTTTACTTACACTGCACCCTGCCCAGGGGCTACCCGGGGCCTACCACAGGGGTGCCCACTGTGTACACAAAAGGGGAAGTAAGGCCTGACAAGTGGTTACACTTGTCAGGACAACATGCTAACTTAGCAAACTGCGCGCAGGCCCTACACTGCAGGCCTGAGTTCCCTTCTCCGCGCACCTTTCCATTACTAGCCCTGGCACACACAGTGCACATCACTAGGGACTTTACTAGTAAGGCAAACATACCAATCATGGCCAACCAATTACCATTATACTTTACACATGGAACACTTGTACTTTGACACTGATCAGCAGTGGCAAAGTACCCAAATTATCTAAATTGGCAACTCTATGTCAAGAAAACGGTCTAGGGGGAAAGCAAAAAGTTTAGGGAAGTTTAGCCAAAAAGGCCAAGTCCTACAGTTCTTTTTCTCTGCGATCAAAGGACAGCGCAAGCCCCCAATTTGCATGGGTTTTGTGTTATTCTGATTCTTAGACTCTGACACTTTCTGCTCAGACCGCACAACTGGTAGCCTGGGCTCCCCTCGGGGGCTTTCCATTAAACTATGGTCAAGACTGATAACTAAGTTAATGAACTCTGAAAATCTGAGGGTAAATCTACAATGTCTGCCAGGGAATCATTTGAGTTATCTCTTAAGCCCTCTATAAAAGAGGAAAGTACTACTTCCTCTGGCCATTGGGTTTCCGTAACCAGCTTACAAAAAGCAGTAATGTGGATAAGGTGGTCCTTATTGTCCTGACCGAGTTTAAGCAACTCATCACTGGCCTGGACAAGGCAAAGAGACGATGTGTCGCCTTTTTAAACCTTCCAAAATCGTGTAAAAATAGGTCTTTGTTTTTAATGAATGGAATAGCCCAACCAGTAGCTGTACCCCCAAGATAAGATATGATAAAGGCTATTCTAGCAGGTTCAGAGGGAAAGGCTCGTGGTTTGCAAAAAAGCTGCAACTGGCACTGATTCCAAAATGCATCAAATTGTGACTATCCCCCAAAAATTGTTTGGTCGGGGCCTAGGGCACTGGGATTGGAGTGGTTACTGTGACATGAAAAGGATTAGCATTTTGGTAGCAGAGGTGTTTAGTAAATTCCCCAAATCACTAAAGTGTGGGGGTTGTGGAATGGGACGTGTGCTCTTGGGAACTGTCCAGGTCCCCACCTCAAATGACCATGGCGAGGGTGACACCTGACCAGTTAATCCGTAAGCGACTGATTTTACTGTTGCAAGGACTAAACCTCATGCTGTACATCCCCTAAAGTGCTTGCTAACTCTAAAACACTCGGTGTGTCCTTGGGCATGACTTGGGACAGACCTTAAATGTGTATCTTGTCATTCATGTTGTCCAGGCAGTGGAAGCATGCAAGGCTTGGCCTTCTGTAGTGCACTCACCTGGTCCCAGCATTGGATGCTACATTGAAGCTGGTGCTGGACCTCCTTTACCTCTCAGAGCCGTGCAGGATCAAGGCAGGGACTAAACGCATGGCCACCGGGGGAAAGAGGGTTTGGGACAAAATAAGAAAAGAGAGACTTGTAGAATTGGATCTGCTGAGCGGCTGTGTGACACTGCGTAACAGGATCTGTCACTTCTGAGACCTTGTACACATGCAAGTAGATGTGCACTGGACCTGAACCTCTGGTTTTGTGATAACGCAATGCAGGGGAAAAAACAAGAGGAGGCAGTTACCATTAGTACACTAATAGGTCTCTGCATACAATGAACATGCATTATCTTCAGAGACATGCACTTACAGGTTTCATCAGCAGCACAGCTTGAGAGCAGAATAACAAAAATCAAAGATTGGAGTACGGCACTACTAGGAATAAACTTGAAAAACAGATTGGAGTTATTGGCACTCCCAGGGATACATTCGAAACATATGTTCAAGTTGCACTCCCAGGGATAAACTCAGAGCACAGTTTGGAGTTACTTGCACTCCCAGGGACAAACTCAGAACATAGGTTGGATTTACTTGCACTCGCAAGGATGCACTCGGCATAAAGGTTGGAGTAACTTGCACTCCCAAGGATACACTCGGCACAAAGGTTGGAGTTACTTACAATCCTAAAAATACACTCGGAACACAGGGTGGGGAACAAGGTTGATGCATTTATCAAGGACTCTGAAATGCTTTCTCTTGTCACTACTGTTATCAGAGAAACACACAGCTAGAGCCTTTAATCTTTGTGTCGTGACAGTTCTAGCTCCAACGGTTGTAGGAAGGGTCCAGAGAGCAAACACACAAAAAGAGCTGGAGTAAATCACAGAGAGGGCATGCAGGAAAAGTCTATAGTCTTTGAAAATGTGAATATTCTTGCCTGTGTAATACTATACAAGTTTAGAGCACGCTAACCGGATATCAAGTACTTAACCTAGTTCTTCCCCTTGACAGAAGTTTGAAGAAAATCTCGAGGCTTTGACTTAGGCAGTCACGGGGGTCCAGAGTAGCTGTGCAGGAGGGAGCGAGGAGGAAGACATTAAGGGAGCTGGTGCCATGGGAACCACTGGTTCATATGGACTTGAAGGAGACTGGAGCTATTCTTGGTTCCAACAGGATTATTTAGGCGAGTGGGAAGGGTGAATCTTGTTCAGCAGGGCAGCAGGGCAGCAGGGAGCAGGGCTAAGCCACGATTGGGGGTTGGGCAGGGTTTATATACCTTCTAGAAGGCTCAACGGATGTAGTTAGATCACGTGGGGGACATGGCCGTCTGGAAGGCTCTTGAACTTTGAAGGAAACATGTGTTAGTACACACTCTTTGACCTTACAGAATGAGCAGGTGCAACTTGTTGATTGGAACCAAATAATAGTAAAAAATGTATTGTTTTCGCTCAAATGGGCATAATGGAAGGCAACACCAAGGTCCCAGTAACAGAGGGAACCAGGCTTGCCATTAGCTCATGGGATTCTGGGAGAAGCTTGCTCGGATTCCATGGAAAACCACACCAAGACCCTAGTAACACTGGTGCAGCTAATCTATTGGTCTACAGGTTTTGGGGGATGCTTGCAAGGATTCAAGTGCAATGGAATTATGGGTGTTGGGGAAGCATCAGTCATGAGGGTGCTGGGGGAACATCAGTTATGAGGGTGCTGGGGGAGCATCAGTCATGAGGGTGCAGGGGGAACATCAGTTATGAGGGTGCTGAGGGAGCATCAGTCATGAGAGTGCTGGGGGAACATCAGTTATGACGGTGCTGGGAGAACATCAGTCACGAGGGTCCTGGGGGAACAGCAGTCATGAGGATGCTGGGGAAACATCAGTCCCGAGGGTGTTGGAGGGACATCAGGCATGCTATTATGGCGTGCCAAAGGTGCCATAGGGGTAAAGCAACATGAGCCCTTTGAGCTAGACCACTACGCAGAGGGTGCAGGAGGGAGTTGTGACAGAGAGGGAGCAGGAGGGGGTCATGAGAAAGAGGGCGCAGAGAGGGGATTGTGACAAGCTGTTGTTGTTTCCATTGAAACGTAAATCCATCTTTGGCCGCCTTTGTTGTGGAATGCGATATGGGCAATGCCTCACTTTTGACCCAGTTGATTTTGTAGCTGATATCATAGAGAACAATAAGAAGAGCGACATTAGGGCTGGTAGGGATCTGTCCAGATATGTAAGTGTAAGCTGAGTGTCGTGGCCATACCTACAATGGTGGAGATGCCCATTATCTGAGGGGGACTGGCAGATCATCACCGCCAAAGGTTCCATGGCCAGAAGGAACAGTAGGGGTGAGCAGGGGCAGCCCTGTCTGGCTCTCCTGTGGACTGGGACTGCATCTCACAGGAATGCTGAAAAATTGATCAGAGTGGGTGGTTCTGTGTAAAGCCAGTGGACTTTCTAAATGACATTTTCCCTCCAAGCCCAGTCGGTGAAGGACTCTGAACAAATATCTCCATTCTATGCAGTCGAACACCTTCTCCGTATCGGGAGAGAGGAAATTTGTGACCTCCGGGGAGTCATTGGAAAGCTATAAGAGATGGGCTAAAGTATGTAGGTAGTTACACAAGGGTTGCACTGGGACAAATCCCACTTGGGTGACATGTATTAGACTTGGGATAAACCATTTGAGGCAAATCGCTCGAATCTTGGTGACAGTGTTTAGGAGGGAAATCAGGTGGTAACTCCCACAGAGCAGGGGGGTCTTTAGCTGGTTTTTGTAGAACTGTGACCACCGCTGTGTTGGCCATAAGTGAGGAGGACCCCGTTTGTTCCGCTTCTTGTAAAGCGATGTGAAGTAGTTCTACTGTCTCATCCTTAAGCTTTCGATAGAATTTGTTTGAGAACCCATCCTCTCCTGGCGCCTTATTATATGAGAGGTTGGAGATGGCCAAGGCCACTTCTTCCTTGGTGATCTCCCCCTCTAAGAGTTACCTGACATCATCATTTAGGCTGGAGAGGGTAAGACTACTGAAGAAGGTCTCCAATCTATACTCATCATCGCGGTGTTTAGAGCTATACAGGATAGTGTAGAGGTTCCAAAGGCTTTGGCAATAACTTGTAGGTCCCGTATGATATGGCCAGAGCTATTTTTGATGGCTGGGATTGCTGACACAACTTCCCGCAGTCTTCCCTTGTTCTCTCCTTGATCATAAGGGCGGGCTTTGAGTTTATAGACAGGGAATTTCACCTTAGACATATAGAACAAGTTAGGTGTCATTTTGGTTTTCTCAAGGGCATACCTCGTTGCTGTCGAGGGCCTCGCTGTGTACGCCTGGGTGTGCATTTTGATATATTTGTCTAGGTTGAGCTGATTATGTGCACGCTGCTCATTGGCCAGGGCCACGTCCCTCAGCAATTGCCCACACAGGTTGGCATTAGCTGTGGCCCATAGAGTCTGGGAGGATACAATCAACCTCTTTTGTCCATCAGGTAGGTGGTCAAGTGAGATTGAAAGGTATAGCAGTCATTTGTGGGATCCAAGATTTCAAGAATGTAATGCACGAGTGATATTGACGCTCAGAACTCTCCAGAAGACCAAACATACACAAATTGGCAATCCTATTTTGATCTTCCTAATCTGAAAGCTCTTTTTGCAGTGACAGTGAGGTGTCTAGGATGTTAAGAATTTGTTTCATACATGAAGATTCTCTGTCCTCCATGTTACTGATTAGATCCTCTGCTGCCATGATTTTGCATTTAATCTGCTGTACTTTTTTATCATAATGATGTTTGATTTCATACTATCCATATCAATCTTGGTGAACTTAGCCAGTTCATGAAAATTCTCCAATTGTTTTTGAATTATGTCCATAGCACTTGCTGAATCAACTTTTGCTTTGATGGGAGAGCCATGATCTGGCATTTATGTCTTCAACCTTTTTGTGTTGATGGTACATTTTCGAAAATAGTTGCTGTTGGTTCTTGGAAGCTAGTGCTTGCTTCTCTAAGGTCTTGCGAAACATTTCTTATTTCTATTTAAGCCAAATTTGGGAGACGATTGGGCTATCTAATGTTAGTTGCATAATCATTTTGTAGTAGTAGCCATTCCATAAAAAGCCTTCACATAGTTTTTTGTGTATTTCAAATGTAAATTTTCTGTGCTTGTGCTGTTGTGACTGTAAATGTATCGAATGTGTGACAATAACTGTGTTCCTTTTTGGAAGGTGATGTAATTGGCACTTTCTGACATTATATCTGTAAATATTAGTGATATATATTTGTTAAGTGATTGTAAAATAATACTTTTGGATTGAAGAATGCCACTTCCAGAGGTTGGTGAACCAGGTCTTAGCTACAATGGAGGCCTTCGGTGCTGCTTACTTAGATGGAATAGCTGTCTACAGCAGCAGCTCAGAGGACCACATGTTTTACCTGCAGGAAGTGCCTGAGAGGGCAGGGATCTGTGGTGTAGTTGGAAAACCTCATGGGGTAAGGGGCAGTGCCTCTAGGCCAAAATAGAGGCTATCCTGGCCTGGGTGGCCCAAAACCCAGAAAGAAGTGAGGCCTATGCCTTTCACAGGATAACATTGGGTTGCCTTATTACATTTAGGGACCAATAATGATATTGGTTCCAATTCCGACCACTAATTCCATTCTAGGCGGTCAGAATTGAAACCAGCCAGTCATTCCCGCTGGCTTCCGACGGGCTCAAAGAGCCCTTCGGCCAGTCGGAGACCGGCCCGTAATCCCAGTAGGACTGTACTTCTGCCGCCGGGATTATGATAACGGTTTCCAACAGCCTTTCTGTGCAGGCCTTTCAGACATGGAAAGGATGTCGGAAAGCGACTTTGGGGGACCCTAGCAGGGCTCACTTGCATCGTAGCCTACAGTTGTGGCCCGGGAATCCCTGCACCCTGTGGCAGGCACCTTGAGGTGCCTGCCACAGGATGCAGGGATTTACACAAATCCAATTTCTCTATGGGAGCCTGTGCTATGGACGTTTTATGGCCGTAGCACAAGCTCCCATAGAGAAATGGAAGTGTGCGACCGCACAGTATGCGGTCACATTGTAATTAGGTGGTCGGTCAGTCCCGTTTACGTGACGGTGTCGGGCGGGCGCAAGTCCATTCAACATCATAATAAGCCCCTGAATGTGTTAAGTTTTGATTGGAACAGGTTGAGATTTTATGTTTGGTATCTAAGAATTTGTAATTTAAAATCCTCTGTAACTGTAAAGTAAGATTTTAAGCTATAATTTTGAAATGCAACTTTTAGAAAGTTGGCATTTTCCTGCCCCAGCTAGTTTGTGCCTAGAAATTGTTTCTGGGTCACATGACTGAGTGTAGTTGGCAGTTTGACTCCCAAACAACTGCACAACAGAGGACCATCACTGGTAGGATGGAAGGGGGCTGAGCTGGGCGCAGCGCCACTTACAAGTCAATAGGCTTAGGCCTGCCCTCACACAAAGGACTTCACACTACCTCATTGTTCTTGCAGTCAGGCTGGATGCCAGGGCAGGGAAGGCACAAACTCCAAGCACTTCAAAGGGAACTCTCTAGAACCTTCTCCTTTAGGCATAAAACCCACTCCTCAGTTCACTTTTTGAACCAGGGGAAGGACTCCCAGATGACTGCCTGCTGCTGTGGCTTGCTGTGAACTTCAGAAGACTGTTTTGCTGCACCGGATGGCCTGCCCTGCTGCCTGAAGTCTGCCTTGAACCCTCAGAGTGTTGCCTTGATTCTTGAGCCCTATTCAACCACTTGAAACCAGGACTACCGCAGTGACTTTAAGGGCTAGTCTGCTGACCTCCTGTTCAGAGCCACAGGGACATAACAGTTTCCCACCATCTTGAACCAAGCCTGAACCAAGCCTGAGTGAGTCTTAACCCTCCAAGTGCTGACCTTTCAGTCCAGGACCCTTGGTGGTGGTGCTAAATGTGTCCAGCTAGCAAAAATCCAAAACTTAGGACTTAAGCATTTTTTTGGCTAAAAGCTGTTTGTCAATCCCCTTAAAAAATCATTTTCAGTGGTCTTTTGTCAAAGGGATATCTGGCATCCTGGAACTCTTCGACTTCAGCCTCCTGCATTGTCCCGCTAGAGATATTCGACTTCCAAAAAGAGACTAAGGACATGATTACGATCTTGGCAGACGGGATAATCTGTTGCAAACATGACATAAATTCTGTCCACTGTATTACAAGTGCCAAAGGATATAATGGAATTGTAATTTGCTGGATGGGATAGCTCATGTTTGTGATGGAGTAACCCTGTGCGCAAATCTCCGAATCAGGCCCTACGTCAGAACATCGAAATCTTTACCCCGTCTTCATCCAGGGCTCCTTGATGAGAATGCTCCCTCCTCACACACTGCGTACATCCTTGCCCTGCTGAACCTTACCTGTGTAGGACATTTTCTTCTAAATGTCTTCCAAGTCAGAAGGTAAGAGCTGACCGGGCCCGGTCCACTTCTTATATCCGACCTGCGATCCATTGTGGTTGGCCATACTTCTTAATTTGATCGAGTCATGTCTTACTAGATGACACAGTTAGCGCTTTGATCTTTTAGGTGCTGGTTTTTACTAAAAAGTAAAAAAATTCATAACTTTGGTCCAACTGATTGGATTTTGTCGTTTTGGTATCATATAATGTATTAAAATGTACTCTACTTTTCTAAATTGGTGTTGGGTTTATTTGAGTTGTGTTTTCACTTTATTACTGTTTGTGTGCTGCATAAATACTTCACACATCGCCTCTAAGTTAAGCCTGACTGCTTTTATTCCAAGCTACCAGAGAGTTAAGCTCATGTTAATTTAGTGACTTTTGTGGCTCACCATGACAGGAATTGTGGCTGTTGTTTGACTGGGGGTCAGTTCCCCCCACTTGGATCTTCGTGTTTTCTCTCTGAAGTACAGCAGCGTTTCACTGTCATGTAGATTTGGAATTTTTGCTGCAAACCTGGTTAATGTGCTCTTTTTATACAGTTAAGTTCATTAATAAAGTGTTTGTAGTGATTACTTTATTTAAAGTTAAACTTTATTGGCGCTTGATTGTCACTTTATTCCTTATTCCGCCTTTGGTGGATGCTCATTATAGTTTGTTGTTTACTCTGATGTATAAGAATAGCTTCCAAGTATATCTTTTAAATGTTACATTTATTTTTTATTTATTCATTTTAATATTTAATTAAGTTCATGTTTTGTTACAAAATAATGTTACTCTTTTTTATTTATTGGTTTAATGATATCTGCTTGATATCAAATATGTGTATAATGTATATTCATCTAAGTTTTATTATGATTAAATATTATTTTAAAATTAATAGTTATAATTTTATTTTTTATATATTAAATAAATACATTTGCATAATTTAAAATATGCTGTATTTATGTATGGATGTTAAATAGTGGTATTTATTGTTATTACATTTTTAAAAAATTATTTTAGATGATGTCAATAGTGTTGCTAGCGATATTTTCATTGTGTGTTATACAAATAATGGCATGATGATACTTTGTGTTACTATATTAATGTTTTCAATAGTACTGTCTTTCAGATATTTAGTACTGCAATATTTTTGTAGACAATATTTTTGTTTTGCTGGCAAAGGTAATGTAGCTTGATATTCTTATAGTCGATGTTGTGCCATACAACCCACATGAATATACCAACTGTCTCTGGAATAGGGTCAATTTGGAACCCTTATCCATCTTCTGCAGTTTCTCCCTCAGACCGCTGGCACCCAAAACACAACTATATCTGAGGGATAATAAGTTTGTCCTGAGTTTATTGGAATACTTGCCCTCTTTCACTACACTGACATCCTAGAGAGACATTTTTTAGCCACTTTATATTTCAATATTCAAAAGCATTTTGATTACAAATATCAGCACAGCAAAAAAAGTAAAGGAGGAAAGGAAAAGAAGGCTTAGAAGGTTCAGAAAAGAAGCAGTCATCTTAATGAATGTAGAAGTTATGCACATGAGCATCCCACAATGAGCAACTTTGAGGGTGGTTGAAGAGCTATCATATAACAATGAATTGGAATAAATGACAACAATATCATTCGCTATGGAGTTTTCTGGCAGCAACATTAATTTTTCCTTACGCTTGAATAAACTATTTACCAACATATCAGCAGCAGCTCCATGGAAAGCAATTTTGCAAAAATTTGGCAGGTGTATAGGTTTTGAAACTGAGAGCATTATCACACTAGAAAAGTCCTTTACATCCATGTATTGACATATGGCAATATTATATTAATCATACAGAAGTCTGTTAGACAAGCACTGAGGCAGAGTCTTTTGGTTTTATCAAATAGTCTAATATACAAGATTCACATTTGAGATTTACTAGCAGCACCAGCAAACACCAATTGGTATTCCTTGATCTTCTGATTAATCCCCCATAAAGGCCAACTAACAGAAACTGTTACTAAAACCTAGACAACAGAACATTCCTCCTAAGTTTGACAGACAACATCCAAGATCCACGAAGGAGAACCTTATCTATAGACAATATCCGTGGTTGAGCCCCAAATGCACATTAGTTACTAAGTTTACAGAATGCGAGGATAATGTAGCTGACAAACTACTACTGTCAAAAGCAAGGAAATGAGCCAGTAAAAGTAATCAGGATTCACTTCTAAACATCAACATCAAGGAACCAACTGACAGACTGACATGAATAACAACATTTACAGGCCATTCCAATGGTTTATTAAAGAATGCCAGCAAACTGTGCATTTTGAAAAGAGGCACAGTGGAGAAGGAGAAGCCAATAATTGCGTTTAGACGAGGGAAGAATCGCAAAGACAAATTCAATCGTATACACACAAGACCCACACATAAGACAAAGGATACCTCACAGCCACCTGTATCGACCTTTCTGTCTGTAAAAGGCCACTAAACCTTGGTAACTGCAGTGCATGCAGATTCATAAGTACCACAAATAGTGACCTGATATGAACAGATTAGAAACACTGACATGCTAACAGTATACAAGTGAATATACTCTAACATGAGTTCTTGTGATCTTTGTGACATTTGGATGACCACCAGAAAAAATATGAATACATGTAGGGGACAATGGAAGCTACATATAAGCTACATATAATGTAGATACTTCACCACCAAACTTATGACACCCTTTTTGAAAGAGGTCGGAATGAGGATGACCTTAAATGGGGTATCTCTGAAAAACTCTTGAACTTGACTAATCACATTACTGCTCCAGGATTTACAAACTGAAGACACATTTCAAAGAACTGAACAATGATTCTCCATTGCCATCATTTAACCCATAGGAAGTCCTTAGCAAGCCTGGAATATATGCTTCACCTTGTCAAAATCAATGAATAGCCAGTATATTATTCTGACTAATCTTTTCTCTTGATTACAAAGAAGTTGAACTTTGTTTATTCCTCCCAGACAGCCACACAATAAAGAGGTCACAATTAACATTTTTTGGTTATAGCAATAGGGATAAATCATTCTAGTTTACAGTGCAGAGGCGGCTCCTCCGCTAGGGCAGAGGAACGTCGCCCCACTGCTATTTCAGCAGTGCAAAAGAAATTATAATAATAAGCCCCATGGAGAACATGCCCAGGCTCCCAGGCACAGCCTGATCACCCAAACAGGACGCTCAGGCCAATCACGATTTTGGCCAGGAAAGTCCGGAAGTCGGGGTGCTTTCAGTGCTTCCAGCAGACCGAGGATGGAGGAGAGGCGTGCGGCAGCGGGAGAGGCGTGCGGCGGTGCAGCAGAGAAGTTAAGTTTATTTTTTTAAATCTTTTTAATCCACTCCCTCACCTCACCACCCCCATTCTGAGGCAGCCGCCACTGTTACAGTGAGACCGTTTTTTTTCCTTTCCAGATTTATTTGTACCGTTTAGCAATCATAGATTATGGTGACAGTCAGGGTAGAAAAGCATTATAAGCCTGTTTTTTCCAATTTTTAAACTGTGCAGTGTACAGTACTATACAGGACTTACTGAAAATTTGCACAACTTTCTTTGTCATACAAAGCCAAACTGGTTTGTATTTAACTAATGATACAAATCACATAGACTAAACTCTATGCACGCACTATATGCCATGACTTCAAACATTACAGATGTGCAGTGGTCTCATATCTGTGCTAACATTCAGATGGAACTCTTGTGCACTACTGTGCTCTAAAGACTATATAATTTAGGGGGGAACAGCACCAACATATTTAGTAAATTGTGAGATAATTGATTATTAGTTGGGGTAATGTGATTCCCACCCAAGCAATAAGACCAAACTCCTGTCAGGAATGCCTAACCCCTGGTAGCTATGGCACAGAACAGACAGACTTGACCTAGCAAAAGTGAGTAAAGTATTTGGCAGTACCAAAAGAAATAAAAGGTCCACCCACAACACAATAAAAATACCACAACTAAATTCTAAAAATGAAGACAATATAAAAGAAATGACATCAAATTATCAAAATCCAATAAGGGGAATCAGAGAACTTAAAAAAAAAAAACATTTTTTAATCAAATAGCATTCAAGAAGAGCTTAGACTCTGTGAGAACTGTAGAGAATGACCTAATCCCAATTTGAGGTCATCTGCAATGCCCTGAGTCATAGAATTTACCTTCCAACCTAATCTTTTTTCTAGAAAACAAAATCCTCCAGATTGGAAAGGTTGAAGGCTGTATTTGAGGAAGTTCTCTTGAAGTTGGATGCCCATTGGCTGAGGTCCCACTGAGTCCACTAGTTTTAGCGGGAAAAGCTCCAAAGAGGAACATCTGATTTTGCACTCAACGAAATCCTCTCATCAGCCAAATACATTTTTATACTTTACCTGGCCAAGATTTATTCTTTGGGATTTTTTTTTTTTTTGCAGCTTGAAAACCTCCAGTCGGACAAGTCTGAAAGCTGCAGCCAGGTAAGTGGCACTGTAGCCCTATACCTTAGCCGTGAGGGTCCACTGTAGTTTATGGGTGGTGAAAAGCTCAGAACCTAATTTTCTTCCCTGCCGAGGTTGCACTTAGGGCAGATAGCTATGGTGGTTAGTTCTAGTCCTCCAGAAGTCCAATATGTTCTAAATCCCAACTTTTTCTTATTTACAGAGCAGTTCCTCTTAGGCGCTTCTATGGCTACCAGGACATGAGCTAAAGCACCTGGAGCCCAGGACCAACTCCAGAAGTGTCTGCCAGAACAATCCAGTCAGGATTCACCTGCCATTGAGCAAATGGACACTCCAGGGAAAGGGCTTTTTCAGCTTTTTATGACCCTATAATCACACAGATGGTAAACCACAGACCTCTAGAATCCAACTCTGAGTGTGGGGTACAAATGGGAGCAGGTCCAGTTCTTCAGGTGTCCGTATAGGTCGCTGACAGCAGGCTTCTTCCTCTTCTGATCTTCTACAGGTCAGATTTGTTCTTTTTTACAATTCACTGGAAAGCTTGTGGGGTTGAATCCTGGCCATTCCTTGACCAGTGAGTAAAATATTGCCAAGGACACACCTTCCTCCATTTTTAGCACATCCTGTTTGGCGTACCATTCTCAGAGACAATATGGCAGAACCTTTCTACACATGGCAGCAGCTTGAGTAGTCCCCTCCTACCTGTCGAATCAAAATGGGTTCTAAAGAGTGCTTTCTTCCCATTGGCCTTAGGGTCAGCAGCAATGTAGTGTACGCTGGAATCTTAACACTCCTCTTCCTTAGGTCTACTCTCCGACTTATTTTAGATATGGCCAGGACAAACATTTGTCTATTTCAAGTTACCTTAGCTCATGTGCTCTCCCTAATGATCCTTACTGTTATAAGTTGGGTTGCATACATCGCCCTGGTGATTCTGTCATGCAAAAGCCATTGTCTATGTTATGGGGGAAGATTTTTCAAACCACATCAAAAGGAAGCACTCACAAAGAGGGTAGCTGCTGGTAGTTAAATGCTAATTAGTCCTCTGGATAGTCAGACAGGAAAAGGATACATTTCTAAAGGTTATTTTTTCTGTATTTATATCAAACATTTGACCACCATTGATTTTGATTTTTAATAAGTATTAAAAACAGTGGTTGACTGAACTCCATAGCGTATTAATAACCACATTTACATAAAATAGCAGTTAAAGTGTACTTCAGTTTTACTCAGAAAATGTTACAGTTGTGACTTTTTGGGTCGTTTCATGTCATGGGCACTAGGCCTACCCAAACAAGTGAGGTACCATTGTTATCGGGAGACTTTGGTGAATGCTGGGTGGGTGGAAGTTTGTGCCTCCTCACAGATTCCAGAACTTTCCATCACAGAAATGTGAGGAAAATGTTTTTTTTTTATAATGGTTGAGGTTTGCAAGGTATTCTGAGTAACAGAACCTGGTGAGAGCCACACAAGTCACCACATCCTAGATTCCCCTGGGTGTCTGTTTTTAAAAAATGTATAGGTTTGCTAGGTTTCCTTAGGTGCCGCCAGAGCTAGGGTCCAAAATTCATGGCTAGGTACATTGCAAAAAAAGGGTCAGTTTTCACTGGCATAATGTGATGTGTCCACGTTGCGTTCTGGGCTATTTCCTGTCGCGGGTAGTAGGCCTGCCCACACAAGTGAGGTACCGTTTTTATCAGGAGACTTTGGGAAACGCTGGGTGGGTGGAAGTTTGTGGATCCACGCAGTTTCAAGAACTTTCCATCACAGAAATGTGTGGAAAATGTGTCTTTTTTTACAAAGTTTGAGGTTTGCAAGGGATTCTGGGTAACAGAACCTAGAGAGAGCCACACAAGTCACCACATCCTGGATTCCCCTGAGAGTCTAGTTTTAAAAAATGTATAGGTTTGCTAGGTTTCCTTAGGTGCTGGCCGCAGCTAGGCACGTTGCCAAAAAAGGGTCAGTATTGACTGGAAAGATGTGATGTGTCCACTTTGCGTTTTGGGACGTTTCCTGTTGCTGGCACTAGGCCTACCCACACAAGTGTAGTACCATTTTTATCAGGAGTCTTGGGGGAATGCTTGGTTGGTGGAAGTTTGTTGCTCCGCTTAGATTCCAGAACTTTCAATCACAGAAAGATGAGGAAAATGTGTTTTTTAACTAAGTGAGATTTGCAAGGGATTCTGGGTAACAGAACCTGGTGAGAGGCACACAAGTCACCCCATCCTGGATTCCCCTTGGTGTCTAGTTATAAAAAATTTACAGGTTTGCTATGCTTCCCTAGGTGCTGGCTGCGCTAGGACCCAAAATCCACAGGTAGGAACATTGCAAAAAAAAGTCAGTGCCTAGTGCACTTTCTTCAGCCTGGGGGGGGGGGGGGGAAATCGGGGCTATTGCCCCAATATGCTCCCAAGGGAAACAGAAAGACTGTGGCTATTTTTTGGGGGGGGTGGGGGCATTGGTATGCCCATTCTGGGCAGCTCACACCTCTATGTATAAAAAAGCAAGCATAAACGTTGGCACCTAGTGGGCTCTCTGCCCCCATCTGCCTCCGGGGGGGCATAAAGACTGTGGCATATTTTTTAGAGGGGTGGGGGCATTGGCATACCCATTCTGGGCAGCTCCCACCGCTGAATTTTGAATTAAATGTATCCCTGGTGCCTAGTGGGCTTTCTGCCCCTGAGGGGGCAGATAAGGGGCTATTGCCCCTATCTGCCTCCTTGGGGGAGGGCAGAAAGACTGTGGATTTATTTTTGGAGTGGGGGCATTGGCATACCCATTCTGGGCAGCCCCCACACCTACTTATAAAAAATAAAAATAATCCCTGGTGCCTAGTGGGCTTTCTGCCCCCCAGGGGCAGATCAGGGGCTACTGCCCCCATCTGTTTCCTGGGGGGGTAGAAAGAATGTGGTATTTATTTTTGGGGGGGCAGGTTGGGGGCATTGGCGTGCCCATTCTGGACAGCCCCCACCCCTGGCCTATAATAAAAAATAATCCCTGGCGTCTAGGGTGCCTTATGCCCCCGAGGGGCAGATTGGGTGCTACTGCACCATCTGCCCCCCAGGGTGGGCCGAAAGACTGGCTGTTGCAAAATAAATTGGGGAGAGCAAAGGCCCTTGCCCAAGGGGCCGCTCCCCCCTCCCTGGTGTCTAGTGGGTTTATCCCTGCTTGGGGATCGCCCTCCTTGGGCAATCCCCAGGCAGGGATTCACTAGGAAAGGGTACCATTGGAAAGGGGAGATTCTCCCCTTTCCAACGATACCTCTCCCAAGTGTTTCGGTGCTCGGGGCTGAGATAGCCCCACGAGCACCAAAACAATGAAATTGAAACTAAGATTAATTTTCAATGCAATGACGTCAGCGTGCCATGCGCGCGATCCTCATTGCATTGAAAAAGTAAAAAAACGGCCTTGGGACCTCCCGAGGCCAACAAAAAAAAAAGAAATCCCTCTGCTGTCTGCTGCAGAGGGATTTTCTGCTCCTGTACTCATGACGGAATGGTTCCGTCATTAGGACAGGAGCACTGGTGCTCATGACGGAACCATTCTGTCATGAGCACCGAAAGGGTTAAGCCTCTGTATACATTGCTCTTGTCAGAAATTGGAGTATTAGTTGAGGGGGCAGTTAGCCACCTCAAATAATGATTACAATTCTAGTCAAGGTGAACAACTAAAGTAGTTAAATAAACCCAAGATAAATCCCTTGGTAGCTATGGCACAGAGCAGACAGGCTTCACTTAGAGGCACTGTGATAAAAATTAAACAGTATCCAAACAGTAATAAAGTTGAAGTGCAAAATAATGCAAATCCCAATTAATTCAGAAAACTAGAGTAAAATTGGATAAACAAAATGACTCTAAAATGACAAAATTCCAAAAATGGGAACTGGAGATATGATTTTTTTCAAGCTTTATGTAGAAATGGGTGGTCTCAGTAGAACAGGCCTCAAGCACAATTTGATGCTGACAGCAATGGAGGCTGGTCATATACAATATATCCCGGTTTGACCTGGTAAAATATTTTACCTTCTGACTTTAGTCCTTTAATTCCCATTCCACCACAAGAGTACACATATAAAGCCCCCCAGGATCTCATGGGTGGTAATTAGAAACACACTGGGTGTCAGACAGAGTCCAGTCCAGGACAGTTGCCACTGATCAGCTGGGCAATTGCAGAAAAGGCCTCTCATAGCTTGGTGCATCCCTGGAGCTTGAACAGGAGGTCAGTCTTATGACCCTTGAGTCCACTTATTTGTCCTGGGTTGAAGAGAGAAGTAGAGCAGGTCCACTGCTCCTGGGTTCTTCTCAGGTTGCAAACAGCATATTTAGTTCTCGTCTGATCTTTCTCTGGTCCAGGAGTGTTCTTAAGTGGGTACCTTAGAATGACACATTTATGCCCGTCACAAGCTAGTGGGTGAGAATAAACTCCGGGCACAACCTAACCAATGATGTGAAGGTTTCCAGGGCTACCTCCTCATTTTGGGCCTTTCCTAAGTCTTTGGCCATACTAAACATGGGCTCTGAGGGCTGGTGGTGTGTATGGGGCATATACTATAATAATCCCTGTAACCCCCAAGAAATCCAGAGAAAGATCTCTGATGCAGCCAACGGGGTTCATCAGCAACCAGCGAGTGGATACACAAGAATTGCTTTGGCATCGGGCGCTTGCCCTTTGAAATGTGCCCCAAGTGTGATGTGGAAAATCCAAGCAGACCTGTCAAGTAGGTTTTGACACTTCAACAGGATTTGACAAGTTGATGTCAACAAGACAAATTCTATGATCGTGGCTTGCCGGCTGGGGGAACAAAAGAAGGGTGCCGGCCTGGGTGTTAGCTACATCTGCTTGTGACAGGGTAGGCCCCAGGTCACAGGTCACGCTGTAAAAAGCACCAAAACACCTCCCCACCTCCAAGGCCATTTGTCCCTGTCCTAGGAGAAAACTCACACTTCAATCACACCTATTCAGATGCTGATTGCTGGCTGATAGACATGGGAGAGCAAAATGCAGATTTACATTCCAGGGACTACAGGCAAGGAAAAAGTAACTTTCTAAAAGTACCTCTTTCTTAATAGTTACACAAAAGTCAATTTGACCATTAATTGGATTTTGAATAACTATTAAATGGAGTCCTTGAATTAATTTTCTAGCTGCTTTCAAACTGAAATTAACATTATTAGATGCAATAATGTGGGTCAGTGTTTTGCTATGAAGCAGTCAGCCTTGCTACAGTGAACATAGCTTCTGAAGCCTTTTCACTGAAAGGATATGTTTAACACTAAACCTTTACATGTCCTTTTAAATGCCACACAGGCTTCCTTATGGGCAGTAAAGACTACTTATAGGTGACTTATTAATATTTAATATAGGTCTTCAAAAATGATTTATTTTTACAGGTTGAATTTGCAGTTTAAAACTGCACAGGGAGGCTACAATTGTAGGGTAGAATGGAGACATGCTTTACAGTGCCAGTGCAGTGGATGACACAATGAGTGCTACAGTCTGCAGGGAGCATTTAATTTACAGGCCATGGGTACACTTGCTACCATATAGTAGGGTCAGGGGTATACCAATGTTACCATGTTGAAAGGAAGAACACTAGCACTTTACCTCTGGTCCACAGGGGTAAAGTGCAAAGAGTTCTATAGCTAGCAAAAAGGCAAAAATAAATCCAGGGTGACTCTGCAGAAAAGTCAAATTTCTAAGAGTTCTTGACTACAAAAGTGAGCAGAAGAGCTTAAGCCACCAAAATGGATAAAGCCTTGTCTGTGTACTTTCTAGGAGCCTGGTATTTTCTCTAATTGGAGCGTGCTTAGTACTAGGTGGATGAAAACAAAGTTTTTTTCTGCCCAGCTTCAGGGAAAGACTGTGGTGCTCAGGGCAGACAACCGGTTGATCAAATCATAAATCAACAGGTAGTATAGCACTAGCACCTATTCTCTGGTTGTGGTGGTACATTCTGTTCTCTCAATGGCAGAACATCTACACTCAAGCTAAACCTCACACATTCCTGGCACAGAGAAGTTTTAGGTAGAGGTTCTGAGTCACGTGTTCTCCTTTTCAATACCTGAGTCACAGACAACCATATCAATTTACCTATATATGTCCAATCGCATCAAACATTCTCCATATATGCAAACAATGTCTTGCTCTTTCTTCAACCTCTCAGGCAACGCATTTACTAAGAACATAAAGGATGCTGTCTTGAAATTGCTGGAAAAAATGTAGAGTGGAACGCTGTAAGGAAACTTTATCACAAGATTATTTAAACCTCAATAAAACAATTAATGATCACTGACTATTACATTTTTAATGACAAATATTCATCATATACATATATTTGTTACACAAAGCCTGTGCTCCTATAACCATCCAAAACAAAACCATAATTGTTGATCTCTGGCAAAAGGAATTAAAAAGACATAGATAATGAAAAATTACACTGGAGAAAGTTCTTATGTATTCCATATTTAACAACTGTCCTCCAAGGGCAGAGAGTATAAAGTCTGATAGTTCCTTGTGACTTCCTCTGGATTTTTTTAAAAATTAGGCGGTTATTTGATTTTTTCCATCATTCAATCCACCGGAAGGTAGTCCTAATGTCAAAAAGGAGTCATAGGCTAGCACCCTATGTTTCTTCCTAATGCTAGTCTAATCTAAATCATTCTACTTCATTGGACTCCATCCATAACAATCAACGTGTTGGTGCAATGGTGCCTGCATTGTAGGCAGGATTGTTTTTATGCAAGAAGGGGCACCTTCCTGCATAAAAACATTTCTCAGAGGAAACATCAAGGAGAAATAAAGATATTTCTCCTTGTTGCACCTCTGGTTGGGAGGCATACAATTCTGATGCATTACCAGGTCTACCAGGGTTGGTAAATCTGGGAATGTGTCAGAATGCATGGGTGGATGCTTGGGAATACCCACGCTTCAACCATTAGCATACCTCCCTGCGGCAGAGTAATGTAAGGCAACGATTTGCACTGCTTTGTGTTACTCTAGATTTATCAAGCCACGCAGGGTCATGCAAGGCGGTAATGCGTGGCTTGGTAAATTTCATTTGGGTTTTGCGTTGCCCTTTCGTCTAAATGTGTGGTGCAAGGATGATGCAAAAACCTTGTTAAATATGGGCATAACCTTATTTGTAAAAATTATTGTTAAACACTTAAAGCCTAAGTGAAGTTTTTAATAAATATAATATTTTGTTTCCTCTTAGATTTTTGGCAAGAGACACATTGCAAATTGCATTTGTCATGAAAGCAGCACTGCACTTGCTCAGTTTATCCTACTAAAGTTTAACAATCTTAAGCATCTGATGGCCACATCTGGTTGCCCAGGAAACACCACGGAGCTGCCACACTTCACCCTAATTGGTTTCCAAGTTCTTCCCAAGATTAAGCTTTTCCTGTTCCTCATGTTCCTAACAATCTATTTGTTAACAATGACTGGGAACTTACTGATTGTTGTCATTGTATCTTCAGACATTTGTCTTCACTTACCAATGTACTTCTTCCTTGTTAACCTATCTGTCTTGGAAACATGGTACATGGCCATTATTGCTCCTTCCCTGCTTGGTGGTCTGTTAAGAAAAAACAGTGATATTTCTCTTCATGCATGTATCATGCAATTTTTTTTCTTTGGTTGGATGGCATGTACTGAATGCTTACTTTTAACGCTGATGGCATATGATAGATATATTGCAATCTGCTTCCCGTTACGATATGGCACACTGATGAACCAAAGTCTTTACCTGAAGATGGCCGTGGGTGCTTGGGTGATTGGATTTGTGCCCCCGTTTGTCACTGCCTTCCTTTTGTGGAATCTGTATTTTTGTGATTGCACTGAGATTGATCATTTTTTCTGTGATTTTGCACCTCTTCTAAAGGCTGCATGCTCTGACACGTTCTTGGCTGAAAGAGCTCCCTTTGTCATGTCTTTCGCTATTCTCTCCACCCCATTACTGCTGATTATTGTATCTTATGTTTACATCATCTCCGCCATATTAAGGATTCCATCAACCATAGGACGGCATCGAGCCTTCTCCACATGCAGCTCTCACCTCATTGTGGTAGTTTTGAATTTTGGGACCCTAATTGCTTTATTTGCGGTACCAGCATCTGGTCACTCAGTTAACCTAAACAAAACTCTGTCTCTGTTGTACACCGTGGTCACACCAATGCTCAATCCTGTCATATACACTCTGAGGAACAAAGATTTCAGGGTGGCCTTCAGCAGGTTTGTTCGTAGGAAGGGCTGGTAACAATGAGCTTATCACTGAGAGGTTTCCATTTCTTGCGGAGATGAAAGGATCCCTCATCAGTTTGCAGAAATAAACCAGACATTTCCATCAGAAAGATATTCACCTCAGGTGTTACATCTGAGAACCCCCAACTTCGGTTGAATGTCAAACAAATATGTGCTTTGTTTTTTTGTGTTGCAGTTTTGATTAAAATTTTAGGTGTCATCTCATTTTATTTATCTATTTATTTATTGATTGATTGATTTTTTTATAGCCTGCACATTACCCAAAGGTGCTAGATCGCTTTACAATGAACAAGGTTTGTAACAAGGATACATAGGGCTAGATGTACTTAGATTAGTCGTAGCAGGTTTTGCAAATCACTAGTGAATCATTAGTGATTCGTAGTGGGTTGTACATAGACCTAGCTCATGAAAATGAATGATGTACGTCACAATTTGTGACCCAATATGATTCGCTGCCATCACAGGGATGTGATTGTTTTTTAATGAAGCAATCATATTTTTTTAATACAACCTGTTTTCCTTAAAGGAAAATGGCATGTGTTTAAAGATAAAAAAATTAAAGTTTCATTTTTATTTTGAATATTAGGCAGTGGTCCCTGGGACCACTGCCTGCTCCAAAAAATATTTTTTTGAACAGTCTCAAAGGGAAGGGGTCTTAAAGGGACCCTTAACAATTGTGAATGGGTTACCACCAACTTTGAGTTGTTAGTAAAGTGGGAATGTTTGCAAACGTATTTCACTAACAAAACATTCACACGTCCCATTCTCATTCGGTATTTGGAAGGGATGCCCTAAACACGCCCCTTACATTTCAGAATCGGTATGTATTTGCAATTCCAAACAGCAATTCGGCAACATGTTACTGATGTGCCATTTGGGATTAGTACAGACCAAAATGCCTATCTGGGGTCAGAAATGTCCCAATTCTGTAAATCAGGCTGTTTGCAACTGCAAAAATGCTTTGTACATCTAGCTACAGTTTCAAAGAGATAAGATTGCACGTTATATAAAGACACAGATTAGATATTCACAAAATGTATGTACATTACTGGAGATAGCAGCCTACCTAAAGATGACCTAAACTAGAAAAGTAGTTAAAGTCATGATAAGGATCACTGTTGAGACCACACAAAATGTCTTTGAAGGAGTAAGGCTTTCAATTCTGATTTGAAGACAGCCGTCAAAGTGGTGTTGCGTAGGTTCGAAGGCAAGGAGTTCCACATTTTGGTCGTGCTTCCTGAAAATTATTGTGCCACATGTCATTACTTTTTATAGATTGGGGGTTCAAGTAGCAGTGTTTCAGCATTTTGAGATGATCTGGTGCCCGCAGAGATCTTGAGTTTGCCAGCCAGTGTTGGAAAGTGGTATATTAGTAGTGATGAGTAGTGACTTACCACTAGTAATAAGGCCATAAACACAATAAAAGGTTCAGACAAGGTATCATAAAAATGATTGCCTTGCTCAACCCTTAGTAGCTATCAATGAGTAGGCAGGCGTAACTTAGGAGACACATATGTAAAGCATGTAAAAAAAACAATACATTCGGTGATACGAGGTGGCAGGCGAGGGGACGTCTGGGGTTGAGTGTGTGGAGGGCGCCGTGGACCCTGGTTCCCGTGGTCCCCACCGCTACAACACCAGCGCCCTCCATGTACTTAACCCTGGACGTCCCACTGCCTGCCACCTCACATCCCCAAAGGACACCCAAAACCAATTCACCTGCTGCAACTGCACCTTCTCCTGCCTCCGCACACCAGACCCACCGACTGCATGACCCTCAAGAACCAGACCATGACCACCTCAGCTCGCATCCTACTCGACACCTGCTCCCTCAAAAGACACACTGTGGAGATCTGGGACCTGCTTGACTCCATCTCTCCCGATGTCTTCTTCTTCACGGAATCATGGATGATCCCCACCTCAGCCTCGGAAATCGCAACCACCATCCCCGACTGTTACAAAATCATGCACAAGGACTGCAGCAGCTGGCTGGGAGGAGGCACAGTACACAAAAACACCCTCAACCTCACAATCAGCTCCTACGACCACTCTCCTGACATGGAACACCTCTACTTCCAGATCTATGCCTACCCAAACACCAGCCTCTGTGTCACCCTCATCTATAGACCTCCCAGACCCCGCCCCCCCTTCAGCGAAGCCATAGCCAACTTTATTGCCCACCACGCTTTTGCCTCAATGAACTGCATCCTCCTCAGTGACCTCAATTTCAACCTGGACAACGTTGACGCCCACAACACCGCATCCCTACTGGAGAACCTCGCCACCATTGGACTCAAACAACTGGTCAACTCTCCAACCCACTCAGCAGGACACACGCTCAACCCCATCTTCTCCGCGAGCAAGAACATCTATGTCAGCCACACCTCTAAGCTATACTGGACCGACCACCACTGCATCCGCTATGCTCACTGAAGTTGGGACAATGTCACCGAAGACCAGCTTACCACCTCATTCAGCAAAACCCCACCACCGACATCCACGGATGCCAATGACTCAGCATTCAACATCCACCTTTGGATCTCCAACTGTGCCAACACACTTGATGCCCTCAGGAAACCCTCAGGCAAGCAGCGTTCAGGAAAGCCAGATGGTTCTCTCCCACCCTCCAAGAATCAAGTAGCACCTGCAGACAGCTTCAGAAAAGATGAAGGAACTGCTAAATCTTGACAGACCATGCAGTCTTCAAAACCACCGTCACCTCACACCATCACCTCATCAGAACAACAAAGAAAACCGCCATACAGGAACGCATCAATGCCAATGCACACAACAGCAAAGAACACTTCACTGTGATCAAAGTATTCACCAAACCCAGCACGGAGACAGCAGACATTCCTCCCTCTCAAGACCTCTGAGACAACCTCACAACCTTCTTCCACAGCAAGATCAAGGAGATCTACGACAGCTTTTATACCCAAGACACACCCACGCCCACCCCCACCCTCAACCACGGCAACCAATGGCTCCAGACCCCAGCAGACCCTGCCCACCTGGACCACCCTCACCTCTGACAACACCCTCATGATCATGAAGATCATCCACTGAGGAGCCCCATCGGATCTCTGCCCTCACTTCAACTTCAACAGAGCCGGCATCTCCATCGCCCCCGAACACTGCCGCACTTTCAACTGCTCCATCGAGTCCGCCATCTTCCCTGAAGACAGGAAACACGCAGAGATCAACCCCCTGCTGAAGAAACCCTCTGCTGACCCGATGGACCTCAAGAACTACAAGCCATTCTCTGTGCTCCCCTTCCCAGCCAAAGTCATTGAGAAGGACATCAACACCCAACTCTCCAAGTTCATCTAAATAAACAACATCCTGGACCTCTCCCAATTGGGCTTCAGAAGCAGCCACAGCACTAAGACCACTCTCCTCACCGCTACAGAAAACATCCACACCTTCCTTGACTGAGGCAAAACCTCAGGTCTCATCCTCCTGGACCTCTCAGCAGCCGTTGACACCATCGCCAACCACACCCTCTGTGCAAGACTCTATGACGCAGGCATCCACAGAAAAGCCCTAGAATGGATCTGCTCCTTCCTCACTGGCTGAAGACAGAGAGTAAGACCTCCACCGTTCTACTCAGAACCCACAGAGATCAGCTGCAGAAGGCCTCAGAGTTGGAGAGTGGGAGCCAGGCTTACATTTTCACTGTCTGGAATAGGCACCAGGCAGCTAGATGAAGTATAAAGAGGGGGCGGTCGGGGAATGTACCCTCAGGTGCCCTTGATAGGCAGTCCACTTTAAACTAACCCCTTCCTATGCCCACTCAAATTTTTAACTTTAATATGTCACCACCAGACACATCCATGCATGCTATGGCTAACCCAGCCGTTATGTGCATGGAGGAAAGAAAAGACGAAAGACAGATAAAAATGAGGGAGGAGTGGGCAAGAGAAAGACGTGCCTCTCACGAGCGGGGTAAATAAGGCTCAGATACTAAGTCTCCCACCTGCAGCGTGTCTGTACGTTATTATCCTGGTCAATGTGCCAGAGTTAAGGAAGTCACAACTTAAGTCAACTTGAGTCAACAGAGCAACTAATGGACAAAGTGCTTTACTGGTTGACCAAGTTTGCTCGAATGGGCTTGTATATACAGGGGTATATCCTTATGGCAAGGAGAGCTTCATGGGTTGGACCGGCTTTGAAAACTATTTCTGGTGATTGTATTGTGGTACACGTTAATAGTCTGGGGCTCGTAGGAGTTTGGGATTTGGTAATTATAAATTATTACAACAATCACTTTGGAAATATGGTATACATGGCCGGTGAAGTAGAAGGGGTAATTAATGATATAAGTTACCAGCATTGTAAGGATTTGAAATTTATTTAGATGGGAGGTTGTCGAATAGTAGAGAAACCGATCTGTGGGGTATTGGATTGTGATGGAGAACCTATCACCCTCTTTAGTCATAGTTCTTATGGGAATGCATTAAATAGACTTTTGATTGCATAGAATTTGGGGATTGGGAATAGGATAAACCCATCTTACTGGAGTAATGGATAAGACCTTTGGGAGTGCAGGTAAAGGGTCCACAATTGACTATACAGTAGTCTCAGAAACACTGAGAGATAGGTTAAATAATATGCAGGTAAAGTTTACAGAATTTAGTGATCATGCCCTTCTTGTTTGTGATCTGAATTGGGGGGAAATACTAAGCTGGGGGGGTGAGGAGAGTCCCAAAGTCTGTTTTAACTAGAAAAAACGGCTATATATTAAAGTGGGACAAAGTGGACAAGGCTGACTTATTAACAACAGTCCTTACACATAAACATCTTGAGGTTATGACCTGTTTAGATGACAGTGCCACCCCAGAGCAGGTGTTGGGGCGTTTGAGGAAGTTTTGGCTGGAATTAACCAACAGCTACCCCACCCACCACTAAGTAGAGAGCGCTCACAAGCACAGTGGTTTGACACAAATTGCACAAAGGTTCTATCTAGTTGTGTAAAGCTTTGCGTATGGTCCCCAGAGATGTCTTGCTTGTACGGACCTTACGTGCCAGATATAAGGAAGCAAGAGGGAGCAGGTTAAAACACATAAGAGAGGAAGCATTGGAGGATTTAAGGCAAGCATCTGAGAGGAAGGATAGTCAAGGGTTTTGGAAGGTAGTGAATGCCCTATTCCTAATGGACGTGGGGAGACCTATGTTAAATGTGCATATTGAGGAGGATGAATGGGTCACACACGTCTAAGGTATTTTTCAAAACAATAAAGAGTCTATAAGCCATATCTGTAAGCTGACGGTGGGAAATAATTCCCATTTGATTTTTGAAGTGGTAGAAGTAGAACGAGCCTTGGCGCTGTCGTGCCCCTTGAAGGCCCCTGGCCCCAATGGTCCGAGTTGATATTTTTTTAGACAATAAGTCGCTGGGATCCCCTATTAATGAACGTTTTTAATACTATAGTTAAATTGGGTCAGCTTACATCAGGTACATCATGGAAGCACTCAATATTTATCCCTATATTTAAAAAGGGGGACAGAGCAAAACCAAAAAATTGTAGACCAATTGTAATTGGTAGTACAGCTAAGTTGATGGGACAACTTTTATTAAATGGGTTAGAGAAATGGGTAGGGGAAAAGTAATCCCTATCTGAGGTGCAGTATGGCTTCAGGATGGGCAAAGGAACAATTGAATAGTGCTTGAATCTGATGATGGTGGCTGCTAAGTACACAATGGTAAAAAAAGGCCAACTTTGAATGGCCTTTATAGACCTCTCTGCTGCATTTGACTGTATGGCCCAAAGTAAATTATAGGTCATTATGGAGAGTATGGCGGTGGACTCGCCTATTATTACCTTTATAAGGCAGCTGTATTTAGGTGCCACCGCATGAGTCCGCTATGGCAGAGAAGGGGAGTATACCAAACCTTTTAATTGAAAGAGATGTGAGACAAGATTGCGACCTTGCTCCTTTCTTGTTTGCAGTTTATACTAACAAACTGGATGCTGTGCGGGTTGAGAGTGCGAAAGAAATTTCTTAGATTGAGGCAGCCCCACTCCCGATACTGCTCTATGCAGACGATGCAGTGCTTTTAGCCAGGACTCCCCCGGCATTGCAGAGACTCATAGAGGAGTGTACATATTTTATGGACTAGAACCAAAATCTATTCCTAAAATCCCAAAGATTAATTCAGCCAAAGCAAAGGCTATTGCCACATATGGAGTAGCGATTTGGGGTATGGTGTTTGTAAAACCGCTGCAGCGCCTGGAGGACATATTTTGTAAAAGATTACTATCGGTGCCCCGTAGCTGCGTGAACCATACTTGTCACCGTGAATTAGGTTTACCTTACCTTGGAGATTCTATTAGAATGTCTCACTTATTAATATGGCATTTAATATGGAAAAGGGATAGTGTTAAACTGAACCAAGTGGTCCTAAGGAACTGTTTAAATATAGATTATGCACATAGGATACCATGGCTGAATTATATAGAGACTACTTTGTCAGCACTGGGTCTTCGTGTTCTGTTTGATATCCTGTTGTTGTGTGCCAGCTTCCTGAAGTCAAAGTAAAAAGAGATCTTTTTGGCAAAGGCCTCTCCGGATAGATGGGCACAAATAACAATAAAAGCACGATAGGATTGTACCATATGCTCCCTTCGATGATGTATGGTGCGCAGTCTTACATATCCTTTGCGCAAAATCACCAGTATTGGAATATTTTGATACGGTTCTGTCTAAATTACATCCCACCTATGCTTGGTTCCACTGCCAATATTCATTCACTGAATCAGCTGTCCCCTGTCTCGTGGGATGGGAAGTCGCTACAGTTTACTCTGTACATCTTATTTTTTTGCTCCTTAAATAGCCAAAAAAGGAGAAGGTTTATGGTGCCTCAGGTTTATAGTGCCTCTTCTACGCAAATATAATTTTATACAATGACGGCCAGCATTATTTTTCACCCAACAGTTGGAAGATCCATATGTGTGTTATGCCCTTGCATCTCATCTTTGGGCTGTTTTAAAGTGCTGACGATCGCACCAGGTGTTGTGCTTTGTGTTCTGGTTGTGATCGCAGCACCAGTGATTGCTCTACAAATATTTTAGTAGATGTCTTTGGCTAGTGACTTAATATCCATATGATGCATGAGAAGTTATATCGATGAAAACGTGTGGCATAGATGTTTTTATAAAAGTCCAATGAATGGATCATACTATCCTATACAGCTGGACCAAGTACAGGGGGATACAAAAGTGGTTTAAAGGGTGGAAGTACTGTGTCTGTATGTTTTGCACATTTGTCAAATGGAGCCGATCAAATATTGTTTACACCTAGATTTAGGTGATATCTGGTTTTTAACATGTATTTTACTGATTATGAGCAAATATAAATTATATATTAATTGTTCTTTATAATGGATACTTTTCAAGATACCTGTCTTTTTTATATATTGCTGTTTTTATGTCTGTACTTTTATGCATTTCAAATGATGCGAAATAAAGTTGTGACTGACTAATTGAAAACATCTTTGTGTATATGTCCTATCATCGCCACTAAGAATAAATTAATACCTTCACATTACAACTGAGGTTTAAGGAATATTCTCATCTTGTACTGAATTTCTTATCCTATGTTGCATACATAGTCGCTTCACTCCCCAGTACTTTGTCTACTTTAATTCCTCTACCATGACATAACACAGCACCTATAACAGTTTGTTTTCTAGGACACAAAGTATTGCCTCTCTCACTTATTTTCCTTAGTTTCCACTGTATGTTTTTTTTTTTGCAGCTGTAGTTCTATTGACAATTTACAATAGCATAAACACTGTGCAGTTTGAAGAAAATGTCATATTCTTCTTTTAGATATAGTACCGGATATGAGCAACATGCTGAATAAATAAATATGTAAATTCTAAAAAATACCAATTTCATCATAAGCGCCGAGTTATCTCATCAAAATATCAGTGATTTACACCCAATGGGAAAATAGTTTTATAAACGATATTTATGACACAATATATTTGTCAGGTTGTGGGCAAGTGCAAATGCATTTTGTCGTCCTGTGGATGAACTTGCTGGTTCAAAAAACCACACGTGCACATCAGTGAAGGGAAAAATGACTCTCACAAGTCCATGCCGTCTCTTTCTCTGACTGTGGATCCTAATAAACAATGAGGGTCTACTTGCTAGGGAAGGAGTGTGCAGTGAGAGCAAATGCATACCCCAGTCCACCTTTTTTTCTTCTTTTTTGTCCTCATTTATGCGATAATTAAGGTTAAGGTAGACAAGGTCCTTTAACATGGTTTCTTTCAAGGGAATGGAGACCGCCCTATATTCATATCGAGATTTGGATCAAGTCTTGAAACCCTCAAATTTGTTTGGCTCATCAGTCACCGCACCAGCGTACTGATTTACCAGAATTTGATAGATCGCATTGGGTGTAATCATTGGACATTCCTCCCTACCTCATATTTTTATCCCAAAGTTCCCAGTACCTTGTTCTTTTCCCTATTCTTCTTGAATTATCCAGTGTCCTGACCTTTCTTATGGAGCGAATCCATTCTAACGCTGTAGGCGGAGTGGTGAGAATCCAATTTACGCATATCTCACGTCTAGCTAATAAAATTAAGGTAAATAATAAAGATTTCCGTTTTTTATTTAATACAGTAGTAACATTATTACTATCCAACATGCCATAAATAACAATAAGTGGGCTTACCTCGATATCCGTTTCTAAAACGTTTTCAATAATCTTACCTACTTCTTTCCAAAAAATTCCCAGTTGAGGACACTGGTGAAACATGTGGATGTCGTTCGCCTTTGGTTCCCCACATTTGGGGCAATTTTTCACCACTCGGATATTCATTTTGGATCATTTTTCCGGCGTCCAATATGACCTATGCAAAGTAAAAAGATGATTTCTCCTAAGAGGTGCAGAAATTATATTTTGCCATAATAAAGTGCAGGATACTTGCCAAAGATGTTGCAAATCTTGTGCTGGAAAGACCTTCTTCCATAGTTTGTCTGGGGTTGAAAAATCGTCATCTCCTGTTTGTATCAGATGCCAATACCACTTCGATATTTCCTTTGTTGAATAGTCACGTTGTAATTCATTCTCTAGTTTTTCAGTAGATTCTAGGATTTTTTCTTGATCCTTTGACCAACTCAGCAACTGGTAGTATTTAAATCTAGATATTTCCCCTCTGTTTCTTCAAGAAGTAAATTCCATTTTTTTTGAGCGCCAGGTTCCAACAATTGTCCCCATCTTGTTACTCCTGCTTCCATCAGTGACATTGCTAAAGAGTCTTTTAAGCACTCGGGAGTTCCAGGGGACCTCCATATAGGTGCTAAGCGGCTGTAGTATGGAATCTTCCATATTCTTCTTATTTCATACCATGTCCTGTATGCTGAGTTAAGTACTTTTAATTTGATCTTTTTAAAGTATTTTGGATGACCGAACTTGAAAAGACAGAAATCTTCTTCCGTAACAGCTTTCCAATATAAGGGGTAATCAGCATGAGATCTAAAAAGGATTCTTATATGTTTAAAATGAAAAGCTCTATAATAGGAAAGCTAGTCCGGGCTTGCTATCCCCCCTCGATGTTTCCTCTGGCAAAGTTTCCTCCAAGCAATTCTCACCCCTTTAGAGGACCAAATAAACCCATTAATTTCACTTTGAATCTTCTTTAGCCATAAGGGCTTAAATTCTAATTGTATGGCATTAAATAGAAACGTAAACTTTGGTAAGATAGACATTTTTATTACGTTGGATCGCCCCAAAAAAGATAGGGATAAACAACTCCATGATTTTAGTAACTTCCTCATTTCCTTTACTTTTAAATTCAAATTTACTTGGGCAATTTCATCAATATTTTCCAGGACCTCTATTCCCAGGTACTTTATACTTTTTTTTGTTTGCACTATTGGTGTTTCTAAGTTCCAATACATTGTTTCTGTTTTTTTAATATTAACTTGATAACATGAAATAGTTCCAAAATCAGCTAACAGCTTTGTTATAATGGGGATGGATTTACTTAGATCACTCGTGTAAACCATTAAGTCGTCGGCGTACAGAGCCACTTTATTTACCCAGCCGTTGAATTGGAAAGGTACAATTTCCTGGGATCTCCTTATCATATTTGCCAGGGGTTCAATGTATAAGTTAAAAAGGTGAGGAGACAGGGCAACCATTTATGAGTATTTTTGCTACTGGAGCTGTGCATATGTTCCTTATTGCCCCTAAAAAGTTTCCTCCTAGTCCAAAGTGTTTTACAGCCTCCTGCAAAAATAACCAATTAACACGGTCAAACGCTTTGGCTGCGTCGAAGGTGAGAACTGCTAATGGTATCTTTTCTTGAGTAGCAATATCAATAGCTCCAATAAGCTTATGAGTAAGGTCATGTAATTGTCTCCCTCTTATAAAGCCTTTTTGATCCAAATGAATAAGTTTGTTTGTAATTTTTCCTACCCGTGCAGCCAATATTTGGGAAAAAATGTTGTAATCACAGTTTAGAAGGGATATTGGTCTATATGACTCACATTTAAGGGGATCTTTTCCCGGTTTCAATATTAAGCTAATGGTGGCATCATTCCAGGATTTAGGAAGAACAAAACCTTCCAAATAGATGTTATTAAATAGGCCCACTAGTCTAGGAGTTAATATCTCTTTTAAGACTACATATACTTCATTTGGGATGGCATCTGGGCCTGCAGCTTTCCCTTTTTTGACTTTTTAACACATTTAATACTTCTTCGATGGTAATTTCTGCGTTTAAGGATTCATTAAACTCAACCCCTAACTTTGGAACCATCGATTCTCTCAGATAAAGATCTGCTAGATCACTTGAGGGTGCTAGGTCTGCCTCATACAGAGATTGGAAAAAATCTTTAAAAGCATCTTCTATTTCTGTCCTACTTTCTACCTTTTCTCCTGCCAGGTCGCTATATATTGTCGTGATTTTATTCCTATTGGTATCTGTTTTTATTTTCCATGCTAAGAGTTTTCCACTGTTTTCCCCATATTCATAATTTGACAATCGGCTGGCTTCCCATCTTTTTCTTACCCTTCCCTCCAGATAGTTTGATAAATCATATTTCTTTTGGAGATTTCCTCTTTTGCTCCTTCTCGTTCTGTTTCAGAAATTACTGCTTCATAAATTCTAAATTGTTCTAGTATATCTGACTCTAATTTACTTATTGTATGCCTGATTTCCTTGTTCCTATTTGCTGCTAAGTTGATCAAAGATCCTCTGAGAACCGCTTTGTAAGCGTCCCACACTACTTGCGTTGAAACTTCTCCGTTAGCATTGATTTGAAAGTATTCCTCGGTTATGACCTTCAACTTCTCTATGACCTGTTCTTCAACCAGGAGTGTACGATCTAACGTCCATCTACTCTCACCCTGTGCACAGTTTTGGGTCAGTTCTATTTGAACTAAGGAGTGGTCAGATAAGTGGGCTGGTACATGATGTACTTTTGTTACCTGTTTACTTAATAATTTATCTATCAAGAAGAAATCTATTCTTGACGAGTGGCCATATTTATGATTTTTATAGGTGAATCTATTATTATGATCTCCTTTGCTCTTCCAAATGTCTACGAGACCCAGATCCTCTTTAAATCTATTCATCCATTCCCTCATTTTAGGAAGATTCGAGGCTCTACCGGGCGGATGTCTATCATTTACTGGATCTAATAATATATTGAAATCTCCGCCCATAATAATTGGGAAGGATATGTTGATTAACTGGGTGTATACGGACTGCAGGGGAGCTGGGTCATCCATATTTGGACCATAATATCCGACTACAAAAAATAAATTTTGCTCTAATTTAATCTTGGCAGCTGCCCACCTTCCTTTTCAGTCGACATGCTCTTCTAGAATATTTATCTTTGAAGGTTTTTTGATAATTATTGCCACACCTTTAATACAACATGTCTGATTTGTGCAAACGTGTGATTCAACCCACTTTTCATGCTTTATTATTTCTGACCACTCTGATTTTAAGAGGTGAGTCTCTTGTAGTATTATGACATCGCAGTTAATTAATTTAAGATATTCAAAGATTTTTTGTCGTCTTCTCCTTACTCTCAGCCCATTTACATTCCAGGTTATAATTTTTATTTTACCCTCAGATACTGTCATCTGTGTTTTCTACTTTCTCCCTTTCTCTTTAATATTAGTGTCAACTGTACGGTACCTATTAGAGTACCTTGGCTTCCCTGTATCTTGCATATCGGACAATTTTTTTTTTTTTTTCCCCCAAATGTACCCCCACCTTAAACTTGGGCTCAAAATAAAATAAACAAAGCTCACACCCATCATCCTCCCCTGGAGAACCCTCCCTTCTATCATTGGGCAACTCTGATTGCCCTTTTCGAGCTCCTTCTTCATGAGGCCTTATATTATGCCGTGTCTGGCCCTTATTTTTTTACTTTCATTTGTTCAAGGAGTGTCTCAACTTCTTTCGAATCTCTGATATTGTATGTTTTGTTGTCCCACATAATCCTCAGTTGAGATGGAAACTTCATCTGGACAGTGGCTCCTAATGATCTCAATTCTTGCATATAATTTCCAAGTGCCCACTGTCTGTCTAAAGTGGCTTTTGATACGTCCGAACGAATTTTGAAACTATGGTCGCCCCTGGAAAAAATGCCTGCTTTTAACGCAATACTTAGTATGTTTTCTTTCAGAGTATAGGTTTTAAAATGTACGAGTATTTTCCGAGCATTTTTCCTTAGTGTGTTCCGTCTGAAGGGGTCGCTATGCACCCTTTGAATATCGTCGTCTAACATTTTCTCGTCTAACTCTGGAATACATTCCTTCAACAAGGTTACCATGAACATTTTTATGTTCTGACCTTCTAGTCCTTCCGGTATGTTTAGTATGCGTAAGTTATTTCTCCTTGAATTGTTTTCCAGGGTTTCAATTTTATCTCTAAGCTCCTTCTCGCTATTGGTTAGATTACCAATATTGCTCTGACAAGCTTTAACGTCTTCTCTAGTTTGCTCTACTATGTTTTCTATTTCTGATACACGATCTATTAAAGCATTAACCTTTGACTCCAAAGCTTCACAGGATGCTTGTATTTTTTCTTGATTTTTTTCCGACTTGGCAAACCCCAATTTCATCTCCTTCATTAGTGAGGCTATCAGTCCGCCAATCTCGCCCTGCGGGGGTGGCTCCAAGTCTCCCCCATAGTTATTGGAAAAAGTATCCTGTTGAACATTTTTTTCTGGCAGGAGGCTTTCTCCAGCTTTTGGAGTACAATCCTCTGTGCTATCTTTTGACATCAGAACTTGAAATCGGTTTGGATACCCCAGTCCACCTTGTATGACAAAGCAGAGGGCACAGGCCCACTGCTTTTGTATGATCTGTCAACCTGATTGATTCCGGCATAGTAACTGAGGCCTCCTGATTATATCAGGCTTCTGTTCTGATACCCACATCATCCAGGGATGCACTGACACACGTTTAGATGACACATGGAGTAGCAGTTCAGTCTGGACTGGACTGTGGCACTGTTACACGACTGATCTGCGTGTGGTTGGTCCCTGTAATTGCCAGTATTTCAGATTATTTAAAAAAAAAAAAAAACATGTTATTTAAAAATTCCATCTGTCGTTTCACTGCTGTCAAGGTGGTGCTCCAAAGTTTGAGGGGGATGCCAAAATAGAGGTTGGAACTTGCTTTGCAAAAGGACTCAAATTGCACATCTGTTTATCGAGCACAGATGCACAGAAAGAACGTTATACACTATGAACAACAAAGCAGTGGGCCTGTGCCTGCTGCCTGTTTATGCATTGGCTGTCGTGGCCAATGTGGAGAGTTTAATGTAGAGGGAACATGAGTAGTAGCTTAGGCTAGACTATCCAGGCTGGGCCAAGACTAAGTTGCATATGGTTGGTCCCTTTCTGTACGAAAACAAGCAAGCTAAAAATCAATGGAGTGGAATGCACTCATAGTCATTGCCAATCGTTGAGATTAACAAATACATCCTTGCTGTATAATTGGGTCTGTCTAAGTAGGAGGGACATGCCCAAATGTGGTGTACTGATTTTATTACTCCGAAGGAGGCAAGCTGCACATTACCTCCTCGTAAGTCTTCCTCGCCACATGACTAACAAAGTGAGCTTCAGCTCCACACCAGAACCCTCCAAAGCAAAAAGTTAGCCTCCCATGCCTCCCATCCCTTCCCAATATGGCCGACCCATATACCCCATGACCACTATATGAGGCGGGCCGGCCCAACCCTTCAGCCTGTTTTTTTGGTTCTGCGCACGATTACTTTCCAGATGCGCTGTCAGGTAAGTGGTTCCTGCTGTAGCAGGTATGTGGGTCTGTGATTGGCGGTCCTGCTCTAGCGGACCCTAGGATCTTGGACCTCTTCCCCCTTCCTTCCCCCGGTGTGTTCGGGGCCGGTTGGGCTCTGCCTCAGTGAGCCAAGGGTTAACAGGGGGGGAGCCGGGGTGGCCAGGGGCTCGGTTTGTGGCCTCCTTGGTTCCCCGGCCGCGTCAGCAGGGTGCCGTGCTGTGTCAAGAGTCGGCTTCTCCCCGTGTCTCCCGCTTCCTTTGGGGGGGAGCGTCCCGGCAACGGAGGGGCCTTGGTTTAGGATGGGGGCCGGCGATCTGTGTGTCATGAGCGCGCCCCCGCTCATTTTGCTTGCCAATGGACTATGGATCCAACTCAGGGGCCCCGCTGTTTTGGATCGGGCCGCGTAGTGCCTCTGTGCCCGGCGCTTCAGCGCCTTTTCTCCCTGATTCACGCTGCCCACCTGCCCCTCGAGGCACGGCGGCGGTGCTGCGTGGCTGTTTTTCCCTGCAGGCTTACCGGCTTGTAGTGGTCAGGCTCCAGTCTCTTCGGTGACATGGGTTTGAGTCCCACCGCTACCAGGGTGATTTCCTCCCGCCGCATTGTTCAGGCTCTCTGGCTTCCGCCTGGTCGGGGTGATCGTAGAGCGGCTGGCGTCTGTTTCTCTGGCCCGTCCTCCGGGGACGGGGTCGGGCGCGTTTTCCCACGCAGGCAGGTGTTGCCGGTCTCCTTCGGCGGCTGGCCTGCCCGTTTCAGCCTACATATTTCCGTCGCCACCTCAGTGGGGGCGTTCAGTCTTGGCTGTCTTTGCCGAGTGGTGCTGCATTTTTGCTGTATTCCTTCTTCTGGCCATGGAGCAGGGGGATGCCCCGGTGGGGGCAGGTTCGGCCTCCCAAGCTCCTGCTGAGGCTGTTTCCTTGCAGTCCATCCAGGACATGATCCAGGCTGTGGTGGCGGCTGCCTTTGCACAGCGCAAAGGGGGCAGGGTCCCTCTTCCCCTAAGCGTCCTCGCATAGACCCCCCTCCGGTTTCTGATGCTGAGGGGGAGGAGGAGGATCTCCGGGGGCGCTATGTCCAGGCACAGGAGTTGCGGGATGTGCTCCTGCACATCAAGCAGAACTTGGCTTTTCCGGCACCAGCGGCAGAGGAGCTGTCGGAGGACTTCTTCTTACAGTACCAACGCAAGGAGCCGGAGTCACTTCCTCTTCATTCCTCCGTTAAGAAGGTGATCGAGGGGGAATGGATAGAGATAGATAAACAAGCCTTCCCGAGGTACCTGGCGAAACACTACACCATCCAGGACTTTGCCAAGGATTTCCCTCCCTCAGTGAAGGTGGACTCTCTCATGGCGGGGCTGTCCTCGCAGGGATCCATCATTTCCGAGGACGCCTCACCGTCGGACCCGGTTGACAGGCGGGTGGAGGCCGCGGCCAAGTGTGCCTATTCGGCGGCCAATTTTTCCATTTGGGCCTCTGCCTACTTGTCTTACACGGTGCAGTCCTTGTTAAAGGATTTTCAGTCCTTGGCGGAGCTACTGGACCAGGGGGCGGTTGTGGTTCCTACCCTGGCTCTGATGGAGCAGCAGACTCGGTTCCTGTCGGACATTTCCTTCGACACTTTGGGGGCCTCTGCCGCGGCTGGTGGTGCCGCTATTCAGGCCCGGCGGCAGATCTGGTTATGCCACTGGAAGGCGTAGGCTGCCCAGAAAGCGTTGCTGATGAAGATCCCCTTCTCAGGGACGAAGCTGTTCGGGTCATCTTTAGAGGACATGGTGAAGAAGTCGGCTGAGGACCGGAAGCTGCTGGCTCCCCTCGGGTTTTCCGAGTGCCGCTTCCTGGGCCCCAAGAGGGCGTTTTCCACCTCGTCTACGGCTAGGGGCAATGGGCCCTTTCGAGGTAGGGGTCGCGGCCGGGGCACCCCTTTCTTCGCCAAGTCCCGGTCTCAGCCTGCAGCTTCCACCTCCGCGCCCAAGTCTTGACTATCTTCTGGCCCCGCCGAGGGTCTCCCGGTGGGCGGATGCCTCCGCCACTTCCTTCCCGCGTGGAAATCCTCTGTCTCGGAGCTTTGGGCCCTAAGGATCGTGAGAGAGGGTCTGTCCATCTCCTTCAGCTCCCCTCCTCCAGACGCCTTCCGTGTTACCCCACTGCCTTCCTCTTCGGTCAAACGGGTGGCCTTGCTCGCCGGCATCCAGGATCTACTCGTCAAGGGGGCCATCCGGCCTGTTCCACCGTCACAGAGAGGTTGTGGCGTCTATTCCATCCTGTTCCTGGTAAGGAAAGTGTCTGGGGAATTTTGGCCTGTCTTGGACTTGAAGCAGGTGAATTCTTTCATTCCTCACACTAAGTTCAAGATGCTTTCTCTGCAGGAGATTCTGCCGCTGCTGGTCCAGGGGGAGGTGATTGCTTCGCTGGACCTGTTGGATGCATACCTCCATGTGCCTGTCCATCTGGCTTCTCAGCGTTTTCTCTGGTTCTGCATGGGGGACAGCCACTACCAGTTCCAGGTACTTCCTTTTGGTTTGTCATCTGCCCGAGAGTGTTCACCAAGATTCTGGCTCACTTGGTGGGCTTTATCCACCGGGAAGGAATCAGGGTGTTTCCATACCTGGATGACTGGTTAATATCTGCCTCTTCTTTCTCAAAGGGGACGCTGCACGTCGGGAGGGTCTGCGTGGTTCTCTCTGCCTACGGCTTCCTGATCAACCTGAGGAAGTCCCACCTGTCTCCCACCCCGGACTTGGTCTTCATTGGGGGCCATTTGGACATGCTCCTGGGGAAGGTGTTCTTGCCCCTGGAACGCCGCAACGTCTTGTGGCGGGATCTGGGGGCTCTTCTGGGGCGGGAGTCCGCTCCTGTGAGTCTGTGGTTGAGGGTTCAGGGGTTAATGTCTGCCACCGTCAATGTTCTCCCCTGGGCCCGCCTCCACCTGTACCCCTTGGTCAATCACCTTCTGTCTCTCTGGGATCCCTGCTCCGGGGACTACGAGGTTCCGGTCCTGGTGTCCCCTCAGATTCGGTCCGACCTGGGCTGGTGGTTGGTGGAATCCACCTCTCGGAGGGTCTCCCTTTCCTGGTCTCCCCGTCCCGGGTGGTCACGACCGATGCCAGTCGCCTCGGCTGGGGGGCAACCTTGGGGTCCTGGTCGGTTCAGGGTCGTTGGGGCCCTCTTCTGTCACAATGCTCCTCCAACTTCCGCGAGATGAAGGCAGACCTACTGGCTTGCAAGGAGTTTGCTCCCTCTCTCCGGGGTCAGCACGTCTTGGTTCGGACAGACAACCAGGTGGTGAGGGGTTACATCGACCACCAGGGAGGTTGCCGGGTGCGCTCCCTGTGGTTGCTGTCCCGGGAACTGTTGTCCTGGGCAGAGGAGACGGTCTTGTCTCTCAGGGCGGTTTATCTCCCGGGGTCGGAGAATGTGGTGGTGGACCATCTCAGTCGGGTGTTCCCTCTGTTGTCTGCCCTCTCCCTGACGCCTTCGGTCTTTCGGCGTCTGGTGGACCTGTTTGGCTTTCCCCGAGTGAACCTGTTCGCAGAGATGGGCAGTGCTCTCCTGCCTTGCTTCTGTGCTCTCCAACCATGTCCGGGGGTTTGGAGGGTGGATGCTCTGTCTTTCCCTTGGCCTCAGAGTCTCCTGTATGCCTTTCCCCCCTTTCCTTTGATTCCTCGGGTCCTCTGCAAGATCCGTCTGGACAGGGCCTTGGTGCTCTTGGTGGTTTCCGGTTGGGTTCGCTGCTCCTGGTATCCTCTCCTGTGTGAGCTGGCTGTTCGGGACTGCTGGGCGATTCCGGATCACCCGTTCCCGTTGCGGGGTCCTCCGCTCCCCGGGACGATGTTGCGCCGGCTCCACCTGCAGGCTTGGCTGTTGAGCAGGTGACCTTGTTGGCTCAGGGGTGTTCTCCGGGGGTGGTTGTCTTGCTACAGGGTTCCCGGAGGTCTTCGACCTTGCTGTCCTATTCCCACCACTGGTCCTCTTTTTCCCGTTGGTGCGGGCTGCAGGGTTCCGACCCTGTGTCGGTGGACCACATGCGGGTTCTGGATTTCCTGGCGGAGGGTTTTTCCCTGGGGTTGTCTCCCTTCACTCTGAGGGCACAGTGGGCTGCCCTGCGGGTTTTCCGCAGTCCGGACCTGGATAGGCTGGATTCCTTGGTGGCTCACTTGCTGCAGAGCTGTTTCCTGCAGCGGCCTCGGGCTATTTGCCTGGCTCCTCCTTGGGATATACCTTTGGTCCTGCGGGCCCTGAGGGGTCCCCCCTTTGAGCCCCTACGATCTGTGGATCTTAAGTTCCTCACCTTCAAGGTGGTTTTCTTGGTGGCCATTGTCTCTGCTGGCCGGATGGGCAAACTGGGGTCTTTTCTTCGGTCTCCTCCTTTCTTGCGGGTTCTGCCGGACCGTCTGATCCTGCGACATGACCCCCGTTTTCTGCCCAAGATCCCCTCCCTTGTTAACTGTTCTCATGAGGTGTCCTTGCCTTCCTTTTCCCCTGAGGTGGATGCCTCCCTGTCCTTGCTGGATGTCCATCGTGCGGTGGAAGTTTACCTGGACCGCACATCCTCATTTTGTCAATGTGACAGTTTGTTCGTGACCTTTGGGCCGGTTCGTTCTGGGCACAAGCCCTCTGTGTCCACTTTGAGTCGCTGGCTGAAGCAGGCTATCCTGCTGGCCTACGAGTCCCAGGGTTCTGACCTCCCGGGGGATGTCCAGGGTCGTTCCACTCGGAGCGTTTCGGTGTCATGGGCCTCTTTTAAGGGTGTGTCCACTGAAGAGATCTGCAGGGCCGCGACTTGGTCGTCTCCGCACATGTTCATGGAGCACTACCGGGTGGTCCTGGGTGGCTCTCCTCCTGGGGGTTTTGCGGGGGCTGTTCTGGGTGCGGGGTCTGCCGTCCCTTGATTGGTCCCTTGGCTGGGCTGTGTTTTATTCTGTTGTTTTTTTATACACAGGATTAAAGCTGTGTTTGGTTATCATGTTCCGCCTTGGTTTCTTGGGTACCATGAAGCCTTTCGGCTTGGGTATGTGCTCACTTCGTTAGTCATGTGGCGAGGAAGACTTACGAGGAGGTAATGCCCCGGTTACTTACCGGTAATCTTCATTACTCTGAGTATAGTCTTCCTCGCCACATGAGTTCCCATCCCTCCCTCCCTGTCTGGCTATCGGCTTCATGTTTGGGCTTTGTAGTTTCAGGCTGAAGGGTTGGGCCGGCCCGCCTCTTATAGTGGTCATGGGGTATATGGGTCGGCCATATTGGGAAGGGATGGGACGCATGGGAGGCTAACTTTTTGCTTTGGAGGGTTCTGGTGTGGAGCTGAAGCTCACTTTGTTAGTCATGTGGCGAGGAAGACTATACTCGGAGTAATGAAGATTACCGGTAAGTAACCGGGGCATCACTGGTGCAGGTTTATTGGGTACCTGTGTCTCTTCTCAGAGGAGTCTTCACTTGATCTAAAGGGTTAGGCTGACCTATCGTTTTGGGTCGTTGCTAGGAAAGAGGTGCATATGGTTGGCCCGTATATGAAATGGCATACACAAGCTGAAAAACACTGGGATGGAATGTACAGAGTGCGGGCGCACCAAGGTAGAATCACGCTTTCATTTTACTTGATCTATTAGCTCCATTTCAAACAGTTGGCCATGATATCCTATGCACTCAGTTGAAAATTGCTGACATTACCCAGCCCACCCTCGCAGTGATTACATCATTTTAATAGACCATGTACAATCCGTCACCATGCTTCTTTATCTCCTAAATTTCATGCCCTATGCCTGTCAGTACTATCTACAAAATCCTTTTAACGTCTATGGTTGCCATCTGGTTAAATTAGTTCAGAACCCTGGGCTTGTTTGATGCGTATATGTATGCTGGCAGCATCCCAGCATCCCAGCATCCCAGTACTGGAGCTTAATGCAGAACCATTTCTATCCGACAGCTCCAGCAATGCATGAAAGCCATGTGGAACTAAATGAGAAACAGCTGGATCCTACTTAATTAAGACTAAACAGAGATTGGCAGTAAACTGAGAGCACACTCTTTTGGATTTGGACAAGAGGCAAATGTAAAGTATATTATATACGCTCTTGATTGCTAATTAGCCCCAGCCCTTAGCATGGACGCATCTGTTGGTCATCAGATATAATTAGCGAGGATGAAACAATGGGCCATATTATCAAAAACGGGCGATAACATCATCGCCGCTTTAGCGGCAGGAGATGCTAAAGCGGCGATAAGGGGCTTGATAATATGCCCTATAGAATTCCAATAGAAGCCCAGGTTCTGGTGTGAAGAACATCAAACCTGGGCTTCTATTGGAATTCTATAGGGCATATTATCAAGCCCCTTATCGCCGCTTTAGCGGCACTTTCCTGCCGCTAAAGCGGCGATATGTTATCGCCCGTTCTTGATAATATGGCCCAATATTTTTTAGCAGCATCAGGAAACTGATCAATTTGGGGAACTCAACTCCACAAAGCAACTTAAGAATAAGATTGGAGTTTGGAATAGTATCCCTGCAGGCCGGAGCTAGAATTACTGAGTGGCACTTAGTGGAAGATGACACCTTAAAGTTCCACATCAAGAAAGAATGGCTCATTCCCGCCATTGCTGTACGCTAGCATAATGCTCTATTAAGATGGACTAAGTCAGTTGGTAAATCACTGTTAAAACAGGAAATAAAAAGATTGTGTTGCCTATTAGACATGGAGAAGTGAACTATATATGTGCACGAAGTACAGCTTGGCATCATAAACTTTGCAGCAACAGCCATACATTGATGTTAATATTGGCAACGAGAGAAAACAACTATACTCACGTTTTAGACTTTTTTACTTACCCTTATATCAGTTTGACAGTCAATGGGAAATGCCACCGAGAGCCGGCAGTATGTGCCGCCCATGCCTTACGGGGCAGAAAATCTAGGAACATACTTTCTGCCTATGCTGTGGGCTTCTTGACCTCCGTAGGCAGTATAGAAAGCTATCTTTAATGCAAAGGAGTTAGAACCATCACTGAAGCAATGTTATTTTTTTAGGGGTACTACCCAAAAAGTTGTTGGCAATTTACAAATTATTTGACACAAGCTATCAGGAGATAGGTAGCTATCCTGACGGAGAGAAATTTGGTGTTACATGCTGTTTAATTGTTGCTGTTTTTATCTGTTATATTTTTCGTTTAGTATTCATGAGGTAAATTTGCATGTCCATTACTGAAATAGATAATTAACTACATTTGGCTTTATATTGTATGTGGTTTTAAAAAAACACGGAGACAATGACGTTTTAAAATTACTTACGTACTATACAGTTCACTGGGAAATGGGAAGCCGATTAAGTCCTCCCTGGTCTCAAAAACATGATCACAATTCTTAAATCCCTAGACCGAACAGATTGCATCGAGTATGGTCCCAGAATTCTGTTACCATAATATTGCGATAGAAACACTGCAGCCCATTCACAAGCTGAATTTTGTAGTACTATTCCAGTACTACAAAAGTACTACACAATACTACTGAAAACATTTTTCAGTTAAATAAACATTTGTATTCTTTACCATGAAGATACTCAATAGTCGAGGTGGAGATCTCCCTATGGTAAAGTATAGGCACAATTTGGAAACGTTTATTAAACCTTATAATAAATTATTAAACACATGTCCATGTTAGATTTAATTGTAAGGTATTTTTATATATTTGTTTTACATGAAGACGCTACCAACCTAATTTTGAATTAAAGGTTTAATTTAATTAAATATATTAAATTAAATGTATTTCAAGCAAGATAACATTATAAAATAAGTGAACAAGTCTCTGAAAGGTGACAACAGCAGAATCACAGACAACTGAAAGTAAAAGCCACCTGATGTCTGCTAAGGATTCTGACCTCAGTTGACATCCAGGACTAGATGGCTCTCCCCAGGACCAGTGCCAGGCCCTCTTTTGGTCCCTTAGGACCAGTTAAGGGAAGAGCTGGACTCCACTGTCACTCCAAGTGGCCTGCAAGACAACCGGAAGGCTCCGGGGCATGGGAGATTGGGTTGGAGAGTGCTGTGCTGGCATGTAGAGGAGGGGCTGTGCAGGATTCCCCTACTAGCAGCAGAGGAGCACTAGGAGCCAGGAGAGAAAACTGACACAAGGAGCCTGTAGAACCAGCTTCCTCTAAAGTGTAACTGTTTGAGGTGTCCCTGATGGCCAGAGCTTGGCACAAGGAGTAAAACAAACATCGGGGCCTGAGTTATGCCTGTTCAAAGATTCTCCCTTTGACCTTTCCAAAGAAATAGAGTGGGTGGGGGTCAACTGCTACATTAAAAAATTACCCCCATTGTGGGCCAGGGCCCCAAGGTTGGTGCAATGGTGTTTTCATGATTTATGGGGGAGGAGTTGGCTTCAGCCCACATCCCCGTCAGTCGTGGCCGGCATGGCTCAAGGGTGGGAAGTGGGGGGTCGCGCGAGGATGGGGGGGTTTAATTTAATAATACATTTAAAAAAAATTACCTTTCCGCCGGCCAGGTCCCGTGTCTTCTCTGCTCCTGCTTTCCTGCTCTCCTGCCTCCACCAGGAACAGGAAGCAGGCAGCCTCCCTCCCCTCCCCTAAGCCAATCACAATGCTGCAATGGCAGGGTTGTGATTGGTGGGGACGCCGCCCAGCCAGGGGCTTACGGGGAGGCCATGTTTTCCGTGCAGGCTGAATACTTGAAAACTATAAAGGTCCCTGGGAAGATAGCTACTTAGAGCACGGTTGGACTCCTTTTGGTTGTTCATGTAAAGGAGGAGGCCGAGTCCACTGTAAACCTGACCTCTCTCTCCCCCTTTTGTTTGATTTACATAAGAAAGACTTCAGAGACTAAAATCTCTATGATAAAAGCGAGCGGCTGAACATATAGATTTAAGTAAACACAAGGAGCTGATGGACAGAGCGCTGAAACTTTTCAGACACTCACCCCCAGTCACAGATCTAGGTTGAATCCATCATCGTTCTTTAGCTCACTTCGCCACCCCAGTTCAGACCCAGCCATATGCAAATTAGTCTTGACTGTGGTACTGAAAATTCTGGACCTGTGTCATTAACATCATTGTAACATGACGATTTTGGTATCAGCAGACCGGTAATGACAGGTATGCTATATCTGAGTATTTGCGTCATATTCGAGTGACGGGATCACTCTAATATTAACGATTCCCTTGTGAACCCTCGGGTTCCATTTTGTGTACGGCAGCCATTTTGTGGTTGCCCTCACATAAGGCAATGACTAAAGCCAAAACGCGCCTTAGGGGACACGTACACTTTCAGTGACCTGGGCAAGCTGACTCCACTGTCCAGAGCCAGAACCTGTTCGGCCAGTTTTAGTTCCCAGTGGCCGATCGAGATTAGGGGCCCAGGTGCAGCATGCCATAAACCCTTCATTGCACACATCTATATCTAAATCTTATTCACACCTGTCACTGCTCTTTCTTTATGACCTGCTTTACGAGGAGGAGGTGCCCGGTTTTATTAGGGGTCCAGATTCTATCTGTTGCAGGTGTTGGGCCTCACTGGGTATTTGGTTGTGGGCTGGACAAACTGAAAATGGGCTTGTCATCATGAATCTGTCTTTTCTTTTGTTGTAAGAAATATGTGAATGACCCACTGTAAAAATAAGGAATGTTTGCCTAAAGCATAATATTCTGTATAAAAGAGATAGCTGGTTTCCATGAAAAGGCAGTCTCCTGAGAACATACACATTGTTGTACTTCTAGGATACCTGTTGCTGGCTGCAGCCAATAAATTGATCTTTGAAGCCACCAAGAAGACTGTGTTTCTGTAGTCTGAGACAGGAAGAACTCGAGGTCATTGGGTGTGTTCCCTGGCACCGCTGGGTCCAATAAAACCCAGTACTTCAATTGGCGCCCAACGTGGGGCGATTTCAGCGGTACCGGTCCAAGCCAGAGGTCGTGAGGAGCTTCGTGTAAAATTCTGGAGGAAGGCCAACCACTTCATCGACCCCTGTATGTCGTTCGTGGTCCGAAAGTCTTTGCTGCAAGGTTCCCCGCGTCCCGACGGCTACGAAGGACTGCTGCCCTGACTATCGCCCTGTCTTGAACCCTTTTATGATTTGTAGAGCGAGACAATAGACGAGTCTTCTGGTGACGTCATCGATACCTCAGTTAAGTATAAGTGGAGCGTCTCCCAGTCCTTAGTCTTGGTTCTTAGTTTTGGGTATCCCATGGGATCTTTGATTTGTTAGGATCTTTTGATTTGGAACTTGCAAGTACCAAAGCCGAAGGACTCGTGTATTCACGAGACTGTCGTATTCGATAATCCTTTGAAGTTTGAAGCTAGACTAGTGAGCGAAAATGCCTGGTCTTAGCAGACTTGGAAATTTGTTTTGTCTTGGTTGTAATAGGGATTCCCGATTGGAGGACTCGTGTCCGGTTCCTCCAATTGGAACTCCAACCTAGGAGCTCTACGTGAAGCATGGAGTGGGCCCTATCACGTATAATAACGTATGGGTTAGGTACACAAGGAAAGATGGTGTCCTAAAGTGGCCCCAATATGGTAGTTTTGACACCAAAATTCTGGATAATTTAGAGGTTAGACTTTTTAAGAAGAAAGCCCGAGCCGGCGATAGTTTGACTCTTTCCGCCTATGGCGAAAAGAAGCCAAACAGAAAGAAATTAAATTAGTAAAGAAGAATAAAAGAGAAAAGGGTATTTCAATAATGCAAGCTGCTATGCAGTATAAGGATGATGAAGAGGAACAAGCGAGTGAACAGCTGCACAGGCAACGTAAATTGGCAATTGATAAATGTTATCCAGTTTTGCCACCTCTTCAGCAAGATACAGTGAAGGAACTTGAGAAGGATCCTTTAATGTCTCATTTGTTGAATTCACCACCTCCTTATGCGCAGAGTGCTACAGCACCTCCGCAACCTTTAGTTGTACAACCCCCAGTTGTTGTACCTCCGGTTCTTCCACAACCACCAGCTGTTTTTCAGTTGGCACCTACTACTATGGCGCAGCCCCTCAAGGGCTGCCACCTTTACTACCTGTTCCATCTTTACTTCCTATGACTTTGCCCCCTGCATCTATTTCCCTCCACACTATCCCTTCTGACACTGCCTCTGCATTTGCTTTGTCTCCTCCTGTTTTTCCTCCTGTTCATTTGTCAACTTCTCCTTCTGTCCGACAGAGAATGACAAACACTGTTACTAGTATTTTGTCTCCTTTCTTTGGGTCACCGACTACGACCCCGTTTTAGAGCGTAAACAATTGCGTAGCCAATTGCCCGATTCTAGAGAGAAGGGAGTATTGGATCATTTGGCGCATAAATGGGTCACTGACCCTACAAGATATGAGTTAGAGTCTGTTATGGATGTCTTCCACCAATGGCAAGCACCGAAACAGAGATATGTTTTTGACAAAATGTGCGAAGTTCTTCTTGAAAGATTAAAAGATTGTGATATGGAGGCCAATCCGCCTGAGTTGTGTCATGTACGGTTTGAGTTTTCCAAAGGCACGATTGTGGGTTCCGATATTGAGAAAGCAGTTGCGACATTATTATCATTTAGGAGTGAGGGTATTTCTCGACTGTTGTTTGAGCCAGAACCCTCTGTTAAAAGGAAGGTCAGACAGTATCCCATGAGAGAAGTTCCCCAGTTTGGAAAGAATGAGACCTAAATGCTGTTCCACCTATTCAGCCTCATTTTCAACGTGTGTGGGTACATGTTCCATGGAAGCGAACTGAAGTCCTGGCTCTTAAGCAGACTCTACCCGACCCCCGTAAAAACCCTGCAGGTTATTATAAGGAATTATCACAGACTGCAGACTCCTGTGTTATGAATTTAGCTGATATAGACATGTTGTTTGGAAATGTGGTCCCACAGCCTTTATGGAGAGTGATCCGTCACACGGATCATGCGCCGGAGTTAGGGGACACATGGATTAATATCAATGCGGCAAATGACAGACAAGTAGGCGGCGCTAAACCAGAGCCTTTAGTAGCAGACCTCCCTGGTAGGATCGTTACTTACATGAAGACTTTGATGCCTGCAATGCGTGTAAATTGGGATAAATTGCCTGCATGCAAGCAGAAGAAGGAGGAAAGTGTATCTGACTTCTTCACTAGGTTTGAAGAGACATTTATCGACCACAGTGGTCAGGATATGAGTACAGAAGGTGGTCAAAGGTTGTTTGTTGACAAGTTTGTGCATAATTTGCTTCCCGAATTGTGTAAAAAATTGAAAGATTCAGAGAGTTCTTGGGCCGTTTCCTCTTCAGCACAGATATTGGCTACTGCACAATACTACGAAAATAGAGATAAAGATGAGAAAGATAGAGCAGACAAGAAAACTAAAGAGTTAAAAACAAAGGTTCTTTTACAACAAGCGTATCCGCCTCGTAGTAATCAGCGTGACTATCAGCAACCTCAACAGTATCAGAGGAATTCGCAAAGGTTTGAGTATCCTCAACAACGTGCTCTGATAGGCCCTAACCAATGTTCATATTGTAAGGAAGAAGGTCATTTTAAATATAATTGCCCTATTTTGTTGCAGCGTATGAATGGTATTTCTGGCGCAAGAGGTCGAGGTGTTCCACAAGCACCTAGGAGCTAGAGGACGCGGAAATTTCACCCAGAACGCGCGCCCATTTCCTCCTCAAAATTCAATGAATAGTTTTGATCAGCAGAATAACGCGTCTGGTAGGACGACTCAGTACTATGCTGATGACTACTATGCAGAAGGTGAGAGTATGGAAGGTGATGATTGCTAGGACAGCCATAGACAAAGAGAGGGAGTTGTTTCAGTTCCAGTAGATCAGAGTGGACCTTATATTGAGGTGATTACATCAGGTGTGTCAGAGCCTTTTCTGTTGGATACTGGTGCTACAAAGAGTTCTATTATGCACTCTAAATTCCCTGGCGCACCTTTGTCTGGCGAAACTAATGTTTCAGTAGGTTTTTCTGGCGCCCCGGTTAGGAACCCGATTTCTAGCCCTATGTCTCTTTCTGTTGGACCTTGTGAAATCGAAGCACCACTTATTCTAACGACAGGTTGTGGTGAGAACTTGTTAGGATTGGATCTGCTGAAAAGATTGTATGCGACATTGTATTGTTCTCCTTCGGGAGTACAACTCACATTGGGTAAGACAGTGGTTTCACCAATATATTTGTCAAAGGACAAACTTCCAACAGAATTGTCGTTTCTCCCTGATATTCTTTGGGCTACTGGTCCCAATGATGTAGGTCTTTTGGAAATACCGCCATATGTTGTAACGTTGAAAGCCAATGTTAAATGCCGCGCATTCCCCAATACAAGATCTCTAATGAAGGTGAAAAAGCGTTGCTAGCGATCATTTATGATTTGATTGAGAAAAATGTAATTGAAGAGACAAGAGGTAATGTTTGCAATAGTCCTGTTTTACCTGACTTGAAGCGTACTGACTCTTCCTCAGCCACCTGTTTACAGGTTTGTGATTGATCTTAGAGAGGTAAACAAGATAGTTGTTCCACAGTTTCCAGTCGTTCCCGATATCACTGCTTTACTGACAATGATTCCAGCCTCAGCCACTTGGTTCTCGGTGATTGACTTGAAGAATGCTTTCTACAGCATCCCTATTGCCGTAGAGAGCAGGGATATTTTTGGATTCTGTTTAGGAGGCCGAAGCTTCCGATTTCAGAGAGCTCCTCAAGGTTTTTGTGAAAGTCCTTCTATCTATAGTCAGGCTCTGAAGTCTCAGCTTGACACTCTTGTGTTACCTGATGGCGCTACCCTTCTACAGTACGTCGATGATTTGTTAGTTGCTGCAGATACTAAGGAGATTTGTAAAGAAGCCACTTTGTCATTGTTGCGTCATTTGTCTGATTTACACCACAAAGTGTCTCTTTCCAAGTTACAGTATTGTCGACAAGAAGTGACCTATTTAGGTCACCTCTTATCGAAAGAGGGAAGAAGATTGACCCCAGAAAGAATTCAGGCAATTGCAAAATTAAGTGTGCCAATGACACAGAGAGAAGTGCGTGCTTTCTTAGGTATTACATCCTATTGCAGACAATGGATACCGAATTTTTCATTGATGGCTAAACCTTTGGTAGCATTGACCTATAAAGACACGCCGAATCCCCTTCCTTGGTCCGAAGATTGTCAGAAAAGTTTTTCCGAATTGCGTGATGCATTGTGTTCGGCTCCTGTGTTGGGTACCCCGACTACAGCAAGCCCTTTACGCTGTATGTCCATGAGAGAGAAGGATGTGCATTATCAGTGTTAACACAGTCTTTTGGGGACAAGCAACGTCCATGTGCATATTTCTCGTCGATTTTGGACCCGGTAGCTAGAGCGTTGCCGAGTTGTTTGAGAGCCACAGCGGCAGCAGCTGTTTCTATTCGACAGTCTGCTGGTTTGGTGATGAATAATACGCTGGTCGTGATGGTCCCACATGCAGTGGATATTTTGTTAAACAGGACCAAGACACAGCACTTAACTAGTGCTCGATTGTCAGGTTACGAGTTGACACTTTTAGCGAGCCATGTGCACATAAGAAAATGCAACACGCTGAACCCAGCTACATTGTTGCCAATTATAACAAAGACAGATGTTCCGGAACAGCATGATTGCTTTCTTAGGACAGAAGAAGAAACGAAAGGGAGAGTAGATCTTAGGGACACTCCTCTTGTAAAGTGTGATGGTACCTTATGGGTGGATGGGTCATGCTTCAAGCTTCCGAATGGTGATACGACTGCGGCATATGCTGTCACGACTTTACATACGATTGTTGAAACTGCACGTATCCCACATAATTCAGCTCAAGCAGCAGAGTTGACTGCACTTATGAGAGCGTGTGTATTATCAAAAGGAATGAAAGTGACCATATATACCGATAGCCAGTATGCATTTGGTGTGGCCCATAGTTTTGGACGCTTGTGGAAGGAACGTGGGTTCCTCACGTCTCACGGTACGAAAATACAGCATGGTCAATTGGTGAATGAGCTCCTGGAGTCACTTACTTTGCCATTGCAAGTCGCGATTGTGAAATGCAGTGCACATAAGAAGATCACTGACGACGTTGGTCGCGGTAATATGTTTGCTGATGAAGTTGCGAAAGAAACAGCAAGAGATGTGATGAGTCGAATGTATGTTGCGGGCCCTGCAAGATGGATTGGTGACGTTGGAATGTGTGAAGATACGATAGAGAGTGTGAAGTCCATCCAAGCTGAAGCTACGGAGAAGGAATTAAGGGCCATATGTATCAAAGTTTGTGTTTGCGATTCTCAAATAGCGAATTTTTGAGAATCGCTATTTGAGAATCGCAAACGAGATGTATGTAGGATTCGCAAGAAAATGTGCGAATCCTACATATTCCTTAATTGCGATTCGCAAATTGCGAATCGCAGTTAAGGAAACCCTCCCCATTCATTCCTATGGGCCTAGAGGCCCATAGGAATGAATGGGAGGACATTCTCAATTTGCGATTAGCAATTAGAGAATCGCAAATTGAGAATGCAATTTCAAGGTTGCAAGGGTGTCCAAAGGACACCCTGTTGCACCCCTGAAATGAGCATGGGTGCACATGTGGCGCACATACATGCCCTAAGGGCATGTATGTGCGCCACATGCCACTTTGAAAAATGCAAAAATGCATTTCTCAAAGAAATCGTAAGTTACCACCAACCTGTAGTTGGTGGTAATTTGCGATTCCTTAAGCCATAATCGCACAACTTAGGTGCTTCATACATTTCATTTAAGGAATCGCAGTTTGCGATTCCTTAAATGCATTTGCAAAATAGAGAATCGCAATTTTGCGATTCTCTATTTTGCGAATGCCTTTGGGATGATACATCCCAAAGAAGCTTGTTCCAGTCACAAACGGGCCGATTCTGAGAATCGGCCCGTTTGCGAACGGGAAATGGGCTTGATACATATGGCCCTAAGTACGTGGAGAGAGAGTACGGGTAAATTGGATGCAAATGGTTGTTGGGTTGAATTGTCGGAGCATCAGCGATGGTTGTTACCCGATACATATGTGCTTGCAGTGGTTACAATGGCACATGGGATGGCCCACATCAGTGTGAAAGGAATCTGTAAGTTATTGGCTCCAGTGTGGCAAAATGCTGGAATTCCCAAATGTGCAGAGAATGTGGTCAAAAATTGTATGGTTTGTTTGAAATACAATCCTGGTAAGGGAACCCCAACTCCAGCTGGTCATTTTGCGCCTCCAACGTATCCGTTCGAGGTTTTGCAGCTAGATTTCATCCACATGGAGAGGTGCAACAATTTGAAATACGTACTCATTGTTGTTTGTGCCTTTTCAAGATGGGTAGAGGCATATCCTCTGAAAGATAATACTGCCTTGTCCACAGCGAAAGCCCTTCTCAAAGAGTTCTTCCCTAGGTTTGGTTTGCCGAGAATGGTGTGGAGTGATAATGGGGGTGAATTTGTGGGTCAAGTGATGAAACGAGTGTGTGAAGGTTTAGGAATCCGGCAGAAATTTCACGCTGCAAATCATCCCCAATCAGCTGGATTAGTTGAGTGCTATAATGGCACTCTTAAACTAAAACTGGCAAAGATACAAGCAAGCTCTGGCCTTAAATGGCCTGATGCGTTGCCATTAGCACTGTTGTCAACTAGGATGACCGTACATTCCCGAGTAGGACTTAGTCCTCATGAGATAGTGTTTGGTCGCCCGGCTAACATATGGGGAGTGCCGAGGCCAACGAAATTCAGCGAGATTGAACACCCTGTACTGCTTGATTACTTGCATGATTTGACGGCTAAATTGCGTGTTTTACACCAACAGGTTCATAATACACTGCCTCAGGCTTCTAAAGATCCAGGGCATGCAATCAATCCCGGATCGTGGGTGTTAATCAAGAACTTTCAGCGGACAAAGAACGATCAGCCCTGCTGGATTGGCCCCTATTTGGTGATTTTGTCCACAAGATCTGCAGTGCGAGTACAAGGGAAGAAAAACTGGATCCACGGCGTACACTGTAAGAGGGTCCCTTTGCCTCTACCATATGACCGGTGGGTCCAGGAGGGAATTGCTGACTCGGAAACTGAAACAGTGCCTCGTTTTCTGCCTTTTAGTGACGCACGCGTCACAGGGACAAATTCTGAGCGAGAAAGTGACGATCTTCTCCAAAGAGCAATACCATCACCACTTCGATTGGACACTACTGAGCCTGAACTTTTGTTTTGCGACCAGACATTGCCTGGAAAAAGCCGTTATAACTTGCGACCGAGAGTCATGGACAAATAAATGAAATTTTGGTCCTCCCATCCGAAAACCTGTTTTTGAACCACCATCCGGGTTCAGCTGTAGGGTCGTGGTGAAAAGACTTGAGTGTGTAGCCTGCGGACACAAGGTCTACGGGTCTGGTTTGTTCTAGGGCGTTCCCTGGGACATTCAGAAACACTCTCAAGTGAAGAAAACCAACCGCCGCGAACAGCACGTTAGAGGATGGAGCCTTTTCAGATGGAGAGACCTGTTGAAAGAATAAGTTTCAAGAGGAAAATATGTGCAACCATGAGCAGAAAATGTTTTCTAATTATGTGTCTTTGTATTTTACTTAGTCTAATGATGTCTTTAGTGGGGTATATCATATTCTCTTTTCAAGTGACATCTGCACCCACTGTACAGCCCATGCCTTCCTCTACTATCTCCTCACATTCTTTTCACCCTCTACCTGAACACGAGTCCGTTAGAAGATTAGAGTTTATGAACAACTCCTTTGTTCAGCTCTTACACCAACACCAGCTAGTAGTGAACAGAACCAACTGTTGGGTGTGTGGCCTTATGCCTCATACTACTGAGAAAGGTATTCCCTACCTAGTGCTGCCATTCAGCTACAATGGTTCTGTGTGGGCATACCGAACGATGTTCATCTATGCTCGCGAAATCCACCCCTACGTTCCGTCAAAGACAACCCAAAGAATAGTGCTCTAGTTAAGGGGATAGTCGACATGATAAGGGGAACTAGTTCCTACGAAACTATCCCGGAAGATGAGACACTAGCGTATATTGGATGGAACGTGACTGGATATGGAGCGAGTCTGAGCGAGAACCAGCAAGCAAAAAGATCCGCTCCAATTTGGATTGTACCCCATCAGGGTCATCTATGTCTGCAAGGTAATGGCAAGAATCCAAGAGCTCAGTTAGGGAAGAGTATCTGCACTGAAACGTATATTTTTGCGTCTCAGACTTCCCCTTTGTTCTTAGCAGCTAGGGGTACCTACTTTATCTGCCATGATAGGGCCTACACGTGGTTGCCCCCTGACTTCTCGGGCACATGCTTCGTTTCATTCCTGTTGCCTCCCACCTACACAGCTGCGGCAGATTACCATAAGATAAGAAGAATTAGGGGTGTCTTCAGCAAGGAAGACACTGCAGGACAAGAAGCGGGAGACTTCTTTAGGGGTTTTCTGCCGTTCTGGGGACCTATGGCTAACAACAGGAATGTGAGGCAATTGACGCGAGTGGTTGAATCCACCATAGTCGAAACTGTCGGTGCCCTTAATAATTTGACTGCTGAGCTCCAGACGGACCGCCTTATGACCCTGCAGAACAGGGTCGCGTTAGACATCATACTTGCAGACCGTGGTGGGGTATGTAGAGTGATCCAATCCAGTTGTTGCATTTTCATTCCAGATAACGCTCCAACAGTGTACCAGGCCATCTCCAAACTACATAGGATCTCTGAATCCATCCATATAGATGAAGGAGACTGGTCGTTGATGGGATGGTTCTGGGAACTGTTATCCACCTGGGGATGGAAAGTTCTGATGGTCATTGGGATACTTCTAGCCATCCTTTTCCTGTTTTGTCTGTGCATACAGTGTGTTCCTGCCATATGCGGCCTATGTGTTACATCATGTGTAAGGAAACCTGTATCAAGGGACGAGCTAAGTAATAGGATGATGCTACAGCAACATCTCAATGAATTCATGAACATAGACCTAGACTCAGATTAGCATGAGTGTAAGTAAATTGCCTATGTAAGGGCAAAAGGAGGGTCTGTGGTACTGAAAATTCTGGACCTGTGTCATTAACATCATTGTAACATGACGATTTTGGTATCAGCAGACCGGTAATGACAGGTATGCTATATCTGAGTATTTGCGTCATATTCGAGTGACGGGATCACTCTAATATTAACGATTCCCTTGTGAACCCTCGGGTTCCATTTTGTGTACGGCAGCCATTTTGTGGTTGCCCTCACATAAGGCAATGACTAAAGCCAAAACGCGCCTTAGGGGACACGTACACTTTCAGTGACCTGGGCAAGCTGACTCCACTGTCCAGAGCCAGAACCTGTTCGGCCAGTTTTAGTTCCCAGTGGCCGATCGAGATTAGGGGCCCAGGTGCAGCATGCCATAAACCCTTCATTGCACACATCTATATCTAAATCTTATTCACACCTGTCACTGCTCTTTCTTTATGACCTGCTTTACGAGGAGGAGGTGCCCGGTTTTATTAGGGGTCCAGATTATATCTGTTGCAGGTGTTGGGCCTCACTGGGTATTTGGTTGTGGGCTGCACAAACTGAAAATGGGCTTGTCATCATGAATCTGTCTTTTCTTTTGTTGTAAGAAATATGTGAATGACCCACTGTAAAAATAAGGAATGTTTGCCTAAAGCATAATATTCTGTATAAAAGAGATAGCTGGTTTCCATGAAAAGGCAGTCTCCTGAGAACATACACATTGTTGTACTTCTAGGATACCTGTTGCTGGCTGCAGCCAATAAATTGATCTTTGAAGCCACCAAGAAGACTCTGTGTTTCTGTAGTCTGAGACAGGAAGAACTCGAGGTCATTGGGTGTGTTCCCTGGCACCGCTGGGTCCAATAAAACCCAGTACTTCATGACCCTATCCCTCATGGGAATAGTCCAGGCCGAACTGCCAAGCCAGGTCTTCCGTGGACCGGAAACAAGCATCCTTGGACCGGTTTCAGGGTAACACCCCATATCAGCCAGACTAGCTTGAATCCAGTGGCAAAGTGAGCAAGGGACCCATGTCTGTGCATACCCTGCCAACTTAGGGTGAACAAAGCAAACCCAAGGAGATGATGGACGGAGCGCTGAAACTTTTCAGACACTCACCCCCAGTCACAGATCTGGGTTGATCCCATCATCGTTCTTTAGCTCACTTCGCCACCCCATATCAGACCCAGCCATATGCAAATCTATCTAGGCCCTATCCCTCATGGGAATCGTCCAGCCCGAACTGCCAAGCCAGGTCTTCCCTGGACCGAAAACAAGCATCCTGGGACCGGTTTCAGGGTAACACCCCTCATCAGCCAGGCTGGCTTGAATCCAGTGGCAAAGTGAGAAAGGGACCCACGTCTGGGCATACGCTGCCAACTTGGGCGAACAAAGCAAACCCAAGCAGATGATGGACGGAGCGCTGAAACTTTTCAGACACTCACCCCAGTCACAGATCTGGGTTGATCCCATCATCGTTCTTTAGCTCACTTCACCACCCCAGTTCAGACCCAGCCATATGCAAATCTACAACAGCCATTAGAGGTCCTCTGTCTCTCAGGTCCTGGACAATGTTATACTTCCCACTCGGTTGCTGCAACCCCATATAGATTTAGCAGGATCTAAAAGAGCAGAAAAGGAAGAAAAAACAGCAGAGAGATATTCGAAAATCTGACCGGCCAAGTGCCCATTACCCCAAATTAGTATAAACTCAGCTGATTCCAACCCTCTTCCAGAATTAAACCCTACCTAAGAGAAAGCGAGGAAGCTTTACATGTACATGCATGGATCATGAAGAATTGCTTTACTTATACTGAACCGAAACAGTGCAGCTAACCCTGTTCTTTGGCAGTCTCATCATCAACACAAACTCAAAATGTATTTGCGTTAGAAGCCAGTCATGTTGGAGACGGAACACAAATGGATAGAATTCTCTTCAGAACAAAATAAAACATTAAATTACTTATGCAGGTACCTGGATTCAGAGAATCCCTCTTGGTGCTGCAGGAGCGACAATTTCAAGAGATCTCACTGTTCTTTATAGATAAAGTGATGGCTGTAATAACAAGAAAAACATTTGGTGGAGTTGCCGCAAGCTGAATAAGAGGTTCTCTCCTGTATGCTTAAGATACTTGCTGAGCACTCATAATTCACTGCATAGCACACCTTCTTTACTTCAGATGTGAGTCATTTGTCATATCACAGTAAGTTGCTGAAATCTTTACGTTTATTGTTACCTAAAGTTTTACTTCCTTTCAAACCACATTGTAAAACAGGACGGATGAGCAATTGAACATGCACATATACTCTTTTATTCATAATCATCAATATGGTTAATGTATCACTCTCTCTTTTGAAACAGACAAAGCCTTGGGTGTTAATTTATTTGTGTTGTTACAGAGCTCGAACAAGACTGGATGGGGGACATGGTAGCATTTTCTTGCAGGTAACAAGTAAAAGTACCCAAGCCGATATAAGCTTCTATAAATATACAGTATAGCACATGAGAGTAAAATATTGTCTCCATCAATATCTCACTTAGCAAGCAATTCTTTTGCAGGTTATAATTAGTGACAGATAAGAAGATAGCTTGCAATGCTGTGATTTAGCTTCTAGGGCATAGACACTCACGTGTTTCTTTTTTCAAGGTGTCATAGAACAAAAAATAGTTCTAAATGTTGGTGGGATGGAATTCTTAGTCCCATGAGCCATTCCAGAGAAAAATTGTTCCATGGAATTTGTTTGTTTGAATATTTTTATTCCAAGGAGGAAACTTCTTTGTTTCTAAGCGTGTGTTGCCACCCAGAGATAGTCAGTTTTCGATTAGGTTGTTGGATGTGGCTAAACATAGAGCTTTGAGAATGAACCATCCAAGCTTCTTGCCTCAATGGAGTGCCACATTAGTGAGATCAGAAGTGGCAATATGTGGTCAAACTTTCGGAAACTAGTTACCAACCTCGCTGATGCATAGAAGTCTGCTTTTAGTGGAAATAATTTTCAGGATGCATGGCTTATCATTTAGGACTCAACAAGTGCAGGGGCGTAATACTCCAAACCACTGCGCTAACTTCATTTTGCAGATCAAAAGCCAAGTGGTGGGGGCGTGGCCGAAACACCCTCAAGATGGCTGCAGACTTCTGAGGCTCATCGCGGCTTCAGAGACTTATTACAACCTCTGACGGCAGACTCTCACAGATGGACATGTCTTGAGCGGGAGCCTCAATGTGACAGCGGGGAAAAAAATATTTTGCCTTTGGGTGTTTTTTAAACATCTTTGCTGTTTTTCCCTCCCTGCATCGCTTCTCCTCACGCTCGGCATTTTGTATTTCAATAGTGTGGTGGCGCTTTCGCCTGCCCGTGCTTCACTCAGCCTGCTTTTTGGTCTCATTATTATGTAGTGTAACTGCATCAAGTGATGGACGGAATGCTGAATGATTCAAACATTCTCCCACAGTCAAGACATCTGGTTTAAATTCATCGTTCTTTTGCCCACTACGCCACCCCAGTTTGGACACAGCCATATGCAAATCAGTCTTGACCCTATTCCTCATGGCAACAGTCCATCCTGAACTGCCAAGCCAGGTCCTCCCTCGACCGGAAACAAGCATCCTGGGACCGGTTTTGGGGTATGTCACCCCTCATCAGCCAGGCTAGCTTGAATCCAGTGGCACAGTGGGCAAGGGACCCAAGTCTGGGCATACCCGTCCCACTTAGGGCAAAAAGTGTAACTGCAACAAACGTAAGGTATTATGTAAGCATGGTTTTTGTTGGTAAAGATTGCTTTCCTTGGATTTTGTTGTCAAGACCCTAACTTTTTTAGCCTTCCAATGTCAATAGCTTTCAATTGTCATCTGGTGACTTTTTTTTAAAACTTTATTTTTAGCATTGAGCAATGCTGCATCCTTAGAAGGTATGGTTATTGACCTCTGCTCGCTCACATCCTCTGATGCTGTCTTTTCAGGTTCCCTGGTTCAATATTCAATCGCCAAAAGTTTTATCAATAAGGACCTTTGCTTATTTTTCTTGTGACTCAGTCAGTCAAATAAAACTTTGTTTGGCTGAAGGCCATAAAAGCATAGCATACAATTAAAACTGACAAAGCATCTTCCATTACAAAGAGATCCAACAACAAGTGGCTTTTCTTGTGACAATTTTTTTTTCTGGATGCACTTAATTTTGGATATATTTTGGTCTTTTTATTGAACAGTTTCATTATCATTTTGGCGTATTGAACACATTAATATTTGCTTCATTTAGTGCAGTCATTGGGTTGTTGACGAGGACTGCTTTTGTTGTGTTCTTCATTTTCCATAGCATTTAAGTCCTCTATCAAGGTTGTGCCCTCTTCCTTGTACCTCAAAGCTGTTGCTAATTTCCTCTATATGGAGCCCTCTTCATCATCAGTTCATAAGTCGTCAATCTTATCTGGAAATTTGCCCTCTGCCCAGAAAGATACAACTACTTTCTGAAACCGGCACAAAAGAGACCCCGGGTCTCTGATGAAGTCTCCCCTTCCGCTCATCCAGGAAGATCTTATGGAAGAGATTAAACTACTCAAGCCTTTCGTCATGGGAACTAACTCTATGCTTCAATGGATTGAGGAAAAAATTGACTGCCCTTGAATCCAGGGGATCAGAGGTGGAGCAACATTTTAGTAATATACAGGATGTGGAGGACAAGATTGAGGGCATGTCCAACAAGATTTCTCTCATAAAGCAACAAACTGAAGATTTATAAAATGGCAATCATTGTAACAATCTCAGAATTTATAAAGTTCCTGGAAGGAGAGAGGGTTCTGATCTGCTTGCCTTTTTTAAGCTAAATATTTGGAAGATAGTGGGCTCAAGGATAATATCAATCTTAATCTGCAACGTACTTATAGAGTTGGCCTGAATCTTCGGGAGGTTCATCATCTGGTCGTCCAACAGGGATAAAAGTACTCTTTTTCGAATACACTGAACTTCTCTTGGTGTAATCAGCGGCAAAGCAAAGAAAGCAAATGCTTTGGCCTGGCCAGTGGATCTTTTTCTCTCAAGATGTGGCTCGTGCCATTGTTGCCCGCCGAAAGATATGTTTATCCTTCCATCCAGAGTTACGCTCTAGGAATGAGAGATATGGTCTCGTGCAGCCTTGTTTTTTCAAAGTCACTTATAAGTAGAGGACTTTCTTATTTGAGTCTCCAGATGACTTAAGAAAGTTTATTTTTCAACGCAAGGGTGAAGAAATGGAACTTGAGAAAACTTGAAAGTGCCTTGTGTTGCACAGTTGATGCTATATCTCTTTTCTATTTAAATGGCTCTCCGCTTGAATGATAATGTATAGTTATTGTATTTATTCTTGGATGTGTTCTTCAATATATTCCTAATTTTATTTTATTTTTTCCCTTTTTATAGGTGTCTTTTGTCTAACCCGGCATCCAATCCTCCTATTTTCCTCTCCAGTGTGGTACCAGGCAAGGTTTCTCTTATCATCTCTGGAACCCTTTTGACATACTTTGCGTCACTCACCTTCTTTTCATGGCTTCCTTCACGAAGACACAGAAATCAAATTCACAGCTTATGCAAACGATAACATCTTATGCATCTCAGACCCACACACTTCTATACCTGCTTTTACAAGTCTTTTAAACAACTATTCTGGTATATCAGGTTACAAACTTAATTTGACCAAATCCTAAGTCCTTCCTTTAAATAAATTCTGTTTGAAAGAGATGTTTGAAGAAACTGGTTTTAAATGGAACTCTAATTATATTAAATGTCTGGGGATTAAATACTCTTCTTCCGTTATGAAAACCATACAGAGTAATTTAGATGACCTTCTTAAAAAATTATTTAAATGTCAGAAAATTCGTCTCCTCCATATTTATCTTGGTGGGGCAGGTTAGATACAATAAAGATGATGATGTTACCTGTCGTCAATTTGTATCTATCCATGCTTCCTGTTGAAATCCCTGTGAGATTTTTTAAGTCTCTTAACAGTATTCTTAGAAAATATTTGTGGAATGGAAAGAAAGCTCGTATTTCCTTATCTTTTATGTGCAATCCCAAAGATAACAGTGGAGTTAACTTTGTAACTTCCAACAGTATCATTCCTCTTTTTCACTTAAACAAGTTTTACCTCCCATACATGCAGCTTAATTTTCCCTTTCCCTTTTCAGTCTCTGGCTTACTTTCCTCATACCCCACACTTTTTGTCTCACCTACCATTATTCATTCCATCATCACTTCATTTCTATTCCTTACCAGATTTCTAGCTCCTTCGAATGTGTCCTTAAAATCCTCTATGTGGCATAATAAGTTAGATAAATTAAAATATCAAATCACACTATTTTTGGAAGGATTGGGTTGCTAAGAGAATTATTTAAGTTAAACAGCTATTTCTAGGGATACGTTTCCTTTCTTTATTGTAGGTCAAATATAAATTTGGCCTCTCCGCCACCTCCACTCTCAAATATGAATCACTTAAAACTTCTCTTCCACAATATTTCTCTTTACTTTCTCAAGCTTCTGATTCTACTTCCAATTCTATTCTGGTGCATCCTACTTTATACCCACCATTTAAAACTTCTTATATTTATAAATATCTTCGCTATTCTTCACCTGATCGCCCCAAATCTAAAATAGAACTTTTATGGGATGTAGAATTAAAACCCTCTTTTTCTATACAAACTTGGAACCCCATCTCAACAAAGATTCATCCTACTTCATGTAATGCTAGCACTACACAAATGTTATATTATTTACTTATTATAGGCTGTTTTTAACTCCTACATTTATTTGTAAGTATGATTCAAATTTGTCAAACGTATGCTGAACTTGTACAAATACACCAGGTACATATGTACATGCTTTTTTTATTGCCCTTACATTGTTTCTTTCTGGAAGAGGATTTGTAGAACTATTTCACTTATATGCCTTATTGAATTTCCTTTTGAGAGTAAGTCTATTTGTTTAGGCAGTTCCTCATCTACATGGCTCGTTATCTGGATATATTTGTGTATTTGCTTACTGCCATCATTATTCAAATCATTACATCTAATTAGAAAGACGCTTCCAAAGTTACTTTTTCTGGATGGTGAAATTTACTATGTTATCATCATAGAACCGAGAGAGCCTCTGCTACCTCCACATATCAACTTCTTCAAGAGGACATTTTTTGGTCACCTCTTACCACTTACCTTTCTTCCCCTCCTGCTCATATCCAGGACAGTAATTTCATTTTTCAACCACCATGAACTGTTATTATTGTAAATTACTGTATTAAAATATATCTGCTATTCTCTTTCTATTCAATGCTTTTGATTATCCTCAATAATTGTTCTCAGTAAATTTGATTGCTTGTATTATTATTTTATTATATTTATTATCTTATCTATTTATCTTTCTCTTTTCCCTTCCCCTCATCTCCCCCTTTCTTCCTTTTTGCATAAAATTATAAAACACTACATTTATTATGGTACCTTTTTGTTGGCTTTTCTTCATAGGTCTGTAGTTTGTAAAATGAATTATTTCACTCCTTTCAATACTCTAACTGTTTTGTATCCCTCTGCATTACTATGTTTTATTGTACTTTTTCTCAGATATTAGACATGTACTATTAGGTTGTACCTTCTTGTTGTAAATATTTCAATAAAGCTTCATAAACTAAAAAAAAAGACAAGTGGTGGTGTAGAGTGTCGGTGCCACTTGGGGAAAGGCTTAATATCTTTGGAGAATGTACTACATGAACAGTCAGCAGTTTTTGTTGATGGCGATGCCAGACAACTGGAGTCATATGGCAGAGAAATAAACAACCAATCTTAGGTTTAAATCTTTTTATTGATTTAAAGGACAGAAAGAAGAAGAAACAATGCATCAGGCAAAGAAGCCCCTCACATGGGCCATAGGTAGTTGACACGCAACATGATGCAATCAAAACATTCAAAGAAGAAACTACCCAACCACCCCCCCCTTGATCCCTCCCCTCCTCACCCTCCCCCCTTCATTTCCCCTTTGCCCCCACCCTCGATGTTACCAAGGAGATATCTGGGGCTGACAGCCATCGGACTAGTGGCCTTGGGAGGGAGTGGAGTCTTGCAGCAATGCGGAAAGACGCAGGAGGCGCATGTACCTAGGGCAGGTAAGCTCACGAAATTAAGAGCATAAAAGGCCAAGAAAAGGGCGCCACAGATCTGGGAATGAAGCCCCATCGCCATGGAGAGAGAAGGAGATGCGCTCCATGCCCAGCACATACCAAAGCCTGTGTAGCCACCCCTGAATCGAAGGTGCCCTGTTAGAACCCCATGCAGAGAGTATATTCTGCAAAGCTGCCCCCAGAGCGATGCCCATCTGCCTCCCTTTGCGTGATTTTAGGGGAAACGTGAGTCTATCAGAAGCGCCCAGGACAATGTATTCTGGAAATTGCAGGATAGTAGTGTCAAAATGGCGGTCTATGTCAGCCAAGACTTGTGCCGAGTAGGGCTTGAGGATGGGGCATTCCCACAGTATATGCAACAAGGTGCCGACAGCTCTGCACCCCCTCCAGCAGCTCGGGGAACTACCGGGGTCCCGCTTGTGCAGCCTATGGGGGGTAAGGTACCAATATGTTGCTATCTTACTGGCAGATTCTATGCTAGAAACGTTGCATGCTGAGTGCCTAGCTCTATAGTGAATGTCACTCCACTCTTTCTGTGTCAATGTCCGTGCCAACTCCATTTCCCACCTGTTCTGCCCTGAAGATTTGATCTCCTGTTCCGGGGGGCGTAAGATGTGGTAGAGCTCTGTGATGAGGCGTTTGGGAGATTTTTTGGATAGTAACCATCGCTCGTAGGGGGTGAGCCTTCTCTCAGCTCCTTGACGCACCTGGGGCTGCATCACGCAGTGCCGAATTTGTTGGTAGTGATATCGCTCCGATTCGGACGTGTCGAAGTCCGCTCTAAAATCTTCAAATGACATGAGCCCCTTCTCAGAAAAAAAATGTCCTATGGATCTGCGGCCTTCCTTCTCCCAATGGGAAAAGGCGATTTGGTCGAGACACGGAGTAAAGTCAGGATTGCTAGTAGTAGGAGTAAGGGGTGATGGAAATGTGGTGAGGCCATTGCGCGTAGCCGTGGAGTCCCAGGCACTAAGCGTAGCTCGTCCAATCGGAGAGCCGTAGAGACCTGAAGGTCTGGAGGCTTTACAGAGAAAGGGGATATTCCACAGAGGCTGCCCAGCCAGTGCTCGCTCCATAAAGAGCCAATGTTTTTCGGACTCCGGCAGAGCCCATTCTAGCAAAACACGGATCTGAGATGCCTTATAGTAATAGTCCAGGTTGGGCATTCCCAACCCCCCCTCCCCGGGAGATCTGAAGCTCATGTCCCTGCTCATCCGTGGTTTCCTGTCCGCCAGACAAAAGAGGAGAACTCTGCCTGGAGTTACCCCGGCATCCCCCGAGGTGGCTCCACAGGCAGTGTTTGAAAAAGGTAGAGAATTTTGGGGAGTGCATTAATTTTAAGAGCTGCTACCCGACCTAGCCACGAGAGACCAAACGTGCACCAGCGTTGCAGGTCGCTCCGTATCTGTGTTAGCATACGCGTATAGTTTAACGAGACTGTCTCCGCGGTGGAGACTGCCAGCGTTATGCCCAATTAGAGAATAGTTTTTTGATCCCACCGGATGGGACATGCCTGGGTAAGGGTATCCACAGTTGGAGGCTGCAAGGAGAAGCCCAAGGCCTGCGACTTAGCGACATTGACTCGAAATCCAGAGGCTTTGGAGAATTCCTCCAGTTCAGCGAGGAAAGACAGGACAGATGACCCAGGAGATTCAAGCGTGGCAATGAGATCGTCCGCATAGAGGCTGATGGTGTGCCACTCTCCCCCAAAAAGAACCCCTATTATTTGCTGATTTTCCCTAATCCTCTGGGCCAGCAGCTCCATGTAGAGGGCGAACAGGAGTGGGGAGAGCGGGCAGCCTTGGTGCCTGCCCCTAGCAATGGGGAAGGGTTCAGACGTGCAACCATTCACCCGGACAGTGGATGAGGGGTGGCTATACCCACTAAGCACCCACCCACGGAATCAGTCTCCTATTCCAAACCTCTCCATCGTGGACTCTAGAAAGGGCCAATGTACCCTGTCGAATGCCTTTTCGGTGTCGACAGAAAGTACCACTCTCTCCACTGCTTGGCGGTGTGCCTTGTCTATGAGGTGTAACAACCTCCTAGTGTTGTCGCTGCAACCTCCTAGTGTTGTTGCTGCACTGCCTCGTTGCCACAAATCCAGCTTGGTCTGGTTCTATTAGTCCAGGCATCAGCGGGCCCAGCCTGTGCACCAAAATCCCAGTGAAGATCTTAAGGTCGATATTCATCAGGGAGATAGGCCTGTACGAGGCACAATACCTGCCGTCCTTGCCAGGTTTGGGCAAGACAACCACTGATGCCATAAGCATCGTGGGAGGCATCTCTGACGTGTCTCCGATTGCATTGAATAATCGGGTCAAAATTGGGGCTAAGACTGAGCAAAAGGTTTTATAAAAAACGGCTGTAAACCCGTCTGGGCCGGGAGATTTGAGGAGCTTGAGCCGTGCGATAGCTGTGATTACCTACTCGATTCGGATCGGACTATCTAATGTGGTGGCCTGATCGGGTGTTAAGCGGGAGTGTGTTATGTCCCTGAAATATGCAGAGGGGTTTTGCTCCGGAATTTGTTGTGCAGAGTATAGATTAGCATAAAAGTCCCTGAAGGTACGAGAGATGTCCTCCTCACGTGAGAATTCAGAGTCCCCCTCATCTATTATCGTGGAAACTGCAGCAGCCTGACGTTGTGCGCGAAGTTTGTGTGCCAATAACCGGCCACATCTATCTCCCCCGTGTAGTACATGTGTTTGAGCCGAAGGGCTGCGTATTCCGCTCGGTCTAGGTCCAGACTGGCTAGTTGGGCTCGTGCAGATTTCAATTGCCTCCATACCCTTGGAGCGCCCATTCTTTTATGAATCCCCTCTAGTACGGAGACCTGCCGGGAAAGCTCCTCCCTTTTCTCCCTACAGATTCTGTTGTCCGCAGATGATGTGGCTATTAAGTCTCCCCTAGCCACCAGTTTAAGTGTTTCCCATAGCAACACTATAGATGTATCAGGCGTATCATTCACGGTTAAGTAATCTCTTAACGTCTTAGTGAGGCATGTAATAACTTTGGGGCGGTGAAGTAGTGTGTCCCTAAGCCTCCATGAAAAGGATGGGCGTGATACAGGGGGAGACAGCAACGCCATAGTCAATGCTGCGTGGTCCGATAATGACTGCGGTTCTATAACTGAATACTGTAATAAGAGGAGAAGAGATCTGGACCCTAAAAAATAATCTAGGTGAGCGTAAGTTCCGCAAGAGTGGGAGTAAAAAGTTTAGTCATTGGAGTGGAGGTGAAGGTGATGCCACACATCGAATATCCCCAGGCCTGCAAGCCACTGCCTCATGCTATCTGATAGGGCACCAGTCTGTCCCTGCCTCTGCGCCGAGCGGTCCCTTTGGCTATCGAAGACAATATTCAAATCACCCCCCAGGAGTATTTGCCTGTCAGAGGAGGACATCAGGTCGGCCACCGCTTTGCGTAAAAACGCTTCCTGACCCTCATGGGGAGCATAAATGGTAGCTAATGTGATTGTGTGTGACCCCACAGTGAGAGGCCAAGAGTCTTCCACGGATGTCCAACACCGTCACCCCCACCACCCCAGGGAAAGAGCGAGAGATGAGAATGGCAACCCCGGCCTTTTTCGTTGGGAGAGAAGAAAAGTACTGCTGGGGAAAGGCCCTGGAGCAAAGCCTATGTGTGTCGCTGCGCAGTAGGTGGGTGTCCTGTAGCAGGCAGATATGGGCTTTGGAGTAAGACAGGATGGCTTTGCGCTTGGTAGGGTTGTTAAGCCCTTTCACGTTAAGGGTCAAGATTTTAACACTCATCGGAGCATATGGTAAGGACGCGTAGCGAAATAGTTGCTGTGGGGCATATCGTGCATAGCCCGTTCGGGTTGATATAGGGCAGTATCACTGGGGCGCTAACTAAGCAGGAGTCACCAGCATGCAAGCAGGCCAAGAAATGCGCGTGAGGTAGGGGAGGGAACCCATTACAAACAAGAAAAACACCACAACAAAGTGAAAACATTGAGAACAGCAAATTGCGAACAGAGTAAGTCCAGAGTGTACTGCTCCTAGTAGAAAAGGAATAAGGGAAACACGATCAACAGCCCTCCGCTTCCCCCAAGCAGCTCACATCACAAAATGGGCTATATCCAGCAGTCAATTAGAGTGATAACTTCACATTACAGAGCCCCTGCCCAGGTGAGTCTGTTCACTCCGAGTGTGCCCCCGATATGGACGCCAGGACAGCTTGGCGTTCTCTAGCCATGGTGTTTGGGTCTGGGCGTGCTGACGGGCTGGGATGTTTGATAGTGGTCCACCCATGGCCACTACGGTGGCTGCGCTGCCGGTTGTCCTGAAGCAATGTCCCTGCTGTAGGATCCACAATGCCCAAGAGGTTGCACACCACAGATAAGGATCAAAGCTGTCTCAGTTCTCCCTTGTATTGAAAGATCAGTCTAAAGGGGATGAATATTTGATACCAGCGTCTCTGAGAAAGGTTGTAACCGGGCGAAAGGCTTTGCGTTTGAGTAGGGTGGAGGCCGCCAGGTCCTGATACAGCATAGGCTTTGAACCTTCATAGGTGAAGTCCGTACAATGCCTGGCCTCCCTGAGGATCCGCTCCTTTAGTTGAAAGTCGTGTACGCACGTCAGAATATCAGCTGGTGGGCCCGGCGCCTTTCTCTTGGGGCCCACTCTGTGAGTGCGATCCAACTTGATGGGAAACTCAGGGATCTCCCCCAGAATGGAGCGAAAGAGGCCCACCACCAGGGCTTCGATGTCACCATCTCCTTCACCCTGAGCCATGCCGCGGATGCAGATATTGTTCCGGCGGGACCGGTTCTCCAAGTCCTCTGTTCTGTTCTTGTAGTTTAAGGACTTCTTGCTGGAGGTGCTCGAGTTCTTCGTCCCGGCCAGCTTTGTGATCCTCCAACGTGTTAATTCGTTCCCCCAAAGAGTCCACGTCTTGCCTAACCTCTCTCATGTCCGCTGAGAGCTCACGCTTCATAGAGGACAGGTCTTCGTAGAGTGAGGAAAATAGCGCTTCTATGAAGGATCGACTGATCGGATCCTCCGGTATCCCACCGGCTTCGGCCTTGTCCGCGCGCTGCGCCAATGTCGTGCCTTCCGTTTGCTGAGCCGCCGACTTGAGGAGCAGGTCCTTGACCAACCTGTCTTTTTTGCCTTTTCCAGCCACCATCGTGCCACCCCTGGATGGCCTCACTGTGTGGTGCTGGCCCGGAGCAGAAGGCCTCTCTGGTAGAGCAATGTAGGAGGACACAGGTGTGTTGAGATGACTGTGTGCTGGGCTCTCCCAATCCTCTCCTTTATGGATGCCGAAGAAGGAAAGTTTGCTACGCCACCAGAGGTTCTGCTTCACGGCCCCCTGTGTCAAGTCCAGTGGGGAGGGATGCAAGGGCGTCCGGCTAGTAGTCGATCCGGGGGCTCCCAAGAGCATGTACAAGCTGCAGCTGGTGCGTGTGTGCTTACACCCCACGGGGGAGGCCAACCAAACCAATCAATGTCCTTGGGGCGTAGGCCTCTGTCCCCAAAAATAAATGCTGACACGAAGGAGGCCCACCAGGCTGGCCAACCCACGACCCCCGGTGGAGCGCACAGGCCGGGCTCACCTCTGAGGCCTAAGACGCTGGTGCTGCTGGGGGTGTTGACCGGTGCAAGGATAAGTAGCGGTGGCAGCCCCGGGGTGCCAATCCAAGGGGGAGCCGCATGCAGGCCCTTATTGTCCGGTGGGGAGAGTTAAGGTTTAGCAGGGCCCCTGTCTGCTAGATGCTGCTGGCCACCCCCACCAGCCAAAGCTGCTACCAAAAGCTCCCAGCTAGGCCAACCAATCCGCTAGTCCCAGGAAACGCGCACAGCCCAAGCTCACCTCCACACCCTCTGGTGAGTGCTCAGTTCAGCACCACCTGGAACGTTGCTGGGGGGGCGGACGTAATCCGTCGATGGTGGCCCTCCCTCACTTCTTCGGGGCCCACCGGGAAGTCATCTGCAGCTCTGCATGGGGTCCGCCCGGAGCAGTCGATCCCGCAGGCTCCCACTCCTGCGGTGCGCATGCGGCCATAGTCCCTGTGGCAGCCAGACCAGGGCAGGCCCGACTAGGCCAGCCGAGCCGGGGCCTCGCACAGGTGCTCCACCCGGGTCTTCTCCAGCCACCTCCGGCGTATGCCCCCGATAGCCGCCAGGTGCTCTCCGCAGTGACAGATGGTGTATGGCTCTTTCGGCCCCCTAATGCTGCTCCGGTGGGGCCGCCCCGCGCTCATGCAGAGGATCAGGGATGCAGGCTCACCGCCGCGGCCTCTCCCAGAGCCCCCAGCGCACTCCCGGCCGCTCCGTAACGGGCTCTCCGCGAACTTGCTCACTGTGGATCGGAGCGCCGCTTCGTCTGCTGGGGTGCCGCAGCTCTCCCCACACTACCGGGCAGACACTGGCTTGTCAGCGACCACTGGGAATGTGGTAGAAGGGCCTGGTGAGAGCGGAGAGCTGAACGGCCGCGTCCTATCGAGACGCCATCTTGGCCACGCCCCCTTAAACAACCCATTTTATGAAACTCATTCCAGATAAAAATTAGCTCCAGGCCTTGCAGATCCCATGCAGCTGGGGGTAATCTTTGATCAACTGTCCTACATTAGTAATGCAAACTTTAGGAATGATGATTGACATCAAAGAAGACATGAATGTTCCTAAAATCTGTTTCGGGCATTTGAAGTTGCTAAAATCCTTACTTCCAGTAGTTAATCCCATCCATCATGTGACTATTGTGACTGTCCTAATGCAGTCATGGCTAGATTATGGCAAAATGCCATTTATTTATCGGCCACGGATACCCTTCTGCCCCAGCAACAACTGGTGCATAATGCAGCAGCCAATTCAGGGAAACCTCTTGCACCAGACAGATAATTTCACCTATTCTTTGACAGCTTCACTGGTTGCCATTCAAAAACAGGATTCTTTACAAAGCCATGATTATTGTCCATAGAGCAGACTATTAACAGTTATCTGTTTTCCTAGCAAAACGTGTCTTTTTATGTCCCAAAAACGTACTACATTTAACCTAGGGTTTTCTATTATGGGTCCCTAGATCACGCTTTCAAATTTGGAGGTAGTATTTTCCTGTTGTTCAGCCAAGGCTTGAAATACCCTTCCTCTATCCATCTGCTATTAAATAAACTTAGTAAAGTGCTAAAAACATACCTTTTTGAATTTTTTGTCTTCTGATGGGGCTGTGTTAATGGTTTTCTGTGGTATCCAGCTCGGGAAAATGCGCGCTTTAAAAATGCAATCCCATAGAGCATCTTAGTACGATGGGTATAAGTTTCCTCACATTTCACAGCATCCTTGCTCAGCAGGAATGCAACAATGCACTTGCAACCATGACCTTTCTATTTGTACTGGAGAACAGTGTAAAAACAAGCATTCAAGAATCAAGTCCCTTACTGAAATGAACATTGAATTATTTTTGACCTTTGACTTTAATGCCTTTAATGCTTTATAAATGCTTTATAAAGATAGTTTTCATGAAGAAACTGGAAAAATTCTCTACTCGATCCATTGGCTATTCTGATATATAAATATGTCCAGAGGCACAAGTGGTATGTATAAATATGTATATATATGGTAGCAGGGCTTTAAGTGGGAAAAAAAACCTGGGGGTGCTCTAAAAGGGGCGTGGCAAATCTCTTCAAGGGGTGTGGCCTATCCGAGTAGGGGCGTGGTCTAAATCAAGATAACTAGCATTGTGTGCTTAAGAAAATCATGAAGTCGAATCCAGCAAAGGATAATAAAATAGGCAAAAAGGTATATTTATTAAGTATAAGCCATAAAAATACCAAACACTTTAAAAAACATGTAAAAATTATTTACATTACTTAGAAATCTATTGCAGGGTTCCCCAAACCCTTGAAGATATTCACTGTGTCTATTTTGCTGGGGTTTCTCGGCGGAGTCAGAGGTGTGGCAGAAAGAGCAAAATATCCCAATTTTTAGTATTTGTTTCCCATTTCACTAACCGGTTACAGCTTATTACATTATTTAATTTAACCAATGGATACACATGTTTATTTAAGGTTTAATATGAGTTATTGACATTAAAATACATTCACAAAGTGGGATACGTTTCCAATCACAGAATGTCCCAAATATCCTTAAAAGTGGAATCGCAAGCCATTCGTCTCCCAGCCATGGAGTTTCTGTCATCAGCACTTCCCCACCCTTTTTCCACAAGAGCAGTTCAAACATGAAGGGCAAAATATCCTAGTTTGCAAATGTTTTCCACATAATTATGGCTCTGCCATATTTGCCACATAATACTGCTGTATAATCTGACGATTTTAACTAATAAATTGTTTATAGCTCAAACGGATCAAAAGTTACAAAAAATGTGACTTGTGTTGCTGCAAAGTAGATGGCCCATTGCAAAGGTTGACTGGTCAACTTTCTCACTGCTGCACTTGTATGTTCCACTGGTACTAATAAGGAAAAATCTTTGCGGATACTGTTAGCATGTTTAAAAATGTCAAAATAATAAAGTATCAGAAAATTTACAGCACCACTAATAGCAGTATAGGGTGTCAGAGCACTTTACATCACGTATGATTGCTTATCTCAGTGTAGTATATGTGTGTAAATCACTGTATAGGAAATGTTACATAAGACAAAGGACTATAAGGTGTAGGAGTCACATGACTACCATACTAGTAGGCAGCATAGTTTAATAGTGATTGGTCTGGAGAAACACAAACTCAGAATTTAAAACGTAATACCATGGTTGGGGGTTCTCTTTAATAATCAGAATTGATTTCTACCCAAATGAACTCTTTTTTGCAACATTAGGATAATCAAAGACTGGGGGAAAAACCATATCGCTCTAATTTATACCATGACAGTTAATAGCTCACTGTTCTATGTTAGGATTTTAACTTATTAACTGCAAGTAACAATAGGGTCTCTCTGACAAAAGCAGTAACCCACTGACCTATTTACATTATGTGCACTTTGTGATCTGCATGGTACATGTTCTTAGCAGTGGGCACATTAATCCTCTGCGCTTCCTTTCCATGAGTCAAAACGTCCACTAGACAAAACACCATCTCTCTCTACTAAGAACATTAATCCCTGGAGTTATCATGACATTTTTATTGTTGCCAACAATTGTTGGAGGCCAGGAAGGAGACAGCAAGTGCTTTTAAAACCATATTATACTTGCAAACAGGACGCCCCCACCTGAAGTCAGTGCCACCCGCGGTCCGTGCAGGTAACAGCGGTGGGGCCGGGTAAGGGGGGGTTTGAGGGATGATGGTGAAGGAAAATTAATTATTTAATTTTCCTCGGCATCGTCCCTTGAAATCCCCCTTACCCGGCCCCTCTGCCCCACTGCTGTTAGCTGCACGGATCGCGGGTGGTCAGCGCCTGGTGCGGTCGCACTGCCCTAGAGCCACCCTGCTCAAGGGTCCTTTGACCTCAGTGACAGAGTCACTGTCACTCTATGGTGTGCTGCTTCATAGGCCTGCCTGCAAGACTGGAGGTGAACTTCAGAATAAATTGTGGCGGACAGGCCTTCAAGGTTAACCCACACATGCCACTGATAGGGTCCACCTGCTGGTGCTAAGACACCAGGGCTTTTAAGATCTTGCGGGGCCTTCTAAGGTCTAGCATGGGAATGTGCTCCCTCAGCGGGAGTGGTCTGGTGGACTGGTCATGAAGGCTGAACCTGGTTCCCCAGTTCCGAATTCCGCAGCTCTGACCATAGTGCCACATCCTCTCCCCCACTGAACACCATACTGCCCCACTGAGAGAAACTTGCACTGCACTGACCCGCTATAAACACCTGGATGTGACTCAATTCAAATTACGCACTAGACAAGAGCAATATGCTGCCTAAAAAAAAATGAACAACATCCTAGAAAAAGCAAACACTCATTGAGAATGCAAGATTAAGTAAAGCACATGAAATGTAAGCAGGAACAACATGGTTACCTTTTTCTTTTTACACTCATTATTCAGAAATTAGTGAGTGCTTTTGCCCGAAATTGTAAGGCCATGACTACAGGGCCCAGAAGGGACCCGTTTCAATGCCCATTGCTTATATCCTTACAAAACGTAAGCAGTATGGTTTAAAAAGACCACATTCGTGAACACACAGCCGCTGTACACATTTTGTTTTCCAATTCACCCATCAAGTAGGTATTTCAGTACCTCCAGGAATAGTGCACTTTCCCACCAAGGGAAAACAATGTTGTTCAAAGAGAGACGAGAAAACAAAAGTAGCGCTTCACTGGCAAACACTGTAAAGTGGCGCTAATGTGTTTAGGTGTGAATAAATCAACCTGGCCACCTTGCAACCACTCTGTCTTGCTTTAGCTAGTTACTTTTCATATTTTGAATGTTTTAGTTCTCTCCACCCCGAGGCTGCACTTAGAAATTGAAAAAGTCAGAAAAAGAGGACGTTTCCAGCAAAAGTGTTTTTCTTTTTGGATCCATTTCACAGGGGAGCAAATAAACGAAAGCAGGAAAGAGAAAGTGATACCTGTTTCTAAAAGTCTCGGTTTTCACCATCCCACGCTGGCACCACGACGACGTTGCTCCTGCGCTGGAAAAAGAGAAGGGAAATCCTGAGAGAAATGGCTCTCTTAAAGGGTTTCCCTTCCTCCAACAACGCTCACCTGGCATGACGTCATGCCGTCGTGCCGTGGACGTCATGCCGTGACCTCCACTACTGAGTGAGGAAACTGAGCTCTCAATGCAGTCCAGAAAAAAAAAAAAAAAAAAAGAAAGGACTACCTTTGCCAGCCGTGAAAATAGAGCCCGATAGAGACCCGTTTCGAGGGCCCCAAAAAAAAACTGCCGGTGCTCAGACCCGGACAGACCCGGCCCACTTAAAGCCCTGTATGGTAGGTATAAGTATATATATACACATATATGCATTCACCACTCTGTAGTTATAGTTAGGTCAGAGTTTCCATATAAAGAGCGTTTCTTGTTAAGCTAACAACTTAGGCGCCTTTTGATGAAACTTTCCCAAAAAGTTCATTCACATCAGCAGCTCCTTCCGGAGAAGATTCTGGGTGATCAATCAAGCAGGGGCCGAGAAACATGGGTTTCCCAAAACACCTTTTTTTCCATGTTAAATTCCATAGGATGTTTTGGGAAGAATACAGAAAAAAACCAGAATCACACCACACTTGGTGAAAAGTTCAAACTTTAATTGTTCAGCTGTTTTCGAGAAATTTGCAGTTAAAGAGGAGCACTGGGTGGTTATGAAGAGGTTAAAATTATAGTGATATCTAGATGGTTGGTCCTGCGGGACTCCACGGTACCATAATTTAAAACAAGCATTTGCAATGCAATTGGTCTCGCATTTACGAGAGTTTGAGCTAATGGCATTGTAAATGAAAATGCCTTTTATTTATGTGTTGTTTGTAAAATAGATAAATAAAAGGCACTGTCATTTACAATGCCAATAGCTTAAAGTCTCTCGAATGCAAAACCTATTACATTTCAAATGTGTTCGGCGCCCGTGGTTGCCCTTTGAGTGAACAAGACAAGCCACTGTTAACATAGTTCGGATTAGTTAGGAAGATTTATGAGCAGCATGGATGGCGCTCCTGAAGGTTGTCTGGGGTACTGTATTTCTCACCAGCTCTCTTAGTTAATTGAGTGCGCAAAGCGCTTAAGAGGCCATTGCCTCAGTCTGCGGAATGTAAATAATATTGCCGGCACCTTCTGAAGGCTAGAATATCATAAGCACGGGCTGCGTTTTACTATTAGAACATATGGCACCTTACCAATTTGAAGACATTTCCCCGTCTTTGCACCTAACAACCAGCACTGTCACAATATTGAAACAAAGCCCTCAACGAAATCAACTAATAGCCGCTCTAAAGACTTACCACCTCTGAACCGTAATTACAATGTTTTCCATTGTTAAGGAAAAATGAGGACATATTTTGCTGGAAGAAACGGCACGCATTTTTTGTTTTTGAAAGCACTTTTGCAAAGTACGCCTTTTATGCTGAAAGACGAACCGAAGGCAATCGACTTCCAAAAATGTTGGTAAACCCCGCCTAAATCCTCCGAACATGTTTAGGTAACCTGCTAATACTGATACCAAGAACTACAATCAAGGATGACCCCCCTCCCCAACCCCTGTGCACAGTACATTTTAGCCTCGTCTCATTCTCCCCAAAAGCCAGGTCTTTCAGACACATTTGAAACCTATTTATTTGAATCACTCACTCACGCAGACGGGAGAACTAAAAGGGAATACCTGAAAATGGTCTTCCTGAACAGGCATATGTATTACGCATAATATTAGACTAGGTATTACTATTAGTTGTGTTGCTCTGAACGCATACTAAATATTTACTCACTTTATCAGAACTCAGGAACACTGTTTTAATTCAGAAATGTATTTTGCTATTTTCCGCCCGAAACTTCAGTCCGCTTCCGCCGTAAGTGCAGTAGCAGCCGAGGAACGGGCGAGACACGCAGAGCAAGCCTCTTATCAAGATTTGCGAGGTGCAGCAACCCAGGAGGAGCAGCACACATAAAAATATTTAGTTTGGTTGCCCTAGTGTTTTTACACCTTTTACTTCTTTGTTGATCACTGTGTGAATAGGTCGAACAGTTTCCTGTAACTTGGACGGGGCACCAAGTGCGCTAGAGGCGGAAGTGAAGCATTTGCATGCTTGTATTGCGCATGTGTTATAGAGTCAGGCAAAATAAGCCGTCAGCAGCGCGACATCAAAAAAGAGTGCAATCAGCCAGCCAATCCCACAACAAACAAGCATTTCTTAATGCAATAGGACTCGTATTTAGGCGAGACCTATTACATTGGAAACGGGAGGGTGGGGGTCCAGGAAGGCACGAACGGGAGGGGGATGAGGGGGGGGACGAAAAGTCACAGACTGCGGGAGGGGGTGGGGGGGAACACAGGGCCAAAAATAGTTTTGGAGTAAAGGGGCCAATAGCCAGGGAAGGATATAAATGACAACATGGCCGTCAGGAGGAGGGACTAAGAAGTCAAAAACAAATCAAAAGGCAGCATTTATGATTGAAGCCAATCAAAAATATGGCCGGAAAGTGGGCGGAGCTTCCCCCCACTATAGTGTATACTGCATGTCTCGCAAAGCGAGCAGCGCGTTGCGCTGCAACGCTATATGCGAGACCTAAAAATAGAGTGATCGAATTCACAGAGAGTGCTATTTCCCTCTTGGTCATTTCGTTAAAACAGGATCAGTACTAGTACTGCGGGACAGAGCAATCTGAGTAGCTGGATAAATCATCAATCAATCAAACATTTATAGAGCACGGCAAATCACCCGTGAGGGTCTCGAGGTGCTGAAGAAAAATGTTGTGTCTGCCATTACAGGACTCTGGGACTCGGTTTCCATGTCTTGAGTTTACAAATAATAAGATACCCCTGCATCCAAACATGTGTGTGGTAGTATGGTTGGCCAACTGTGAGGCCTTAATCCAGGTGCCCAACCTATGCTGAGCAAGGCCAAAGGACCACTCCACACTGGCAGGGCCAAAGACTGTGTGCTGCGCGGATTGGCCACTCTCGAAGACTATATGCAGGGCCTGGCCGCAGCCAACTCCAGACTGCTCACTGCAGAAGGCCATGCATGGCAGAGCATTTATCTTACTTTATGTTGAAGCACACTCAGAAATTTATGAAAAAATAAAGGGGCAGATTTACAAGCCCCTTGCTCCTCCTTGCACCGCCATTGCATCGCTTTTTTTACACAACGGCGTCGCAAACAATGCGTCCAATTTACAATGTGACGCATGTAGGGAGATGTGTCACGTTGTAAAGCCCTGCGTCACATTATACCTGCGCCAGGTATGATGTATGCAGGCTAGGCGTTCCCACGCGAAAAGCCATGTAGAACTGACGCAGTGAAATTTACAACATTTCACTGCGTCACTCTACGGCTTCACTGCATCAAAATCCCTACGCCTGCTCAGACGTAAGCAATGACGCAGGGCTTTTTGTATGGCACTCACCTCTCTGTTGTGGCATATTGCTGGAGTTGCGTCACTTTCATGAGCAACTCCAGCAATGTGTCACTTTTGTGCCAACAGATGCATCAGTATTTCTGACGCATCCATTAATCCTTGCGCCATGGAGCACCGTATTGTAAATACAGCGCATCCATGGTGGCACAAGGGCATTTGACACTGGTGCAAGGAAACTGACGCATCTATGCAGATGCGTCAGTTCCTTTTAAATCTGCCCCTAAGTTTTAAGTAGCATTATAGATTGGTAAAGTAATAAGATTTTAGGATTTAAAGCTCTAGAAATTCAATGAATGTTAAAGTTATGTAATAGTTAGGTATTGTAATAATATAAAAACTAAAGTTTAAAAAACAAAACAAAACTGAATTTATAGTTGCTGGGCTAACTATAATTTGAGAGCCCACTATCCAATGATGTTTTTTAACATGGCATTTATGATTTAATATGTGAGGTCAGAAGCAATGCATGGCGGGCATCCAAGTTACTGTTAGCTCAGTGAACTATAACTTCTGAATTTAACTGGTTTTAAATGTTAGCTTTTATCTCATTTCAACACTTAACTATAATGTCACTTCAACCTTTGTTTTTTTCAGTAAATTTTGTTTTTTGTTTTTTTACATAAGCTAAGATCTAATTACCATACCTAACTATGTCATTTTAATCTTGTTTTGTTCATTGAATCTCTGGGGTATTTTGATCATATCAAAACTTGAGCGTGCGACAAACTCCCTTATGCAACCTGTGGCCAATGCATCCCTGGTCCCAAACCCTCACACCACATTACCCATGCTATATAGACTCCTGGGCTGTGCACAGAGGGGAGAGGTGGCTGCATGGCCTGGCCTCCCACTAGGCTCTGTGCTCAATCCGGTGCACATAGCATTCGGTCTATGGCCAGGCCCTGATAGGCTCCATGGGCTCCCAATCCCTCAGGGTGCCCAACACTACCACTGCCTACAGCCTTCAGTTGTGCGCAAAAATAGGTTGGCATTTGACCCAACCCACTGCAGAAGGCCAACCCACCACTGTGTGCAGCCTATGGCCTGATCTATATTGATTATAAATGTGTTTGGGATACCTCTGTACTGATACAGTGATACCACAGGGGGTGCCATGTTGCATACAATGCTATTGGGTGCTGTTACTGCAGTGACTGCACCCAAAACAATTATTATTTTGTATTTGACTTAAGGGTGGGAGTCTGTTTAGGACATCCCCACACATGGACCAGGGGTTCAAGGTGTGCTCTCCTTTAACCCTCCTGGGCTTTTTAAAAAAAAATATTCACACCTAGGGGATCGAGTTCCTGAGTCCTGAAATGGAGGATGCAACATTTTGTTCAGAATCAGGTGACTCAGTACCACAGGAAAGGTACTGCAGTACTGAAAAGGCTGACAGAAGAAAGCTCCCTCATTTCAATCAAAAGGCCCTATTTGTTGAATTTCTGGTACTACCTAATTTTTGTTAACCCCATCCCAATCCCTTTTTTAAATGCTTATTTCTTAAAGATTACTGAACAGATTTACACCAAATCACAAAAAGCATACTTGCTGAATAAAATTCAATCTGTTTGCTAAATTTGGTGTAACTCCATTGAGTCATTTATTCTGTATCAAAGTAATGCTTCCTATGGGAATTAACATAGGAAATAAAACGTTTGGGACTCCTCTTCAACTTGGCCCTTGGCAAAGTTATTAGTGAAACAAAAAAACATTAAAAAAAACAAAAAAACATTAAAAAAAAACAAAAAAACACTTGACCTGTGCAACTCTCATCTACGTATAGTTATACAGTTTGACTCAGGGACCACATCATGTGCCTCACCTCACTTTTGCTTGTGGGAGCAGATGCACCAGAGGAAGGCTAGTCTTGCAGTTGTGGGGATGGTGTCAGCAGTATGACAGTGTGAGCTGCTATCTGACATCTCCTGGGAAGGCTATATCTTTGGCAATGATGCATGCTCTTCTAGGTTGCTGGTGAGGTGTGGTAGATAGGCTGTTAATGTCAAAGGCCACAATGGCACCAGGGAAGCTGCAGTGGAATCTCAATTGGCTGTGCCCTGGAACAGACTTGGATGGCAACAGCACAGTCCAACATGGCACAACTTCTCATGGTGCACTCTCCTCAGGCACAAACTTCTTGGTTGTACAATCTGCCTTAGCACAAAATTCTCAATGGCAATGATAAAAACTGCTAACTGCGTTGCCCTCCTGGAATTACCTTCACAGAGAGACTGCTTCCTATATGTCTCAAGGCACACAGGTCACTCTCTGTAGTCTTCCTGTGGCTGGTGGCCCACGCAGTGGGAAACAGCCTTTATAACACCAACACAGCCATTACCACATAATGCCTTTATCATGCATCATTTACCACACATGGCCTGTACAAGGCAATACCTTCACCACACATGTATTTACCATGCTTATACCTTTACTACACATACCTTTACAATGCAAGGTAAGGGTATTTAACGTAACTATGTGTGTGTGTGTATGTATATATATATATATATATATATATATACATATTATCTACTAGCGGTCGCCAGTAGATAGTTATAGTTAGGACCTATTTTCCATAGGAAATCCGCGACATTCTATTTGAAATAACTCTTGCGTCGGTTGACGAATCTTCGCGAAATTTTCAAACTTTATGGCCCGCTCCGGACCGCTCCTACCCTGAAAGTCTCAGGGTGATTCGTCAAGCGGGGGCCGAGAAAAAGGGGGTCCCAAAACGTGTTTTCCCCATTCATTTTCCCATAGGAAACTTTAGACACGGCTACAGACCGAACTGCTGAACGGAATTACACCAAATTTGGCAAAGAGGTAGTTCTTGGTTCAGAAAGAACCCTTTTGTTAAATGGTGTAAATCCGTTCAGTAGTTGTGGAGAAAATTAAAAAATAAGAGTCAAAAAATCAATTTCCCATAGGAAACTTTATGCAAGGCTACAGCCTGAACTGCTGAACGGAATTACACCAAATTTGGCAAAGAGGTAGTTCTTGGTTCAAAAAGAACCCTTTTTGTTAAATGGTGTAAATCCGTTCAGTAGTTGCTGAGAAAATCAAAAGTAAAAACACATATATATCTGGGCGGAGCCTAATCACACATATCATCGTGAGATCTGATTGGCTGTCAGCACTTCATCCTGGAATTGCTGGCAGCCATCTTGGGACCAATATAAATGATAGTACCCCATTGAAATGCATTGTAGTGAATCGAAGATTTTGAGGGTTACCAAAAGGAGAACTATAAAGGGTGATAACAGACTTTAGTTACATTAAAATTCATTTGTTGATGGTACCATACTAATTTCAGGAATTGTGGTGTGTTCTAAGGTGATTTTACCCTGTGAAAAACCTTCTGCTGGGATATCATGAATCATGTTTGAGAGAAAACTATTTTCACATGCTTGTCCCATACAGTTTTGGAAGGTGCTCCAGAAGCTAAAATGAGAGCATATTTTCTGTAAATTCACATTATCTTTCTCAGTCATGTGATAATGAAGTCTGACATTCTCAGTAAAACATGTACATCCAACAAGGGCAGAGACTGTCAGTTGATTCCTTTGTGTTCTACTGCAGCTTCCCAGAGTGTTCTAAAGAACAACTAGAGTGCTAACAGCCTTACTTATGACAAAAGTATGGCACACCTGAAGCCATCTTGATTGGAATAAACTGGTAACACTTAAAACATTTAATTTAAAAAGGAACAAAATGATGGGGTTCATCTTGTCATAGAAATTATGGTTAGTGCTCTGGAAAGAAAAATTAGGACATGTTTCAAGTGTGATCTCAAATATCTTCCTGTTATATTTCAACAGGAGCAGCCTGTCAGTTGATGCCTTTGTGTTCTACTGCAGCTTCCCAGAGTGTTCTAAAGAACAACTAGAGCGCTAACAGTCTTACTTATGACAAAAGTATGGCACACCTGAAGCCATCTTGATTGGAATAAACTGGTAACACTTAAAACATTTAATTTAAAAAGGAACAAAATGATGGTGTTCATTTTGTCATAGAAATTATGGTTAGTGCTGTAGAAAGAAAAATTAGGACATGTTTCAAGTGTGATCTCAAATATCTTCCTGTTATATTTCAACAGGAGCAGCCTGTCAGTTGATGCCTTTGTGTTCTACTGCAGCTTCCCAGAGTGTTCTAAAGAACAACTAGAGCGCTAACAGTCTTACTTATGACAAAAGTATGGCACACCTGAAGCCATCTTGATTGGAATAAACTGGTAACACTTAAAACATTTAATTTAAAAGGAACAAAATGAGGGGTTCATTTTGCCATAGAAATTATGGTTAGTGCTGTAGAAAGAAAAATTAGGACATGTTTTAAGTGAGATCTCAAATATCTTCCTGTTATATTTCAACAGGAGCAGCCTGTCAGTTGATGCCTTTGTGTTCTACTGCAGCTTCCCAGAGTGTTCTAAAGAACAACTAGAGTGCTAACAGCCTTACTTATGACAAAAGTATGGCACACCTGAAGCCATCTTGATTGGAATAAACTGGTAACACTTAAAACATTTAATTTAAAAGGAACAAAATGAGGGGGTTCATTTTGCCATAGAAATTATGGTTAGTGCTGCAGAACGAAAATTTAGTGCATGTTTTAAGTGAGATCTCAAATCCTCTTCTATTTCATTAGAAAATTCTGACATGCAGACTGAAACAATCACTTTCAATACCAGCAGTAGACTTCCAGTTAACTCCTTGGTGAGCAGTAGCTTAACTACAGTGATCTAATGAACAACTAGAGTAATAACATTCTGAATTTATGGCAAATGTGTGACACATCTGAATGCCTTCTTGATGGAATCAAAGTAAAAAACTGAAAGCATTACCTACTGAGGAGACTGTAGTAAATGAGGAAATTAGGAAACTTCATAACAAAGAAGTCTTCCAAGATGGCCACCAGTGAAAAAATAGCCCAAATGTAGCACAAATATAACCCAGATGTAGCCCACATATAGCCCAATGACAAAAGTGTGCAAAACACTTTTTAGTTTTAGTTTTTTTGCAGTTTTATGTAGTGCAGATTGGTCAGGTATTGGAGCGTTGCATCTTAAAACATGACCCCCTACACTACAAAAACACCACTGCACTACCCGAAACCCTAAAACACTACCCCAGCACGACCCCTACACTACACAAGCACCACTGCACTATCTTAAACCCTAAAACACTACCCCCAGCATGACCCCCTACACTACACAAACACCACTGCACTACCCTAAACCCTAAAACACTACCCCAACACCACTGCAGTAACCTAAATCCTAAAACACTACCCCCAGCACGACCCCCTACACTACCCAAACACCACTGCACTACCCTAAAACATGACCCCCTACACTACATAAACACCACTGCACTACCCTAAACCCTAAAACACTACCCCCAGCACGACCCCCTACACTACCCAAACACCACTGCACTAACCAAAATCCTAAAACACTACCCCCAGCACGACCCCCTACACTACCCAAACACCACTGCACTACCCTAAAACATGAACCCATACACTACACAAACACCACTACACTACCCTAAACCCTAAAACACTACCTCCAGCACGACCCCCTACACTACACAAGCACCACTGCACTACCCTAAACCCTAAAACACTATCCCCAGCACGACCCCCTACACTGCCCGAACACCACTGCACTGCCCTAAACCCTGAAACACCAGCCCCTGCACGACCCCTACACTGCCCGAACACCATTGCACTGCCCTAAACCCTGAAACACATACCCTAGCACGACCCCCTACACTGCCCGAACACCACTGCACTGCCCTAAACGCTGAAACACCACCCCTTCACGACCCCTACACTGCCCGAACACCACTGCACTGCCCTAAACCCTGAAACACCACCCCCAGCATGACCCCTACACTGCCCGAACACCACTGCACTGCCCTAAACCCTGAAACACTACCCCCAGCAAGAGCTCCTACACTGCCCGAACACCACTGCACTGCCCTAAACCCTGAAACATCACCCCCAGCAAGACCCCCTACACTGCCCGAGACACCACTGCCCTAAACCCTGAAACACCACCCCCAGCACGACCCCTACACTGCCCGAACACCACTGCACTGCCCTAAACCCTGGAAAACCACCCCCAGCACGACCCCCTACACTGCCCGAACACCACTGCACTGCCCTAAACCCTGAAACACCACCCCTGCACGACCCCTACACTGCCCGAACACTACTGCACTGCCCTAAACCCTGAAACACCATCCCCAGCACGACCTCCTACACTGCCACGAACACCACTGCACTGCCCTAAACCCTGAAACACTACCCCCAGCAAGACCCCCTACACTGCCCGAACACCACTGCACTGCCCTAAACCCTGAAACACCACCCCCAGCAAGACCCCCTACACTGCCCGAACACCACTGCCCTAAACCCTGAAACACCACCCCCAGCAAGACCCCTACACTGCCCGAACACCACTGCACTGCCCTAAACCCTGAAACACCAGCCCCAGCACGACCCCTACACTGCCCGAACACCACTGCACTGCCCTAAACTCTGAAACACCACCCCCTGCACGACCCCCTACACTGCCCGAACACCACTGCACTGCCCTAAACCCTGAAACACCACCCCCAGCATGACCCCCTACACTGCCCGAACACCACTGCACTGCCCTAAACCCTGAAACACCACCCCCAGCACGACCCCCTACACTGCCCGAACACCACTGCACTGCCCTAAACCATGAAACACCAGCCCCAGCACGACCCCCTACACTGCCGAACACCACTGCACTGCCCTAAACCCTTAAACCCCAACCCCAGCACAACCCCCTACACTGCCCGAACACCACTGCACTGCCCTAAACCCTGAAACACCAGCCCCAGCACAACCCCGTACACTGCCCGAACACCACTGCACTGCTCTAAACCCTGAAACACCAGCCCCAGCACGACCGCCTACACTGCCCGAAAACCACTGCACTGCCCTAAACCCTGAAACACCAGCCCCAGCACGACCCCCTACACTGCCCGAACACCACTGCACTACCCTAAACCCTCAAACACCAGCCCCAGCACGACCCCCTACACTGCCCGAACACCACTGCACTGCCCTAAACCCTGAAACACCAGCCCCAGCAAGACCCCCTACACTGCCCAAACACCACTGCACTGCCCTAAACCCTGAAACACCACCCCCAGCAAGACCCCCTACACTGCCCGAACACCACTGCACTAAAGCCTGAAACACCACCCCCAGCAAGACCACCTACACTGGCCGAACACCACTGCACTGCCCTAAACCCTGAAACACCACCCCTGCACGACCCCTACACTGACCAAACACCACTGCACTGCCCTAACCCTGAAACACCCCCCTGCACGACCCCCTACACTGCCCGAACACCACTGCACTGCCCTAAACCCTGAAACACCACCCCTCAGCACGACACCCTACACTGCCCGAACACCACTGCACTGCCCTAAACCCTGAAACACCACCCCAGCACGACCCCCTACACTGCCCGAACACCACTGCACTGCCCTAAACCCTGAAACACCACCCCCTGCACGACCTCCTACTCTGCCGGAACACCACTGCACTGCCCTAAACCCTGAAACACCACCCCCAGCACGACCCCCTACACTGCCCGAACACCACTGCACTGCCCTAAACCCTGAAACATCAACCCCAGCAAGACCCCCTACACTGCCTGAACACCACTGCCCTAAACCCTGAAACACCACCCCCTACACTGCACGAACACCACTGCACTGCCCTAAACCCTGAAACACCACCTCCAGCAAAACCCCCTACACTGCCAGAACACCATTGCTCTGCCCTAAATCCTGAAACACTAGCCCCAGCATGACCCCCTACACTGCCCAAACACCACTGCACTGCCCTAAACCCTGAAACACCACCCCCAGCACGACCCTCTACACTGCCCGAACACCACTGCACTGCCCTAAACCCGGAAACACTAGCCCCAGCAAGACCCCCTAACCTGCCCGAACACCACTGCACTGCCCTAAACCCTGAAACACCAGCCCCAGCATGACCCCCTACACTGCCCGAACACCACTGCACTGCCCTAAACCCTGAAACACCAGCCCCAGCACGACCACCTACACTGCCCGAACACCACTGCACTGCCATAAACCCTGAAACACCAGCCCCAGCACGACCACCTACACTGCCCGAACACCACTGCACTGCCCTAAACCGTGAACCACCAGCCCCAGCACAACCCCCTACACTGCCCGAACACCACTGCACTGCCCTAAACCCTGAAACACCATCCCCAGCACGACCCCTACACTGCCCGAACACCACTGTACTGCCCTAAACCCTGAAACACCACCCCCTGCAGCACCCCCTACACTGCCCGAACACCACTGCACTGCCCTAAACCCTGAAACACCACCCCTGCAGCACCCCCTACACTGCCCGAACACCACTGCACTGCCCTAAACCCTGAAACACCACCCCCTGCACCGCCCCCTACACTGCCCGAACACCACTGCACTGCCCTAAACCCTGAAACACCACCCCCAGCACGACCCCCTTTACTGCTCGAACACCACTGCACTGTCCCAAACCCTGAAACACCACCCCCAGCACGACCCCCTATACTGCCCGAACACCACTGCCCTAAACCCTGAAACACCACCCCCTGCACGACCCCCTACACTGCCCGAACACCACTGCACTGCCCTAAACCCTGAAACACCACCCCCTACACTGCCCGAACACCACTGCACTGCCCTAAACCCTGAAACACCACCCCCAGCACGACCCCCTACACTGCCCGAACACCACTGCACTGCCCTAAACCCTAAAACACCACCCCCAGCATTACCCCCTACACTACCCAAACACCACTGCACTGCCCTAAACCCTAGAACACTACCCCCAGCACGACCCCCTACACTACCCGAACACCACTGCACTACCCTAAACCCTAAAATACTACCCCCAGCACAACCCCCTACACTACCCGAACACGACTGCACTGCCCTAAACCCTCAAACACTCCCCCAGCACGACCCCCTACACTACCCGAACACCACTGCACTGCCCTAAACCCTAAAACACTCCCCCAGCACGACTCCCTACACTACCCAAACACCACTGCACTACCCTAAACCCTAAATCTACCCCCAGCATGACCCCCTACACTACACAAACACCACTGCACTACCCTAAACCCTAAAACACTACCCCCAGCACGACCCTCTTCACTACCTAAACACAACTGCACAATTTGTTACAGGCGTTGCAACGCAGGCCTGTGGTGCTTACTGGAAGTACCTAGTGGGCTAGTTGGGCCCCAGGACCCTCAGGATTCAAGGTGACCTAATCCCCCAACTTAAAAACGCACCACGGGCGTGTTTGCACAGTGGTGAAGGGAGGGGCGGGGCCTCAGGTGACATGTGCGCAAACATGCCCTGTGGTGCGTTTTAAGTTGGGGAATTAATTCCCTTTGAATCCTGAGGGACCCTGGGGGCCAACTAGCCCACCAGGTACCTTCAGTAAGCACAACAGAGTTGCGTTGCAGAGAGGTGAAAAAGTGCGTGGCCTCGTAACGCCTCTCTGCAACTCAGCTCTGTGGTCCTAACTGTAGGTACCTGGGGGCTAGATTGGGCCCCAGGACCCTCAGAATTCAAGGGGACTTAATCCCGCAACTTAAAACGCGCCACGGTGTGCGTTTGCACACATGTCACCTCAGGCCCCCCCTCCCTTCACCACTGTGCAAACGAGCCCTGTAGCGCGTTTTAAGAGGTAGTTTTAATCCCCCTGCCCTATTATGTACTAGGGACTTGCAGAGGAGGTCATGCTAATCACAGGGGTACCCCAACGCATAGTGTTCCCTAGTGTATGTAGGTGTTTTCACTGTATTCTAAGTGTCTTTTAGCATAGCACTGGCTCTGGTTAGTCAGAGTCAGTTACCACCAGTACCCGTCTGAAAAAGTTGTGGGCACAGGATGATTTTGCAACAAGGCCTCTTTCTGCTCCTCTCTTGGTTCTTTCTGCACATCTTTTGCTTCTTTCTGTTCGGTTTTTCTTCTTTCTTCACATGTCCTACCTCTGTAGGCATAGTTAGAAACTAGCATTTAAAAAAACCTTTGAAATTCACTTAAAAAATCATAGGTTTCAGGCACGTTATAGTTAGAAATTAGCTTTTAAAAAACCTTTGAAATTCACTGAAAAAACCATAGGTTTCAGACACGTTATAGTTAGAAATGAGCATTTAAAAAACCTTTGAAATTCACTGAAAAAACCATAGGTTTTAGGGACAGTTATAGTTAGTTGGACATTTCACTCGTACAAAACCATAGAAATTCCCCCGTTATAGTTAGTTCAGCTAACTATAACTCGCGCCCCGCAATGCACTGCTGATGACGTCACATATTACATCACTCATGACATGGTCAGTGACATCACTCATGACATCACTGATGACATCTCAAATGACATCACTGATGACATCATCCATGTGATAATTTCATGCATCTTCTCATACCCTAATATAACTTTTGATACACCCACTCTAAATTACAGACTGCCATTCTCAAAACCATAGACACTCCAACACCAAAAACTACATACCCACTCACTGATTCTTAGGTCTACACACACATCCACTCACTCACCCGTACAGTCACTCATACTTAGTCTTTCAGTACAGGACTATCATATGCACTCATACACCTATATAAACACTCACACACCGCCACTCATCCATAGAGGTACTCACACACCTAGTCAGTCATGCAAAAAACTTAATCACACACCCATTTACTCACCTATACAGTTATACACACACCAGCTCACTTACTCATACAAATACTAGCACATTCTTACGCTCTTATACAATCACTGATACAAGTACACACTCATCCATACAGCCACTCTCACAATCACACACTCTCACTTATAGCCATTTATATACTCCAACACACATATATACTGCCTTTCACATATGTAGTTACTCACACATGTACCACTGAGATATACATTCAATCACTAACACACCCATACACACACTCACCCACCCATACAGTCCATCACAGATGCACTCTTGAAACCATGCACCCAGTGAATCACCAACTCACACATCTATGCACAGAGTCACACACACCCCACCCACACAAACACTCAGGCACCCATACAGATACTCAGACAATCAATCAATAACCCATGTAGACACTCATGTAGCTATTCAGAAAGCCATGCAGCCGCTTACAAACCAACAGACAGACGGATACAGACATTCACACAGTTTAGTCACTAACCCATGCATTCAGTAAGATACATTTAATCACTCACTTGTAGAGTCAGTCACTCACGTACTAAATCATCCATTCACTTATACACCCACTCATTCTTCAATACGCCTTTCCCTATATATATTAAACATATTTAAACTTTACAGAAACACACAGTCACTGGATGATGTCATCAGTGATGTCATCAGTGATGTCATTTGAGATGTCATCAGTGATGTCATCAGTGATGTCACTGACCATGTCATGAGTGATGTAATATGTGACGTCATCAGCAGTGCATTGCGGGGCGCGAGTTATAGTTAGCTGAACTAACTATAACGGGGAATTTCTATGGTTTTGTACGAGTGAAATGTCCAACTAACTATAACTGTCCCTAAAACCTATGGTTTTTTCAGTGAATTTCAAAGGTTTTTAAATGCTAATTTCTAACTATAACGTGTCTGAAACCTATGGTTTTTTCAGTGAATATATATATATATTACCTACTGGCGGTCAGCAGTAGGTAGTTATAGTTAGGACCTAGTTTCCATACGAAAAGCATTTTTTGATTTGCCAATATCTTTGGCGCCGTTTGACGAATCTTCGCGAAATATTTTAAACGAATGGGGCGCTTCGGTCGGCTCCTGCCTTGAAAGTTTCGGGGTGATTAGTCAAGCGGGGGCTGAGAAAAAAGGGGGGTCCCAAAGCACGTTTTCTCAATGTTAATTTCCATAGGAACTTCTGTTGCGGCTACAGCCCGAACTGCTCAACGGAATTACACCAAATTTGGCAGAGAGATAGCTGTTGTTCCAGAGTGCACTCTTTGCTTTAAATGGTGTAAATCTGTTCAGTAGTTCCTGAGAAATTAAAAAATAAAAAATATTGATATTTGATGACCGCGGTGGACTCAAGAACCCTCCCGAGCATGAGCTTTATTTTGATTGCCTGTCAACACTCCAAACCAAGAAGTGTTGGCAGCCATTTTGTGACTCAGTAAAATGAGTCACAAGAAAGAAGGGTATTAAATGATTAAAAAAAAGAAAAGGGGGCAGGGTAGAAAGACCTTGACCCCCTAGGCCTGGGTGCGCGAATCCCGCCGAATTAAAAAAAAAAAAAAAGCGTGGTATGCCGCGCTTCATTTAAATGAGCCCCCAGGTGGGCCAGGTCCCGGGGGCAATATGTAAAATATATGCGGGAACCGCCATCTCCCCGGGGCTTTTATTTATTTAGGGGGGCCTCGTAGGCCCCCTAAGCCCCGGGGACCACCACCTCTCCAGGGCTATTATAGTAAGTAAGTGTGGGGGGGCTCGAGCCCCCCCACACTGCCCCGGGGACCACCACCTCCCGGGGCTATTATTATTGTAATGCGGGGGTCCATTGCAGACCCCCCGCCCTGGGGACCACCACCTCCCCGGGGCTATTTACAAGTTGGGAGGGGGGCCACGCGGCCCCCCTCCTGGAGCCCTCTTGGCCCTGGGGACCGCCACCCCCCAGGGCCGGCTCCAGCAATTGTTATATCCCGCATAGAGGCCCTAATGTAGACCCATTCGTACATGCCCTAAAATGGACGTATTCATATTTTCCCTAATATGGTCATATTCGTACTTGCTCAATTATGGTCATGGCCGCATATGCCCAATTATGGTCACAACTGTACATGTCCTTATATAGTATGATTCCTTATATAGGCATGATCTTTCACCTACATTGGTCCTAGCTAGTACACAACGAGCTCTGAGGGCTGAACGTTATCTATCCTGTGGTTTTGAATACAGCAGGGTTTTTCCAAACACAGGCCCACACTGTACTCATTAATTATGCATGGCTCTCTAAGAATACACCACTGGCATAATATGTATGTACAAAGTTCACGCCTGACGTCTTCCTCATGTCCAATACAAACCATACTGAGGACTGAGACTCTTTAGGGTATAAATACACCACATCTTGCCCCGGTAAGACAGAGGGAACCGAGACTTCCATGCTGACACACTGACCAGAGACGCTGAGGCTACTGCATGCAGTCGCTCCAGCTGACAGTGGTCTGACACAGCCCTGACGGGGTGTCCAACTCGAGACCAGGACGGGGTCCGACACACTCACTATTCAGGTATGGGGGTTCGACTAAATCCTAGGAGGATTCTTGGCTCTTAGCTTTTAGACCTACACATATGCTAGGTACACTCAGGTACATCTAGTTAGGCATCGTAGGAATACGCGCACTTGCATAATGCTTTTATATTCATGTATGTACTCATGATTATCGCAATATGATAGAACTGTTCTATCCCTATGCTTTTGTCGTGCTGCTGATAATATATCTCTGCTATTGTCTGCTGGTTACCGCAGCACATATATTTTACATTAGAATAACAACTGTTCAATAAATACTTATTGAAACGCCCGACTGTTTATTCTGTGTAACTCTCTGAGACAAACCGAATAAGTAAGCACGAGTGGCTGAGCGAAAAGTACTATATTGTTTCCACGATTCTGAGGGAATCAGGGTCGTCATGATCTAAGGTTGCCAGAAACTAATCTCTCCCCGATAAGAGGAGACACTAGTGGCACTGCGAGCTAGCTAATGCAAAACCAGGCTAACATATACAGTGGGGGTGCACGGAGTCAGTCTGCCACCAAGCCCGCAGTATATGTTATCCAAACGCGCAGGTCCTGCAGGGGTACTATAGGAGCTACACAACACAATGTCCTGGGGTGCCTACCCCCGGGACATTGCAGTTTGCAATGACAGGGCGGGAGCACGGCTCCCACCCTGTCATTGCAAACTATGCTTCACTTCATGGAAGCGAGAGCAAAACCTGCTCTCGCTTCCATGAAGCAACATACTGCTTTGGACAAGGGAGCTGCATGTCAGCAGCTCCCTTGTCCAAAAGCAATGCCGGCTCCCCAGGAGGTGGGGAGCCAGCTGGGACAGCAGGGGCATTGGGGCTCCCCCCGCGGTCCCCAACGTGAGGGCATGCCCCAGGGGATGGGGTCCCCGGGGTATAAAAAAAGCCCTTAGGGGGTATTTTTTTTTTATATATACAAAATGGCTGTGCCTCGGGGGATGGGGTCCCCAAAGCAGAGTTTGAGTTATAAGAATGGGGGGCATTTTTTTTTCTCACGTGCCTGGAGTCGGGATTCCATTGCGGCTCTCAGCGCAGCCCCCTGTGTAACCATGATGGGTTCGCGACTCCAGGCAAAATATAAAAAAGAGTAGGTATGTTTTTTAAAAAGTAAGATTAACTGATGGGTTATAGGGTGGCTCTAAGAAGAGCCCTTGTTTTCATTATGAGTTTGTTGTAGCTACATGTAAGTGCGGATGCACAGCTTTAGGTTGTTGAGGAAGACTCTGTTTCCTTGATCTGTGAAGTGCACTCCATCACTTCTGTAGATGTAGCCCATATCAAAACGTAGATTGTTGTTGTAGATGGACCCCATCCTATGATCTCTGAGGTATGCAGAAGCAGCTTTATTGACATTCTTCCTAGCTTTCTCAAACTGTGGACAGAATTTATTTGACCAGTTCCATTTCTGTCTTTGGCATATATTAGAGTATACAAAGACAGTTTGAGGCAAAAACAACATCAATTGTGCAAAGGTGTCCTTCATTAGCATTTCCAGACCTATCCCAGTCAATGTGCCTAGGTCATTGCAACCACAGTGCACAATCATGAGGTCAGGGGGTTGGAGATGCAAAAAGGTTTTAACAAAAGGCAACAATTGGTGCCACTTTAATCCTCTCTGTGCAATCCATTTAATGTCCACATTTTCCAAACCTAGGTCTTTGGCAATACCTCTGCGTTCAGCATACCTTTTGCACCAGAAAACATAGCTGTGCCCTACAATCCACACTGTGAGCATCTTGAAAGGATGTCTGGAAGGAATGAAGAGATTTCTGTAGCTGAGGTAGTCAGTTGGTAGAATGAGAGGTATCTAAAATGGTGGAGAACATGTTGTTTTTTAAAAAGTTGATAAGTGATTGGCTGTTCATCAAAATTGTGCACTCAAAAACAGGATGCATGTTACTTTGCTGAGGTATCATGTTTATGATTCATTATTAGAAAATGTTTGAAAGGTACAGTAGATACCATAAGGTAATATTTTGCAAAAGTCAATCACATCTGCTGTTTGCATTAGTAAGCTTGTGTGCTGAACTTGAAACTACGGTGAACTTGTGACCTGCCAGTACAGTTGAATGTTCCATGAACTGTTAATGGAAACTTGCATTAAGTAGAATGAGGGAAGGGTTGAAACTTAACTGTGGACTAAAAATGTGAAATGGATACTTAAATATAAGTGAAAAGTTAGTAAATTATGGTTTTCTAAGACAGTAGTATGTGGAGAAGTAGTGTGTTGCTGAAAATCTATACTAGTATTATTAAAAATAGGTTTTTGAACTCCCGTGTGAATTCACGGCTCCACCGCGGTGGAGTTGTGACTTCAGAAAATTACAGAAGCAGTTTGGGCATCATTTGAAGACAGTTAGAAAGGGTTAATATGTCTAACCAATAGAAATGTGTTTTACAATTTGAAATAATGATGGAAGCAATGCGATTTGATACTTACATTTATTTGAGTGCAAAAAGAGAGGGAAAGTTTGCCATTTCTGGTTTCACCTTTCTGAGAGAGGTGCATTACATTTCTTGTGTGGAAAAGAAAATCTGTTAAGAGGTTCTGATATATGGTATTCTGCAATACTACCACAAACGTGAGTAACCAATTTGTAAGGTGTATTATATATTATTCAGCACTGTTTTATTGTTTCTAGTGATATTTTTACTTTAAAAAAAATTAAAAATCCAAGTGTTGAAATTGTTAGACAAATGTGATGTATGGAATATGTTATGAAATGTACAGCTCTCTATTGTACTTTGTATTATTGTAATGAAAAGAGTTTTGAAATAGTTTGTAGATAGTAACATGATAGAAGGATTAGTGTTGACTTTCTGAAATTATCGAGGCAGTACTCTTATACTGACCTTTTCACTGAGGCACTACTCATCTAGTCATGCATTCTCTCAGGCACTACCCACTACCCATCTATTTGTATGTTTCTTTGATATATGATGCCACTTTTAAAAGGTACAGACACATGCATGCGTGCTTTCTGGAATATTGTGAGACTTTTAACAGATAGATTGAAAAGGTTGCTGCTTTGTATTTGCTTAGGTCCAACACTCTGAGTAGTTACTGAATAGTGAAGCTGCAGTCCAAAACTGAGGTTTAAGACATCTTGGCAGAGGGATTAGTGATTAGCTTAGCTTGTATTGGTCTGTGGAGATGTATACCTCAAATATGCCGCATAATTTTAGGTGTCTTTTTAAAATGGTACGTGCACTCTTTTAAGTTTAGTGAACTTTTTAGTCTTATGACTGAAGTATGTGTCTGTGTGCACATGTAGTCTCTCACGTGTTATGACTAAAAATATGATAGAGGTATAAAACTCTGGTATACATGTATCTGTATGTTTCTTTTATATATGATGCCACTAGGAAAAGGCACAGACACATGCATGCCATGTAATCCCTCAGACATTAACCATAGATGTGTGCATTCACCCAGGCACTACTATCCCACTCAAACATTCAGTCAGGCACTACCCATGCTCTTATCTACTCACTCAGGTACTACTGATGCACTCATGGAATGGCCCAAGCATTACCCTTACACTCTTATTTTCTCTCAGGTGCTTCCTATACAGTCATACAATCATCCAATTACTACCACTGCAGTCATAGAATCACTTAGGCAGTACCTATGCACGTTTTTATCCTTTCAAGCACTACTCATACACTCTTGTTTTCAACCATGCATTAGTCTTGCACTCATGGTTTGTCTAAGGTATTTCCCCTGCACTGTTCTAATCACCCATTCAGTACTGCTGCTCTCATGGAATCACCCAGGCAGTACTGTTGCACTGAACTATTCACTCAGGTTCTACTCATCCAGTCATTCATTTTCTCAAGCACTACTTACTACCCATTTATTTGTATGTTTCTTTGATATATGATGCCACTTTTAAAAGGTACAGACACATGGATGCGTGCTTTCTGGAATATTGTGAGACTTTTAACAGATAGATTGAAAAGGTTGTTGCTTTGTATTTGCTTAGGTCCAACTCTCTGAGTAGTTACTGAATAGTGACGCTGCAGTCCAAAACTGAGGTTTAAGACATCTTGGCAGAGGGATTAGTGATTAGCTTAGCTTGTATTGGTCTGTGGAGATGTATACTTCAAATATGCCGCATCATTTTAGGTGTCTTTTTAAAATGGGAAGTGCACTCTTTTAAGTTTAATGAATTTTTTAGTCTTATGACTGAAGTATGTGTCTGTGTGCACATGTAGTCTCTCACGTGTTATGACTAAATATATGATAGAGGTATATTACTCTGGTACACATGTACTTGTATGTTTTTTTACATATAATGCCACTAAGAAAAGGCACAGATACATGCATGTTATGTAATCCTTCAGACATTAACCATAGATTTGTGTAATGATCTAGGCACTACTATCCCACTGAAAGATTCAGTCAGGCACTACTCATGCTCTCATCTACTCACTCAGGTACTACTGATGCACTGATAGAATGTCCCAGCATTACTCTTACATTCATATTTTCTCTCAGGTGCTTCCCATACACCCATACAATCATCCAGCTACTACCACTGCAGTCATAGAATCACTCAGGCAGTACCCATGCACGTTTTTTATTCTTTCAAGCACTACTCATATACTCTTGTCTTCAACCATGCATTAGCCTTGCACTCATGGTTTGTCTAAGGTATTTTCGCTGCACTGTTCTAATCACCCATTTGGTACTGTTGCTCTCATGCAATTATCCAGGCAGTACTCTTGCACTGAACTATTCACTCAGGCGGTAGCCATCCAGTCATCTATTCTCTCAGGCACTGGCCCCTATCCATCTTTTTGTATGTTTCTTTGATATATGATGCCACTTTTAAAAGGTACAGACACATGAATGCATGCTCTCTGGAATATGGAGAGACTTTTAACAGAGAATCGTAATTTTGCGCTTAGTTGTTATTTTCAAAATTGAAATGTTATTAATTTTGAAATTTTAATTAATGTACTAAAATAATTAAACTATTATTTGTTTTTTAGGAAGATATTTTATTTGGATTAGAAATAAAAGATGGCAAGAAAACATTAAAAGAGAAGAGAACAAAGGAAAAAGAAGTACTTAATGAAAACTAAAACGAGTGGAGTAGAAAAACACCTAAAGGATGCTGAGGATAAAGTGGCTTCTGGTAAGAGAACTAAACAATTTATTTAAAAAGTTGTGGAGAGATTGAACGATCAAAATACTAACCAAAGGAGGAAAGAGATTTTTCGAACAAAGGAGAAGCAAATAAAGAAACACAATGGAAAAGAAGCACGTGTGACAAAAAGACAGAAACAATTTAAGGACATACGTGTACATATGTTTTGTAATAGAGTAATTCAAAATGTATTAAAAGATTATAAAAAGTATAAAAAAGATCTGTAGCATATAAGAAGAGGCAACAGATTGAAAGTGTAGTAGATACTGCTTTTGAATTGAAACGGAAATTATTAATGCTTAATAGAAGTAACTTTTGCAAAACTTTTACTGGTGAATGGAAGCACACTTCTAGTACTGAGCCTTTCTTTAATGAAGAAAGCTATTTTCAACAAAATTCATTAGTTCATGCAGTTGATACCAGTGGTTGTTGTTATGAGTTAAAAGATGGTTGTCCAATTGAAAAAGAAAAGATGGTTCCTAGAAATGTAGAAGAAGTAATAACTGAAGAAGTTCAAGGGAGACGTACAGAAGCTCCAGTGTATAAGTGGTATTGTAGTAGTATTTGTAGTATTCGACAGGAATCCATCTATATATAATGAATTTTCTTATGAGAATATGCTAAAAAAAAGTGTTAAACAGAAGATTAAGATGTTGCAAGGACTAGATCCTTGTAAAGTGAGAAAATATACTAAGTTGCAGGGTCATTCTCTGGCTTGTCTTTCTAGAAAAGTGTGTCGAAATACTTTTCATCATTTAAGAATGTTAGCAGTACATCACTCAGAAATGCGGAAGTTAGTAAAGAGATTGTATTATGTAAAAAGTCCTGCATTATCTTTAATTGAAATGAACACCGCTCTTTTGCATGGTTCAGTATCGGATGTAAAAAGTTTGTGATGATATACAGTTTTGTTTCTTTGGTTCACAAGAGGAGAGTAGAGAAAGTGAGAGCTTGATAAGAGTAGGTGTTGAAGAACAGGTGGAAGATATTAGTACTGAGAAGTTTGCAGAAGAAATTACAAAGTTTAAGATACTTTCATGTGAAAAACCAAACTATGTTTGTATTTGTTGTCGATGTATTCACTATAGAAGGCAAACTAGGAAAGTTGACGTGTATTTAAAAAGTGAAAAGGAAAATAATGATAACTGGGAGCAATTTGGTGCTTATTTGTAGGTAGAAGGTCATTTTGAGTTGGGTACTGATCAACGTATTTGTAAATATTGTTGCAAAAAATTAGAAGAGAACAAAATGCCAGCTAGAGCAGTACATAGCAACTTGAGTTGAGCTATTCCTCTGGAACTGGCAGATTTAAATAAATATGAGTCCATTCTTATTCAATCTGTGCACCTGTTTCAGGCTATAGTTCGTATGGAGCCTAAAACAGGTAAGCTACCTCCAACAGATTTACAAAGAGCTCTGAAAGGAAGAGTTTTGTACTTACCTTTAGATTTTAAGAAAAATATTGAAGAAATAAGGAAAGTGAGCCTGCAGTTATTCTAGTTAATGGTGTACCAACAAAGAGTCAGAAAATATGGCAAGAGTTACTAGATGTCACCAAACTTCAAAAGGCTACATTATATCTTGTACAGAACAATATTTATTATAAAATTGTAAATGTGGAAGAACAGGAAATATGTTTAGAAGAAGATACAGAAATTTCAACTGGCCAAATAGAAAAGTGGACAAGTCCAGGAGTAAAGAGATTTATGAACATTACAGTATACATCCTCTACATTCAAAAGAAGTGATTGGAAACACTATTGAATTATTTCAAATGAAGAAGGCAAAGGGAACTCCCATGAGTGTATGGGAATTTTTTTTAGAAGCTCATTGTTTTCCACAGCTGTTCCCCACTGGAGAAGGTATGATGTACAAGCAGTACAGATTCCAGCTTCAGAATACCGGACGACAAGATTGTACTCAGAAGATTCATGATTTCGACAGTGCATTCCATATATATTCCATCTTCTATTTGAAAGTGACTTGTCTGGACTTTCATATGCAGTGAATCACATATTAAAAACAGTAGTTCATCTTACACATGTTTCTGCCAAGGAATGTATGGACAAAGTTCAACAAAGAGACAATTATTTGGAATCTCAGTTAATTAATTTGATGGCTTGTCAACATGGTAATAAAGAGTATTGGTATCATCGTTATGGCGAACTTAAATGTATGTTAAGAAACTTAGGTACTCCTACGTGGTTTCTAACACTTAGCTGTGCTGAATATGCTTGGGACGATTTACTTGAATTTCTTCGACAAGCAAATTCAAATGTCAAAAATATTGAAGTGAAGACAGCTGGAGAATTGTGTTCTTTGGATCCTGTGAATGTGTGCAGATATTTTAATCATAGGTTTCAAGCTATGATGTCTTTTATCTGCAATAAAAATAATCCACCTCTTGGAGAAGTTACTGATTTCTTTTGGAGAAAGAAGTACCAAGCCAGAGGTGCTCCTCATATACACATGCTATTATTGATCAAGGATGCACCTAAATTTGGAACCGATGCTAATGAAAATGTTTTGTCTTTTATCGAAGAGTATGTTACCTGGCCATTCCAAAAAAAGGAGTAGAAGAGAGCTTAAGAGTTTTACGTTTTCGAAGTCATCGATGTGGAAAATATTGTCGACAAAAATAAAAGTAAAACGGAACATTTTATACAAAATGTCGCTTTGGATTCCCACGTCCAGTAATTTCAAAAGGAAGAGTCAATAGTTTTATGTCAGCAGTAAGACATACTATAACTCGAAAATCTCCGAAGAATACATACAACATAAAAAGTAACTGAAGATTCAAAGTATATTAATGACTACAATCCAGTGATTTTGACAATGTGGAATGCAAACATGGATATCCAGTATGTTGCAGATAATTCAATTGCTGTTGCTCGCTACGTTACGTCATATATAACAAAATCTGAAAAGACAGAGTTGAAGGAAATGTGGGAAGAAATTTCACAAGAGAGGAGTCGTAGTAACAAATTGTACACCTTTAGTTTGAAAATGCTTTCCCATCGAGAGATTGAATACTATGAATGTTCTTATCGGTTGAGCTCTGTTAGTTTATATTCAAAGTCAAGAGGAATCATTTGGGTAAGTCTAGGTCTTGCGGCTACATGAAATAGAGTTTTGAAAGCTTTACAAGAAATTGAATACTTAGCATTGAATGAACCAGAAAGTACAGATATTGTTAAAACTAATATGTTGGATACATACTATCCCAAAAGAAGTCCACATCTGGAAAACTTATATCTCTATGAAATACTGCAACATTACAGCTTTAAGAGAAATGTTACTGAAAATATAAATGAAGAAAAATATGGAGTAATTGGATGTGATGGATGGTTGGTAAAACATGCCAAAGAAAATCTTATTAACCACAGAAAACTGAGTTGTGAAACTCCAGAAAAAAGGGAATATTTCTAATTAGCACTACTGCAACTCTTCAAGCCTTGGCGCAGTGAAGTGGAATTACTTGGAGATTTCGACTGCTATAAAGATTCTTTTAATGCATGTAAAGATAACATTCAATGCACAATTTTCCCTACTTATCTACAAATGTTAAATGAAGAGATTGAACAAGAAACTACTAATGCAGCTGAAATAGCTAGAGACAGTTCTCAAGATAGTCAGAGTTCTGCTCCACTAAGTCAAGATTAACCCTGGGCGTAGTCCGCGTAATAGCGCTACGCGTAGCTACGCGAAGTGCACTTCGCACTACGCGAGCTACGCGCAGCACTACGCGAACTGCGTAGTGCGGTAGGAAATGCTGTTCGCAATGATTGCACAGTGCCGGATGCTTGTCCGCACTGTGCAATCATTGCAAGCAGCATCTTGCACAGTGCAAGCGGTCGTGTTTCTGCCGCTCGAGTAGATTTGTACTCGAGCGGCAGTTTTCTCAACGCGGACTGGTAGTTTCTCATCGCGGCGGTCGCGAGCATACATGACCACTCGCAATGAGAAACCTGACCTCCCGCGTTGAGAATCTCGCCGGGAGGTTTATTTTCACGCTCGCGATCGGCAACTTGATGTTGCTGATCGCGGACGAGGAAAAAGTCTCGCCGGGATGTCATTTTGTTCGCTCGCGGTCGCCAACTTGATGTTGAGGACCGCGAGCAAGCAAAAAATGCCCGCTACGCTACGTGTTTTTGCACTGTGCTACGTGCAATTCGCGTAGCGCGTAGTTGCGCAAACTACGCAAACTACGCGAGCGTAGCATAGTTTTCCGCCCAGGCCTAGTCAAGATCCACTAGGACAACCAATTATTGAAAATGAAGCAGCAATAGCCATGTATGAAGTAGAAACGACAATGAAACATGCACAACAGGATATTGTTGATTTGAGAAACTTGGAAGAACAACTAAATATTGAAAAAAAAGAAATTTATCAGCAAGTGACACTACAGATACAGCATGGTTTGCTACATGAAAAAAAAGAATGCCAATGCACATCATTTAAACCTATTCGAATGTACATCAGTGGACAAGCTGGAACAGGAAAAAGTTTCTTAATTAAAGTTTTCACCAGTTATCTACACAAAACTACTGGATGCCATTTATCTTGTGTTGTAACAGCTCCAACTGGATTAGCAGCACACAACATTAAAGGGATTACTTTACATCGATTACTCATGCTACCAGTTGAACATGAAAATAAATTGGAATATCACAAGCTATCTGGAGAAGCTTGTTATGAAGTGTCAAGAGTACTGAAGAAAATGAAACTTCTAATCATTGATGAGGTGAGCATGGTCTCAAACTTAATGTTTGCCTTTGTACATTTAAGAATGCAACAGATTTTAAAAACAAATTATGATGTTCTATTTGGAGGAAAACATGTAATTGCATTTGGCGACCCACTACAACTTACTCCTGTGAAAGGGCAACCTGTTTATAAAACACTTGTCCATGAAGACACTAGGAAATCTTTGGGAAGTATTGGAAATGTCAACATTTGGTCTCATTTTGAATATAAAGAACTTATTAAGAATATGCGACAAGCAAGTGATGAACATTATAGAAAAATTCTTCACGATATAAGAATTGGTGTTTTGACAAAACATGGCAAAGAAGCTTTATAAAGTCAGCTTTTAACGAACTTGTTTGCAAACGAAAACATAGCACCTGAAATAATATACAAGAAAATTGGAGAAAAGAAGTCTATAGTTTGCCTAATGCTAACACTGTAAGAGTGTTCTACGTTCAATCAAGAACTTTTGAAATTGGAAAAACAACCAATAGTGAAAATGGAAGCTATTGATAAAATGGAACATGAAGGAGTTACTATTCTTCTCTCAGAGAAATTACAGTCAAAATTGGATTCTTTGGAAAAGTCGGTGTCTAAGACTGCAGGTTTAGAAAAGACTTTATATGTATGTGCAAACTGTCGGGTAATTTTACGGCATAATTTGTATGTAGAAAAAGGTTTAGTAAAATGGAGCAATGGGAAAAGTTGTTGATTTTGTAAATTTTCAGAATAGAGATGGAATTGAATTTTTGAAGATTAAATTTGATCAGATTGAAGAGGTGAAACAGATTGGACATTGTGTTGTTCATTTTGTGCTTGTAAAAGACTTGTATGTTCGTAGAAAACAGTTTCTTCTTTCTTTAGCATATGCAGTAACCATTCATAAATCTCAAGGTTTAAGTGTAGACAGTGCTTTGGTAAATATTGGAAGTACAGTGTTTAAAGAGGGTACGGCATACGTTGCATTGTCTTAGAGTAAGAACATTATCTGGTTTGTATTTGATTGATTTTGATGAGAAAAAGATTAGTGCTGATGTAAATTGTGTAAAAGAGTACAATCTGATTAAGAAGACTTTATGCTCCTAACTTAGGTGAATATCCCGTGTCATGAGAAAGCGTGTAGTGTGTCCCAAACGAAAATATGACAAATATTCTACTGAGATTCAAAAAAGAAAACAATTCAAGAGAAGGCTGAAACTGCAAAGAAAATGAAAATGGACACTGTTGATGATACTGTAGGATACCAGTTAGAAAATAGTTCAGGTATCAACTGCTACCCTAATGTAATTGCAAATGTTGTCTTTTATCTAGAGGACCTTCATCATGAAATTATGGAAAATCGAGAAAAAAGATTCTGGGGCATATTAGCAAGACCCACGTTAAAATTATCGCTGTTTTAGCGGCAGGAAACTGCCGCTAAAACGGCGATAATGGACTGCTAATATGCGTTATGGAATTCCAATAGAAGCCCAGGTTAGATGTCCTGCACATCTAACCTGGGCTTCAATTGGAATTCTATAACGCATATTAGCAAAGCCCATTATCGCCGTTACAGCGGCAGTTTCCTGCCGCTAAAACGGCGATAATTTTATCGCCGGTTACTGATATCTGTCTTTACTGCATTATATTTTTCAAAAGTTGGTAACTGATAGAACTAAAATCCATACTGCTTCTGGCATTCGCCATTTTTTGGATATATGTACTGCTTCATTGAAATTTACATTGAATATACAACAAGATGCACAAGAATTTCTTATGTTTATGCTTGGAGTATTGGATGATGAAGGAATAGAAATTGAAAATTTATTTGGTCTAAGTATGGGATCATAAACGTGAAGAGTGTTCATTTTCTTCTACTACTGAAATAGACACTGAACGATTCATATACTTGACGATACCAGATTGCAAATCAGTGTCTTTTAACAAATTAGCAAAAACAGCTAATCAAGATATGAAATGTTCTCATTGAAAATCGGAAATGTTGTCAACATTATATATAGAAAGATATGGAAAATATGTCATTTTAATGCTACAACGTTGTAGAGCAAATGGAACTAAATTGGAAACCAAAATTAAAAATTTAGTGGCAAGTCAAGTCTCAATTTCAGGAAGAACTTTTAAAGCAGTGGCTATTATTTTCCATGATGGACCTACTACAATATCTGGACACTATACTGTGTATTTAAAGTGCAATAAAGGACGGGCACACTGCAATGATGCCAATTTGGAATTCAAATGAAGGTTGCCTTACGAATTACCAAATTCATATCTAATTTTTTTGATGCCAAAGTTTTGAAAACATCATTCGGCCTATTGGGAAGATGTGAACACGAAATAACGAGTTTATTTTGAATATTTTCAATGCAAATGGATTTGGAAACATTATTCGGCCTATTGGGAAGATGTGAACAATTAGTGTTTGGATTATTGTTCGTGCTAATTCATATTGCATTTGGAAAATTGTGTTTGAAAGAAGTAGTTTATATATTTGATCTTTATATTATACGCGATGTAAATGAGAGTGTATATTTTACAAAATGTACTTGAGAGAAATAAAAGACTTAGGGGTCGATTCCGATTCGGGCCGGAAAAAGCACCGACCGACTCGGATCCGGAAATAATACCGACCGACACGTACCTGTGGCGCCCGACACGCCAAGTACGATGCAAGGCGTGCAAAATCCGACCGACACGTACCGAACCCAAGTCGACCGACCGAGCCGCACGGAAAACAGCAATCCGGTCGGAAAAACACGCGAATTCAATCGACCGACACGCACCCGGAACAAATCCGACTGAAACGTACACGCGAATTCCAAACCGCAAAGTACGATGCAAGGCGCGAAAACCACGAGCGAGTCGGACGGAGGCCAAGCCGTACGACCGACACGCATACAAAACCGAGCCGAAGCAACACAAAACACCGCGACCGACGCGTACGCAGCATAGAAAACTGCACATACACAGCGTGAGCGAAACGAAGAAGACCGTACGAGACAAATGCAGGGTCCGACTCGGTCACAAGAACGTTCCAACATACACAGACAGTACAAAGGAAAAATCACCCAAAAAAGGCCAAACAAGCAATTACCAAGCCAATAAATACTGGGGGGTGGGGACAGAGAACAAAGACACACCCACAACTCCACCCATATAAAGGACACAAATCACAACCATGAGCCTTTGCAAATGCCATTCCACTGCCAGCACCCAAGAGAAAGCAACCACACACCCACAGCTCATCCCTCACACAAGCCACACACCATCAGCACACCAACAAATACCTACCTCACATACACCCAGCAAAACACACACTCACACACCCTCACCTGCAGACCAACACACACATCACTCACCATCACCACCCATCACCATGCCCCCCAAGAAAGAATCCCAAGTTCCTAGATTGTGAATTGGAAGTCATGGTAGACGAGATCCTCAGGGTAGAGCCACAGCTGTTTGGCACACTGGTCCAACAGACCCCCATCTCCCAGAAAACCAAGATGTGGGAGAGGATCATCAACAGGGTGAATGCACAATCACCATGTCGGCGCACAAAGAGCGACATCCAGAACAGGTGGTATGACGTGCGCAGGAGGGTACGGGACCTGCTCAAAAAGACTACATCAACAGCCAACACACCGGCAGTGGCCCTCCTGCCAAGCCAATATACCTCAGGCCCTGGGAGGAGAAGGTGCGGAGCCATCCTTCCGCCAGTGAGCGTATATGGACTAGAGGACATCCCAGAGCCTGGTGAGTACACAACAAATGTACACAATATACTGCCACAAAACACACACACATCACTGTCAAGGGAGAGTCAAACCATGCACTCATAGCAATTACACAGCAACCAGAACAGAATCATCCCAAAATGTGTATGTCAGTCAGATAAACACAACACATGCCATCAAAAAGTCACATCCAACTGTGCCATCACATGTACAAACACAACTACAACTACAGCTAGGCAGTGGCACAAAAAGAACTAACAAACACATCCAGACATGTAGCCACCACAACAACACCAACACACAGTGAAGACCACTCAAAGGAAGGAATCTGTGTATGCTGGCCAAGTCAGTGTAGCCAATAGCATCATGGGAGTCGCAGTCACACATATGGCCCCCCCCACAACTGTCCCATCAACACCACCATGAACCATGCGCACATCACAGGGAGTGGAGAAGGACTCACAAGATAGCTGACACTGGCAACTGCTGTGGGGAGCACAAGGCCCTGCTGGCAACTGTGCACCAACAAACAGCAGGACACCACTGACTGACATCCTGAAAGACAACTTCCACTCCCTGCAATGCAAGCACGTTCTATGGTGGGATAACTGGCTGGCTGGGTGGGTGGGAAGGAGGACTTGCAGCACCAACCATAGTCACAAGCACCTCCCCTCACACACACCCCAACACAAACTCCACAGAACCCACCTGGTAGAATGCAATGCCCCCCATCCTAACACAAGATCCCACAAAGAACCACCACCCTGGGTTATGTTGTGTGAAGCACAGGGACACTCTTGGGACTCTTAGCCAAACAACTGCCAGGACAACACTCCCAGCCATCCTGTCAGCACAGCCAGCCCACCCCACAGGGAAGCAGAATCAAAAGGAAGGAAGCATGGGCATGCTGGGAAGGGGGTGGAGGCAATAGCATGATGGGAGTCGTAGTCACAGCTCTACATCCCCCACCACATGGCCCAGCAAGCTCACACTCACGCATGCACATCCCACAGAGAGTGGAAAGGCCCATCAAAGATGTCTGACACTGTTGCTGTGTCGTGGGGAGCACAAGGGCATGCTGGGAACTGCACACCAACTAACAGCAGGACACCACTGTCAGCCATCTTGCCATTGCTCTCACACCCACACACACTGAACTCCCCACAAAAGCAAGTAAGTATGGGAATGCTGGGAAGTGGGGTGGAGGCAATAGCATGATGGGAGTCGTAGTCACAGACATAGCTCACCCCCACAACTGTCCCATCAACACCACCCTGAACCATGCTCACATCACAGGGAGTGGAGAAGGACTCACAAGATGGCTGACACTGGCTACTGCTGTGGGGAGCACAAGGCCCTGCTGGCAACTGTGCACCAACAAACAGCAGGACACCACTGACTGACATCCTGAAAGACAACTTCCACTCCCTGCAATGCAAGCACGTTCTATGGTGGGATAACTGGCTGGCTGGGTGGGTGGGAAGGAGGACTTGCAGCACCAACCATAGTCACAAGCACCTCCCCTCACACACCCCCAACACAAACTCCACAGAACCCACCTGGTAGAATGCAATGCCCCCATCCTAACACAAGATCCCACAAAGAACCACCACCCTGGGTTATGTTGTGTGAAGCACAGGGACACTCTTGGGACTCTTAGCCAAACAACTGCCAGGACAACACTCCCAGCCATCCTGTCAGCACAGCCAGCCCACCCCACAGGGAAGCAGAGTCAAAGGAAGGAAGCATGGGCATGCTGGGAAGGGGGTGGAGGCAATAGCATGATGGGAGTCGTAGTCACTGATATTGGTCACCCCCACAACTGTCCCATCAACACCACCCTGAACCATGCTCACATCTCAGGGAGTGGAGAAGGACTCACAAGATGGCTGACACTGGCTACTGCTGTGGGGAGCACAAGGCCCAGCTGGCAACTGTGCACCAACAAACAGCAGGACACCACTGACTGACATCCTGAGAGACAACTTCACACTCCCTGCAATGCAAGCACGTTCCATGGTGGGATAACTGGGTGGGTGGGTGGGTGGGAAGGAGGACTTGCAGCACTGACCATAGTCACAAGCACCTCCCTCACACACACACCCCAACACAAACTCCACAGAACCCACCTGGTAGAATGCAATGCCCCCCATCCTAACACAAGATCCCACAAAGAACCACCACCCTGGGTTATGTTGTGTGAAGCACAGGGACACTCTTGGGACTCTTAGCCAAACAACTGCCAGGACAACACTCCCAGCCATCCTGTCAGCACAGCCAGCCCACCCCACAGGGAAGCAGAGTCAAAGGAAGGAAGCATGGGCATGCTGGGAAGGGGGTGGAGGCAATAGCATGATGGGAGTCGTAGTCACTGATATTGGTCACCCCCACAACTGTCCCATCAACACCACCCTGAACCATGCTCACATCACAGGGAGTGGAGAAGGACTCACAAGATGGCTGACACTGGCTACTGCTGTGGGAGCACAAGGCCCTGCTGGCAACTGTGCACCAACAAACAGCAGGACACCACTGACTGACATCCTGAGAGACAACTTACACTCCCTGCAATGCAAGCACGTTCCATGGTGGGATAACTGGATGGGTGGGAAGGAGGACTTGCAGCACTGACCATAGTCACAAGCACCTCCCCTCACACACACCCCCCAACACAAACTCCACAGAACCCACCTGGTAGAATGCAATGCCCCCCATCCTAACACAAGATCCCACAAAGAACCACCACCCTGGGTTATGTTGTGTGAAGCACAGGGACACTCTTGGGACTCTTAGCCAAACAACTGCCAGGACAACACTCCCAGCCATCCTGTCAGCACAGCCACCCCACCCCACAGGGAAGCAGAATCAAAAGGAAGGAAGCATGGGCATGCTGGGAAGGGGGTGGAGGCAATAGCATGATGGGAGTCGTAGTCACAGCTCTACATCCCCCACCACATGGCCCAGCAAGCTCACACTCACGCATGCACATCCCACAGAGAGTGGAAAGGCCCATCAAAGATGTCTGACACTGTTGCTGTGTCGTGGGGAGCACAAGGGCATGCTGGGAACTGCACACCAACTAACAGCAGGACACCACTGTCAGCCATCTTGCCATTGCTCTCACACCCACACACACTGAACTCCCCACAAAAGCAAGTAAGTATGGGAATGCTGGGAAGTGGGGTGGAGGCAATAGCATGATGGGAGTCGTAGTCACAGACATAGCTCACCCCCACAACTGTCCCATCAACACCACCCTGAACCATGCTCACATCACAGGGAGTGGAGAAGGACTCACAAGATGGCTGACACTGGCTACTGCTGTGGGGAGCACAAGGCCCTGCTGGCAACTGTGCACCAACAAACAGCAGGACACCACTGACTGACATCCTGAGAGACAACTTCCACTCCCTGCAATGCAAGCACAGTCCATGGTGGGATAACTGACTGGCTGGGTGGGTGGGAAGGAGGAGCCGGCTGTCAACCAAACACAACCAATGCAGACCATGTTCACACCCCAAAAAATACATAGAAATGCCCAAATAATGCAGGACAATGTGCCACACCAATATCAACCCCTGACTGTGACGACTTAGGACAATGCAATGTACAGGCCCGCACCCAGAGGCACAGTCACAACTGTCATGTGTGTCAACCATTGATGCCTGCAGAAACATAACATACATTGTGTGTGTCTCCCAAAAACAGGTGATAATGGGGACACAGCAGCAGACGCTGAGGAGTCCCAGTCCCAGGCTCAAGAGGATGCGGAGCTCACTGGCGTCGTACAGCCTCTGTCCTCCTCGGACGAAGAAGACCAACCTGGCACATCCGGTGCAAGTCTACATGCAGCACCAGCAGGACCACCAGCTGCAGCACCAGCAGGACCACCAGCTGCACCCCCTGCACCCACCCCTCCAACGACTGTCACCACAAATACCATCCCTGCCGACATGGACAGAACAAGGAGCAACACCAGCACAGGGACCCTGGACCAACCTGGGGCCATGGACACCACCACCACCACCAACCCCCAAGGTGGACCAGGGTCATCTGTGCGTGCCACTGCACACACTGCACATGTCAGCAGGGGTGGTGGGAGGGGTGGGAGACAGAGGTCGCTGCTTGCAGAGGTTGCTGGTGTGCATGATGACCCACAACTGGTACGCATAGCTGATGCGTACCAGTCCAGCACCGAGAGACCTCAGCCAGGTAGTGGGGCTCCTCAGAGACATGAAACAGCAGCAGGCTGCCCATCATGCCCGCTTGGACTCCCACATGTCCCACGTGGAGTCACACATGTCCCGCGTGGACTCACACATGTCCCGCGTGGAGTCCAAGTGGGATGCACTGCATGAGATGACGGCGGTGCACAGGGACATTTTACAATGCCTCCGCCAGATGAACAGCAACCAGTCCACACCTCCCTGTGTGCCAACAACATCTGGTGCCGATCAAACTGCAACTGCCACAGGGAGGGAGGATGACTCTGGCGGAGAGTCCCCTGCACCGCAGCAGCCTGTACTTGAGGGCCCCCCAAGAAGAGGGGTCGTCCGAGGAGGGGCAAGTGAGAGGTCGATGGCCAAGCGCAACTCCCAGGAAGCCTGAACCTGTTCTGGATGTTCACCTTTGTGCACAGACTGTTCACCCTGTTGACGGCAACACTACTCCCACACATTGCATGGGAGTACAAGTTGGACCAATGTATCAGACAACTGTGGCCCCGATACTGGGGATTCTGTCTACCAGGACTTTCAATTCACCTAGGAACTTCGGATTGCAAGATTTATGTACAGCACTACCCATCCTATGCACTATTCACACAAATGTATGACAATAAACACACTAATACACCATACTTGCCTCTGTTGTGATTCCAACGTGGGTGCTGTTATGGGGATGATGAACTGCAAAATTACACTGTGTATGCGAACTGCAACAGCAAGGACAACACAGGCATGTGAGTAAAGGCAACGTGACACATATGAGGGAGACACACCACCAGGGCTACACAACACATACACACCTAGGCCATCTGACTCATTGCCTACACTGATGTTGCCAGGGAAGACGGTGCAATGCACAGACACCACACCCATTCCCAGTTGTAGTCAAGTAGCCCACAGGTGCAGTAAGCAAATGGCAGTCAAATGTGTGACCACAGACAACGCACATCACAAAGTGAAGCACAGGTTTATTATTACACAGTTGCAACATGTCGTAACCACTACAGATGCAAGGTAATCCCACCTGGCAGCGGGCACACAGTCAACAACTGTAGACGGAAGGAAGTCCATGGGTGTGGCGCACATCACCTGTAGGGACACAACAGCTACCAGCCTGGAAGTGCAATCACGTCGTCGGTGGACACAGTTGACCAAACGAATCTGAAAGTACCCTGTGAAGGACAGAAATGACACACAGTCAAAAGCAATGGAGTACAGGACAGAACAGCAAAACTCATGCACAATACATGTTACAAGATACCCACCCAGAACCAAGTTAGCATGTCAACACTGTTGGGGAGTACAGCCCACCTGTAAGCACACATCGCAACACACATCCAGTCAAGTAGCCCATGGACACACTCCAACAGCACCAGAGCACCACCTACACATCATGCCAACTCACATCATTGACATGACACCTCAGGATACTCACATTCAGCTAAAGAAGTTGGTGATGAGCTGGGTGCGGACATCACTCTCATCATCATCATCATCATCGTCACTGGCATCGTGGTCCAGGCCAGGATCCTCCACAGGTGGCGGATGTTGGTCATTGTCAACCTGGATGAGAGGCAACTCCTTCCGCACTGCCAGGTTGTGGAGCATGCAGCAGACGATGATAATCTTGCACACTTTCGCAGGGGCATATGGGAGGGACCCTCCGATCTTGTCCAGGCAGCGGAAGCGGCTCTTCAGGAGACCAAATGTCCGCTCAATCACTCTCCTGGTCCGACCATGTGCCTCATTGTAGCGCATCTGGGCTGGTGTCACAGGGTTCCTGAGGGGTGTCAGCAACCACGGCATGTTGGGGTATCCCGAGTCACCTACGGACAGACAAGTGCACATTAGCTGACTTGGAAAAGTGGGCGGAATACTACAGATCAGATCACACACAATGGCACAAAGTCAGTACACACCGACAAGCCAGGCACGCTGGTTCTGCATCTGTGCCATCATCCTGGGGATGCGACTACTCCTCATCACAAAGGCATTGTGTGCTGAACCAGGGAAACGGGCACACACGTGTGTGATGGTCATGTCTGCAAGACACACCACCAGTGCATTGACCGAGTGGTAGTGCTTGCGGTTCCTGTAGGCCTGCTCCTGGGCCTGTGGTGGTACCAAAGCCACATGTGTCCCATCAATGGAGCCAATGACATGCGGCATCCTCCCCAGGGCATAAAAGTCACTCTTCACGTCAGTGAGTCGTCGCAGATCTAGGGAAATAGATGTACCGGTTCAGGAATAGCAACATTGCCGCCAAAACATCGCGGAGCACACGGCTCAACATGGTCTGTGACATCCCACCAGCAGTCGCCACAGTATGTTGGAAGGTACCGGTGGCAAAGAAGTGTAGGGCTGCCATCACCTTCACCTTGGGGGTCAGCGCTGTAGGATACGGCCGGCCAGGCTGCAAATGTGGGGACAACTGCACTGCCAAATCCTCAATCAGCTGCCTGGTGAAGCGGTACCGTCGGATGCTGTCCCGTTCCACCATCGTTGCCAGGTCTGGGAATGGTCGATGGACAGCAGGAGCCCTGCAGTGCAGAGGAGAAGTAAGCAAGATTGTCAGTCACCCCACATATGCGGCATTGAACACACTCAATATCCCAACATACATCATTATGAGGCACAACTACATGAAGTGTGCAGTTCCGTAAGGACATGTATGGTACATACATGGCCAACATCTGTCAACACGGTCCAACAGGTGGCATCAATTAGTCCCAGGTTGGCCCATTGGATATCATGAGGCCGTGTCACAGTTCCCATCTCCTGCTGCCGTGTCACAATCACCCCCCACAGTGACATGTGAGGACAGATGTGCCCCAGGCACCACAGCTCAACGACAGGTACATTCCCAGGGACCCTGTATTGCCACATGGACACTGGCATTACATGGAGTATCATGTATACACCACAGCAAAACAACCATGACCCCCACAGGTAGTGGTCCCACTTGCCACGGCAGGACAGACATGGACGTCTGTGACACACACACGCACAACATCAAAGTCCATGCACACACAACCTGGATGTGGAGACTGTCTCCCATTGTGCACATGAAATCAGAGACATTGTAAACACTACATGCACAAAGACTGTGGAGGACCATCACTATTGTGCCACTGGGACACCCTGGCTCAAACATACCGTCCCACATGGGACTCACGGGGTATGTGACATGACATACACATACACCACCGCATGGCACATGCACGGATATGAACAGTTGCACATCACAGTGGTCATGTACACGTAACACCCAGGATCCTGTCCCCATGAACACGTGCACAGCCTGGGGGTGGCTGCCCACAGGTGACACCCACAGGACAACATGTACACCAACATACACACAATAGGAAATGCAGCCTTACATGCCTTATGATAAAGTTTGGACAGGCTGTCGTGATGTAGGTGTGCCCCTCACTCCCTGGGAGCTATCTGTGGCTGGCATATGTCCATCTGAGACAGGCATGCTGACATATGCCAGTCACATGTACAGTGATGCGTTGAACAGCAATGGACCGATCGGTGCCCCCGGCCGGCCCATTGCATTCAATGTGTGCGGGTACGCGTTGTACCCCTGTACGCGTTGTACTGCAATGGACCAATCGGTGCCCCGGCGGCCCATTGCATTCAATGTGTGCGGTGCGCGTTGTACCCCTGTGCGCGTTGTACCCCTGTATGCGTTGTACTGCAATGGACCGATCGGTGCCCCCGGCCGGCCCATTGCATTCAATGTGTGCGGGTACGCGTTGTACCCCTGCGCGTTGTACCCTGTACGCGTTGAACTGCAATGGACCGATCGGTGCCCCTGGCCGGCCTATTGCATTCAATGTGTGCGGAGTACAGCGTTGTACCCCTGTACGCGTTGTACTGCAATGGACCGATCAGTGCCCCGGCCGGCCCATTGCATTCAATGTGTGCTGAGTGCAGCGTTATACCCCTGTACGCGTTGAACTGCAATGGACCGATCAATGCCCCGGCCGGCCCATTGCATTCAATGTGTCGCGAGTACAGCGTTGTACCCCTATGCGCGTTGTACTGCAATGGACCGATCGGTGCCCCGGCCGGCCCATTGCATTCAATGTGTGCGAGTGCGCGTTGTACCCCTGTACGCGTTGAACTGCAATGGACCGATCGGTGCCCCGGCCGGCCCATTGCATTCAATGTGTGCGAGTGCAGCGTTGTACCCCTGTATGCGTTGTACCCTGTACGCGTTGAACTGCAATGGACCGATCGGTGCCCCGGCCGGCCCATTGCATTCAATGTGTGCGGAGTGCAGCGTTGTACCCCTGTACGCGTTGAACTGCAATGGACCGATCGGTGCCCCCGGCCGGCCCATTGCATTCAATGTGTCGGTGCGCGTTGTACCTACGCGTTGTACCCTGTACGCGTTGTACTGCAATGGACCGATCGGTGCCCCGGCCGGCCCATTGCATTCAATGTGTGCGGAGTGCAGCGTTGTACCCCTGTACGCGTTGTACTGCAATGGACCGATCGGTGCCCCGGCCGGCCCATTGCATTCAATGTGTGCGGAGTACGCGTTGTACCCTGTGCAGCGTTGAACTGCAATGGACCGATCGGTGCCCCCGGCCGGCCCATTGCATTCAATGTGTGCGAGTGCAGCGTTGTACCCCTGTACGCGTTGAACTGCAATGGACCGATCGGTGCCCCGGCCGGCCCATTGCATTCAATGTGTGCGGGTACGCGTTGTACCCCTGTACGCGTTGTAGCCGCAATGGACCGATCGGTGCGCACCCATTGACAATGGGCTTGCCTGGCAACGGACGCGTTTTCGAATTTCGAGCGAGTCGGTTGCTGGAAAATCAGTTGGTCACCCACAACAATGTTGCAAAATCATGTATGTCATGAAGTTGAAGATTTGAAGGATGCTGTGGGCGTGTTTTGGTGCTGCTATTCCATGGATTGGCCAGATTCAGAAGATGCAAACGACTTGGACCTATCACTTTGGACACAAGGGACAGTATCTGCCTCTCCAGCACATATATATTGCTGGCTGTTCCCCTGAGAGCTCACTTGCCTGCACTACATGCTCCAGGACGACATCTGCCACTGCACTGCTGCTGTCTCTGCCCCTCTGGACCCTGCAATGGCACGTACTGTGGAGAGAGCCCCAGCCTTCAGCCTTGAGGAGAACCAGGCCCTGCTGGACAGCCTACTTCCACAGTACAGCAAGCTGTATGGGACACCAGGGGAGCAGGTGAGTGTTCTGTGCACTGCCTTTCTGAATGTGCATTTTGTCTGACTAGCAAGGCTGGAAGTCTGCACGCCACTGGCTAGCAGGCTCACTGAGTAGTTGTCACCCCCATAGTGTGTAGTGACATGCACTGGACAGGTATGGTGCAGTGACAGTGCATTTGAACAAGGTTTTACTTCCCATGCAATGATACCATGTAGTGACGTCTGGCAAACTGTCCATGGGCAGCTTTGCACTGCCTGTGTACATCATGTGCCCCTGTGATTGAGACATGTATATACAACTGTGTCATGCACGGATATGTTGCATGTGTAGTAATGGCCTTTTCACTTTGTCATCCTGACAGGTTAATGCCCATCGGAAGCAGGAGATCTGGAAGGACATCGTCCGGGCCGTCCGGTCCGTGGGGGTCTACAAGCGCCGGATCCGCAACTGCCAGAAGAGGTGGCAGGACCTTCGGGGCTGGACCCGGAGGATTGCACGGGTCCAGCTGAAGCTGTCGCCTCCTCGCAGGAGGGGCGGAACACGGACCCTGACCCCCACATGCTCCAGATCCTGGCGGTGGTGTTTCCAGACCTGGATGGGCAGCTGAAGGCCAGACAGCAGCAAGGAGGGGTGAGTCAAAGACTGCACTGTGAACTCTGTATTACATGCTTTGTGCCCTCCTCTGGCCTGGTTCAACTGCCACAGTACAGCAGTCATGTTGTCCAGGAGCCATGTCCCTCTATTGTGCACTGCCCACTGCTCGTCTGATACCCAGGTGTGGCCCTTACATTCAGGGAATTGTGTCACTTGGGACTGTGTCCTTGCAGTTTGCTTCACTAAAGGTGGGGGACAGCATCTGTTTCCCTAACTCTGTTGTGGGCATCATGGGTGGGTCCATTGTTCACACAACGCCTGTGTTCGGACATGTAATCTGCGTGTTGCTTTGATATGCGGTCCACTTGCTGAGCTGAGCCACCACATGTGCCTGGGGTATGTGGCACACGCCCATGCAGCGGGTGGGAACAATGTTTGGGCCCCAGGAGTGTGCAGATTACGTGTGTCACACATACATAGCCAGCTATCCACTGTCCAGGGCTCATCCCTCATTCATGTGGAGCAGGACAGTCATGCCTACTCCAGGCCATGCAATGCACTCTGTACTCCCACTCCCGTGTATCAGCTGACACATTGTGCGCAGTGATTTGACCCCTCAGGTGTCTGCCTCTGTGTCAGTGTGCTGTGGATTACTTGCCAGGACTGCTGGGGTGTTTCTTGGTAGGGGCTCAGCATGCCCCTGGAGATGTGACCATAGGAGACGATACTTGTGTGTCACATAGGTGTTTGATCAGCTGCCCGTGCAGACTGGGGTATGCGAATGTGAAGTTCAGGCAGCTGTTCCCCATTCACAGCAGATTGTGAGGGGCTCAGGTTCAGAGGGTAGTGTCACAGGTCTCCCATATGTCCAATAGGTATGACCTGGACAGATGAGGGTTAAGATGATGTGTTGTGTGGGGGATGTACATGTGCACTTGTGCAGCTCCAGGACTTGCATTCCCCATGACCTACTATTGTGACACAGTGCATAGTGTTGTTGTCTGGCTGCCAAGTCATACATCACTGAGACAGTGATGTATGACTTAGCAGTCATGCCTCTGCCATGGCATGTGTCAACTTATTGGTGGTCCTGCAGGGTAGTGACATGTGCTACATGCACACCATTGTGGCGATGGCTATCAGGACATGGGTGCATCATGGTGTCTGTCGCTGGTATGCATCACATGCATTTCCTATTTGACTCTGGGCATCCCTTTCATCCGGAAACCTGTACTGACTCAGTGGCAAGAGCTGTGATGTGTGCATGTCCACATGCCACACCGTGTCCTCTGCACTGTCCAACTACTGTGTACTTGGTGCATGTGTCCACACTGGGGTGTTGCAATCCAACAGACACCAGACAGATGGGTGCAAGGCCATGTGGGATGTGAGTGCCATGCTTGGCATCAGACTGACAATTGGCTTCTCCTGTTCAGTTAGGGCACTTTTAGCAATGTACAACTAATGATGCCAGGGCTTGCTCTGTAATGTGCTGTGCTCACAGTGGTGTGTGCGTTTGGTGCAGGTGACTGATGTCTGTCTGTTTCCCCATTGTTTGCAGATACATCCACGGCCACGGAAGGGGACAGCTCCACGGACCAGGAGGAGCCAGAGAGCCAGACTGGGTCAGCAGCCGAGGAGTGGTCGGAGGGACCCAGTGGCACGGAGGGCGAGGGGAGCCACACCGAGGAGTCCTCAGCACCATCCACCTCAGCTGAGGACCAGAGCAACTCGGAGGATGACTCCCTTATGGAGGCGGGTGTCAGCAGCCACCACACCCCAGCTAGTGTTGCTGTCCCCGCCACCACCAGCACCACCACCGCCCTCCCATCGGCTCCCATTCCCCAGGTCCGTGGAGGCTCCCATGTTCGGGAGCGTGTCTCCTTTGGGCCAGGCACCGCACCCCTGCCCCTGTGTCCCCTGCTGCCCTGAGTGAGGAGTCTGTGTACCTCCTTCGCCAGCTCCATGTAGGGCAGACAGCCATGCTGAGTGTCCTCCATGCGCACACCGCTCTGTTGACTCAGCTGGTGTCGTTCATGGAGGGCATCTCATCGGGCATGTCTGACCTACAGAGGGGCAATAGGTCCATGGACTCCTCCCTGACGGCAGCAGTGTCCCTCCTCAGACAGTCCCTCACCCCTCCTGCCTCTGCTCCATCCACACTCCCCAGCACCTTACCCGTCCCAAGCACACACACACCGGCACAGGCCCACACCAGCACACACACGTCCAGCACACAGACACACACGCCACAAACAAAACGCACACGCACGCACAGTCAGGGGACTGAAACCAGACTCACAGGGGATGGGGCCCTGGTACACACACACGCATCCACGGGCACTGCGCAGTCCTCAGTTGCCTCTCCCTCCAAAACACCCTCCCTTGCCTCACCTGCAACCCCAAAGACCCAGCGCCTCTTCCTCAGTGACCTCGGCCTCTTCCCCTCCGATCCAGCTGCTCCAGCATCCAGGGGGAAGAGGAAGCCCCCACACGGAGCAGAGTGCCCCTCGCCCCCGGACACCCTCCCCCAGGTGCAGACAGACTGAGGCCCCCACCCGAAAGTCCCCCGGAGTGGTAAGAGCAAGACCCCGCCGCCGCCCTGCAGCTCAAGCACCAGGTCTCCTTCCTCCATCCCTCAGGCCCCCACTCCACAGGTGCCCCCACCACACCCTGCCCCAGGTTCCCCCACCCACAGATATACCATCCCCAAGAGGATCCGGCCTTCTCCCCCTGCCACTTGCTCTCCCGGCACCACACCCCCCGCTGCGCTTGTCTGTGCCACTGATGTGGTGAGGGTGTCCTCCCCCTCTGTCCAGCCCACCTTGCCTGTTCCCCATTCTCCTCCCCTGGTGGTAGGCACTGCAGTGGAGTCCACTACCACCCTGTCTGACTTGGGCACCTGCAGTGGCGGACCTGTCCACTCCATCTGCAGGGTCCACTGCAGTCGTGCCGGCACCCACAACATCTGAGCCATGCCCCCCAGTTGTGCCGGCACACACCATGTCAGACACCTCCACTGCAGTTGTCAGTGGCTCTCCAGCACCACCACCCTTCCCTGCTTCCTCCTGGTGAGCCCTGATCCTGTCCCTGCGGTGCCTGGCCTACCCCCCCGGTTGCCCCTCCTAGTGGATTGTCCCTGGTTTTGTGCAGGCATGTGTAGGGTGGCATCTGCCACTGTCATCCACTTGTGACTTTGTTGATGGACTGGCCATTGGCCTTTGTTTATTTCCTACCGGACTTCTACTTTTAATGCCACATATGCTGAATAAAGCAACTTTCTGTTCTCTAGTGCTTTTGCTTCTGATGTACATGATGTTGATGATGCTAACCATGCCCTTGCTGCAGTGATGGTGATATTTGGTCTCATGATAATGAAGTGTTACTGTGCAGGAACCCATGTGGTCCAGGGGGAATGTGTCCTATCCTGTGGTGTATCCATGTCATCCATAGCAGCATCTGAGGGTGTCATGTGTTCAGTATTTGGCAATGGGATTTCCTACTTAGATTGCCTATTTCACATCTGTGGCTTCCACCCCTGCACATCTGTTGTGCCTGCCATTGTTCAATTCGTCTACTTCCCTGACCGTGTGGCCATCTCCAGTGGACATGCAGGTTTGGGCATCAATGGGGAAGGACTCATCTGTGTTGTCAGTGCAACATTGCTATACAAGTGTGTTGGATCTGTGCTGATGATTCCGTTGGCACTTCCATGACCAGGCTGATGTTACGGGAGCCCTCATTTGGTGCTAATTGTTGATTGTGTGACCAAGTGCTCAGCTGACATGATGGGGCCCTACTGAGGCAACATATGGCACTGCTTTCCTCACACAGGAGTGGAGACCCCTCATGGCAGTGTGTACTCCTGTGACATTGCCTGCGCCCAAGGTGTGTGTTGTATGTGCATGTCTGTGTGTTCACTTCCATTTAGCTGTGCATGCTGTGATCCCTAGTGTTGTACCTGTTTGTGATGCTAGCTGAGTTGACCTATGTTCCCCCAAAGTCTTCTCCCTGGGTTCTCTGTGATGTGGGTGCATGGCACATTACTGGTCATCAGGGTGTCACCCATAGGAGTGTTTGCTGTCAGGGCTGAGTTTGTGTGCAGACGCAGATGGGTCACAGTCAGGTTTCCCCTTGGCACTTGTTGTTTGCCCCTGTCATGTGATTTCCAGTTTGTGTTATCTTTCAGTGATTGTGACACGTTGTGTGTGTGACTGCTGGCACTCCTCAGGGTCCGGGCTGCAATGTTGGTTGTTGTCTATGTGTGTTCTTTGTGGGTGACCTTGGCTTCTTCATTGGTGTGTGACTGTGGCTGGGATCCCATTGGTTGGTGTGGTATTGCCGTCATGTCCATGTACAGCGTAGTGTGCAGTGTGTCTGACATTCAGGAGTCTTGTTGAGTGGCCATGTGTGATGTGTTTCTGCACCTTGGTTCCCACCCACCACCCTGGAATAGTCATGGGTGCATGTGCAATGTCACCAGTGCATGTGTGCTTCACTGCTGCACATTGTTGGAGGTCGAGGGGTGTGGTGTTGAGTGTGTGCAGATGAGAGTTGTTGCCCGGCTAGGCCCCTGCCTCCATGTTGGCCTTGGCTTACTGGCCATGCTGTTTGATTTGTGCTTGTGTAGGTGTGATGGTAGTTAGTTGCTCAGGACACATGACTGTGGTTCACAGTGTGCACCACATTTAGCTTTGTCATCACAGTGGGATTGTAATGCAGCCCAGGGTCACCACATTGTGGGGGCCCTGGGGGTGGTGCTGTGGTGTGTCTGTGTCTTGCTGTGTCAGTTGCTGTCCCTACGTGCCTGTGTGACATGTGTGATTTGTGCTCCCTCTCATCTGACAATGCCTGCTTGCCCACATAGGGGATTTGGATCCATGAGTTACCTTTGTGTGGCACTGTATGCACATCTGTATGATTGGTATTCAGGTCTCCTCATGTGTTGTGTGGTTGCCTGGGGACACTGGCACCCCCTCACCTGTTGTGTATGATGTGCAGTGTGGGTCTGCCTGTTTGTGTTTGTGCATCTGCACCACTGCATTGGCATATCTTGGGTGTGCCATTGGCTGTATGTAGTTTGGTGGGTTTCCCCTGCTGTCCCTGGGACTCCTAGGTCATCGGTCAGCACAATGATCATGGTTTGTGTGTCCCATTGCTGCCATGGTATGGTATCTGTTCACCTCACATCTGCAGTCTCCACAGGGTATCTGCATTTGTGTGCCCATTGGTGCAAATATGTGGGTCTGCATTCTGATGGTCACTTCTGTCATTGTGTCATTGATGATTGTTGACGGTGTCAGCCCCCATGGGTGTTGTTTGTCTGCACATGGATAAAGGTATGTCTTATTTGCACTGCAGTATTTGGCTCCCCCAATTTATGTTGCAATGGGTCACATACACTACTTTGCCACTGATGTGTTTGTTGTTCTGTGACCAGGAATCATCCATGCAGTTTGGCAGTTGCACCTCTTTCTTTGTCAACACTTACCTTTTGGTCACTGTGATGATGGGGGTTTGGACCCCATTGCCACAATGTTCAAAATGTGCTTCAGCTATGGACCCCACACTTACATTTTGGTCACTGTGATGATGGGGGTTTGGACCCCATTGCCACAATGTTCAAAATGTGCTTCAGCTATGGACCCCACACTTACATTTTGGTCACTGTGATGATGGGGGTTTGGACCCCATTGCCACAATGTTCAAAATGTGCTTCAGCTATGGACCCCACACTTACCTTTTGGTCACTGTGATGATGGGGTTTAGACCCCATTGCCACAATGTTCAAAATGTGCTTCAGCTATGGACCCCACACTTACATTTTGGTCACTGTGATGATGGGGGTTTAGACCCCATTGCCACAATGTTCAAAATGTGCTTCAGCTATGGACCCCACACTTACATTTTGGTCACTGTGATGATGGGGGTTTGGACCCCATTGCCACAATGGTCATGGCCTGCTTGCATTGTGGGTGCCACACACATATATGTGTGGCACATGTGCTAGGGGGTCACATTGTATGTTCAAAGTCATGTTCGGTGTTGTAGGCATTTGACACAGTCTACACACGCTTGTCATGGTGTTGGGGGGATGCCTTCTTCTTGCATTCCCTAGGTTGTGGTGTGCTGGTTGTGTCATGCATTGTCCATCCTATGAGTGGGGGTGGTAGTAGTGGTAGGCATCCAGCCCCCCCTGGCTGAGGATGGTAGTGGTGGTAGGCATCCAGCCCCCCCTGGCTAAGGGTGGTGGTAGGCATCCAGCCCCCCTGGCTGAGGATGGTAGTGGTGGTAGGCATCCAGCCCCCTGGGTGAGGGTGGTAGTAGTGGTAGGCATCCAGCCCCCTGGGTGAGGGTGGTAGTAGTGGTAGGCATCCTGCCCCCCTGGGTGAGGGTGGTAGTAGTGGTAGGCATCCAGCCCCCCTGGCTGAGGGTGGTAGTAGTGGTAGGCATCCAGCCCCCTGGGTGAGGGTGGTAGTGGTGGTAGGCATCCAGCCCCCTGGCTAAGGGTGGTGGTAGGCATCCAGCCCCCTGGGTGAGGGTGGTAGTAGTGGTAGGCATCCAGCCCCCTGGGTGAGGTGGTAGTGGTAGTAGGCATCCAGCGCCCCTGGGTGAGGGTGGTAGTAGTGGTAGGCATCCAGCCCCCTGGGTGAGGGTGGTAGTAGTGGTAGGCATCCAGCCCCCTGGGTGAGGGTGGTAGTAGTGGTAGGCATCCAGCCCCCCTGGGTGAGGGTGGTAGTAGTGGTAGGCATCCAGCCCCCCTGGCTAAGGTGGTAGTAGTGGTAGGCATCCTGCCCCCTGGGTGAGGGTGGTAGTAGAGGTAGGCATCCAGCCCCCTGGCTGAGGGTGGTAGTAGTGGTAGGCATCCAGCCCCCCTGGGTGAGGGTGGTAGTGGTGGTAGGCATCCAGCTCCCCTGGCTAAGGGTGGTGGTAGGCATCCAGCCCCCTGGGTGAGGGTGGTAGTAGTGGTAGGCATCCAGCCCCCTGGCTAAGGGTGGTGGTAGGCATCCAGCCCCCTGGGTGAGGGTGGTAGTAGTGGTAGGCATCCAGCCCCCTGGGTGAGGGTGGTAGTAGTGGTAGGCATCCAGCCCCCTGGCTAAGGGTGGTGGTAGGCATCCAGCCCCCTGGGTGAGGGTGGTAGTAGTGGTAGGCATCCAGCCCCCCTGGCTAAGGGTGGTAGTAGTGGTAGGCATCCAGCCCCCTGGCTAAGGGTGGTGGTAGGCATCCAGCCCCCCTGGGTGAGGGTGGTAGTAGTGGTAGGCATCCAGCCCCCCTGGCTAAGGGTGGTAGTAGTGGTGGACATCCTGCCCCCCTGGGTGAGGGTGGTAGTAGTGGTAGGCATCCAGCCCCCTGGCTGAGGGTGGTAGTAGTGGTAGGCATCCAGCCCCCTGGGTGAGGGTGGTAGTGGTGGTAGGCATCCAGCCCCCCTGGCTAAGGGTGGTGGTGAGCAACCAGCCCCCTGGGTGAGGGTGGTAGTAGTGGTAGGCATCCAGCCCCCTGGCTAAGGGTGGTGGTGAGGCATCCAGCCCCCTGGGTGAGGGTGGTAGTAGTGGTGGGCATCCAGCCCCCTGGGTGAGGGTGGTAGTAGTGGTAGGCATCCAGCCCCCTGGGTGAGGGTGGTAGTAGTGGTAGGCATCCAGCCCCCTGGCTAAGGGTGGTGGTAGGCATCCAGCCCCCTGGGTGAGAGTGGTAGTAGTGGTAGGCATCCATCCCCCTGGCTAAGGGTGGTGGTGAGCATCCAGCCCCCTGGGTGAGGGTGGTAGTAGTGGTAGGCATCCAGCCCCCTGGCTAAGGGTGGTAGTAGTGGTAGGCATCCAGCCCCCTGGCTAAGGGTGGTGGTAGGAGTGGTAGTAGTGGTAGGCATCCAGCCCCCTGGGTGAGGGTGGTAGTAGTGGTGAGCATCCAGCCCCCTGGGTGAGGGTGGTAGTGGTGGTAGGCATCCAGCCCCCGTGGCTAAGGGTGGTGGTAGGCATCCAGCCCCCCTGGGTGAGGGTGGTAGTAGTGGTAGTCATCCAGCCCCCTGGGTGAGGGTGGTAGTGGTGGTAGGCATCCAGCCCCCTGGGTGAGGGTGGTAGTAGTGGTAGGCATCCAGCCCCCCTGAGTGAGGGTGGTAGTAGTGGTAGGCATCCAGCCCCCTGGCTAAGGGTGGTAGTAGTGGTAGGCATCCTGCCCCCTGGGTGAGGGTGGTAGTAGTGGTAGGCTTCCAGCCCCCTGGCTGAGGGTGGTAGTAGTGGTAGGCATCCAACCCCCCCTGGGTGAGGGTGATAGTGGTGGTAGGCATCCAGCCCCCCCTGGCTAAGGGTGGTGGTAGGCATCCAGCCCCCCGGGTGAGGGTGGTAGTAGTGGTAGGTATCCAGCCCCCTGGCTAAGGGTGGTGGTTGGCATCCAGCCCCCTGGGTGAGGGTGGTAGTAGTGGTAGGCATCCAGCCCCCCTGGCTAAGGGTGGTAGTAGTGGTAGGCATCCAGCCCCCTGGGTGAGGGTGGTAGTGGTGGTAGGCATCCAGCCCCCTGGGTGAGGGTGGTAGTAGTGGTAGGCATCCAGCCCCCTGGCTAAGGGTGGTAGTAGTGGTAGGCATCCATCCCCCTGGCTAAGGGTGGTGGTAGGCATCCAGCCCCCCTGGGTGAGGGTGGTAGTAGTGGTAGGCATCCAGCCCCCTGGCTAAGGGTGGTGGTTGGCATCCAGCCCCCCTGGGTGAGGGTGGTAGTAGTGGTAGGCATCCAGCCCCCTGGCTAAGGGTGGTAGTAGTGGTAGGCATCCAGCCCCCTGGGTGAGGGTGGTAGTGGTGGTAGGCATCCAGCCCCCTGGGTGAGGGTGGAAGTAGTGGTAGGCATCCAGCCCCCTGGATAAGGGTGGTAGTAGTGGTAGGCATCCAGCCCCCTGGGTGAGGGTGGTAGTAGTGGTAGGCATCCAGCCCCCCTGGGTGAGGGTGGTAGTAGTGGTAGGCATCCAGCCCCCCTGGGTGAGGGTGGTAGTGGTGGTAGGCATCCAGCCCCCGTGGCTAAGGGTGGTGGTAGGCATCCAGCCCCCTGGGTGAGGGTGGTAGTAGTGGTAGTCATCCAGCCCCCTGGGTGAGGGTGGTAGTGGTGGTAGGCATCCAGCCCCCTGGGTGAGGGTGGTAGTAGTGGTAGGCATCCAGCCCCCTGAGTGAGGGTGGTAGTAGTGGTAGGCATCCAGCCCCCTGGGTGAGGGTGGTAGTAGTGGTAGGCATCCAGCCCCCTGGCTAAGGGTGGTAGTAGTGGTAGGCATCCTGCCCCCTGGGTGAGGGTGGTAGTAGTGGTAGGCTTCCAGCCCCCCTGGCTGAGGGTGGTAGTAGTGGTAGGCATCCAACCCCTGGGTGAGGGTGATAGTGGTGGTAGGCATCCAGCCCCCCTGGCTGAGGGTGGTGGTGAGGCATCCAGCCCCCCTGGGTGAGGGTGGTAGTAGTGGTAGGTATCCAGCCCCCCTGGCTAAGGGTGGTGGTTAGGCATCCAGCCCCCCTGGGTGAGGGTGGTAGTAGTGGTAGGCATCCAGCCCCCTGGCTGAGGGTGGTAGTAGTGGTAGGCATCCAGCCCCCCTGGGTGAGGGTGGTAGTGGTGGTAGGCATCCAGCCCCCCTGGCTAAGGGTGGTAGTAGTGGTAGGCATCCAGCCCCCTGGCTAAGGGTGGTGGTAGGCATCCAGCCCCCCTGGGTGAGGTTGGTAGTAGTGGTAGGCATCCAGCCCCCTGGCTAAGGGTGGTGGTTGGCATCCAGCCCCCCTGGGTGAGGGTGGTAGTAGTGGTAGGCATCCAGCCCCCTGGCTGAGGGTGGTAGTAGTGGTAGGCATCCAGCCCCCCTGGGTGAGGGTGGTAGTGGTGGTAGGCATCCAGCCCCCTGGGTGAGGGTGGAAGTAGTGGTAGGCATCCAGCCCCCTGGCTAAGGGTGGTAGTAGTGGTAGGCATCCAGCCCCCCTGGGTGAGGGTGGTAGTAGTGGTAGGCATCCAGCCCCCCTGGCTAAGGGTGGTGGTTGGCATCCAGCCCCCCTGGGTGAGGGTGGTAGTAGTGGTAGGCATCCAGCCCCCTGGCTGAGGGTGGTAGTAGTGGTAGGCATCCAGCCCCCTGGGTGAGGGTGGTAGTAGTGGTAGGCATCCAGCCCCCTGGGTGAGGGTGGTAGTAGTGGTAGGCATCCAGCCCCCTGGCTAAGGGTGGTGGTTGGCATCCAGCCCCCTGGGTGAGGGTGGTAGTAGTGGTAGGCATCCAGCCCCCTGGCTAAGGGTGGTGGTTGGCATCCAGCCCCCCTGGGTGAGGGTGGTAGTAGTGGTAGGCAACCAGCCCCCCTGGCTAAGGGTGGTAGTAGTGGTAGGCATCCAGCCCCCTGGGTGAGGGTGGTAGTGGTGGTAGGCATCCAGCCCCCCTGGGTGAGGGTGGTAGTGGTGGTAGGCATCCAGCCCCCCTGGGTGAGGGTGGTAGTAGTGGTAGGCATCCAGCCCCCTGGCTAAGGGTGGTAGTAGTGGTAGGGCATCCAGCCCCTGGGTGAGGGTGGTAGTAGTGGTAGGCATCCTGCCCCCCCTGGGTAGGGGTGGTGGTGCGCATTCAGGCCCCTGTGTGCATATGTGGCATTGGTGATGGGCATCCCGCCCCTATGGTGATGCTGTTGCTGGTGTAAGTATATTCTGCATCCCTCTGTGTGTGTGTGATGTGTCGTGTACGTGTTGTATGTGTTTTGTGGTTGGTGTCTGGCTTACCTTCTGCGCCGTACGCGTCCGTGCCTGTTCCGGTAGTAAATGTAGAATATTGGTATGATCGGGACGAAGGGATTCATGGTTGGTTCGTGTCATTCGTCCTTCTCGTTGCTTCGCGTCGTCCTCGTCGCTTCGCCTCGTCCTCGTCGCTTCGCCTCATCCTCGTCGCTGGCGTGTTCGTCTCGTAGCCGTGGATCGTGTTGTGGCGCGAATCGGAGCTTATGTGCGCTCTCCCGGATGCTTTGACGTGCGCGTGCGTAGCGGACGGGTTCGGCACGTACGGAAAGCGCATCATACTCGTTCGGCCGGACGGAGCTGCATTTTCCTTCCGTGCGACTCGATTCGGCGTTCCGGATTCGCCTCGGTTGGGGAACAGGACCTGGTTTGGGTGAGTACGGCCTCGGCCGGATTCTGTGCTGTTGTGCGCATCATACTTACTCGTTCGGGTGTGTATAGCGGATCGGGTCGGGAAACAGGCTTTCGCATGGCTTTTTTCCCGACCGAATGCTATTGGGTGCGCCTCCGACCGAGATCGGAATCGGCCCCTTAATGTAGTTGAATAATGTAATTTTGAAACTGTAGATAGGTAAACAGATAGTTACACTTGTTCTAAATAATGCTCAACGCTGATTTGTTTTTTTTTTACAATCTCACTGATTGTTTTTTTTCCCCCTGCTGTTGTATGATGATCTACATTGAAATCACTGTGTATGGTGAAATTCAGTAGAATCTGAGAACGGCAAAAAAGGGAAACTGAAAATGTTATGTAATTTAAATTTATGTTGTGTTCTTAAAACTATAATATTATATTCGATAACAGTTTTTCTTCTTCTTTTTTACAGAAAGTAATGGTGAAGTTTGAAAAGTTTTTAAATTCAGTTTACAACAAAACTACTGTAAAATAGTTCCACTGAGTTTTGTATCTACATTAGTAAAAAAGGTAGGATGAAATAATGTAATAAGCATGATAATGTGAAATAATGTTTACAGCCGCTTTTACTGCACTCATCCATTCCTTCAAACACTACCCATGCACTTGTCTATACAGTTAGGCACTCATCCCACACTCCTCCAATCACCCAGGCACTATCCATGCACTTCTCCAATAACCTAGCCAGTACCCATACACTCTTAATATCACCCAGACATTACCCCTGCACTAATGCAATCACCCATGCATTAGCTATGCACTCTTCCAAAGACCCAGGCACTACCCCTGCACTCCTCCAATCACCCAGATATTACCCCAGCACAGATGCAATTACCAAGGATTACTCGTGCACTTCTTCAAACACTCAGGCAGTACCCATGCACTCCTCCAATCACCCACACATTATCTCTCCACTTATGCAATCACCTAGGCATTACCCATGCACTCCTTCAATCACCCAGCCACTACCCATAAAGTTATATAATCACCCAGGCACTGCCCTTGCACTCCTACAATCACACAGGCAGTACCCCTGTACTCCTCCAATCACCCAGCCAGTACTCATGCACTTATAAAATCACCCAGACACTACTTATGCACTCCTCAAATCACCTAGGTACTACCACTACACTCATGCAACCACCCAGACATTACCCCTGCACTCATGCAATCACCCAAACATTACTCAAGCACTCCTCCAATCACCCAGACATTACCCTTGCACTCATGCAATCACCTAGGCATTACCCATGCACTCCTTCAATCACTCTGCCACTACCCATGCACTTATAAAATCACCAAGGCACTACATATGCACTCCTCCAATCACTTAGGCACTACCACTTCAGTCATGCAAGCACCCAGATATTACCCCTGTACCCATGCAATCACACAAACATTACTCAAGCACTCCTCCAGTCACCCAGACATTACCCTTGCACTCATGCAATCACCTAGGCATTACCCATGCACTCCTTCAATCACGCAGGCACTACCCATGCACTTATAAAATCACCCAGGCACTACCTATGCACTCCTCCAATCACCTAGGCACTACCACTTCAGGCATGCAAGCACCCAGATATTACCCCTGCACTCATGCAATCACCTTGGTATTACCCATGCACTCCTTCAATCACTCAGGCAGTACCCATGCACTCCTCCAATCACCCAGGCACTACCCTTGCACTCCTCCAATCACCCAGGCAGTATCCATGCACTCCTCCAATCAACCAGACATTACCCCTGCACACATGTAATCACCCAGACATTACTCATGCACTCCTTCAATCACTCAGACAGTACCCATGCACTCCTCCAATCACCCAGGCACTACCTTTGCACTCATGCAATAACCCAGGCACTACCCTTGCACTTTTCAAATTATCCAGGCACTATCCATGCACTCCTACAATCACCCAGGCACTACCCATGCAGTTATTCAATAACTCAGGCAGTATCTATGCACTCCTCCAATCACTTAGCCAGTACCCATGCAATTATAAAATCACCCAGGCTCTACCCATGCACTCATGCAATCACCTAGGCACTACCCTTGCACTCATGCAATCACCCAGGCACTATATATGCACTCCTCCAATCACCCAGGCACTACCCATGCACTCACGCAATTACTCAGGTACTACACATGTACTCATACATGTACTGAGGCACTTATGTTGCACTCATGCAATCATGGAATTACTACCCATGCAGTCTTCCTATCATCCATGCAGTACCCGTGCACTCATGCAATCACGCAGGTACTACTCATGCGCTCCTTCAATCAAGCAGGCACTATCTATGCACTCATGCAATAATCCAGGCACTACCCTTGTAGTCCTGCAGTCATCCAGGCACTATCCATGCACTCCTCCAATCACCCAGGCACTACTCATGTACTCATGAAATCACCCAGTCATTACGTATGCACTCCTTCAATCACTCAGGCAATACCTATGCACTCCTCCCATCACCCAAACATTACATCTGCACTCATGCAATCACCCAGGCATTATCTATGCACTCCTTCAATCAGTCAGGCAGTACCCATGCACTTCTCCAATCACCCAGACACTACCCATGCACTTCTCCAATCACCCAGACACTACCCATGCACTCATACATTTACTCAGGCACTACCCATGCACTCATACATGCACTAAGGCACTTCTGCTGCACTCATGCAATCATAGAAGCACTACCCATGCAGTCTTCCTATCATCCAGGCACTACCTGTGCACTCATGCAATCGCCCAGGTACTACTTATGTACTCCTTCAATCACCCATGTGTCGTGTAGTTCCTATATATAACCTATACAGAATCTGCGCGTTCGGATAACATGAACTGTGGGCTTGGTGGCTCTGAGCACCCCCACCGAAAATGTTAGCCTTTTTGCATTAGCTAGCTCACAGTGCCACTAGTGTCTCCTCTTATCGGGGATAGAATAGTTTCTAGCAACCTCAGAACATGACAACCCTGATCCCTCAGGATCTTGGAAACAATATACCACTTTTCGCTCAGTCACTCATGCTCACTTATTCGGTCTCAGAGAGTTACACAGAAGAAACAGTCGGACGTGTTACAATAAGAATTTATTGCACAGTTGTTCTTCTGGTGTAAAATAGATGTGCTGCAACAACCATTAGACAGTAGCAGAGATATATGATTAGCAGTACAGTGAAAATAAAAGGATAGTATAATTCTACCATCTTGCAATAATCATGAATACATACATGAATATAAAATGCTTGATAAAATGCGCGTATTCCTACGATGCCTATCTAGATGTACCTAAGTGTACATAGCATGTGAGTGGGTGTGAAGCCAAAAATCCCTCTAGGATTTAGTCTAACCCCATTACCTGAAGTGAGAGAGTGTGGGACCCCGTCCTGGTCTTGAGTTGGACACCCTGCGAGGGATGTGTTAGATCACTGTCAGCTGGAGCGTCTGCATGCAGGAGCCTCAGCGTCTATGGTCAGTGTGTCGGCCTGGAAGTCTCGGTTCCCTCTGCCAACCCTAGCAAGATATGCTGTATTTATACAAAAAGTATCTAGGGTTTCTTTGTCCCTTGTTTCTTGAATTAGCCATTGTTGGATGTGAGGATGACGTGTGGGATGAACCGTGTACGTAGATATTATGCAGGTGGTGTAGCCCCTGCCTGGTTTCCAAGAACCCTCATGAATATTCATTCATACTGTATGAGTCCATTCATGGAGTTATAGGATGATTTTGTTCAGGGAAAACCCTCCTTCTGCGCCCAGGACTAGAACCAGGTAAAGGATCAATGCTAAAGGCTCGTTACTGTGTAGTGTAAGGGAGATAATGTAGGTGAAGGTGTATGATATTACCCGGGCCTATATTAGGGTCCCTATATGAAACATAACACATGCACTACATATGCACTCTTGCAATAACCCAGGCCCTACCGTTGCAGTCCTCCAATCATCCAGGCACTATCCATGCACTCCTCCAATCACCCAGGCACTACCCATGCACTCATGCAATGACCCTGTCATTACCCGTGCAATCGTGCAATAACCCAGGCACTACCCTTGCACTCTTCAAATTATCCAGGCACTATCCATGCACTCCAACAATCACCTAGGCAGTACCCATGCACTTACAAAATCATCCAGGCATTACCCATGCACTCATGCAATCATTCAGACACTATACAAGTAGTCATGCCATCACTCAGGCAGTAGCCTTCCACTCATGCAATCACTCAGGTAATTTTTCTATTTTTAAACAGTATATGTGGTTCCGTAAGAACCGTTTTTTTTTCTTAAGAATTGAAAAAAATTGTATTTTCTAACAATTTTTCTTTTTGGGGTGTTTTTGACTTTTTGTTAAATAAAACAAAATTGAAGACTCCGATAAAACTGTTTGGAAAAAAAAAAGGAAAAGAAAATTTGGGAGCAGATTAAAAAAAAAAAATAACATGTGTTTTAATTGCATTGGTAATGACATCAATGCATTGCTTCACAATGCAGAGTTTTGCATCACATTTCTTGCAACTAATTGTGGCATCCAGTAGTTCTGGAACAATGTGTGGCCTCGGTGTAGGTGGAAGTCCTTGTGAGGATGTTAAAGGAGCATGTGGATCTTGTTGCGCCGCTTCATTCCTCTCCCTCTGAGAAACTTCTTTCGCCAGATGCAAGGGGTGGATTGTCTCCAAATGTTTTTTCATGGATGACATTCCACATGAGTACTTCTTGTCAGAACCTCTCGCGAGTTCTCTTTTACAGATCTTGCATGTAACTTTTCTTGCATTGACCTTCTTCTCTCCCTCCGGCACGGTGAAGAAGGCCCAAACTACACTTTCGTTTATTTTTTTAACTGGCTCCACTATATCATCTTCCTCTTCCAGAGAATCTTGATCAGGATGACTGGATGCCATTGTTTAAATAAAAAGTCAAGAAACACACTAAAATAGAAAAATCAAGGAAGATACTAAAGAAGCAGGTCTTGCCAGGAAGACAGAGAAATAATAAGAGGAATAAAACAGGTGTTGGATCCTCCCTTTTACAGAATGAAAATGTATAAACCAATCAGAAGCTTTCTTTTCAGGTCACATGGAGTCACGTAGGGTGCACGCACCTGTCGCGCAGAAGTCGCGCACCCGTAAAATTTCGTATACATAATTATAAAGTATAAATAGGTGTTTAAAAAATATTTTAAAAAGTATATTAGTGATAGAGTTTATACAAATTTGATATTTAACTTTGTATTGTGATATTTCACACTTTGAAAATCACGCCGGAGCCGCGACCCCTGCGCGACCCCGGAAATACGTGCCCGAAATGGTCGCGCACCCTACACGCATACGTTGCGCACTCGTGAAATTTCGTACAGTTCATAGTAAAGTAAAAAATACTGTTTATAAATTGTTTTCTAAATTATATCAGTGAAAGTCTTTAACCAAAACTGCTATTTATAATTTCTACAATGATTTTTCATACTTTTGTAATTATGCTGCAGTTGCGACTCCAGAAATGCACGCCAGCAGGGTTCTCGCACCCTGAATCCGCGCACCTATCGAGTAGGTTCACGTAGGGTGCGCGACTCCTTTGTAAAAATGTTTTTTTTTAAAAGAAAGCATAATAATACAATAAAACAACTTTCACAGTATTAAATGCATTATTTCAACAAAATATAAATGTAAGTTGTACATATAAAAAACAGAGTATATTTTTAGTAAGGTATGATATATATATTTTAAAAGAGTGATTTTAATTGTTGAAGAAGATTTTAGAAAAACTAAGTATATTTTTTTTAAAAAAATCAAAAATATTTTATACTTAAGAATTACAATTTAAAAAACCTTGGAAATTCACTGAAAAAACCATAGGTTTCAGAGACGTTATATTTAGAAATTAGCATTTAAAAAACCTTAGAAATTCCCTGAAAAAACCATACGTTTCAGGGACGTTATAGTTAGGCTGACATTTTACTCGTACAAAACCAGAGAAATTTGGCCGTTATAGTTAGTTGAACTAACTATAACTCACGCCGTCGCAATGCACTGCTGATGACATCACATATTACATCACTCATGACATGGTCAGTGACATCACTGATGACATCACTGATGACATCTCAAATGACATCACTGATGATATCACTGATGAAATCATCCACGTGAAAATTTGATGCACCTCCTCACACCCTAATATAACCTTTGAGACACCCTCTCTAAAATAGAGACTATCATTTTTGAAACCATGGACAAATCAATACCAGTTACTACATACTGTCTCACTGATTCCTAGATCTACAGACACATCCACTTATTTACCCATACAGTCACTCATACATGCAGTCACTTATCAATACAGCACTATCATATACACTGATACAGCTATACAGACACTCACACAGTGTCACTCAGCCATAGAGGTACTCAAACACCTACTCAGTCACCCAAAGAATCAATCACACTGCCATTTACTCACCTATACAGTTATGCACACACTACGCCACTTATTCATACAGATACTAACACAGACTTACTGACACAAGCACACACTCATCCATACAGCCACTGTCAAAATGACTCACTCTCACATATAGTCATTTATATAGTCAAAAACTCACATATACTGTCTTTAAGATATGTAGTTACTCACACATGTACAACTGAGACATCTATAAAACTTACCAACAGGCCTATACACACATTAACCCACCAATACTGCCCTTCAGAGGAGCACTCTTGAACCCATACACTCAGTGAATCAGTCACTCACACATCTATGCATGGAGTCAAACACCCCAACCCACCCACACAGACACTCACACACCCAAACAGATACTCAGACAACAAAACAATAATCCATATAGACACTCATATAGCTACTCACTAACCCATGAATCCACTTACACACCAACTGACAGACTGATATAGACATTCACACAGTTTAGTCACTAACCCATGCATTCAGTAAGAAACTTTTAATCACTCACTTATACAGTCAGTCACACACCCACTAAATCATCCATTCAGACACTCATACACCCACTCATTGTTCAATAAACCTTAGCATAAATATATAAAAAACATATTTAACTTTACAGAAACACAAAGTCACTGGATGATGTCACCAGTGATGTCATTTGAGATGTCATCAGTGATGTCATCAGTGATGTCACTGACCATGTCATGAGTGATGTAATATATGATGTCACCCAGCAGTGCATTGCGGGGCGCGAGTTATAGTTAGCTCAACTAAGTATAACGCCAAATTTCTCTAGTTTTGTACGAGTAAAATGTCAGCCTAACTATAACGTCCCTGAAACCTACGGTGTTTTCAGTGAAAAAAAATATATATATCTATAACTATATATATATTCACTGAAAAACCATAGGTTTCACGGACGTTATAGTTAGAAATTAGCATTTAAAAAACCTTACAAATTCACTGAAAAAAACACAGGTTTCAGGGACGTTATAGTTAGTTGGACATTTCACTCGTACAAAACCAGAGAAATTCGGCCGTTATAGTTAGTTCAGCTAACTTTAACTCGTGCCCCCGCAATGCACTGCTGATGACGTCACATATTATGGGGTCCCCGCACATACAATTAAATAAGCCCCGGGGAGGTGGTTTTTTCAGTGAATTTCAAAGGTTTTTTTAATGCTACTTTCTAACTATAACGTCCCTGAAACCTATGGTTTTTTCAGTGAATTTCAAAGGTTTTTAAATGCCAATTTCTAACCATGCCTACAAAGTTAGTACATGTGCAGAAAGAGGAAGAAAGGCGCAGAAAGAAGCAAGAGGAATGCAGAAAGAGGCAACAGAATTCCAGAAAGACAAAGAAAGGTGCAGAAAGAAGCAAGAGATATGCAGAAAGAACCAACAGAGGTGCAGAAAGAGGCCTTGTTGCAAAGTCATCCTGTGCCCCCAACTTTTTGCTGACGGGTACTGTTGGTAACTGACTCTGACCAACCAGGCCTAGAGCCAGTGCTATGCTAAAAGACACTTAGAATACATTGAAAACATCTACATTCACTAGGATACACTATGGGTTGGGATACCCCTTTTATTGGCATGACCTCCCCTGTAAGGCCTTAGTACATAATAGGGCAGGGGGATTAAAACTACCTCTAAGTCAGAGGTGCAAAAACATGCTTCTTTAACTAGTAATCACGTTTGCAGAGTGGTAGAGAAAGAGTGCTGGGCCTCCGACCAGCGCTCAGGCATTCCGCTGCGTAGGACTTACAGGAGGTACCAGGAGGGCTTCTTGGCCCCCAAAGTCCCTCAGGAGTAAAGTGGACTTCATCCCCCATCCCGTAGTCTGCCAGGAGGTGAGTTTGCAGAGTGGTGGAGAAAGGGGGTATGGCCTCCGAAGACGTCTTAGCAATCCTACTGTGTGTGACTTACTGGAGGTAACAAGAGGGGGATTTGGCCCCCAAGGACATCCTTGGGGGCCAACTACCCCTCCCATTACCTCCAGTAAGTACCACACAGCAGAATTGCTAAGTTCTCATAACAGGCCATGCCCCCTTTGCCCAGCACTCTACAAACGCACTCCCTGGCGCGCTCTACGATGGGGATTGAAGTGTCCTTCACTGCTGGGGGTCCATAGGGGCCAACTAGCCTACCTCTTACCTCCAGTAAGCCCCACACAGTGGGATTGCTGACAGGTGGTCACAGGCCACGCCCCCTTTCTCCACCACTCTGCAAACACACCTCCTGGTGTGCTCTTGGTTGGGGGATGAAGTCCCCTTTCCTCATGAGTGTCCCTGGGGCCAACTAGCCCACCAGGTACCTCCAGTAAGCGCCACACAGCTGGGTTCCTGAGAGTGATCCGAGGCCACGCACCCTTTTTACACCACTCTGCAAGCGTGGCTCCTGGCGCACTGCTGCTCGGGGGATGAAGTCCACTTGTGTTGTGAGGTCCTCAGGACACAAGAGGACCTCATTGCCCCACCAGCAGTGCACCAAGACGCGCGTTTGCAGAGTGGTGTAAAAAGGGGCGTGGCATCGTACCACCTCTCAGCAATCCAGCTGTGTGTTGCTTACTGGAGGTACCTGGTAGGCTAGTTGGCCCCCAGGGACCCTCAGTATTCAAGGGGAATTAATTGCTCAACTTAGAACGCACCAGGGGGCGCATTTGCAGAGTGGTGCACGGAGAGGGCGGGGCCTAGGGGGTCAGGGTGTTTCTACCCTGCCCCCTTCTCTTGCTTTTTTAACCTTTATTCCACTGTTTTCTTGTGACTCGGTTACCGGGTCACAAGATGGCTGCCAACACATTCTGGTTTGGAGTGTTGGCAGCCAATCAGAAGTCAGCTCGTGCTCGGGAGGGTTCGCAAATCCTCCTCGGTGCTCAGATATCGATATTTTTATTTTTTTAATTTCTCAGCAACAACTGAACGGATTTACACCATTTAAAAAAAAAGGTCGCTTTCTGAACCAAGAGCTACCTTTTTGCCAAATTTGGTGTAATTACTTTCAGCAGTTCGGGCTGTAGCCGTGTCTAAAGTTTCCTATGGAAATTAACATGGAGAAAACGCGTTTTGGGACCCCCCTTTTTTCTCGGCCCCCGCTTGACAAATCACCCCAAAACTTTCAAGACAAGACCTGACCTGAGTGAACCTTTTTTTCAAAAGTTCCGCGAAGATTTGTCAAACGGTGCCAAAGATATTGGCAAATCAAAAACGCTTTTCCTACGGAGACTAGGTCCTAACTATAACTACCTACCGGCGACCGCCATTAAGTTATATATATATATATATATACATATATATATATATATATAATCTGTAAAACGTGGCAGATGTCATCACAAAGGAAAAGGCCACCGGAAGCCAGAAAGAGTGAAAGACAAGACGAGGCTCAAGAAAACACCCCCAGAAAAGCCAGATCTGAGAACATCACATGTAACCAGGAGCAAACGGGGAGGAAAGAAGTAATAAACAAAATGACCTTACGGTAATAAACTTGACCGACAGAGCATTAACAAAGACTGAACATTCGGTTCTCCAACTTGGATTAACATTTTGCCCCACACAAACTAGAATCAACATGTTTAAATTCATCAGAAAGCTAAAACTGAGTAAACAATACATGTTGAAAAAAAGCAAAACTCATGGCCCAACCTGCTATATGGTACACATGACAGATGTCTTAATGGAGTAAGCAACCCTACTTACATGACATAGTTTCCAACAGGAACTACCATTTAACCCACAACAGGAACAAGCTTCAGTAATTTGTCGTGTAGTTCCCACTAAACCATAGGATCTGCGCATTTGTTGGACAACATAAACTTTGGGTGAGGTGCCCAAACTGACTCCAGGCACCCCAGCAGATATGTTGGCATAGAGACTAACCCTGGGCATAGTTCGCGTAGTAGCGCTAGGCGTAGCTACGCGAAGTGCAGTTCGCACTACGCGAGCTACGCGTAGCACTACGCGAACTGCGTAGTGCGGTAGGAAATGCTGTTCGCAATGATTGCACAGTGCCGGATGCTTGTCCGCACTGTGCAATCATTGCAAACGGCATCTTGCACAGTGCATGCGGTCGTTTTCTGCCGCTCGAGTAGATTTGTACTCGAGCGGCAGTTTTCTCAACGCGGACTGGTAGTTTCTCATCGCGCGCGGTCGCGAGCATACGCGACCACTCGCAATGAGAAACCTGACCTCCCCGCATTGAGAATCTCGCCGGGAGGTTTATTTTCCACGCTCACGATAGGCAACTTGATGTTGCTGATCGCGAACGAGGAAAAAGTCTCGCCGGGATGTCATTTTGCTCGCTCGCGGTCGCCAACTTGACGTTGAGGACCACGAGCAAGCAAAAAATGCCCGCTACGCGTTTTTGCACTGTGCTACGTGCAATTCGCGTAGTGCGTAGTTGCGCAAACTACGCGAGCGTAGCGTAGTTTTCCGCCCAGGCCTAATAGAGACCAGCTTGCTCTCAGCACCACCATAACCCCACCTAACCCTACCAGGGAGGTAATAGCTTCTGGAAACCACTGAACATGACAACCCTGTCCCCTCAGGGATCGTGGTAACAGATCAGAACCTTTCGCTCAGCCACTCATGCTCTTTTGTTCTCAGAGAAATATACATTGAATACACAGTGAGACATTTTCAATATATTTATTGAACTAATGTTATTCTTTTTTTTTTTTTATAACTCTGTTTATTAAGAATAAACATAAATCAAATATAAACAATTCTGGTGCAGTTTCAAAACAAAATACAAATCCTGAGGACAACAGGACATATAAATGAAACAAAAGAATACATTGGGTCAAAGGAAAATGCAATTATATCATCAATCCTTGCGACAGCCAGCTCATGGTGTTACGTTGTCAACAGCATCAAACGCATCATTAAATGGGGTGCAGATAAAACCTCTACTTTCATTCCAGGGGCCCCATACCTTGGTCCATTTACCTGGCCAACCCCTGCTTTCATACACCGCCCTCTCCGCTTTCATGCACCAGTCCATGTCCGAAGCCCAATCAATGTGTCTGAGTGCAACCCCACCCTTCCAGGTTCTAGCAATATTGCGTTTGGCGATCATACATCCCAGCGTGACCCAGAGACGTTCAAACCTGTTTAGGTCTGTGGCTTCCCAAACATTCAATAGACAAAGATGAGGGGATACATCAATTGTTTTATGACATATTTGCGACATGGCTGAAACCACTCTCCCCCAGTATCTCTGAAGGTCGGGGCATTCCAACCATTGGTGTAAGAAAGTTCCTGGCTGTCCGCAGCCTCAGGGACAATCCGGAGAGGATAAGAGACCCATCTTAACTAGTGCCGAACTGTTATAGTATGCCCTATGAAGTAGTTTAAGTTGTATCAATTTAAAACGAGAACGGATCGCCACCTCCCGAGGTGATGCCAAGGCCTCCCTCCACTCTTCGTCATCAAGCTCTCCCACCTCATCATTCCATTTTGCCCACAATTTACCCATAGAGTCAGACGTGTTATTGAGAATCTTATGGTACGTCAGGGAAATCGCTCATTCTGGGAGATAATCATCCAATAATCTATCCTCTAATGGTGAGGAAACCGGCAAGTCAGAGCCTCTAGGCAGCGCCTTTTGTAATACACTACGTACCTGAAGGTACCGGAAAGTTTCCCCCGCCTGAAGATGGTATTGCTGTTGTAAATCACCAAACGGAACAACCCCCCCAGCCCAGAGGTCACCCACCGTCAAAAGGCCAATTAAATCCCATTTGTCAAACCCTGGGAACCGCGAGAGCTTGCCCAGTTGAATAGACTCAAGCAGCGGGATGGCCTTAGTAATCTTACCTTTCCATCCCAACGCCGCAGTGGCCGAGTACCATAAAGAAACCGTAGTAGAGGTTGGAGTGTATTTAGGCGCATATTTTTTCCCGCCGTGCAGATCCCTGAGATAATTACCCGAAGACATATTGTACCTGTCCATTGTATACGCCGGATCCGCGATGGGCAGATGCATCCAGTGATTGAGTACCACCAGTTGCAAGGACCAATAATAATATTTAATGGCAGGCAAGGCTATACCCCCATCACACCAGCTTTTAGTGAGCTTAACGAGGGCGATTCTGGGTGTACCGTTCTTCCATAGTAAGGAGCGGACCGCGGAATCAATAGAGACAAAATACTGGGAAGACACCAAGAAAGGCGTGTTCTGCAAAGCATAAAGAAAGCGGGAAAGTGCCATCATTTTATTATGAGCAGCTCTGCCCAGGAGTGTGAGGGGTAAAGATTTCCAGTGTTGCACATCGGCACGGAACCAAGTAAAGTAAAATATCGTCGGCATAAAAGGAAATTCTGTCTGTCCAATCTGATGACCAATTCAGACCACGGATCAGGGGGTCACCTCTAATCCATATGGCCAGGGGTTCTAAGGCTAGGGTGAAAAGAAGAGGCGACAGTGGGCATCCCTGTCGCGTGCCCTTACCCAGCTCGAAAATGGCCGACCGGCCTCCGTTCACCGTAACCCGGGCCAAAGGGCGGGCGTAGAGCAGGCGCACCCAGGATATAAAGCAAGCGCCGAACCCGTATCTCTCCAACACGGCAAACAAGAAAGGCCATTCGATCATGTCGAAGGCCATCTTAGCATCTAAGGACACTATCACCGAGTCCTCTTGAATAGTGGAGGCCCGGCCCAACACCCCAAACAAGCGACGAAGATTAAGCACGGTATTTCTGGCTGGCATAAAGCCAGATTGATCCGGATGGATCAATTTATGAAGACAGGCGGAGAGACGAAGGGCCAAGAGTTTGGCCAATATCTTGACCTTGGGGTCTAAAAGAGAGATAGGTCTATACGAAGAGCAGCTGTCCGGTGGTTTGCCCTTTTTATGGATAACAATATTGGCCAATCTCTGTGTAGCGGGCAGAGTGCAGCGAGATACGCCTTCATCATACATATGTACTAAAAATGGCACGATAACGGAGGCGGTAATTTTGTAAAGTTCAATTGGGAGGCCACTTGGACCCATGGCCTTCCCGGATTGCAGCGCCCCGATGGCTTTAGAAACCTCCTCCGAAGTCAGATCGGCGTCAAGATCTGACACCTCTTGCAGATCCAATTGTGGTAAAGGTAACGTGGAAAGCAATTCAGCTGCCGCGGCCTGGTTGGATGTAGACGAGGGGGTATAAACAATTTTGAAATGACTGGCGAACGCATCTGCGATTCCGAGCTTATCATGGTAGCAAACACCCTACGAGTCTAAAATCTCCGCCACCCATCTATTGGCCAACTTCCTCCTATCCAGCCACGCCAACAACTTACTAGCTTTATCGTCAATATCATAAATACGGTGCTGAGTGGCTCGATAATGAGTCCTAGCGGCATCTTCCGCTATGTCTCGGTATTCTTTCTGCTTTATAGCTAATTTATGGGAGGTTTCCGAGGATGCGGATGCGACCATATCGGCCTCTAAAATTGTCACTTCCCCCTCTATATCCTGGAGCTGTTTACACTTCTCCTTCTTATGCCCCGCCACTGCTGCCACACCACAACCGCAGATCACAGTCTTATACGCCTCCCACAGTGTTATGTTCGAGGCGAAAGAACCCTCATTATCAATAAAGTAATTTTGGGTAGCCTCCAGCAATTTGGCGCGCACCGCTGGTACACGAAGATACCAAGGAGGGAGCGCCATTTCGCGACTGTTAGGGGGGGAAGCACCTCCATAATGGGTAACAATAGGAGAGTGGTCGGAAATACCCCTAGGAAGAAAGGTAATCTCACCAAATTGTGGAAGCTGGGTTGCCTTGCAAAGCAAATAATCAATACGAGACATACTCCTGTGTGCCCCGGAGTGAAAAGTGTATTGTCTGGACATTGGATGACATACACGCCATACATCAATCAACCCTAAGGCATCCAAAAATTCCATCAAATGCTTGCCCGGAGACTCCCCCCACTTAGGTGGCAAACGATCAAGGTCACCACTAAGGGCCGCATTACAGTCACCTCCCACCAACATGTCACCCTCCGGTAAGTTGAGCAGGTGTGAGCCAAGGTCGGTCAGAGTGGAAGAATGAAGCTTGGGGGGGACATAGAGAGAAGTTACATTTAAAAACCTCCCCTCCCACTGCCCGGAGACCGAGACAAATTGACCCAGGGGGTCGGAAGTGATTTTAGACACCTGAAGTGGAAGGGAGGTGCGTACCAGAATACCCACCCCTCTGGACCCACGGGTATAGCCCGCATGTGCAATCAATTTATAGCCCCATCTATTGAGTGGGCAGTAGGAGGTACCCTGAACATGCGTCTCCTGAAGCAAAACCAAGTCGGGGGACTGTTGTTTTAAATATTGCAGCACTATGCCCCTCTTGATGCGATCTCCCAACCCGTTCACATTCCACGAGAGTATTTTGAGGCAGCCCCTGGATGGAACCGAATTACAGTCTTGACTCATTAAAATCTGTGATAGTGAGGCCCCCCACCCCAAGCAAATGAAAATGCACGATCATACATTCTAGCCCTGCACAGGAGACACCGCAATGCAAAGCAAGCACAAGTGATCATTGAAAATCGCAAAGACCACATAACCAGGACCCACCTGATTGTTACAAATAAGATTGTTCGAGAAATTGCACCAAGGAAAAGGGAACTGAATAAAAACCCACAAAAAACCCCAATCGTAACCTTGGATCCCCCCCACCCTGCCTCCCTGCAACGTGGACTCAAAACTGCCCACCCCCCAATTTGCAGAGCGCCTGTAAACCCCATTAGTCTAAACTATGGAGGGTATGTCATGCTGCCGAGCCACCCAGGTGACCACCCAACAGACCCCCCGAACAATACAATGGACCAGCCGTAACACTTGCTATCTAAACCTGAGGCCCTGCAGTATATGCATATAAAGAAATTCTCATGCCCGATCCCTCATAACACAGCAAAACAAAATGACAAATCGACACCAGACCAATAGGGTTGAAGTCCCTGGAACAAATGTAAGCAAAAGAACGTTAGCACACCCTCTCCCTGACATGCGAAGCTATACTCATCATGTCCGGATGCCGGCCTGGGACCAACACAGTTCCAACACATAGATCAAGTCGTTGATGCCGTGGACTTACGTCGAGGATCAACCAGTCCCATTGCTACCTGAGCGGTCCTGTTGACTATCCAGGCCGTGCCCCCGAGTCGGGGACAATCGGTGACGGGTGTGAGAAGTACGCCAGTTCTCAAGCCAATCCCAAGTCTCCTCAGGGGTATGAAAGAAACAAGTCTTACCATCCGCCAGGACTCGCAGCTTTGCTGGAAAAAGCATGGCATACTTGAGGCCCTCATCTCGGAGGGCACGTTTGACCTCCAGGAAGGATCTCCGTTGTTGCTGCACTTTAAACGCTTCGCCGCGATCGGAATTCCGCCCAGGTGCTGGACATTCCGATCGCGGGTGCGATCGTAACGAGCTCAGCTCGTCATGCGCACACGCCGACCGCGCAGCATGACGAGCTGAGCTCGTCATGAGCATCGAAGGGGTTAAAGGTGAAGTCCGGAAAAAGGGTAATGGTGGCGTTGTCGAGTTTCAGAGGCGGGGCGGTCCTGGCCATCTGAAGGATTATATCACGATCCCGGAAATTAAAAATCCGCGCCAGCAAGGGTCTTGGAGGGGCTCCAGGCCTTGGGGGACCACCGGGCACCCGATGCGCCTGTTCCATGGAGAAATATTTAGAGAGGCATCGAGGTTGTAGATGTTTCTGTATCAACTCCTCCACAAACAAGTCTGCGGTCTGCCCCTCTGATTTTTCAGTAACCCCCAAAATACGGACGATATTTCTTCGAGCACGCCCCTCATAATTCTCCAGCTTTGCCTTGAAATCGGACGCTTGGGCCTCCAGGCGTTTGACTGTAACTTCAAGGGACTTTGTTGAAGCCGACAAAGTTTTGACAGAATCCTCCGTTTCCTTGACCCGATCCCCCATTTTGCGAAGTTCGGCACGGATGAAAGTAATCTCCGTCATGGCGGTGTCTATTTTGGCCTCCAATGCTGTGCGAACTCCTTGGATGGCCTCCATTACGTCCACGAGGGAGGGGCCCTCAGCCGGCGTCGGTTGCTTCGCCCCAGCCTCTGCCTGTTCATCCTCAGCAATGTCAGCCTTAGAAAGTGCAAACTTGGAAAATTTAGCCAGGCCAGATTGTCGAGTCCCTTTATTGGTAGCCATAGTGCCGACGTCTCAGCTGAAGATTATGGGAAAAACTGAACACCAACGTGCTCTGAGAGAAGAGAGGGGGCCCGTGCCCCACACAGATCCGATCGGAGCTCGACACCGCCACCACCCGGGATCCAACCACTCAGTGAGTGGGGGGAGAAGTTGGAACTGCCTCACTACACAGGTCCCACCTGTGAGACACGTCCGCGACTTGAATGTCTAGCACAAACACACAGAACACACCCTGGTGGATTCCTGGAATAGCTGGGGCCCACTGTCCAGCAATAACTGCCTGTGCAGGAAAATGGCTCCCCTGTGCCGATCCAACACCATGAAGGAAACACTGCCCACCTGGCTATGAGTCCGGAGGGGGAGGGGCACCACTGCCGCTCGAAATGTGGGGCAAAGTCCGTCTCAGCTCCCAGTGCCCCCAGGATCTGTCCTCACTGTTGACCCCCGCCTACAGAGCGAGAGGGGGGTGGGAGGGCCCAAGGATAAGGGGCCGAGTAGCGTGTCAGTTGTGGCCGTTGCGCCGACGATCAGTGACTCACTGGAGCCCGCCCGGTATACTGCCGCGCCCCACTCTGCGTTCTCTGGGCCAAGGAAGACACCAGATAATGGCGCCCATGCCGTTTCTTTTAAGAGGCGTGCTCCGGAGCCCACCCGGTGCAGTGCCACCTCCAGCCATCCGCGCGGTCCCCCAGACGCATCAAGGGGGCACCGCCAGCAACTCCACTGCCCCCGGCTGCTGGGAGAGTGTTGCGCCGAGGCCGAGGGCCGCCCCGCACCCGGGGCCCGAGAGCCGCACCGGCACTCGCGTGACTCGGCTCTGGAAGCCTGGACGGCCTGCGCGCCCTTGCGGCCCCGGTCCGGGGCCGCTGCGTAGAATCTCCGGTTCCACTGCACCAAACCCGGTCAGAATAGGATCGGGGAAGTCCTCAAGGCAGCAGCTTTCCGATCCTCTTCATTAAATACGGCTGCAGGATAATTGTGCGGATTTTTGGGGGTTAGGAGTATGTCAGAGGCTCAGAGCCTGAGAGCTATGCGGCCATCATGGGTGTCGGCAAGCCACGCCCCCTCTCAACCAATGTTATTCTTGTATAGAATACATGTGCTGCGATAATCAGTAGACAGAGCAGATGAAAGTGATTACAAGCACCAAAAGAGTGAGTAGTAGACATAGTTCTACCATGGTGCTAAAACAGTGTGTATATGCAAACATATAAACAAGGTAGTAATCAGGTATACTCAGACTATGCAAACCCTACTCTGCATGTACCTAGAGTGTGTGTACCTAGAGTGTGGGTAGGTATGAAGTCAAGAATCCCCCCAATGGATACTCCAACCCCATCACCTCTCTAATTATCATCCAATCTCATTGCTCCCTTTACTGGGCAAGCTCTTGGAAGGACTAACCAATTCAAAACTCACAGAGTTCCTTAATTCTAATAACATCTTAGACTACTCACAATCGGGTTTCCGACCATCTCATAGTACTGAGACTGCTTTGGTTGAGGTGACTGATAATATCCGACGCTTGTTAGACGCCAATATTCCAGCTATGCTAATACTACTCGATTTGTCAGCGGCCTTCAAAATGGTGTCCCATTCTAAATTATTACATAGGCTACAGGAGATTGGCATTCATGGGACAGCCTTAAACTGGCTCGGTGATTTTCTGCTCAATAGAACCCAAACCATCATCGTTGGCTCTTTGAAATCGTGCACCGTTCCATTAGAAAAAGGGGTTCCCCAGGGCTCATGTCTCAGCCCGCTGCTCTTTAACATATATGTGGCCCCTCTTGCTAAGATTGTAAGAGCTTTCGGGTTCGAGATCATTACTTATTCTGACGATACTCAGTTAGTAATATCCTTCGATTAAGACCTAGTTGACACAAAACAATGTTTTCAAGATGGTCTGACGGCAATTACCTCATGGATGACATATAACTGTCTCCAGCTTAATGTGGAAAAAACGGAGATTATGTTATTTGGTAAGGCGCAACAAATATGGTCTGCCGACTGGGGGCCAGCTGAACTTGGACCTGCTCCCTCACGCAAATAGGTGGTTAAGAACTTGGGAGTATGTATGGATCAACCCCTCTCAATGAAAGAACAGGTGATGTCTACCTTTGGCTCCTGTTTTCACGTTATGCGCCTGCTGAGAAGAGCTCTCGCCTTCATCCCATTCTCTGCCAGAAAAAAGGTGGTCCAGGCCCTGGTGATTAATCGCCTTGACTACTGCAACGTGTTGCTGGCTTCTGCTAATGAGACGTTGCTATCTAAACTGCAGGTGGTGCAGAATACTGCGGCTTGCCTTATCTGTAATCTGCCTGCCATGGCCGCCTCGGCGTCCCTCCTTCAAACCCTTCATTGGCTCCCAGTTCGGAAGAGAATTATTTTCAAACTGTGCTATCTTACACATAAAGCCATAACTGCCCGTGGCTCCGTTTACTTAGCCTCCAAATTTACACAGTACCTTCCGCTCAGACTGTTGAGATCAAGTGACAAAGCACTGTTAAGCATCCCACATATCAAGAAGGCCCGTTTGGGTGGCAGGTCCTTTTCCTATCTGGCCCCTTTTTATGGGAATAAGCTCCTACTCTATATTAAGACCTGTACGGACCATTTCTGCTTCAGGAAATTACTGAAGACAGTTTTGTTTTGAGCTGGTTGCGCTAGGCTGCTTGACTGCCTGGTCCTGCCGAGAAACCCCTCGGGTGATTTGAGCGCGTTATAAATGGCTTTAACATTAACATTACCTGACGGGAGAGAATATCGGAGCCCGTCTTGGTCATGAACTGGACAGCCCTCACAGACCGCTGCGTGGTAAAGTCTAAGCATGCAGGGACCCTCTGTGCCAGCTGAAGTGCTTTCTCTGCTAATGTTTTGAGATGCTAATTGTTTATATTAATAGAAAGCATCCTTGTGATGTACGTATAGATTAGCAATGTTATGGATATATAGATAGCCTTGTCACCCTGTGGATGAAGATAGAATGACATTTGTACATTGTATGTAAAAAGGCCTTGTACATGGTGTTTGAAGCATTGTGATAATGTTATGTGAAGCTAGATGTCTAAACAGAAGTAGTTTCAGAGAAACAAATTCAACATTGTCACACATGTGAATATGTGCAAAAGGTCACAGCAGAAATGCTAATGTGCAAAATTAGGACAATATAAGAAAATGTGCAGCTTTGTTACATGGGCCTAACCCGGGCACATAACACCCACTCCTCATACTAACAGTCGATATATAAAGCTATCTAAAAAGCCAACAGGCAATAATGAAAATTCAAACTAAAACAGTCTAAAACCACTTTTAAAATCATCTAAAAGCAAGCTTCCCTTTAAAATATTCATAAAAAGCCCTTAAAAATAATTATACTGTTTGAAATCCCAGGCACTTATAAAGCCATGGTGTCTAGAAAAGCAGAAAAAGGTATTGTTTAGATGAATTTTTTAAAAAAAATAGGCCAAATAGTTCTCACCACTTCAATCAATCAATCAATCAGGGAATTGTAAGCGTGCTACTCACCCGTGAGGGTCTGAAGGCGCTGGGGGGGGGGGTCCGCAGATCTGTTTAGCCAAAGAGCCAGGTCTTGAGGGTCTTCCTCAAGGTGTTCAGGGAGGGGGCGCGTCTGATGTCTGCCGGTAACTCGTTCCAGGTCTTGGCTGCAATGTGAGAGAAGGATCTTCCACCTGCTCTGGCTCTGTGGATGTGCGGGGTTTCAGCCAGTGCGAGGTTGGAAGATCGGAGGTTTCTTTTTGGTACGTGTAAGTTGATTCTGTCGTTGAGGTATTTGGGTCCGTTGTTGTATAGGCATTTGTAGGCGTGAGTGAGGATTTTGAAAGTGACTCTTTTCTCCACCGGGAGCCAGCGGAGACTTCGTAGGTGTTGGCTGATGTGTTCGTGTCGGGGGATGCCGAGGACGAGTCTGGCGGCGGTGTTCTGAATTGTCTGGAGTTTGCAGAGTAGGGACTTGTTGATGCCGGCGTAGAGTGCGTTTCCATAGTCCAGTCTGCTGGTGATGAGTGTGTGGGAAACTGTCTTCCTTGACTCAGGGGGGATCCACTTGAAGGTCTTGCGGAGGATGCGGAGGGTGTTGAAGCAGCTGGAGGTAACGGTGTTGACCTGTCGGTTCATGGTGAGTGATGAGTCGAGTACGATGCCGAGGTTCTTGGCGTGGTCTGAGGGGGTAGGTGGGCTTCCGAGGGCGGTCGGCCACCAGGTGCTGTCCCATGCAGAAGGGGTGGTACCGAGGACGAGGACTTCTGTCTTCTCGGCGTTGAGATTCAGGCAGCTGTTGGTCATCCAGACTGCGACGTCTTACATTCCTTTCTGGAAGTTGAGTTTGGCAGTGGTGGGGTCTTTGGTGAGGGAGAGGATGAGCTGGGTGTCGTCGGCGTAGGATACGATGTTGAGGCCGTGTTGTCGGACGATGGCTGCGAGGGGGCCATGTAGATGTTGAAGAGGGTGGGGCTCAGTGATGAACCCTGTCGGACTCCGCAGGTGATTTTCGTGGGGTCGGAGAGGAAGGGTGGGAGTCTGATCCTTTGGCTTCTTCCGGTGAGGAATGATCGGATCCAGTCCAGGGCTGTTCCTTGTATGCCTGCGTCGTGTAGTCTGGCGACTAGTGTGCGGTGGGAGACAGTGTTGAAGGCTGCTGATAGGTCGAGTAGGATGAGGGCTGCGGAGTGGCCTTGGTCCAGGAGGGTGCGGATGTCGTCTGTGGTGGCAAGTAGGGTGGTCTCTGTGCTGTGGTTGCTTCGGAATCCAGATTGGGACGGGTCGAGGACGGCGTTCTCTTCAATCAATTGTGTCAGTTTCCTGTTGACTGTTTTCTCTGCAACTTTGGCTGCGAAGGGGAGGAGCGAGATCGGCCGATAGTTCTTGAGGTCGGTGGGGTCAGCTGTGGGCTTCTTGAGCAGGGGTCTGACTTCTGCGCGCTTCCAGTCATCTGGGAAGGTGCCTGTTTTGAAGGTGGTGTTGATGGTGCATTGTAGTTCGGGCACGATGGCGGCCGCGGCTCTGTGGTAGATGTGAGGGGGGCAGGGGTCGGTGGGGGCCCCCGAGTGGATGCTTTATATGGTCGAGGCGGTGTCTTCGGCCGTGATCGGTGTCCAGTTGGAGATGGTGGGCTGGCTGGTTTTTCTGGGGGGCAGGGGGCCGTCTGTGGCGCCTGGTGGATGGTCGATGAAGTTGTCGTAGAGGTTTTTGATCTTGAGGTGGAAATAGGGTCCAAGCTTGTCGCAGAGGTCTTGGGATGGGGTGATGTCTGTGGCTTCGCTGCGTGGGTTGGTGAATTCTTGAATGACACTGAAAAGTTCCTTGGAGTTGGTGGAGTTGGCCAGGATTTTGTTGTGGATGAAGTTCCTCTTGGTGGCTCTGATCTGGTTGTGGTAGTCCGTCATGGTGTCCTTGTAGGTGGTGTGGTTTTCGGTTGTCTTGGTGTTTCTCCAGTTCTTCTCCAGGCGTCTGCAGGTGTGTCTGGCTTCTTGGAGAGCGGTGGTGAACCAGGCGGCTTTCCTGGGGCGTTGTCTGTCGAGGTTGCGTAGCGGGGCAAGCTCGTCTGCACAGTTGGAGATCCAGGTGTGGAGTTCTCTGGCTGCGTCGTTTGCGTCGGGTGCCCAGGTGTGGTTGTCTCGGGTGAGGGTGGAGCTAAGTTGCTCGTCGGTAACCTTGCTCCAGTTCCATCGAGGTGGGCGTGGGGCTGGTTTGGGTGCCTTGGGTTTGTTGATGGCGAAGTGTACGCAGTGGTGGTCGGTCTATGGCGGCTGCGTTGTGTGGCTGAATTGGATGCTGTTTCCTGCAGAGAAGATGGGGTTGAGGGTGTGTCCTGCTCTGTGGGTCAGTGTGTTGACAAGTTGTTTAAGTCCGATGCTGGCGAGGTTGTCACGGAGGATAGTGAAGTTTGGGTCGCTGGTGTTGTCGAGGTGGAAGTTCAGGTCTCCAATGAGTATGTAGTTTGTTGAGGCGATGGCGTGGGGTGCGATGAATTCGGTGATGGTGGTGGCGAAGGGTGTTCGGGGGGTCTGTAGATGAGGGTTCCTCGGAGTGTGGCTTTGGGGGTGGTCTGGATCTGGAAGTGCAGGTGTTCGGCAGAGGGGAAGTTTTCGCTGGAGGTGGTGAGGCGGAGGGTGCTCTTGTGGGCGATGGCGAGGCCCCCTCCTGGGTGGTTGAGGTGGTCTTTCCTCTGGATCTTGTATCCGTCTGGGATGGCGGTGCTGATGTCGCGGGCGGAGGATGCGTTGGTCCAGGTCTCTGTGAAGAAGGCGATGTCGGGCGAGAGAGAGTCGAGTAGGTTCCAGATTTCCATGGCGTGTTTGTGTACGGAGCGTACATTGAGGAGGATGCATTTTAGGGTGTCGCTGGTGCTGGCGTCGGCGGTGTTGGAGGCCGAGGTGGCGGTGAGGGTGTGGCGGCAGTGGAGGCAGGAGAACTGGCCGTGGGTCATCTTCGGCGAGGCCTGTTGGCATTCTCTAAGTCTTCCAGGGTTGAGGTTGAGGAGGGTGGTGGTGTCGTAGCGATGGGTAGTGGGAGGTCCAGGGTTCCTGGCGCTGGCTGCGGTCGGGTCGCGGATGGGCGCAGATGGGCTTGCCTTTGGCGTGCCGCCGGCGTGCATCCGGCCGCCGTTAATGAGGGGAAGTGGGAGGGAGGAGAGGCTGGGAGCGGGGGAATTCCGGGGGGGAATTCTGGGGGGAGAGGCCGCAGGGGCAGCAGCGGCAAAAGGCAAAAGGAACAGGCAGGCACGAGAAAATAAAAACAGTGGTGGAATTAGAGCAAGACACAGATGGGCACAATAACAGTGGCACAACAGGGAAAAATTAAGAAAAAAAAACGGCTGAGAAAGGTTACGGTGGTTGCAGGCAGTCTGGTCCCAGTTGGAGCGGGCAGCAGGAGCAGGAGCGGGCAGCAGCCTCGAACCTCCCAAGGAGGAGGTCGGGGTCTGGAGGCAAGAGACGGCACAGCAGAGCTGCGGGGAGAGAGTGGACCTAGACCGAGGGTCGGAGGTCTTACTTAACCCTGGGCGTAGTTCGCGTAGTAGCGCTACGCGTAGCTACGCGAAGTGCACTTCGCACTACGCGAGCTACACGTAGCACTACGCGAACTGCGCAGTGCGGTAGGAAATGCTGTTCGCAATGATTGCACAGTGCCGGATGCTTGTCCGCACTGTGCAATCATTGCAAACGGCATCTTGCACAGTGCAAGCGGTCGTTTCTGCCGCTCGAGTAGATTTGTACTCGAGCAGCAGTTTCTCAACGCGGACTGGTAGTTTCTCATCGCGAGCGGTCGCGAGCATACGCGACCACTCGCAATGAGAAACCTGACCTCCCCGCATTGAGAATCTCGCCGGGAGGTTTATTTTCCACACTCGCGATCGGCAACTTAATGTTGCTGATCGCGAATGAGGAAAAAGTCTCGCCGGGATGTCATTTTGCTCGCTCGCGGTCTCCAACTTGACGTTGAGGACCGCGAGCAAGCAAAAAATGCCCGCTACGCGTTTTTGCACTGTGCTACGTGCAATTCGCGTAGCGCGTAGTTGCGCAAACTACGCAAACTACGCGAGCATAGCGTAGTTTTCCGCCCAGGCCTAGTCTTACTCCTTGGAAAAGCCAAGTGTTTATGTGTTCAAAGTGGTAGTCGCTACATTGCTGTCACTGGCAACTGCAGACGACCTTCCCAAGGGTGCACCTCAAAGCAGGTTTATGGAGCAAAGGTGATTCCATACAGTTCCCACAGCAGCCGCTGAGGGAGGGATTGCATCCTGTAAGCGTATTGTAGAGCTGGTATTCAGTTCACATGCCAAAGCATCCCAGGGTGGCTCGAAGAATGCATTCATCAGCAATGGAATACCATGGGGACAACAATACCCATGGGCCTTTAAGCGGGCCATTAGCACTTCAATGTCCAGTGGCATAACCGATTGTGATCTGAGGCAGAAATCCAATACACATTCATGGCTGCAAAGCAGGCAGTGAAATACAGGTTGTACACAGTGAAGCCAAACAGGCCTGAAAGAAAAGAACCAGTGCTCATTCAGTTCTCAAACTCAAGGTGTGCTGAAGCAGTGTCTCATGTGCTCATGGCATCGCAGCACAGCCAGTGCTGTCTCCATTCCATGTTGAACTGGGACGTCCATTGCGGAGCAGAAAAATTAAAATCATGATTCCCTCCACAAGTAGTAGGGCAAGCAGGAGACCTCCAAAAATGCTTTCCAACACGGAGTGTATGAAAGATGGTATAACTCCAAAAATCGTCTGAAAGGTGCTAACCAGTCCAGAGCCAATACGTTTTAAAAAGTGCGCTATTCCCTTTGTATCAGACATATTAAAATACGGTGGACCACCTGCCCAAAATGCAGTGAGAAGTTAGTATGGAGTAGCGTCCATCTCTGCAGAGGACCTTGCAACTTGAATATCAAACATCTCCTGGCTGATGTTAAGGCCACATCCTTTAGAAAAAGCTTGACTTTCAGTTTGCTCAGAGAATCAAAGCGTATGTCAGAAACATTTTTCGAAGTCCATAGCGTTGCCTCCCTAACTGTGTGGGCAGGTGGAAACAATACTTGTGTGCAACAAGTGACTATGGAATTAACCGTTACCAGGTAAGCGATGTCTGGTTCCATTCCACAGCAGCCTTAATCATTCAGCACCAAATAGCTCCCATTCGAGAGCAGCTTGAAAACCGGATAAATCACAGCAGCTGGAGAACCCTTCAGGTAACAGGACAAGTTCATAACTGAAGCATTGCATGCCCCATGAACTGAAATGCCCTTGCAAACTAAGGACCCGCTTAAAGTATCCTCACAGTCGGAACCACTAAGGAAAACTTCTGTGTCCCCATTCTTGCATCTAAACCTGAATGGTAATTCCCAGTATTCATACACATAACCTTCCCCTAGCGCTTCATATCTGCCTACTGGTGGTATTGTAGACAATATTGGGATTGGAAAGTCGTGATCAGTAGGGTGATGTAACAATGGATTATCCAGTCTATGGATGCTGTCTTAGCCAGGGTGAAAGGTAATTGGTCAAATTTTTCAATGTGCAACATGGTATATTTCGCATCTCTTTGTGTCATTAATATCTGTTGTTCCATTAGATCATATATAGAAAACAAACTTGTGCGGTTGATATAATGCCATGGCACGTGGCCAGAACGTATTGTTTGAAGCGTCGAGCTTAATAATAAAATGGACCATGTTGTAAGATGGACATATCCTGCTGTATTATGTCAATTGCAGAAGATACTATGTTACCCAGTGAATACATTCTGGACGTTAATGTGGTCATACTGCTGTCAACCACAGCCAAAAATGTTTCTAAATGAACCCTATCAATCTTGCACAGATTCTCAACAGCTTCTTGTTGAGAAACTTATGACACCTCATTGTATATTGCATACAAGAAGCACTTTTGACGTGCATTCCGGGGACCTAACAAGAAATTCCTGAGGTCCATGTCATCAAAAAAAGGGGCAAGTATTGCTTCACCTGAGAAATTGTTGAGGTTTTTAGCCAATCAAGGCACAACTTCCTAACACTTTGATGATCAGGCCTGTTCATCTTAAACCCTTTGGTGTTGCCCCGGAACCTAGATTGACACCCATTGGTGTCCACAGGCTAAACCAACCATCCCTTCCAATTGGGGTCTGATGAATTGCATGAGAATGCGGGAACACAAGGGGGCATATTCTCAAGGACCCATCGCCGAATTAGCGGCACTTAACCGCCACAAAAGTTGCGATAGACCCATCGCCCCATTCACAAGCCTGCGCTAACAGCCCACATCGTCAGTTTCCCTGCGATAGCTGCCGCCAAAAACATCGCCTGTAGTGATGTGGACAGTGGACGCAACCAGTCACCTCAGGCAGTGGGGAAGACCTTGGACATGTAGCCATGTCGCCACCCCTGTAAGCGTAAGTGTAGTGGGCTGGTACGGCATACGCCAGTCCAGCGCAGGAGTGTGAATTAACAGCCCGGGGCCCTGGGCGTGGTCCACTTCCGGGATGGCCACCAAAGTAACTATGGCGTGTGTCTCTGTTGTGGAGTCGGTGCCACCCCGCCCTCAATTGACAATGTTGCAATGTAGTGTCGTAGGGAGTCTGCACATACACAGAACTATGCACAGCAATGCGGGACTACGGTATATAGGGGCTACGCCTCCTACAGCCTTAGTACCCACGAGCCCATGACCGGCTAGCTATGGTGTCCCACCTGCCCTCCTATACACAGATTGAGAAATTGGCGTTTAGACAACCCAGAACACAACACTCCCCTAATCACTCAGGGATCGTGGTAACAGGTCATTCTCCATTGCTCAGACTCTCGTACTCATCCACAACAAGAGATTGACAGAGCCACTGAGTCAGTCCAAAATGTTTATATCAACTAACATGCTCTGAAATTCAGCATACGAGCCACTACTAAAATTAGAATGCATAATACAAACATTGTCAGCATTGCAGCAAGTCCACTCCATACCAAATAATAGGAGAAATCATTGTACATTGATCCTGGAGACAGGACTATCAAACCTACACTCCCTCCCCATGGACGGGAAAACCAAGATGACAACATAGCAGGACCCTGGGTCTGTATAGCAGACCCCATACCCCTAAGACATAGATCGTGTCTCTACATCAGCTCCATACAGCTCCTGATTCTTGAAAAGTCACTCCTCAAGTGTGTCTGTGTGTAACATGCATTCTACTAACATCAAGAAAAAGGTGCGTGTCCCACAAACAGCAGCTGCAGGGTATGTTTTGTCAATGTGCCAGGGCCTGACCAGATCTAAATCACAGGGGACGGTGTTGTTTGACCTTGCTCATGATGCACAGACTAAACTCCAGGAACAAGCAGGGAACCAGCGCAGCCAGCGGCTCGCGTGTGGGCAGCGAACACATTCTTGCATTAGAAGAGGCCTGTAGTGTCGTGTGCTAAAGCAGCATCTTGGCCTCCGGACCCATTCTACCTAAAGATGCCAACGGGGTCCCTGAAAGCCACATGAGACCCTTCCCCTGGCCAGGTTGCAGGAGAATAGAAAAAACAAGGTCCAAGTCGCAAGCAGAGTCAAAGCACTGAGCATAGCAGGGGCAAAGTTCAATAGAATCAGAACCAGAATGAGGTTTATTAGTGGTAAAATACGAGAAGAAGAAAAAAATAAAAATGTCTTGTCGAACATTAATCATCGGAATCATATGAGATCCGTTGAACCTTGGAAGGCAAGGTGTTCCAAAAGACGGTCCCCTCCTCATAGACAAGGAGGGACAACACCCAATTCAACAACTCGAAGGAGCATACGTGCTCATCATAATCCATAGCTTCAAAAAGCATGGTCGGACAACCTGAATCGTACTCAATGTATCTGTGGTGCAGCAGGCGCGACGCCCCTTCACAGATGTCCCATTGTGCCAGCACTCCATTCACGGCTGCCATCAGCATGCGGGTACCAGTTGCACATGATTGATCATGGCGCAATAGGGGCCACAGCAACCGGTCGTAATCAGGGCAAGGCCGTGTGGCGTTTGAGAGGCACAAATCCAAAGCCCAGGAGAAGGGACAGTTGCGGCACCAAAAAACTGGATGTACGCATGTAAAATATGCATATCTGTAAGTCACATTGTAGGCAGCACCCACAACAGCCATAGGCAGGCAACCAAGGAATTCCTGCAATCGGCTACGGTACAGCTCCAGCTGGACCGGATGATTGAGTAGCACATGAAGGGCAGCCATTACAAGTAGTAATACAACTGCCAGGACAGCACCAGTGAGCAACAGGATCAACGGCAACCCAGCCAAAAGCGCTGGAAAAGAATGGAATGAATAGAAGCCGGAATCACACCAACTATCCTTCGAAACGACATTGTATAATTGGTGTATCAACTCCCCAAAATGTGGGAGGCGATTGCTATTTAATTGGCGTTGTATTTCACTTGATGTCCGAGCCACCTGTAGCTCGAATGTTTCACGGCCCGAGGTCAAGGCAATCTCATGTTGGAATAACAGTGCTTCGAGCCTCCTTAATTTGTTGAAGACTGCTTTCATAGTGGGAACAGAAGGCCACAGAGAGCTATCAGCAATGCCATGCGGGGGCAGAAACAGGACGTTGCTGCAAGAAGGACGCCGTTGTCAATACACCGGCGTGCGCCGAAGCCTTGCCCTCATGTGCAGCTGTGATCAACGCATGTCTGCGGTCCTTGTTGGGAATCAGCGGATTCCCAATGGAAGGAATTGTTACTGTCGGAACTTGTTCCGGGGACAATTGGTATTCATATCTGGACGGAAAGCCCTGTGGGTATTACGTCCCGTCTCTGGTAGCTGCCACTGCTGCCAGTGTGTCGGTATCGACTTTTGTCACAGACCTTGTGACTGCTGCTACTGAACAAGTGGCTACTGCATTTTTGGCTGCCTCGTCAGCCAGAGTGTTGCCTTCAGCGTGGGGTCCCACGCGCTGATGGACAAGAGTACGTGTTACATGTGTAAGTGGCAAGCCCTCTATGAGAGCTGCCACTCGTACCCAAAGCGTTTCATGCTTGATCGTGTTACCCACATGACATGACCTGACATGACAGTGGCATGCACCCGGAGTGCAGGCTCGCCCGAATGGAAAATGAAGGAGCGCTCGGGGTCTTGGCTCATACATGCCAACTGTTGTGTGTGTATCTTCATAGCTGCAGCATGAGCCAGAGGCCTAGCCCCAATCGCAGCGCGAGTTCAGCCAGGCCTGGACTCCACATCTGTGTCCGCCCTATCCTTACCAAGGCCTACACACACGTGGCCACCCACCTTCAACGGCCAACATTGCAGTGTTGTTGTCAGGCTTGCGGACATGCGCAGACAGGCATGACAAAGGTGTGCCGTATGAGTGCAAGTGATGCAAGCGCGCAGCACTCACAGGTGAATAGGCCTGGGGGGAGGGAGGAGCAGCTGTGAGGCTACGTAACACACATTGTCCCCGCACATTTGCCTGAAGCAATACATGGCAATCATGAATCCCAAAGTCACACAAATCACACACCACAAAACGTGTGAGTCAGCCAACACAGCATGCAGAACCACCAGTTTACACTGGTCTCACTTACCTCTCACAGGTGGTCAGGGATATGCACTCTGCCCGTGGATGATGACACCCCTCTGAGCCCCGAACACCCCGGCCCAGGGGCAGTACAATGTGGCCCACAAACGCACCAGGGGCATTGTTGAGCGCACATTTGGCGTGTCTGTGAGAAGTTGGCCTGGCATATGCTGTCCACTAATTATAGTGGGCACCTTGCACCAGTCCAAATCGACTCTTATGGTAGGTAGGTTAAAGACAACCTTATTGAAAGCTATCCTAGTGGTAGCTATGGAGAGCAGCCTTCAGGCTAAGTCTTGAAGGAATGTAAAGCAGCTTGTTTTACCAGTCTATAATCTCTTGAGTGACCAAATGAAAGAGCACCACACCAGGTATATATTCAAAATATATGTATTTATTACTAAACACACCCCTCTAGTCTCTTTATGAGGCTAGAGTTCGAAGTACATAGGTTATAAGATCTTAAATCACAGTAATAGCACAAATACACGTTTGGGCCCTAGGGGCGTACCAAACCATATACCAATAAAATGGTATGCGAACCACGACTGAACTAGACAATAGGCCTAGAGCCTCTAGAAGTGCTTGGACCACAAGGAACCACCCAAGGTAGTGACACAGGGGACCCACGGGAGACGCGTGCAGTGTAAATACACAACCGCGATACGCCGTTAACTTCTATGGAGAAAGTCGGGATCGGGAAAATAGAGGAAAGGGACACTTAGAAGAGGACTAGGACAAAACCCTTTGAGATCTAGGACTTTGAAGAGTCTCTACCCACGGGAGCACCGGAGTACTCGTGTTACCTCACCCAGGGAAGCCGGGTGCATAGGTGCCTTTCGGGGTCGGGTTTCGTCGTCGATTCGAATGGCGATCTGCTGCAAAGTGCTGCTGGCGGCCAAGGGAAAAGTGTCCGGGTGGATCCAAGAGTGGATCGGAGTTCTGGTGAACCTGAAAGCAGAGGGGACAGAGTCTGGGTCACTAGCCAGTGACCAGGAAGGCGATGGACAGATGCCCACCGATGTCGAGTGCTTCAGGTGCGTTGACGGTCGTCTTGACTCTTCAGCCACGAGGTCCGGGAGGCGTTGTCGGCGACCAGGAGCAGGATTCGGGCTGGTGCTCGATGTCTGTCGAGTGCTGAGGTGTCGGCGACCGGATTGGACCCAGCAAGCCTTGGCAATGGCAAGTCTCGAGTAAGATGTAGATCGTCGATGATGCAGACCAGCAAGGTCTGGGGAACTCACCCAGCGAGGGTAAGTGAGGGCAGGCCTGGAGCAACCAGGATGCCAAGTAAAGAAAAGATTGGCCTTCGTTAAGGGCTACTAGCCAACGGGCTAGCGACCGCGAAGGAGCCTCGTGACGCCGCACGTGGAGCTGGCTTACAGGACACTCGTGGAGTGGGGGCCAGTGATCTTCGGTGCAGGTGGTGCTGGAGGCTAGCGCTACTCGGAACCCAAAGCACGACTTCTTGGGAGACCCAGAAGTCTCAAGTCACCCACGATAGCCACGGGCCTCAGCTTTGCTGGGGACTCAGGGTAGCCTCAGGGAAGTCTGAGAATCCACCTCTGGTGATGCGATGACTTTGGCGTCCGACGGGAGCTTCAGTGATGCGAACCGGACAGATGCTTCTTTGGTGCCTGCCAAGCAGGGGAGTCACTCCTTGACCCCAAGGGAGATTCTTCAGTCCTCTAATCTTGTCGTAGAGCGTCGAAGGTCCAGGATTCAGTGTCAGAGTTTCGTCCAGGTATAATCTAAAGTCCTTAAGGACTGGGTTCCTACCTTTATTCTAAAAATAGGGGATGGACCACTCTGTGGCCCCACCTATGGGTGGGTCAGGGCAGAGGGGTGGCTACACCCTTTCCCTTTGTCCAGTTCGCGCCAAAGCAGGGGCTGCGAGCCCCTGATCCGGTTTGAACTGGGGTATGCACAGAGACACCAAATGTGCCCCCAGTGCAGGACTTCAAAGCACCCGAAAGTGCTCCCGCCCAGCCCCAATACACATTGTCCTGTCTGGGGAGGTGGTCACACCTCCCTGGGACAGGAAACCTATTGTCCAGGCCTCCCCTGCCGGAGTTTCGTCCAGCAGCAGGAGGCCAGACTCGTGTCTGTGGCAGCAGCATCCATTTTGTGATGCCAGGGCTCTGGAAAGAAGTTACCGGACTCGTCAGAGTTAACATGCCTTTCCCTCTAGAAGGGTGGAATGCTACCCCCGCTGCCAGGATTGGCGGGGGGGTAGTATTCCAAGATGTTTGACACCAAACACGACATGTTTAGGTGCAGCCATTCCAAAGTTAGCATTTTACCGCGAGGATATAATGCGCTTAAGAGTATATGGTCAGGCTGCACTACAAACAGCATCAGAGATGGTCTCCGAACGCTGCAGAGGGGCCCTGCTCATGCAGGGGCACCCTCTCACATAGGAACCATGCACTCTGCCTTTAGGATTGATAAGGCCTGCCTTAGGAGTGACTTATAGGTTTATATGTGTGTATGCTTTTAGTGATATAGGTAACCTATACCACAGTAAGGGGTGCATGCACCACCTTACCCAGGCTGCAGTAGCAGACCTGTGGTGTCAGTTTGGATGGCCTTCCAGGGGTGGCATAATATATGCTGCAGTCCTGGCAGGCCTCTGAGGTACCTATGCCCTTGGTACATAATATACCATATACTAGGGACTTATAAGGGCACTCCAGATTCCAATCAGAGATGTGCCTAAGGCACATGGAAACCTTTTTACAGAGAAAGCAGATAGACTGGGGCCCTGAATAGCAGGATCCCAGTCCAACTAAGTCATAAACCAGCAAAACACCATAAAAAAAGGGGGGCAACCATATAGTCAGATTCCACCTTCCTACAGTGTCTAAGTCACGTTTCAGGTGCATGGATGTCACAGGTGGTAGACTCCTGTACAGCTCAGGAATAGTGTGCAAGTTGATCATTGCATGTTGTGTATTGCACAACATATGTGTACGCAGCAATGCCCCATGGATCCAAGTGCTAGATGCACCGGACGATGATGAGGGAGATGAGGCAGGTGGGCCACACCGCACTGCAGCTGCAGCAGGAATGGCCCGAAGGAACACAATCATTGACAATTTCTTCGCATGGGCACGTCACATTGTGACAGTCCTTAGCAATCATGGTGCAGTTCAGAATGACCACATGACCAGCATGTGCAGATAAATTCATTGCAACACACATTCCCTGTGTGCATGTCAGTCCTCTACATTTGCACATCACTCGGACAAGTGTAAGTGCAACATTGAGTGCTAACAATCTCACATATGCAAATAGATGGTGGGTATGTCGCCTCTGTACAGAGAGGCTGTTCACGGTGTCACGTATTCGGAATGCCATTTCAGGTTGTCAGATGTAGTACGTATTCCCACTCATCAGCGTATCACATGTGTACACATACATGACATGTAGGCTGTCATTGGTGTTCCAAATCAGACAACAGGGTGTCATTCGGGGTCAGGTGTGAATTTGCGAGTGTTATTTGGGGTCAAAAATGAAATAGCCGGTGTCATTTGGGGTCAAATATGAAATAGCGGGAGTCACTTGGGGTCAAATATGAAATAGCGGGTGTCACTTGGGGTCAAATATGAAATAGCGGGTGTCATTTGGGGTCAAATATGACCCACCCTGATGCAGAGATGCACCCTGTGACTCAAGTCCCACGACATGAGCAACATGGATGTAAGGGGGATGGGGGCACAGTGAACACCTCAGCAACATGGGAGATGCACACCAGCTAAATAGGCAGCAGGAATACCATGCCGGAAGGCGAAGCAGTGACATCCCCCCCCCCAACCACATCACTCTTCCAGAATGCTAGCAGATGACAAACTAACATTAGGGAGGAGAGCTCCTTTGTCTGTACTGAAGGCGGTAGCACATCTGCACCTCCGACCTTGGAGTTGCATGCGCCCGGCTCCCCCTGAGAGATACCATAGCAGCTGATGACGACTCCCACACTATGCACAGCGCTAACCAGGGACCAACGCATACACACCCCACACACAGAGGTCCTTGCTCGCAGTTCTCTTGCATGGAATGACCTTCACACTTACGCACAGACCATCCCAGGAGTCCAACCGCTGCACAATCAAACAAATCATTGCTCCGAGCTGTGGCATCCACATAACTTGGACTTAGGCATTTTTACACACAGCCCTATTTCCTACATTGACGTGGGGCTAAGTTGGGAAATTGAGAGATTGTTGTTTAGGAGCACTGGGCCCACAGGTGGTTCACACATTCCCAGTCTTCTCACTGCCTGTCTGGGTCATGGTCAGACATGCGCATTGATATCAGTTCCCAGGGAGTACCTTTTTCTGGTATCACTGCCCCTACATTCATCCATGATTTCATACTTGCTTGCTAATAGACATGACACATCTGTGTGAATTAGAATGTTTTGGTCACATTCGGTGGAGTGTTGAAGCTGGACCGGTACATGGACATGCATACCCCACTTTACATTGTTGCCCCGTGGAGGGCCAGCCTTGTGCATGTGCATGGGTTTGCACATGCATGGGTTTGTTGTGAAATTGGTGATGTGTGGGGAGGGCCCCCTCTGGGCACATTGTTGACGGGGGCCTACTTGCTGTTTCTATGTGTGCTGCAGAATGCCAGGGAGATCTGGGACATGATCCATGGTCATTGTGGGTGTGCACTGTGCTATACTTAATTGTGCATGTGTGCTGTTGTGCCCTTCTCCCCCGTCCCCCCAGTCCCTGGTCGTTACTCACCCTGTTGCTGTTGGGTCAGGTCATGTTGTGCAGTGTCCGGTCCCCCAACTCCTGCCACCGTCTCCCCACTGATGACTGTGGACACCATTTCCTCCGTCTCATCCAGCGCTTCTTGCAGTTGTCCACTTCCCTTCTCTTCACTCCGACTGCATTCAGCTTGGCCAAGATGGACTGCCATATTGCATTTTTAGTTGCCAATGACACAGTGGAGGTGATGAAGAGTTGTTGGTGGTGTTCTATCACCTTGTAATAAACAACTAAGACGGACCACTAAAGAGTGGCTAGGTCACCCTAGTAGTGTAGGGCACCAAGTGGGCTTTTAAAAGAACCCTCGCACACCAACCTAGTTGGTGTCAAGCTTCATCATTGGGTTCCCAGCTGGGTAGCCGAATGCTACCCAGCTGTGCTGCGACACCTGATTACAGTGGAGCGGGTTTTTTTGTGTGTTATATGTGATGGTGTATTAAGGTGCAGTGAAATAAAAAATACCTCTGGGAAACTCACTAACCAATACTTTATTCCCAGTGGCCCAGGGTATATTAAAAAAATTAATGAATGATAAAATACGTTAATCACGAAACTGGATGTTTCAGAGGAGACCGGAATAGGTGTACATGCGGGCGAGCACCGAGATAAAAGTAATTAATAGGAGCTTACCCCTCCCTGGAACTGAACGGCCCGAAAAAAACCGTGATTAACGTATTTTATCATTGATGGACCCAGAAATACGGTTTGTCCATCCAGCATGACATGTACACCTTAGCGCGTGTGCTAAAAATGCATTAACATGTGGTGATAATTTTTTCCACTCACCTTATTCACTTTTCACCACTATTAACTAGAGAGGTCCTGAAGAAAGCTCCTTGATTTTTACCGTGAGCTGAAACATGTTGACCAAGGGATAATCCAGACACAACTAGTAGTTCTGACACATTATCCATCTCATTCATTCATTTTTTTAATATACCCTGAGCCACTGGGAATAAAGTATTGGTTAGTGAGTTTCCCAGAGGTATTTTTAATTTCACTGTACCTTAATACACCATCACATATAACACACAAAAAAACCAGCTCCACTGTAATCAGGTGTCGCAGCACAGCTGGGTAGCATTCGGCTACCCTGCTGGGAACCCAATGATGAAGCATGACACCAACTAGGTTGGTGTGTGAGGGTTCTTTTAAAAGCCCACTTGGTGCCCTACACCACTAGGGTGACCTAGCCACTCTTTAGTGGTCCGTCTTAGTTGTTTATTACATTATTAGTTTGGACGGCCTACATACTGTCCTAACTCTCCCCCTTGTTTACAGATCTATCACCTCCGTACTCAGGATCTTGTTTTCCTGCGGACTGAATCGCGGGTTCCTCTTCTTCTTCTCCTTGCCCTTCTCCTTCCCCGAGGTCCGTGGCTGGTCCTCCGGGGGGTTTGTGGGGTTCTGGTTGGGCTCTGTAGTAGCTCCTTCATCCTCCATGGTGCTTCTCAGTTGTTTGGGTTTGGGTTTTGATTTCTCTTTTTTTTTTTTGCAGCTTTTATGGTGATTTTTCCCACCTGACGTGGGAATTGCAGGCCTGACGCTGCTTATCGCTGATGTTTTTATGGCTGTTGGGCCCATCGCCACTTTTTTCACGTTCGGGTTTCCTTTTTTATCGGTGTCCCGGTAATTTTATTGCGGACATTTGACGCATTATCGGGGCACTATCGCCTGTTGCCGGCGTGTTGAGAATACGCCGTTGACGCGGCGTTAGTTTCCCGCGATGTACGGCGTTATGTTAAAATGCGTTAGCCTAGGTTGGCGATAATTATCGCCCGTTCTTGTTAATATCCCCCTAGGTGTGTTCAAATCCTTCATGTTGGCTATTCCAAGACAGGAAGCTTGTTGCTCTGTTTTATTCAGGAAAATTATCTGATATGGTATGAGGCATGCTCTGAACATGGCCTCAGTTCACTGAACCTGCCAGTCTTTTATCCCCCAGACATATTTTGTGTCTATGGTGTCTTTCCAAATGTCAAAACCCTGTACAGACAGCGGGGAAAGAAAGGAAGCAGTGTATATCAGCTTGGTGTTTGTTAGCATATTATTCTTTGCAGGAGTAGGTGCAAGCCTATAGTAGTAAGAGGATGGGTCTGATGTGTCAAAACCAGAAAAATAAGCAAACTTTTGTGCAAATGTTTTTGAACTACCTCTCGGTGGTGTTGGATAGTGTTCTCATTGAGTGTAATTATAAACAGCACATGGGATACTAGCTTTGTGTAAGTGGTGAACATAATGTAGATAGCAAAACATATCACTGAAATTAGATGTACCATCATACAATTCATCAGAAGAAAATGCAGCTGATTGCTCTAAATCTGCAAGCAAATTATGCACAGTTTCAATGTCCCAATCATCATAGAGAGTACTAGATGTGATAATATCATTATGGAAATTTTAAGCAAATATGGTATTTGTATAAGTTCAGTAGTACCATACACATCATACGATACCCTGTCCCACACTATTCCTTCTGTAACTGGAACTGCTGTAATGTTCACCAGGGACAGGTCCATTAGTTCACAGTGCGTTGATGCATGTGGTTTCAGAATCAAGTTCACAAGTTGTACTACAGAGGGTTCTGGGAGATAGTGTCCATTCAGAAGTAGGTAAAAGACAATCACTGAACCAATCCAAAGGACCAGGAAAAGTAATCCAATTGTAATCCACAGATGTAACTAAGGAGTAACAGCATAAGTCTTTTGCAGCCAAAGATAGAGAGCTTGCACTTGAAGCTTGAAAGGCAAAAGCAGAGGTATTTCAAGTTCACTGATTCTGATGGGAGGTCATCATAATGCATGTAGCCAGACGCCGTCCGGTCTATTTTTAGCAGCTCAGCAGGTTTTGTAGAACTGGGAGATGACTCATGTTCACATAAACATTGTCAACTTTCTGAACTGATATTTTTGTTTCTGTACTCATTGACTGTACAGTTGTAGTTGTTTTAACAGAAAGAAATAATACTTCATTGTTGTTTACAGTTTCTCTTTGGAGAGGGAAATCTTCTGTAGTTATTAAAGCTTCCATCTGATCTTTCTGAACGGTAGCAAGGGGAGTGCAGCGACTACCCTGGAGCCCATGCAGCCTATTGTTGAGAATCGGCCACATAGTGTGGTTTGAGCAGATCAATGGAGACAAACCTTTTGTTCCTGCGGCCAACAAAAGCGGAAGAAGTACAGTTCTGTCACCTTTGACAGTCAGGACAGGTACAGGCGCTCTGTAAGATGGCTGAATTATTTTTTGTCTACAATTTTTTCCCTGACCAGATCCCCAATGTTCGGGGACCAGCTGGTTCTTTCCGGTGTGGCCTTCACTTCCCCAGGGGCGGTGCGATTTACTTGGACGTTGCTTTTGTGCGCCCCAGAATTTATTGAGTTCATGTAAAACAGGTAAACGTTCACTGATGTCAAGTGGTGTTTCTGCTGCCACTGTGCTGACATTATCTAGGGAGGGGCGGGGGTAGCATTCCACCCTTCTAGAGGGAGAGACATGTACACACCGGCCTACCCGGTAACTTCTTTACAGAGCCCTGGCATCACAAAATGGATGTCACTGCCACAGACACGGGTCTGGCCTCCTGCTGCTGACTGAAACTCCGGCAGGGGAGGCCTGGACAATAGGTTTCCTGTCCAAGGGAGGTGTAACCACCTCCCCAGACAGGATAATGTGTATTGGGGCTGGGCGGGAGCACTCTCTGGTGCTTTGAAGTCCTGCACTGGGGGCACATTTGGTGTCCCTATGCATACCCCAGTTCAAACCGGTTCAGGGGCTTCCAGCCCCTGCTCTGGCGTGAAACTGGACAAAGGGAAATGGGTGTAACCACCCCTCTTCCCTGACCCTCCCATAGGTGGGTCCCCAGAGTATGTCCAACCCCCTAACTTAGTATAAGTATGGGACCCCAGTCCTTAGGACTTTAGATTACCCTGGACGAAACTCTGAAGCCGAATCCTGGACCTTCGACGCTCTACTTGAAGATTAGAGGACTGAAGAATCTCCCTTGGGGTCAAGGAGTGACTCCCCTGCTTGGCAGGCACCTAAGAAGCAATTGTCTGGTCTGCATCGCTGAAGCTCCCGCCGGACGCCGAAGTCTTTGCAACACCAGAGGTGGATTTCCAGACTTCTCTGAGGCTGCCCTGAGTCCCCAGCGAAGCTGAGGCCCATAGCTGTCGTGGGTAACGTGGAACAGTGACCCCTAGACACCAAGAACTTTTGCATGTGCATCCTCTTTCTGGTGTCCCACGAAGTTGTGCTTTGGGCTCCGAGTAGCCCCCGCCTCCAGCACCGACTGCACTGAAGATCACTGGCCTCCACTCGACCGTGAAAGGCTGAAAGGCCGTACTTTGAACCCTAGCCCATGGTACAATGACACTTTGACTGCACTTCGGAAAGCTTGCAAGAAACTTGAGCGTGCATGGAGGAAAGACTACGACTCGGTGGCAAAAAAATGCTATCTGACCGCTATAAAAAACTATCATAGAACCATCTGTACGGTCCGAGCAGCCTTCTATGCTAACGAAATAAAACTAAGCTCTAATCCGGCCAAATGTATTTTTAAAATTCTTAAGGACCTCAGAGTAAGGAGTAACTCCTCTGTTTCTATGATTACTTCTGAGCAACAGTGTGAAGACTTGGCGACGTTTTTTGTGGACAAAGTGAATACCATCTATCGGTCCTTTCCGCAAGGGTCTCTTCCTCCAGCCACTCGGCAGGAGCCCTCTCCATTACATTCTTTGGCAGCTATTCCCAGTATAACGCCGGAAGAGTTTTCTTTACTGAGCAGGAAAATTAAATCTGGCTCTCCGGCCGATCCTTTAAAACCTGCCCAGTTCAGGGATTCACTGTCTCTTTTCCTGACACCTCTGTGCCATGTTGTTAATACTTCTTTTACTACGGCTGTGGTCCCTGTCCCATGGAAACAGGCGAGGGTGTCCCCTATTCTCAAAAACCTTCACTTGACCCAGCAAAGCTGGAAAACTTTCGGCCAATATCGCTCCTTCCTTGGGTAGCCAAGATTGCTGAGGCCCATGTTAATAATATTTTAATGGAATATCTCACTACTAATAACATCTTGGATCCTTCTCAAAATGGTTTCCGCCCTGGTCACAGTACAGAGACGGCTCTTCTGGCTGTGACAGAACATCTGCGGACCCTTCTTGATTCCGGTCATACAGCGGCACTGATTTTACTTGATCTGAGTGCCGCATTTGACTACGGTTTCACATGGAATTCTGTTACAGCGCCTGGAGGATGCCGGGGTTGTGGGCCTAGCACTAGAATGGTTTAGATCATTCCTGAAAGAGATCTTTTCGAGTGTCGGCCCCCCGTTTCTTTCTCAGGCTCATCCCATCGGACAGGGGGTACCACAGGGCTCTGCATTAAGCCCCATATTGTTCAATCTTTATGTTCAGCCTCTTGCTAAAGTGGCTAGGAACATGGGCCTCACTATGGTCTCGTATGCAGATGATACTCAGCTGGTGGTGGCCCTGTCCGATGGTTCCACTCAAGATGCTTCTAGGTTTCGGAGCGGCTTGACCGCTGTGGCAGAGTGGATGACTTTAAACTGTCTTCAATTGAATGCGACTAAAACAGAGTTATTGTTGGTGGGGAGGGACAGGAGCCTCTGGAGTGAACAATGGTGGCCCAACTTACTTGGTAGTTCCCCCACCCCTAAGTTGGTGGTAAAAAATTTGGGGGTATGGATGGATGATACCCTTAGTTTTCAAGAACATACCAAAAAAGTTGCAGGTACCTGTTTTGGCCTCCTCCGGGGACTTAGGCCCTTGTTGAAGTTCTTCGATTCATCTACTCGCCAATTGATTGTTCAATCAGCCATTCTGTCTAGATTGGACTATGCTAATTCGCTCCTGTTGGGAGCTAATCAGGCTGAGATACTGCGACTGCAGCGCGTTCAAAACGCTGCCGCCAGAGCCCTGGTGGGGCTCCCACGTAACTGTCCTTCCAGTGGGGCCATCCGGAGGTTACATTGGCTTCCAGTGGCCAAACGGATCCAATTTAAGGCTCTTTGCCTATCTTTTAAGATCTTGAAACTTGCCTCGCCCAGTATCTTGGCTAATTTGCTAGCCTTGTATGTCCCCACTCGCCAGCTGCGCTCTTTGGGACAGCATTTGGTAACTGTCCCCCATGTGAAGCGCCTTCGGGTTGGAGGTCGGTCCTTCCGTTATTTAGCTGCCAAGCTGTGGAACTCCCTGCCTCCTCAGATTCGCAGCTTGGATCGCATGGTGGACTTCAGGAAAGCAATTAAAACGTTCCTTTTTCCTTCTGCTTAGTCCTTTTTGTCTTCTGTATATTCCTTTTGCCTACTTGTTGTGTTATTGACCCTGTTCCTTCTGACGCAGGTAGCGCCGGGACGCCTCTTTGCTGGGGCAGCTGTGCGCTTTATAAACTCAGATAACTTAACATAACATAACATAACGAGTGTCCTGTGAGCTAGCTCCAAGTGCGTCCACTTGAGGCTCCTTCGCAGTCGCTAGTCCGTTGGCTAGTGGGCCCTCCCGAAGGCAACTCTTCTTCTGCTTGGGCTTTCCTGGTTGCTGCAGACGTGCCCTGACTTACCCTCGCTGGGTGAGTCCCTCAGACCTTGCTGGTCTGCATCAACGTCCTTTCTTTGTTTCCCCATGACTTGCCGTTGCTAAGGCTTGTTGGGTCCAATCCGGTCGCCGACACCGCAGCAATCGACAGACGTTGTGGGACAACTCGAATCCAGCTCCTGGTCGTCATCGACCCCTCCTGGACCTCGTGGCTGAAGAGTCAAGACAACCGTCAACCTACCTGAAGCACCCGACATCGGTGGGCATCTGCTCATCGCCTTCCTGGTCACTGGCTAGTGACCCAGACTCTGTCCCCTCTGCTTTCAGGTTCTTCAGATCTTCGATCCACCCTTGGATCCACCCGGACACTTTCGACTTGGCAGCCAGCAGCCTGCTGCAGCAGATCGCCATTGAAAACGACGACGAAACCCGACGACAAAAGACACCTATGCACCCGGCTTCCCTGGGTGAGGTAACTCGAGTACTCCGGTGCTCCCGTGGGTATTGACTCTAGAACTGCCTAGTTCTAAAGGGATTTGCTCCAAGTCCTCCTCTAAGTGTCCTTTCCTTTTAAAATTCCAACCGCGACTTTCCCCATAGAAGTTAACGGTGGCTCGCGGCTGTGTTCTCACACTGCACGCGTCCCCCGTGGGTCCCCTGTGTCACTACCTTGGGTGGTTCCATGGGGTCCAAGCACTTCTACAGGCTCTAGGCCTTGTGTCTAGCTCAGTCGTGGTTCTTATACCACTATTTTAGTATATGGTTTGGTACGCCCCTAGGGCTCAAACGTGTATTTGTGCTATTACTGTTGATAACTGACTTGTAACTTATGTACTTCGAACTCTAGCCTCATAAAGAGACTAGGGGGGTGTGTTTAAGACTAAATACATATATTTTATATATATATACCTGGTGTGGTCCTCTTTCATTTGGTCACTCAAGAGATTATAGACTGGTAAAACAAGCTGCTTTACATTCCTTCAAGACTTAGCCTGAAGTCTGCTCTCCATAGCTACCACTAGGATAGCTTTCAATAAAGGTTGTCTTTAACCTATCTCCAATAAGGGGTTGTTTGGACTGGTGCAAGGTGCCCACTATAATTAGTGGACAGCATATACCAGGCCAACTTCTCACATTGGTGTGCAGCGTGTGGGATTCCAGCTTGCTATTGTTTTACTAGATAATCTCAATTGAATTGATCAACTGAAAACCACTAAGGGTACCTTAGGTACATATAAATACAAGCTTAGTATACAGTAAGTTCTACTGAACTTAGAGTTGTGTGTTAAGGGCTAGCACACCCTTTCTACTAACCCTGGGCGGCAAATTCCGTTCCGCTCGCGGAACTTGCGAAATTTCGGCATTTCCGCATTCCGCGCGGAACGCGGAAATGTCGAAACTTCCGCGATCCGCGGCGGAACGGAATTCGGGTATAAATAAAGCAGGTGCCCGAGTTGAAGCTCAAATTCTGTAACGTATTATTCAGCCGAAAAATTCGTGAGCGAGGTTGTGGCTAAGCAGATGTGCCTTCTCTCCATTTCTACCCTGAAAAGTTAGCTGTAATCCTTGATGGAGGTCTTTGCATCCTTGATTTTCTCGAGCGCAATCCTCGTGTAGTTCCTGTGTTACCAGGAGCTTCCTTCTCCTCGTCTGGCACTGAGATCCTGCTCTGACCCTTTATAAACAAGAGGCATGTGAACGGGCCTAGAAGCCCCGCCCCACATACACTAGCGGTATGCAACATCTACCCGCCCTTTGCCCAGAATGAAGGACAGCTTAATCGAAGGACCCCGGTTATTTTCTCGAGCGTAATCCTCGTGTAGAATTCGTGAGCGTGGTTAAGCAGATGTGCCTTCTCTCCATTTCCACCCTGTAAAGTTAGCTGTAATCCTTGATGGAGGTCTTTGCATCCTTGATTTTCTCGAGCGCAATCCTCGTGTAGTTCCCGTGACCAGGAGGTTCCTTCTCTTCGTCTGCCGCTGAGATCCTGCTCTGACCCTTTATAAACAAGAGGCATGTGAACGGGCCTAGAAGCCCCGCCCGTTTGGCCCCGCCCACATACACTAGCGGTATGCAACGTCTTCCCTCCCTTTCCCCACTATGATGGACAGCTTAATCAAAGGACCCCGGTGCTTTCGGCGCGGTGGCAAAGTTACAGACACACAGGTCACTGGGGAAAATTCTTCAGCTCCTTTACGCAGCTGTAGTGTAGGAAAGGCACTATACATTTACCCAACGAGGTAGCACTTACTGATTATCCAGTAGAAAGTACTCCAGCTGAGTAGAGGTATTGCACAAAACGGAGGCATCTTCTTGGATAAATATGCAGGGTAGGTGTGCAGAATTCGTGAGCGTAGTTAAGCAGATGTGCCTTCTCTCCATTTCCAACGTGAAAAGTTAGCTGTAATCCTTGATGGAGGTCTTTGCATCCTTGATTTTCTCGAGCGCAATCCTCGTGTAGAATTCGTGAGCGTGATTAAGCAGATGTGCCTTCTCTCCATTTCCAACGTGAAAAGTTAGCTGTAATCCTTGATGGAGGTCTTTGCATCCTTGATTTTCTCGAGCGCAATCCTCATGTAGAATTCGTGAGCGTGATTAAGCAGATGTGCCTTCTCTCCATTGCCACCCTGAAAAGCTAGCTGTAATCCTTGATGGAGGTCTTTGCATCCTTGATTTTCTCGAGCGCAATCCTCGTGTAGTTCCTGTGACCAGGAGGTTCCTTCTCCTCGTCTGCCGCTGAGATCCTGCTCTGACCCTTTATAAACAAGAGGCATGTGAACGGGCCTAGAAGCCCCACCCCACATACACTAGCGGTATGCAACATCTACCCGCCCTTTGCCCAGAATGAAGGACAGCTTAATCAAAGGACCCCGGTGCTTTCGGCGCGGTGGCAAAGTTACAGACACACAGGTCACTGGGGAAAATTCTTCAGGTCCTTTACGCAGCTGTAGTGTAGGAAAGGCACTATACATTTACCCAACGAGGTAGCACTTACTGATTAGCCAGTAGAAAGTACTCCAGCTGAGTAGAGGTATTGCACAAAACGGAGGCATCTTCTTGGATAAATATGCAGGGTAGGTATGCAGAATTCATGAGCGTGGTTAAGCAGATGTGCCTTCTCTCCATTTCCAACGTGAAAAGTTAGCTGTAATCCTTGATGGAGGTCTTTGCATCCTTGATTTTCTCGAGCGCAATCCTCGTGTAGAATTCGTGAGCGTGATTAAGCAGATGTGCCTTCTCTCCATTTCCAACGTGAAAAGTTAGCTGTAATCCTTGATGGAGGTCTTTGCATCCTTGATTTTCTCGAGCGCAATCCTCGTGTAGTTCCTGTGACCAGGAGGTTCCTTCTCCTCGTCTGCCGCTGAGATCCTGCTCTGACCCTTTATAAACAAGAGGCATGAGAACAGGCTAGTAGCCCCGCCCCACATACACTCGCGGTATGCAACGTCTTCCCACCCTTCCCCACTATGGACAGCTTAATCAAAGGCCCCCGGCGCTTTCGGCGCGGTGGCAAAGTTAGACACACAGGTCACTGGAGACAATTCTTCTGGTCCTTTGCAGCTGTAGTGTAGGAAAGGCACTATACATTTTCCCAACGAGGTAGCACTTACTGATTAGCCAGTAGAAAGTACTCCAGTTGAGTAGAGGTATTGCACAAAACGGACTCATCTTCTTGGACAAATATGCAGGGCAGGATTCATTCTGGGTTGGCACGATGCTCCTGTCACAAAAATTAAACCTCAACAGGAAGCACTTACAGATATAAAGGGGCGCAGCAAAATCTCCGCGAGCACGCAAAATTCTGCGTGCTCGCGGAGATTTTTTGCCGTTTTGCGGAATTTCACGGAACGCTATTCCGCAAATTCCGCCCACCCTTACTTTATACAACTCAAGAGAGTTTAGTAGGCCACACTAGAGTAGGTAGTGCATACACCACACCTCACTAGTAATGTCTTCAGGACCAGGAACCAGTAGGTCCCTGCCAGGAACCAGTAGGCTCCTGCCATCCAAATATGACAACCTCCCATTCATGGAATTGAGAGAGTTGTGCAAGGTTAGGAAACTGAAGACAGGCAAAAGTGCCAACACCCAACGTCTCATGGAGATGCTACTGCTGGATGATCTCAGAAGACCCATAGGGCCTGAAGGGGTAAGCAGAGAGGGTGGGGCAGAAGATGAGGAAGGGGCCAGGGGTGAAATCACCCAGGACCCCCCTCTGAAACTGGCCAGGAAGGTGACAATGACCTTGACCTGGAAAATCCAGCTCCTCCTGTAGATGAGGATCAGAATGACCTCCCCTTTGTCCCACCAGGAAGAGTTGTGAGTGTGCCTAGAAGGTCCAGATCTCCTTCTCAGGAGTCTAACCATTCTGACACCTCAGTAGGGACCTCTGTTTCCTCTCACAGGAGGGAATCCTCCAGTGAGAGGAAAGAGAGACTGCTCAAGTATGGAGAAGCTCAGTTGAGACTCAGGAGAGAGCAGTTGGCTATAGACAGGGAGTCCCTAGAGCTTGAAAGGCAAAGAAAAAGTTGGGACTAGAGTCCCATGGTGGCAGCAACTTCCTAGTGGTAGGGAAAGGTCTAATGACCATAGAAACCTGAGCAAGATTGTCCCTCCCTACCAGAGTGGGGATGACATCCACAAATGGATTTCTGCACTGGAGAGGGCCTGTAAAGTACAGAGGGTCCCTCAGGAGCAGTGGGCAGCAATATTGTGGCTCTCCTTTGCAGACAAAGGTAGAGACAAGCTCATCTCTGTTAGAGAAGAGGATGCTGATAATTATCCAGTCTTAAAAAGTGCATTGATTGATGGGTTTGGCCTAACCACTGAACAATACAGGTTAAAGTTCAGAGATACCCAAAAGGCACAGAATCAAGACTGGGTGGACTTTGTTGATTGTTCTGCTAAGGCTCTGGAAGGTTGGTTAGTGGGCAGTAAGGTATGTGACTTCAAAGGATTGTACAATCTTATCATGAGGGAGCAGATTCTTAATAACTGTCAAAATCAGCTGTTGCATCAGTACCTGGTGGACTCTGATCTGACCTCTCCCCAAGAATTGGGAAAGAAGGCAGACAAATGGGTCAGAAACAGGGTGAGGCAGAAGGTACAGAACCAAGGTGGTGACCCAAAGAAGCAAGATTCTAAGAACTCTGACAAGGGTGGGGAGAAGGGTAAAGACCAGAAGTCTTCACAAGGCCCCCAAAAATCTTCTTCAGGTGGGGATTCACATTCTAACAAAGGGAAAGGCCAAAAGAAACCATGGTGCAAAGTCTGTAAGCAAAAGACACACTGGACCAGTGATTGCACCAAGTCCAAAGACTCTGTTCCAACCCCCACCAATGCCCCTAAGGCACCTGTTCCCCCTAGTACAGTTACAATTGGTGGTGGGAGTACACAAGCCAAGGGTTTAGTAGGGCTGACCCTGGGTAAAGAGATGGGCTCTGACCTAGTCAGAGAACTCACTCAGGCTGTCCTAGTCTGTGATGGAGGCATGGATGTGACCTCCTCTGTGAGTCCCAGTAATCTGGGCAAGTACAGGCAACAGCCATTAATAAATGGAAAAGAGGCTTTGGCATTTAGGAACACAGGAGCAAGTGTCACCATGGTGACACAAGATCTTGTGGATCCTGGGCAGATTATACTTGGTGAGATGTACCAAGTGACCAATGCTAGCAATGTCAGAACAGACCATACTCTGGCAGTTGTTAACTTCTCCTGGGGAGGGGTAACTGGCCTTAAGAAGGTTGTGGTAAGTGCAGACCTCCCAGTTGAATGCTTGCTTGGCAATGATCTAGAAACTTCAGCCTGGGCAGAAGTGGAGCTCAGGACCCATGCAGAAATGCTGGGCATCCCTGCAGATGTGTTTGCTGTGACCAGGTCACAGAGCAAAATGCCTAACACTGAACAGGCCTTGGATCCTGGAACAATGGACCAAGTGCCATCCAAGAGGAGGAGTAGTAGGGTAAAGGCAGTGCCTTCCCCTTGGCTCAGAAGGAAGATCAGTCTCTTCAGGGAGATGATCTCAGTCCTGAGGAAGGAACTGTCCCAGAGGAGCTTGAGCCTGATCAGGTTGAGTTCTTGGGGACAGGGGCCCTTCCAGGGCAGATCTGAGCCAGGAGCAGCAGAGCTGCCCCTCTCTTGAACCCCTCAGACAGCAAGCTGCTGCTGAGGCTGCTGGAAAGCTAGTGGTCCCCATACAGTGTGTTGGGATGATGGACTCTTGTACTCAGAGTGTAGAGACCCCAAGTCTGGTGCCACCAGGAGGTTGGTTATACCTCTGAAGTTCAGGGGCTTCCTATTGACCCTAGCCCATGACATTCCTTTAGCAGGTCACCTGGGCCAGAACAAGACTTGGGACAGAATTGTCCCTCACTTTCACTGGCCCCACATGTCTGAAGACACCAAGGAGTTTTGTCGCTCCTGTGTAACCTGCCAGGCCAGTGGCAAGGCAGGTGGCACCACAAGGCCCCCTGATACCACTACCTGTGGTGGGGTTCCCTTTGAAAGGGTGGGGATTGACATTGTTGGTCCCATGGATCCCCAAACAGCATCTGGGCACAGGTTTATCCTGGTGGTGGTGGATCATGCCACCAGGTACCCAGAGGCTATTCCCCTTAGGACCACTACAGCACCTGTGGTGGCAAGAGCCCTCCTGGGAATTTTCTCAAGAGTAGGCTTCCCTAAGGAGGTTGTATCAGACAGGGAGCAAACTTTATGTCTGGATACTTGAAAGCAATGTGGAAGGAGTGTGGAGTGACTTACAAGTTCACCACCCCCTATCACTCACAATGCAATGGTTTAGTTGAGAGATTCAACAAAACCTTAAAGGGCATGATTAATGGGCTCCCAGAGAAGCTTAGGCGAAGATGGGACATACTCTTGCCCTGCCTTTTATTTGCAAACAGGGAGGTGCCTCAAAAGGGGGTTGGCTACAGCCCTTTTGAACTTTTGTTTGGTCACCCTGTCAGGGGTCCATTGTGCCTGGTGAAAGAAGGATGGGAGTTACCTCTCAAGCCCCCAAAGCAGGACATAGTGGACTATGTACTTGGTCTCCGCTCCAGGATGGCTGAGTACATGAAAAGGCAACTAAAAACCTTGAGACTAGCCAGGAACTCCAAAAAGCCTGGCATGACCAAAAGGCTGTACTGACTGTTTACCAGCCAGGGCAGAAGGTGTGGGTGTTGGAGCCAGTGGCCCCAGCAGCTCTCCAAGACAAATGGAGTGGACCCCACACCATTGTTGAACAGAAGTGTGAGGTTACCTATTTAGTAGACCTAGGAACACCCAGGAGTCCCCACAGGGTTCTCCATGTCAACAGATTGAAACCATATGTGGACAGGGCAGACATGGGCTTGCTCATGGCTACTGATGAGGGACAGGAGGAAGAGAGTGACCCAGTCCCTGACCTGCTCTCACAGAACCCTGATGATGGGTCAGTGGATGGTGCAGCCTTGGCAGGCAGCCTCACTGCCCAGCAGAAAACTGATTGCAGACAGGTGCTCAATCAGTTCAGGCATATGTTCTCTCTGACACCAAGTCAGACCACCTTGTGCACTCATGAAGTGGACACTGGGGACAGTCTGCCTATTAAAAATAAGATTTATAGGCAACCTGACCATGTCAGGGACTGTATCAGGACAGAAGTCCAGAAGATGTTGGATTTGGGAGTTATTGGACCCTCAGATAGCCCTTGGGCTAGTCCAGTGGTCCTTGTGCCAAAACCTCACACCAGTGGAGGGAAAAGAGAGATGAGGTTTTGTGTGGACTACAGGGGTCTCAATGCAGTCACTAGGACTGATGCCCATCCAATACCCAGGACAGATGAGCTAATAGACACTTTGGCATCAGCCAAGTATCTAAGCACATTTGACCTAACAGCTGGCTACTGGCAGATCAGGCTAGCTGATGATGCAAAGCCAAAAACAGCATTCTCAACCCCTAGTGGGCATTATCAATTTGTGGTAATGCCCTTTGGTTTGAAGAATGCACTTGCCACTTTTCTGAGGTTGGTGAATACAGTCCTTACAGGTCTGGAAGCCTATAGTGCAGCATATCCAGATGATATTGCTGTCTTTAGCTCCACCTGGGAGGATCACCTGGTCCACCTCAGAAATGTTTTGCAGGCCCTGCAGAAAGCAGGCCTCACTATCAAGGCCACAAAGTGCCAGATAGGGCAGAGTCAGGTTGTGTACCTGGGCCACCTTGTGGGTGGAGGCCAGGTTCAACCATTGCAGAGCAAAATCCAGACCATCATGGACTGGACTGCTCCAATTACCCAGACTCAGGTGAGAGCCTTTTTAGGCCTGACTGGGTACTATAGAAGATTTGTCAAGGGGTATGGATCAATAGTGACACCCCTGAATGACTTGACTTCCAAGAAAATGCCCAAAAAGGTTCAGTGGACAGTTAGCTGTCAAAAGGCATTTGATGACCTGAAGCAGGCCATGTGCACTGCTCCCATTCTACAGAGTCCTGATTACTCCAAGAAGTTCATTGTCCAAACAGATGCATCTGAATTGGGGGTAGGGGCTGTACTGTCACAATTGAATGAAGAAGGTCAGGATCAGCCAGTAGCTTTTATTAGCAGAAGGCTGACCCCTAGAGAGAAACGTTGGTCAGCCATTGAGAGGGAGGCCTTTGCTGTGGTCTGGGCTCTGAAGAATTTGAGACCATACTTGTTTGGTACTCACTTCCTTGTTCAAACAGACCATAAGCCCCTCTTATGGCTAAAACAAATGAAGGGTGAAAACCCCAAACTGCTTAGGTGGTCCATTTCCCTACAGGGGATGGACTTTACAGTGGAACATAGACCTGGGAGTAACCATGCCAATGCAGATGGACTCTCTAGGTACTTCCACTTAGAACATGAAGACTCAACTGGACAAGGTTAATTTAATGTCCCTACGTTTGGGGGGTTGTGTAGGAGAGTAGGATCTGCTTCACATGGGTACCCCCACTTTTTGCTGATGCTTCACTGTTTTTCGACTTTAGTCTGGCTGGGGCCCTGCTAATCAGAACCCCAGCCTAGCTGCTTCCTCTCTAAAATGGTTTCCATGTACCTTAGGTACATCTCTGATTGGAATCTGGAGTGCCCTTATAAGTCCCGAGTATATGGTATACTATGTACCCAGGGCATAGGTACCCACAGAGGCCTGCCAGGGGCTGAAGCATGTATTATGCCACCCCTGGAAGGCCAGCCAAAATGACACCACAGGTCTGCTTACTGCAGCCTGGGTAGGTGGTGCATGCACCCCTTACAGTGATATAGGTTACCTATATCACTACATATATACTACACATATAAACCTATAAGTCACTCCTATGGCAGGCCTTATCAATCCTGAAGGCAGAGTGCTTGGTTCTTATGTGAGAGGTTGCCCCTGCATGAGCAGAGCCCCTCTGCATCATTCGGAGACCCTTCTCTGATGCTGTTTGTAGTGCAGCCTGACCATATACTCTTAAGTGCATTATATCCTCGCGGTAGAATGCTAACTTTGGGATGGCTGCACGGAAACATGTCGTGTTTGGTGTCAAACATCTTGGAATACTACCCCCCCGCCAGTTCTGGTGGCGGGGTAGCATTCCACCCTTCTAGAGGGAGAGACATGTACACACCGGACTACCCGGTAACTTCTTTACAGAGCCCTGGCATCACAAAATGGATGCCACTGCCACAGACACAGGTCTGGCCTCCTGCTGCTGACTGAAACTCCGGCAGGGGAGGCCTGGACAATAGGTTTCCTGTCCAAGGGAGGTGTAACCACCTCCCAGACAGGATAATGTGTATTGGGGCTGGGCGGGAGCACTCTCTGGTGCTTTCAAGTCCTGCACTGGGGGCACATTTGGTGTCCCTGTGCATACCCCAGTTCAAACTGGTTCAGGGGCTTCCAGCCCCTGCTCTGGCGTGAAACTGGACAAAGGGAAATGGGTGTAACCACCCTCTTCCCTGACCCTCCCATAGGTGGGTCCCCAGAGTATGTCCAACCCCCTAACTTAGTATAAGTATGGACCCCAGTCCTTAGGACTTTAGATTACCCTGGACGAAAGTCTGAAGCCGAATCCTGGACCTTCGACGCTCTACTTGAAGATTAGAGAACTGAAGAATCTCCCTTGGGGTCAAGGAGTGACTCCCCTGCTTGGCAGGCACCTAAGAAGCAATTGTCCGGTCTGCATCTCCGAAGCTCCCGCCGGACGCCGAAGTCTTTGCAACACCAGAGGTGGATTTCCAGACTTCACTGAGACTCCCCTGAGTCTCCAGCGAAGCTGAGGCCCGTAGCTTTCGTGGGTAATGTGGAACCGTGACCCCTGGACATCAAGAACTTTTGCAAGTGCATCCTCATCCTGGTCTCCCACGAAGTTGTGCTTTGGGCTTCGAGTAGCCCCTGCCTCCAGCACCGACTGCACCGAAGATCACTGGCCTCCACTCCACGAGTGTCCTGTGAGCCAGCTCCAAGTGTGTCCACTTGAGGCTCCTTCGCGGTCGCTTGTCCGTTAGCTAGTGGGCCCTCCCGAAGGCAACTCTTCTTCTGCTTGGGCTTTCCTGGTTGCTCCAGACATGCCCTGACGTACCCTTGCTGAGTGAGTCCCTCAGACCTTGCTGGTCTGCATCAACGTCCTTTCTTTGTTTCCCCATGACTTGCCGTTGCCAAGGATTGTTGGGTCCAATCCGGTTGCTGACACCGCAGCAATCGACAAACGTCGTGGGACAGCTCGAATCCAGCTCCTGGTCATCGTTGACGCCTCCTTGACCTCGTGGATGAAGAGTAAAGTTGACCTTCAACCTACCTGAAGCACCCGACATCGGTGGACATCTGCTCATCGCCTTCCTGGTCACTGGCTAGTGACCCAGACTCTGTCCCCTTTGCTTTCAGGTTCTTCAGATCTTCGATCCACCCTTGGATCCACCCGGACACTTTCGACTTGGCCGCCAGCAGCCTGCTGCAGCAGTTCGCCATTGAAAACGTCGACGAAACCCGACGACAAAAGACACCTATGCACCCGGCTTCCCTGGGTGAGGTAACTCGAGTACTCCGGTGCTCCCGTGGGTATTGACTCTAGAACTGCCTAGTTCTAAAGGGATTTGCTCCAAGTCCTCCTCTAAGTGTCCTTTCCTTTTAAAATTCCAACCGCGACTTTCCCCATAGAAGTTAACAGTGGCTCACGTCGGTGTTCCCACACTGCACGCGTCCCCCGTGGGTCCCCTGTGTCACTACCTTGGGTGGTTCCTTGTGGTCCAAGCACTTCTACAGGCTCTAGGCCTTGTGTCTAGCTCAGTCGTGGTTCTTATACCACTATTTTAGTATATGGTTTGGTACGCCCCTAGGGCTCAAACTTGCATTTGTGCTATTACTGTTGATAACTGACTTGTAACTTATGTACTTCGAACTCTAGCCTCATAAAGGGACTAGGAGGGTGTGTTTAAGACTAAATACATATATTTTATATATATACCTGGTGTGGTCCTCTTTCATTTGGTCACTCAAGAGATTATAGACTGGTAAAACAAGCTGCTTTACATTCCTTCAAGACTTAGCCTGAAGGCTGCTCTCCATAGCTACCACTAGGATAGCTTTCAATAAAGGTTGTCTTTAACCCCTTCGCTGAGTTCGTCGGCCAACGGCCGTCGCCAGCACTAACCTCGGTAGTGCTGCGCACGTCCGTTGGCCGACGCGGCCCCGCCCACTCCTTTAAACCGCCGCACCGCGGTGGAATGTTCGCCGCGGTAAAGGGGTTAACCTATCTCCAATAAGGGGTTGTTTGGACTGGTGCAAGGTGCCCACTATAATTAGTGGACAGCATATACCAGGCCAACTTCTCACACAGGGGTCACAGTTCCACGTTACCCACGACAGCTACGGGCCTCAGCTTCGCTGCGGACTCAGGGCAGCCTCGGGGAAGTCTGGAAATCCACCTCTGGTGTTGCAAAGACTTCGGCGTCCGGTGGGAGCTTCAGCGATGCAGACCGGACAATTGCTTCTTAGGTGCCTGCCAAGCAGGGAGTCACTCCTTGACCCCAAGGAGATTCTTCAGTCCTCTAATCTTGAAGTAGAGCGTCGAAGGTCCAGGATTCAGTGTCAGAGTTTCGTCCTGGGTAATCTAAAGTCCTAAGGACTGGGGTCCCATACTTATACTAAGTTAGGGGTTGGACATTCTCTGGGGACCCACCTATGGGAGGGTCAGGGAAGAGGGGTGGTTACACCCATTCCCTTTGTCCAGTTTCACGCCAGAGCAGGGCCTGGAAGCCCCTGAACCGGTTTGAACTGGGGTATGCACAGGGACACCAAATGTGCCCCCAGTGCTGGACTTCAAAGCACTCTGAGAGTGCACCCACCCAGCCCCAATACACATCAGCCTGTCTGGGAGGTGGTTACACCTCCCTGCAACAGGAAACCTATTGTCCAGGCCTCCCCTGCTGGAGTTTCGGTCAGCAGCAGGAGGCCAGACCCATGTCTGTGGCTGCAGCATCCATTTTGTGATGCCAGGGCTCTGTAAAGTTAATACCGGGTATGCCGGTTGGTACATGTCTCTCCCTCTAGAAGGGTGGAATGCTACCCCGCCACCAGAACTGGCGGGGGGGTAGTATTCCAAGATGTTTGACACCAAACACGACATCTTTCCGTGCAGCCATCCCAAAGTTAGCATTTAACGCGAGGTTATAATGCACTTAAGAGTATATGGTCAGGCTGCACCACAAACAGCAACAGAGGAGGTACTCCGAATGCTGCAGAGGGGCTCTGCTCATGCAGGGGCACCCTCTCACATAAAAACCAAGCACTCTGCCTTCAGGATTGTCAAGGCCTGCCATAGGAGTGACTTATAGGTTTATATTGTGTGTGCAATGGTAGTGATATAGGTAGCCTATACCACTGTAAGGGTGCATGCACCACCTTACCCAGGCTGCAGTAGCAGACCTGTGGTGTCATTTTGGAGGGCCTTCCAGTGGTGGCACAATACATGCTTCAGCCCCTGGTAGGCCTCTGGGGTACCTATGCCCTGGGTACATAGTATACCATATACTAGGGACTTATAAGGGCACTCCAGATTCCAATCAGAGATGTACCTAAGGTACATGGAAACCATTTTAGAGAGGAAGCAGATAGACTGGGGCCCTGAATAGCAGGATCCCAGTCCAACTAAGTCATAAACCAGCAAAACACCAGGAAAAAGTGGGGGCAACCATATAGTCAGATTCCACCTTCCTACATAACCCCCCCAAACGAAAGGAGATAAGGCTAACCTTGGCCAGTTGAGCCTTTATTGACTAAGTGGCCATATAAGGAAGTACCTGCACTAGCATGGTTACCCCCTGTCTTATGGTCCACTAAGCCATCCCTCACCATAAGGGTATTAGAGGGTCTCCACCATGGGGAATTACTACCTGTGGTGTGCTTTGGTAAAGTAAAAGGCTGATGAGGTGTCTGAGTAGGGAAGTGAGACCCTATGAAAGTTGGTCTCAGCTTCCTCAGATCACTGGTCACCATGTAGGCCTGTCTTTCCATGACTGAGTTGCACTTTGCTCTAAGGGTCAACCTTTGGCTGCCTACAGCTGGGGGTTGGGTCCCTTTAGGTGGAACACTGGAGGGACATGGCAGGTTTGGAACCTTTTGGTCCCAGGTTTGCCCTGGCCTAACAGAGTCCTTCTGGGGGAGGTCCCTACACAAAGGTATGGGGGATCCCTCAGTGTGTTGAGGATTTTCCACCTGGCTAGGGCTACTAGCCTGGGTGCCCCTAATCTGCTGATGGGGGTTCCTCTGGACAGGGGGCCCTGGGGGGTCCACTGACCTTCCTGACCTCTGCAGCCCTGGGCTGACTGAGGCAGGGTAGAGAGGGGCAGGTTACCTGCTCCAGACTGGGTACCACCTTGGAAGGGCCCTCTGCCATCAGGGGTGTGGCCAGGCCAGGCCTGACTACCCCTGGGGCAGTTCCTTCACTAGGGGTAGGGTCAGTTCCCTGAGGAGGCTGACCCTTGCCTACTGTCTGGAGGGAAGAAGACTTTTCTTCAACCCTTGTGCTCTCTTTTGGGGGAGAGTGGGCCATTCTTCCAGGCTCCATCTCTCCAAACTTTCCCTGGGCTTGGGCTGTGGCCATCACAGCCCCACTAAATCTTTCAGGGATGCCCAGCATCGTCAGATGGGCTTGGTGTTCAACTTCAGCCCAGGCTGAAATTTCCAGATCATTGCCCATCAGGCAATCAACAGGCAAGTTGGGAGACACTGCCACTCTCTTTGGGCCTGTGACCCCTTCCCAGCTGAGATTGACTATGGCCATGGGGTGATCTGTCCTGACACCATCAATGTTGGTCACCTGGTATTTAAACTCAGGTAAAAGCTGGTGAGGGGGGACTAGTTTCCCTGCCACCATGGTGACACTAGCCCCTGTGTCTCTGAATGCCACAGCCTTCTGACCATTAATCATTGGCTCCAGTCTGTACCTGCCCAATGCATTGGGACCCATGGTAAAGGTGGCAAATCCTATACCACCATAAGAGTCAGAGGAGTCTGTTGAGGGGGCCCTGTCTAAACTAGGGCCCACCTCTGTTCCCCTTGCAAAAGCACCTAACTTTTTGGGTGCACTACTCCCAATTGGAGGATTACTACTGGTAGTACCAGGAGGGGTGGTAGTAGTAGCTGGAGGAACATTTTCTTTATTGCCAATCCTGGGGCAACTGGGATCAGTTTTCCAGTGTCCAGGCTTTTTACAGACATGGCAATATGGTTTCTTTTCAGGAGAGGAAGGAGTTTGGGACCCACCCCAGAAGAGGACTTTTGGGGCCCTGTAGTGGACTTATCCTTAGATTTATCCCCACCTTTCTCTTGGGACTTGGTAGAATCTTTCTTCTGGTCACCACCCTGATTCTTAGGCCTCACCCTGGTTCTGACCCATTTGTCTGCCTTCTTTCCCAATTCTTGGGGAGAGGTCAGATCAGAGTCCACCAGGTACTGGTGTAAAAGCTGGTTTTGACAATTATTAAGGATCTGCTCCCTCATAATCAAATTGTGCAATCCTATAAAGTCATGCACCTTGCTGCCATGTATCCAACCTTCCAGAGCCTTAGTACCACAATCTACAAAGTCCACCCAGTCTCGAGTCTGAGCCTTTTGGGTGTCTCTGAACTTCAACCTATACTGTTCAGTGGTTAGGCCAAACCCATCTATCAGAGCACTCTTCAAGACTTTGTAATTGTCAGCATCCTCTTCTCTTACAGTGAGGAGCTTGTCTCTACCTTTGTCTGCAAAGGAGAGCCATAAGATTGCTGCCCACTGCTCCTGGGGGACCCTCTGAACTTTACAGGCCCTTTCCAGTGCAGTTATCCATTTGTGGATGTCATCCCCACTCTGGTAGGGAGGGACAATCTTACTCAGGTTTCTATGGTCATAAGACCTTTCCCTATCTCTGGGGAAATGGCTGCCACCATGGGACTCTAGTCCCAACTTTTTTCTTTGCCTTTCAAGCTCTAGGGACTCCCTGTCTATAGCCAACTGCTCTCTTCTGAGTCTCAACTGAGCTTCTCCATATCTTGAGCAGTCTCTCTTTCCTCTCACTGGAGGATTCCCTCCTATGAGAGGAAACAGAGGTCCCTACTGAGGTGTCAGAATGGTTAGACTCCTGAGAAGGAGATCTGGACCTTCTAGGCACACTCACAACTCTTCCTGGTGGGACAAAGGTGAGGTCATTCTGATCCTCCTCTTCCACCACAGGAATAGCTGGGTTTTCCAGGTCAAGGTAATTGTCACCTTCCTGGCCAGTTTCAGAGGGGGGGTCCTGGGTTTCTTCACCCCTGACCCCTTCCTCATCTTCTGCCCCACCCTCTCTGCCTACCCCTTCAAGGCCTATGGGTCTTCTGAGATCATCCAGCAGTAGCATCTCCATGAGACGTTGGGTGTTGGCACTTTTGCCTGTCTTCAGTTTCCTAACCTTGCACAACTCTCTCAATTCCATGAATGGGAGGTTGTCATATTTGGATGGCAGGAGCCCACTGTTTCCTGGCAGGGACCTACTGGTTCCTGGTCCTGAAGACATTACTAGTGAGGTGTGGTGTATGCACTACCTACTCTAGTGTGGCCTACTAAACTCTCTAGAGTTGTAGAAAGGGTGTGCTAGCCCTTAACACACAACTCTAAGTTCAGTAGAACTTACTGTATACTAAGCTTGTATTTATATGTACCTAAGGTACCCTTAGTGGTTTTCAGTTGATCAATTCAATTGAGATTATCTGGTAAAACAATAGCAAGCTGGAATCCCACACGCTGCACACCAATGTGAGAAGTTGGCCTGGTATATGCTGTCCACTAATTATAGTGGGCACCTTGCACCAGTCCAAACAACCCCTTATTGGAGATAGGTTAAAGACAACCTTTATTGAAAGCTATTGGTAGCTATGGAGAGCAGCCTTCAGGCTAAGTCTTGAAGGAATGTAAAGCAGCTTGTTTAACCTGTCTATAATCTCTTGAGTGACCAAATGAAAGAGGACCACACCAGGTATATATATAAAATATATGTATTTAGTCTTAAACACACTCCTCTAGTCTCTTTATGAGGCTAGAGTTTGAAGTACATGAGTTACAAGTCAGTTATCAACAGTAATAGCACAAATACACGTTTGAGCCCTAGGGGCGTACCAAACCATATACTAAAATAGTGGTATAAGAACCACGACTGAGCTAGACACAAGGCCTAGAGCCTGTAGAAGTGCTTGGACCACAAGCAACCACCCAAGGTAGTGACACAGGGGACCCACGGGGGACGCGTGCAGTGTGAGAACACAGCCGCGAGTCGCCGTTAACTTCTATGGGGAAAGTCGCGGTTCGAATTTTAAAAGGAAAGGACACTTAGAGGAGGACTTGGAGCAAATCCCTTTAGAACTAGGCAGTCCTAGAGTCAATACCCACGGGAGCACCGGAGTACTCGAGTTACCCCAGGGAAGCCGGGTGCATAGGTGTCTTTTGTCGTCGGGTTTCGTCGTCGTTTTCAATGGCGATCTGCTGCAGCAGGCTGCTGGCGGCCAAGTCGAAAGTGTCCGGGTGGATCCAAGGGTGGATCGGAGATCTGAAGAACCTGAAAGCAGAGGGACAGAGCCTGGGTCACTAGCCAGTGACCAGGAAGGCGATGAGCAGATGCCCACCGATGTCGGGTGCTTCAGGTAGGTTGACGGTCGTCTTGACACTTCAGCCACGAGGTCCAGGAGGCGTCGACGACGACCAGGAGCTGGATTCAAGCTGTCCCACGACGTCTGTCGATT